>CM062805.1:345834930-347052940 GCA_031772625.1 Pinus tabuliformis | reverse complement strand
ATAGGTCCAAAAGTAGAGCGAAAAAGCATGGCAAGATCAGCACACTAAGCTGCGCAGCTTTAAGGCAAATGATATGGTTTTGTTATATGACAGTAAGTTTGATAAATTTTCAGAGAAATTTAGAATGCATTGGGTAGGGCCCTATGTCATTAAGGAGATTATTGACGGTGGAGCAGTTCAGTTGGTTAAATTGAATGGAGATCCCTTCCTAGGAAAGGTGAATGATAGCCAATTGAAGCCATATGCCGGTGATCCGGCCAAGTGACTATATGAGGGTAGCATAGTCTTAGCACTCCAGGTAGCTGAAAGGAGGCGCGAGACTATAAACTACACTGGCCAGGTTGGGGAACTACACGACTGGAGGATTGTGCGGAACAAGGAAATGTTACAGGGTTCACGACAACACAAAGTGAGTTGCGCTACCCGGGGAAACATCGCGCAAGTTAGCTGGAAATTGGCCGTTAAAGTCATTGTTCATGAATTGACGATAAGAATGCATCCAAATGGAGCGGGTGAATGGAATTTAAGACAAAATTTATGGGTAATATCCTTGGAAATATTCCGCTAATTTGGCATTAATGAACCAAATGTGGGGTGAACAGTCGGATTTGAAATCAAAATGCCCTATAAATTATAGGTGGAGGCCCAACAAAAAACACTTGGCATTTTGAACATTGCGTTGGTGAGCTCTTAGACGTGCATGATCCGCACATTCCTCGAAGCATTTCTTGACTGCCCAATGTTTGATCAATTCCCAGAATCCAACCGCAATTTCATCTGTGATTTTATCCTAGGATCCAAAGCTATGGACACCGAAGTAGTGACAGCCGAGGGGGCTGTGCTGAAGTTTGTTAGGGAGGAAGAGGGAGCTACTCTAGAGGTTGTAGAGGTATTAGATGAAGTCCCCAAATCACCATAGATGCTTAGACCGAAGCTGACCCCGACCAAGGAGAGTGTGAAGGATAAGAAGGGCAATCAGGCTGCGATACCAGTGCATGTGTCGCCTAGAATAAACCCACCGAAGGACAAGCCCACCGCACAAGAAAAGGGCAAAGCCATTAACTTGGAGCTGGAGGAGGAAGAAATTGAGGACATCTCAATGGATGATGAGGAGTTGGGTGTGGAAGTGGAGGAAGTTGAAGTTGAGGGTTCTGACCCTATCACTAAGTTGGCTGAATATGTCCCTCCACACAAAGGCAAGACTAAAGTGCTGAAGGACACTGACGAAAGCAAGGTTGTCTTGCACACACCTCTGCTACCAGATGAAATTGTCTTTGAAGGACTGCGATTGGGGCAGGTTCCTCTGTTGAAACTAGAAGATTGGGAATTAGCTGACCATGAGAAGTTCCCGCACTTGGCGACAGAGAAGCTAATGCACCGTGTTGTTGACACAACCACCGGGATGACTGTATTGGAACTGCGGAAGTGGCTCAGGGGAGTAGATAAGGCAGGTCTGCTCAACCTGCTATGGGTGCCGCACTATAATCACACCCCCATTACATTATTGGTCATCAAGTAGTTGCTATGCTTGGTGCACGATGGGTGTTTGTGGCTGGAGGAGTCTATACCCATCACTGACAGGCTAATCCATAGGATCATGCGACTGCCCTATACAGGGGAGAATCTGACCATGTTGTTTGGCAAAAAAGGTGGTGAGTAGGCCCTCACGGAGGCCATGAAGGAGAAATTAAAGCTCATGAAGAAGCCATGAGGCTATGCCATCTCGAGTATCTATGACCCTGCAATCAAGGTGGCCATGCAAATTTTGGCAGGAAAGGTTATGAGGAAGTGTCACATAGATGAAGTGCCGACACCAGTTGTTGCTCTTGCAGTCCAATGCACCGCAGGAGTCCATTTTAATTAGTTGCATTATCTCTGCGGTGAGTTCCTTGCAAACTATCGCGAGGCACAGGACATCAGCAAGACCTTCCACTATGCGTGGCTCTTGCTGTCTATTGTGCTGGTAGCTTGGGAGCTACCAGAGGACAGTTAATTCCCCTTGCTTGCACCAGACCTGCCAAAAGCAGTGAAGTACGCTTTGCTGTGGGTGACCAAGGATGCTCAATGAATAAAGGATAACAAGCTCTTTTGGATCTTGATGGAAATAAACATACGCATGTCTATCAATCACAAACCGCAATTGTCACCTACTGTGTTTGCCAAACTACAGGAGTACACGGAGTTCAATGTAGACTTTCACTGTGTATCGATCAGGGCATGGAAGGACCCTGAGGAGACATGGTATGACTTGCCTTACTTGGAAACAGACAACATGATTGATGCAATACTTGATCACTGGCCAATAGAGTGGTGCACTACCTAAGACTTGGAAGTGGGGTCAAGCAAGCCCACCGCGCAAAGCAAAAAGGAGGAGGTCAAGCTCAAGATGACGCAGATGGCTGAAAAGAGGAAGAAGGAGGCTACTAACAAGGCCAAGGTAGAGCTCAATGTCGTTGAGCAGACAGAACAATAGATAGGTGAAACAGAGCGTGGCTCTGACAAAGGTGCAAGGTCGCCTTCGCCCGAAACAGAGGAAGAAATGCACGAGCAAACAAAGCCGCATGGAGCAAACCCCCAAACGATGTCGTACTGCATCAAGCGTCGAAGAGAACAAGAAAAAGTGGGGTCGAGCAAGAAATCCAAGGCCAGTAAGATGTCACTGGACCCAATCACCTTAACAGAGGGAGATTTGCATGACACTAGAGACACGGTGCGGGATGTCACCCCGGAGGTACTGCAGTAGTTCAAGCAGTAGCAACAACAACTATTGGGGGCCATCTAGATGGGTCTGCATGAGCTGTAGATCTGTGCATTAGAGGCTGGCACAGTGTCCACCAACCTCGCTATCGGTACTTCAGAAGCTTCTGAGATGCTGCGTATGAAGGAATCCCGAGCGATAGTGCTACCAGATGGAGCACTTACCACAGAAAACGAAGTTGACATGCCCACTGCCAGCACCCTCAAGGGAGTGGGGTTGAACCTGGTAGCGCTCCCTGGCGAGGCACTCCACCTATTGCAGGATGGATTGATTGTAGAGCTGAGGGCCTCTAAACATTGCTCTTTGCAGGTAATCAGTGAGCAGAAGATTAATAATGAATAGATGGCCCTGCAGTGAGACACCGCCCTCACTTCCATGGTGGAACTCACTAACACAAATATGCGCATGATTAAGGCTGTGAGGGAAGCCTGTCGAATGGTCCCCAGATTGGCCATTCCAGAGGATGCAGAGGCATATGAATAGGTCTACATGCTTGCTACAGGGGTGTGTGATGCTCGCACAGAGTTGGCTAACGTTCAGCTATAGTTGAACCTATCAATTGCAGGTTTACAGTTGAAGGCCCAGCCTTCAACTCCGTCAGAAGTAAAGGAGCAGTGCGCAACCGCTGTCATAGAGGTGATAGTGGTGGTAGACAGTGTAGTAGCAGACTGCACACAACTTTTTGAATAGTTGTTAGAGGTCTTGACAAGCCTGCAGGAGGATCCTAATGTACAATGGCTAGAGATAAAGGCGTGAGAACTACAACAACGCTATGACGAAGTAAAATGTACAACACACACCATCGCTCTAATGCAGAGACTAGTGAAACTACAGGAGGCCAAAACATTGAAGGAATAGGTCGATGCAACGCAACACAAGGAGGCAATGCTGAAGGCACACTTGAAGCCTTGCTTGGACGAAGCTTATTCAGTCATGACCTCCATTGAGGGCAAGCTTACTAATCTGCAAGTGAATTAGTAGAAGCTTCAGGTTGACAGTTTAGGACCAGCAATAGAGTAGTTGGTTGCCGAAGTGAAGCAGGCGGCCGCATAGTGTACCGTTGAGGTTGCCATCATATAGGTCAAGCTGGGAGGTCTTTGCACCAAGATCTCCACACTTGTAGAGTGACTCAAGGGCGAGTCGCCATGTTTGTGTTGGGGGCCTGTTGGGAATGGGTTCCCCCAAGAGCAGTTTTGGGGCTAAAAGCCCATGTTTTGGAATAATTTTGTAATAAAGTTGTAAAGTCTCCGCATTTTGTGGTCACAGAGTGCGAAGGTGTCAAGAGTCATAAAGGGTTGTCTACCCTTATTTTGTAAAGTATAAAGTGAGCTGTAGAGTAGTTGGTTGATGAAGTGAAGCAGGCGGCTGCACAGTGTACCACCAAGGTTTTCGTCATACAGGTCGAGCTAGGAGGTCTTTGTGCCAAGATCTCCACACTCGTAAAGTGACTCGAGGGTGAGTCACCATGTTTGTGTTGGGGGCCTATTGGGAATGGGTTCCCCCAACAGCAGTTTTGGGGCTAAAAGCCCATGTTTTGGAATAATTTTGTAATAAAGTTGTAAAGTCTCCACATTTTGTGGTCACGGAGTGCGAAGGTGTCAAGATTCATAAAGGGTTGTCTACCCTTATTTTGTAAAGTATAAAAAGGAGCGAGGTAAGTAAGCTCTAAGTAGTTGATAGTGAAGAATGAAGTAAGGAGTAAGGCATTGGAGTCTAAGTGTTCTCAAGTCTTAGCATAGGTAGAGGCTTTGCAGCTAAGTGCTTAGAAGCCTAGGGTGGAAGTCCACAGTTGAGTGCATGGATCCCTGCAATTGTGTGCACAGGGTGAATAGAGTCTGTATTAACTTAAAGATATTAATAAAGAGAAGTATTTTTCAATTACTGTGTATTTAGTTCTTGTTAATGCATCTGCTTATATTGCATTTTGGGGTTAATTTACAATGTTTATGTGATGCGCGAATATATGTGATAATATTGGTTATTTGAACACAAGTAATAATATCAGTTTACGCGGCGCTAACTATGATTGATTAGTAAGATAAGTAGAACACTTAAGATAACTAGGGAACCTATACAGTACGCTATCATAGTTGTGTGGAAGTACCTGGATCATGGGTTAAGGCTGCGCGAAGGTCATTCGTACACCTTCGTGGAGGTACTTGAGGGTGGACTAAAGGGTAGACTGGCATAGCCCTAAGGCTTAGCAACCTACACAAAAGTAGGGGTTGAGGGTAAAAACTGACATCAAGACCATCTCAGGGCATGGAAACTTGGTTCCAGGATCCCCCCATATTGCTTCGGGTGAGACTTCGGTCCGCGCTCCGCAGGCTGATGCCGAAAGGGCCAGTAGTGTAAGGATTTGTTTGGCTAACTAACGTTGAACTTTGGTCAATCCCCCCAAGCCAACATCCATCATCAAAGAAATTCTATGGTATAGACTTGTATGCCTTAATATCTCATATCTTCCATGGCCTTTTGAGTTTTGGTACCTATTTACTTCCTTAGAAAACATATATATATATATATATATATATATATATTTTGCTGCAATTTAAAGAGGATTATTTTTCTTCAATTATGCTTGTGTTTTTAGTTGTGGATATAGGCAAGGACACTATCAGAGCTACAACTATCTCTTCAAATCATTTTTTATTTCATTCCCATAATGAGCCTACATTCCACCTACCCTTTCCCTCTATTTTCTTCATTATAAAATCGAACACCTACATTATTTAATCACATTTAACCAATTGGTGATCAATGTCTTCACCATCTATTTTTGTACAAACTGCATATTCTATGCTCTTGTTGTCTTCTTTTATGAAGTATTTTTCATGTCAAAGTTTTCCTAGCAAGGGATAACTACATGAAATTTTTTTTTTTCAATGAAGTCCCAACTTTCCCATTTTTTTCCTTCACCAAAACTCTTCCTCATTTTCTTTCTTAAACATAACGTTATACTTTAATGAACATTAATATATGTATATATATCATATACATAATAATAATAATAATAATAATAAACAAAGTGACAAATCCTAAATAAATGGCATGGCCAAACCAATGGATATGAGAAATTAACCATATTGACTAGTGAATGTGTATAAGTACATCATCGCATGGCTTAGTATCATCAATATATCAATCTATCTCATATTTATTATTCAGTTAGTAAACAATTGTCTTATATGGATTTCAAGTATCTTTCATTCTTAAGTTGTATATTCCTTAATAAATGAACTATTATTCATTTCATTTGGTATCAAAGCCATGTTGTCATTTGGACCATTGGCCACATTTTTTATAGACCCTATCTAATCCAAATTTTGGCCACACTCAATTTTTCATAGCTTCTTTGAACCTAAGGTCTTTGACCACAATTGATAATTAGGAATTTAAAGATCATATTCTCATTGAAGAAAGATTGTTCCAATTCCAAATATATGTTTCAAGTGACATAAAGGAGTGTAAATGTAAGAGGGATATTATCATGAATTTGTAATAAATGTTACAAATAATAGTGAAGCTAAAAATATTTGAATAAAGTTTCCAGATAAGTGGAATCATATGATTATTAAGAAAAGGGAATAATCGTTGCAAAACACTAGAGAATATTCCTAGCGCACCATACTCCTCACAACTTTGGGGAGTGATTAAATTAATGAAAAAATAATCAGAGTCTTTAGAAAAAGAATGTTGGAGAAATTAATTGTTATTGATGTCAAAGGATGACTAGTTTAAGAAGAGATTAAAATAGGCTTAATGATCTCTTTCAGCTCTTTTGAACATGATATTACATGCCCCCTAACTCCTATCCTTTGAGAAGAATGGATTTTCTAAGTTGGAAATCCACTTGTTTTGTCTAGGTCAAGTCGACTCTATTTGGAGTGGGTTGACCTTATAAATAGGAGAGACTACTCCATCATTCGACCACCAACTCAAACACGCAAAAGAAAAGAAGATTTCAGGCTGATAAGGCATTTAATGTTTCATATCTCATGAATCTTGAAGGTGATTGAAGGGAAATCTCTTGGGTTTTATCTTTGTTCTTAGTTAAGTGTTCTTGGAGGGTCTTTCTAATCAAGATTTGAAGCATTGGTTGAGTTATCTTTGTGGACAAAAATTAATGTTATTTAGACCTCTCTTTTATGGATGGAACTCGAACCTTTTAGGATAGAATTTTATCTAGTATAGACCTCCCGAGGACAGACTTTAGACCTTCCAACTCAGCCTATCTTACCTCAGAACTTGGCCCTGTGGTGAAGTGCAGAATTTAGCCCTTTGTGATAGATTTAAACCCTTATAGTATGGTACATAACTTTGCCTGAAGGAGGTGTAGGATTAGCCTTTGGAAGAGATAATTTTGGCCCTACAATTCGGGCTCTTTTGCGGACAAACTTAGAGTTCTCTTTGACCTTTAATTTCAACATTCTTTTGGAGAGATTATGGAGTATATTTTAGAGACCTTTAAATTATAATTTGAAGCTTGTTTGTGTGGAAATAGTGAGAGGGGGGTGAATAATTATTTATCTTCAATTAGTATTTTAAACTTTACAGAGAATTAATTACCATTACCATTAAATCAACATCACATGAAAAATGAATAACACCACTGAACAATGCATGTTAGTAAATAAAAAAAGGCAAAAATATTTCCTTTAACTTGATAATTACTTGTGATTACTTAGAGATATTTATTAGCTTCCTCTTTTGTCTTTTTTTCATCAAGCAACTATCAAAACAAAATATGAATATCAACACAATAGAGACACAGGATGTAGGCTCTCAGTTAGGGCTAAACCCCCTCTTCTAAGGGAAAACCCAAAAATTATCGTCTTTTCCTAGAATAAAATCAAATGATATAATGAAGACATCTGACTAGACCAAAAGACCTCCTTTAGCTCACCAAGTCAGCCTCTCAAGATGATTAGCCAAACACCAAAAGTCAACTTAAGACAAATTGCTTTTAACCATGCAACAACGTTAGATTTTAGCTCTCTTGTAACAAAAATCTGGCCCCTACTATAGACTTGTAACTTCGACCCTCCTTCTACGACCTAGAAAATCTCATGTGTGAATCAAAGACAAGAAAATGAATCTTTGGACTTCGCTGTGGTTCCTCCTTCCTTCACTAGGGTTTCTTCTTCCTCTTCTAGGTATTTCACTCTTCTTTCTTCCTCCTGCAACTATAGATCAAAATTGATTGATTGGATGACCAAATGAGGTCGAGTAGCTACTTATTTATTGTGGTTTTGTGTGGTCGAATTCCCTTAATTAGGCCGACTTGACTTGAGGTTAGGTCGACTTGTTGGAGGACGCAAAAATGAGACTTTAGACTCAAAAATAAATTTCTTTCTTGACATACAAAGACCAAGAAGGGTCTATTATATAATGCCAAGGAAAATGATACATGACACAAACCCTAGAACCCTTCAATGGAGGATTTTGTCCTAGAAACAAAATAAACAAAGCATGAAACCCATGCTTATAAATAATTTTATTTCAAAATATTTTCTCTCTCTTTTCTTTTGGAAAATATATTACATCATGATTCAAATACAATTATGAAGACCGATACCAGTTACATTTCTCAACACTCCCTTTTAACTAGGGAGGTATTCATAATTTTTCAATTGGCACAAGATTGATCTCAATTTGAAATGTTCCAAAGAAGAGAATAATAATAAACACAGTGCTTGAGATACCCTAACTACCAAGGTATCGAACACATCAAATATCCAAGTGTCATGATGCAGTTTTAATACACCCATACAAGGCTATAAGACACTATTAGGGACTAAGGTGTTATTCAGGTATCTACCACTATAGGTACCATCAGGCTTCAACCTTAACACCAACCCTTAGGGATCTAGGTATCATATCCAAGGTTGAAGCTCCACAAGACCAATGATACCCTCCCTCACCGAGATTTGGATATCATCAACGACTGACCAATATGTCCTCCCAAGTACCATCATTCGGAAAGTTTTATGGTACTTCATCTCTCCCTCTCAATCCAAGCATGCTTGTTATATATTCCAAAATTTCTAAGGGATATATTAGCTACCTTTTCAACTATTAGAACATCTAGTAGCTTCAAAAACCCTAATCAATATTCAAATTCAATATATATGTTTTTGTATTCTAGCACGAAACTTCAAGGTCTTCAACTATTTTGACGCTACTTATCCAAGTATGTTCTGACTGAAGCTTCCTTCTTTAGCTGCACCGAATTTAACTTCAACACTTTCCAAAAGATTCAATTCTTGTCATGACTTCATCTAACACGAAAAACCATCTGTAGTGCTTTATATTTTCTCCGATCTTTATCATTTCTTCAAGGCCTTCACTATAATTGTTACTGTTGAGGAAAGTGTAACTAGGTTCGGTCTTCATAAATACAATTTTCATCTTTTTACTTGTAAAAGAAAAGAATTATTATTTTTTTGATTTATAAAAATGGGTTTCTTGCACATTGCATTGGTCTAGCACATATTTAAGTGTTGTCGGAAAGTCAGAGAGTCAATGTAATTATTGAAGACCCTTATGGGCATGTTACACCATGCAAATTTATGTATTAGAGTCAAGAAATTACCTCCAAGAAAATTCATCAGCCTCCCCCATATGTCAGCCTCATAAAAAGGACTAATTCAGAATTTCAAGGACAAGTCAGCCTAAAGTGATCAAGTCGACTCAAAAGGAGAAGTAGACTCCTATATATAAGGTCATTCATCCTCACTTAAGGAGCAAAAAGTCATCTATGAAATTAGTGAACAAGCAGGGCTAGAAAAGGGTATGAAAAGGACAAAAGAAGGTGTCTCTATTGTAGTGAATAAGGAGGAATAGAAGGCCGAGTTTGCAAGGCATATTTCAGGCCTAATTATAGTCACGCGTGCAAAGAAAATAGGTTCATTCTGCTGCCATAACAGACCTACTAGGTCAGTCATACGAGGAGACTTGTTTGGGTTGGAAAAGTGGGTAAATTAGGCCTTTACTCAAAGCAAAGGAAGAGACAACTTAAGCAAAGGAAAGAAATAAAACTAAACAACAATTATTGAAGGTATCCTCTCACACATGTGAAGAATAAGGTACATACTATTGTTGTCTGAGATCTACAACTACATTAGAGAAAATAGCTTGGTTGGGTTAAGAATAAGGTCCTTTTCCTTGTGAAGAAAGTCATCATCTCAAGAGAAGGAAGAAAATAACAAGGTTCCTTCTAGGGCATACAACCTAGGGTTGTTGCAATAAAGCTATCAATTATCGAAAGAAGGAGGACAAAGTGCTAAGGAAGTGATCTCAGATCTGAAGGGAGGTCTTTAATTGTGCTTGGAGGATATTCTTGTCAAGGGTCTAGGGTTTGGCATTTTTCAATTGAAGCTTCAATAAGAGAAATTTGCAAAAGTGTTTTCCTCTCTAGGAGAGAGAGGTTTTTCCCTGGCTGAGAGACGACATCTTGTGTTCTTGTCTCTTTTGTTTTGGTCATTGTTTGATGAAGTAAGAAGAACACAAACTAATAATAAGAATATAAGATTGTGCTAATAATAAAAGTAAAAATAACTTCACAAATTGTTATCATCTTCAAAAGAATCTCACTATAACCAAGATGCCCTAGATTCTTCAACATGGTTTCAGAGCTAAGGTGACACATCAAGGAAGGCATCTCAAGAACACATAGAAAATTGAAGCATTAAATATCAAGAAGAAAGGGCACACAAAGGTTGAAGCATCAAATCTACAACCAAGAGTTCAAAATCCATGAAAGACAAGAAGGATTACTATTTTCTCTGCTAGATCCATCAAAAGGGACTACCATCCTAGGAACAAAGAAAGAAGAAAGCTGTCCATATAAAGGTATCTACAAGAAGGTTCATCCAATAAGGGTTTACATCAAAGACTCTTCATCTTCAAAGGAAGGTACTCAGATCCAGGCCCATCATTGAAGGTCTCCAAATCTTCACATTGAGACATTTTCATCATCCAATCTCTCACAAGGCACCTTGAAGAAATCATTTGAAATAATTCCAAGATCCAAGAAAATGAAGCTTCAATAATCAAGAAAGCAACAAGATCTCTTCATCACTAACACTCTCAAGTAAGTAATTTTTATTCCCTCTTCTGAAAATATCAAAATTTCTTTTTGCAAGGAAAGCAACAAATTGGTTCGGACTGCTAATTTCCTTGCATGGGAAAAGAGGACTGATCTACTTCTCAAAGAGAATGAACTTCTAGACTACATCAAAGGGAGTTTCATTGTTCTTTCTAAGGAAAAAATTCAAGCCCTAGAAAAGTATAATAAGGATGAAAGAAGGGCTCAAAGGATTATGATAGAATCCATCAAGAACCCTCTCATTCCTTATGTTTCCAAACTTGAAACATCTAAAGAAATATATGATAAGCTAGTGGAGCTAATCTCAGTTAGTACAACTGGAGAAGAGATATCGTTGCATAATGAACGATATAAAATGAAGATATCCAAGGAAGAAGGAATAACTCCCTACTTCATGAATCTCTCTGAGATGAGAGACTAGCTACAAGAACTGGGAGAATTTATGTTAGATACAGCGATGACAATAGTGGTGCTCAATGCATTCCCTAAGGAATGGGGAAACTTCACATCAGTATATATGCCAAGAAGGAAGCTACCCTGTTGAATTAAATTTGGTCTCTATGCAAAATTGAGGAGACTAGACTCAAAGCCAAAGATGACGTGGGATCAAAGGAACAAGCATTTGTTGTTATGGCCAAGAGAAAAGGGGATTTTGGCAAGTTTTGTCCACGGAGAAAGGGTAAAATAGATATGTCCAAAGTCCAATGCTTTGGCTACCAAAAGTATGGACACTATAAGGGGGATTGTCCTAAGTTTAAGAAGGGCAACAAGAAGAAGCCCACATTACCCAAGAAGTGAAAGAAGAAGATGTCAAGAAAAAGAAGGAGGACCCTTTGGATCTCTATTATGATTGAGATCAACCTCTTCACATAAGTCTTCTTTAAAGTTTTGGATCGACTGCATGATTTATGAGAATGGCATCTTTAGGAATATAGGAGCATTATGTAGAGATAGCTCAGATAAAGATATTCATGTAGGAAGGATGTAGCCATTGGATAACCTCATCAAGGCATAAAGGAATGATCATGATCAAGAAGAATCATCTTAGAAGGCCACTATCATCAGAAAGGAGAATTTGCAAGATGAGGACTACTAGGATCCTCCGATAGAATCTTCAATAGAAGGTTCATGACTTTCAGGAAAAGAAGATGTCTCGATAGGAATTCCACTTATGGGAATTCAAGAAAGGATGATATGCAAGAAAGGAAAGATGTAGTGAAGCAAAGGGGATTGAGGTAATCTCAATCTAGGAAGCTATCAAAGGAAGCTGAGATGATCAAGGAAATAACTAAGATGAGGTATGCATGCATCTATGTTTTTCAGTTAATTCATGTCATCATTTGTATTAATGAGCTTGGGGAATTGATCTAGAAGCATGGTTAAGAATAGGTTAGATCTCTTTCATTGAAGATATGCATGAAGGCATGGTTCACACACTGATAAAAGTCAACATGAGAAATGACCTCATATAGAGTATGAGGTGGTTGATTAGGAAACCTATAAAGAAGCATATGAAAGCAAGGGATCTAGGATAAAAGAACACCATGGACACTAGAAATCAACATCTGACAGTTTTGTTGAAAGCATCTCCTGAAGGAAGGCACGAGAATTTTGACAAAGGAAGAAAAAGATCAAAGGACCCTTGACACCTGGAAAGGCCTTGGAGATGTGAAAATGCAGGATGCTGATGATTCAAGCCAACAAGATGTCATGATGGAAAGCCATCTCGTAAGGTACTATTTGATTTAATGTTATGCTTTGATTTCTTGAATAATATCTAGATAGGTTCATGCAGGGATACTGGAACAAGGGTTGTAAGTACAAGTAAAACCAACATTCATGTGGTGGATGGAAATTCCTGAAAGAAACATGATGAGGAAGAAGTAGCCATATGATGGAGGTTCTAGATATGTATCAAGAAGGCCACTTTCCATGGAGAAAGGAATGACATGACGAACCAAGAAGGAAAGTGATTGATGGCTGATGCCCTACAAAGAAGAAGCTTGACTAAATTTCATGACATCAAGGAAAGAAAGTGATCAAGCAGTGTTAGGATATTTTGACACATAGGAAATAATTAAGTATAACTTGGTCTAATGCATAGTTAGGTAAAGTGTGTTTCTTTAGCATGTACTTTTTGTAACTTACAATCTGATGGTCACGATATGTTATAGACATGAAGTGATCTAACGGTTCATTCTCTCCTTGGTATTATCGATAGTTGATCCATGGCTTAACACCCGATTGGTCCATGATCTATATCTAAAGAGCAGGAGGGTCAACTGTCTGGGACCATTTATGAGAGAAGGCTAGGTAAAGTTTCTTTCTTTTGCATTAATAATATTGCGTGAAGTGGCTGTGTTGGCTTAGGCTGTGGACTTTTTCCCTCTTTAAGGGTTTTAACCACATCAAGAATACTGGTGTACTGATCTGTATCTGTTTGTGAGTGGTGTCCTTTGGTGTTCAATCTTAGGAACTTACCTTATAAATTCCTACATGGTACTAGAGCCATTCAAGGGTCGCATTTGTTGGTGATCCAAATTAGAAGTTGGTACAACTGCATTCGACTATCATTTCCTAGATTTACTATTTCTAACCTCTTTTGGGCCGAGATGTCTGATTTATTGTGTTAGGAGCATCTATTCTAGTGAGGAACTCATTTCTTTCATGCGAAAAGGTTTCCGGTAGCCCTAGCTACGTCCTTTTTCAGATCTGGAGGTATATAGTCTTTATTTGTAGTTATAGTTATTTATCTATCTATTTATTTTGGTTTATAGTCATCTATACATTTTTTATTACTGGATCTATACCTTTCATTTTTGTGTATGCTCTTTGCCCCATGACTCTTTGCGATCTGGGAAAACTAGAAACAGAAAGAAATGATTTTTCTCATGCGTATGCTCTTTTCCGCTGCACCTTATGCTCTTTTCCGCTGCACCTTAGTGTGATCTCAGAAAATTAGAAACACTGAGGAAAATATCTCGTTTCCGAGGGACTAACCCCAAAATCTAACTTTAAGCCATAGGCTTGCATACTTTTGCTTGTTTGTTTGGTTTGTGTGGTCGTTTTTTGCTTTGTAGGAAGAAATGGGTTTTTTGAAGCAATCAAAGATCCTAAAGCTTTGACGAAAAAACAAAAACAACATGTAACTTATGTTTTACATTTACTTTATGTAAAAATAATTTTGTTTTTTCAAAAAACACATGTAACTTATGTTTTAAATTTATTTTATGTAAAATTGTTCTCAGCCATTATAAAAAGTGAGTCACTTATAATTCTAAAGTCACTTTATATTTTATTTAACTTACAATTTAGTGGATAGTTCATAAAGTACCATTGTAAAAGTGACTTTCACTTATTTATAAAAGTGGGTCACATAATTTATTTATTTTTCTTTAAGTGAGCTAATTAGATTAAGTTTGGAAAAGTGGTGGGGGCGAGGGGGAGGGGAGGGGGATTTTTTTTTAAATATAACATTATCATCAACTTCCAAACATTCACGTGGTTCCTTGGCATCTTCAACAACTTTTCTTCAAAACGCCATAAATTCTTGATCCGGAAGCCGTTTTCAGAGCCATTTTTTTAAATCAGCCTAATTTTTCAAGATATTTCCATTGGAACACTTAGTTTCAGCATTTATAGCTTCAATTTCTTTTAAAATGTAAACTACTTACCTAGTTATTCTTAACAACACCAACTAATTCCAATGGCTATCCTACACAGTGGATTTACTTAGAAGTAAAGGTATTTATAGAATAGCCTCAGGCCAAGAATCTAAACCTAAAGATGAAGATAAGCTAGCCAAATGGAAAAATAAGCGAGATCAAGCACGTGTGTTGATTGAGATGTCTATTTCTCTAGACCTTAGATTCCATATCGCAGAAATTGATACCCCCGATGAAGCAATGAAAAATCTCAGTATTGTTTTTGGAATTAAAAATGAAATTAGAGTCCATCAACTTGAAAATGAGTTGCTTACTTTGGACCCCAATAATTTTTCTTCCATTGAAGATTTTTTGTCCAATATTAAGACCCTCAGACTTCTCTTGGAAGGTGTTGAGGTTAAGAAGGAAGATGGTAGCCTTATCTATTCCATTATTACTAAGTTAGGACCAGCCTACTTTGTGTTTGTTTCCACCTTCCATTCCACTAGAAAAGCCTTTATTTCTCAAGGAAAAGACTACAAGTCCCCCCATTTTAATTCCTTTTGTGATTCTTTAATAAGAGAACAAGAAATCTTTTTACATATTGGTATTCTTAATACTGGAAACTCTTTTAAGAAAGCCTTAGCAACCTAGAAGCAACCAAGTTAAAAGAATCCTAAGAAGCAACATCCTAAAAAGAATGGTGCTAAGAAAAACAAGGGTCCTAAGAAATTTCAATCTCAAAATAAAAAATCAACTCAACAAAATGATAAGGCAAATAAAAACAAAGGAAAGAAGACTTATAGACATTGCAAATTTTGTAATCGTGATGGCCACTTATAATCCAAGTGCTTTAAGAAGATGTAAGTCTTGGAAGCAACAATGAAGAAGCATAACATCCATTTGGAGCACTCTTCAACTTCAACTTCATCTTTAGGAATAACACTTTCTGCATGTGGTTGTCAAGCATCTCAGTTTGGTTATGCACTAAATGTATCTTCTTCTTCTCATTCTCATGAGTGGCTCATTTATTCTGGAGCTTCTTATCACATGGCCAAAAAAAAAGACATGTTTTCTTCTTTAAATGATTGTAACACCAAAAATATATATGTTGGTGATGATAGATCTCTTAGTGTTGTAGGGACTAGAACTGTTCATCTAGACAATGGTCAATTTAATGATATATTATGTGTTCCTACCTTATCCTGCAACCTTCTATCTATATATCGGATAACTCATTCAGGTGAAGGTAAAACCATTGAATTTTCACCTCATGATGTTGTAATTAAGGACCTAAGAGATCCTATACAGATTTTAGCCACTGGCATTGCTGATGATTCTACAAGGTTGTATAAGTTTGAAAAAATTTGGTTCATCAACTTTTCCCTTGGTATTTGTTGCTCATAATGATGAAGTGAACAAAATTTGGCATGAGTGATTTGGTCACTTAAACTATCGTTCCCTTTAAAATCTATGTAAAGAAAATATGGTGACAAGTCTTCCTATGGTATCTTGCAGAGATGGTGTTTCTTCCGGATGTGTACATGGAAAACATCATCGGGATAGTTTTGAAAAATGTGCCTCTTGGCACTCCTTAGCCCCCTTACAGCTTGTGCATAATGATTTATGTGGTCCACTTACAGCTGTTTCATTCTCTGGTTACAATTATTTCTTAACTTTCATTGATGATTTCTCGAGACACACTAGGATAAACTTCTTAAAACTCAAGAGTGAAGTCTTTAACATGTTCTTGGTCTTTAAGGCCTTTGTTGAGAAACAATATGGACATCAAATTCTTAAGCTAAGATCTGATAATGGCGGAGAATATGTTAACAACAAATTCATCAACTTTTGCACTGACCATGGAATTCAATTGCAACATACAGTTCCATATACTCCACAACAAAATGGTGTAGCTGAAAGGAAGAATCAAACCTTAAATGAAATGACTAATTGTATGATTCAATCTAAAGGACTTAGTATTAATTTCTGGGCAAAAGAAATTAACTGTGAAAATTACATCGTAAATCGCACTACTACTAAAGTTTTAAAGAATATCACTCTAGAAGAAGCATGGAGCTTAATTAAGCCAGATGTAAGTCACTTTCGTGTTTTTGGAAGTGAAGCATGGGCCCATATTCTAGATGAGGAACATAAAGCCTTAGAACCTAAGAGTGAAAAATGTATTTTTGTTGGATATTCTAAAGATGTCAAAGGATATAGACTTCTTCAACTTAACTCAAAAAATATAATCATTAGAAGAGATGTAAAGTTTGATGAAAATATATTGGACTACAAGCCTAGTTCAGCGGATGTGCCACCTCTCTCTATCTCTTCTACTTCTGAAAATATTCCTTCTTCATATGATTACAGTGAGGATGAAAATCCTCCCCCACCTTCTCGGGATCTTCCTTCAGCTCCTCAGCTTCCAAAATGGGTTCGCACTACTCGGGATGTAGTGGGTGTGGTTGTAGGTGATCCTACAGATAAACGTCATACACGTTCTTAGTTTGATAAAGCCTCTTCTTTACTGGCTCAAGTTTTAGTGAATTATAATCCTAACACTTTTGCAGAAGCTTCAGGCCATCCAGATTGGGACCCAACTATGAATGAAGAATATCATTCATTATTGGTAGATGATACATGGGACCTTGTTCCTCTTCCAAAGGGACAAAAACTTGTTAGATGCAAATGGATTTACAGAACCAAGTTTGGAACACATGGAAAAGTTGATAAACATAAAGCTCGTCTTGTTGCTAAGGGTTTTTCATAAGTTGAAGGAATTGACTATACTAAAACCTTCTCCCTTGTTGCCAAAATGAACTCTATCCACCTTGTTATTTCCCTTGATGCCTCTTTCAAATGGGAAGTCCATAAGATGGATGTTAAATCTGCCTTCTTGCATGGGGACTTGCATGAAGAAATCTATATGGAACAACCTCTTGGCTTTATACAAAAAGACTCTATCCTTGTATGTCGGCTTAAGAAATCCCTTTATGGTCTCAAGAAATCCCCTTGGGCTTGGTATGCCAAAATGGATAGATTTCTTTCAAGTACTGGCATTTCTAGGTGTCATTCTGACAATAATGTCTACACCAAGAAAGTGGGTAAGTACCTTATCACTCTTGTTATTTATGTTGATGATCTTATCCTTACTGGTAGTGATCCCAACCTTATAAACCATGTGAAGTCTAGCATTAAAAAGCAATTTGAAATGACATACTCAGGACACTTGCATTATTTTCTTGGTCTTCAAGTCTTCCAATGCAAAGAAGGTATTTCCATTTCTCAGTCCAAGTATGCCTATGATATTCTACACCACTTTCACATGGAAGAATGTAAGCCAACCCCTTCCCCCTTTCAATCTGGAGTCAAACTTTTAGTCACTTGTACTTCCCATGAATTTGATGCTACCTTATACCGTCAACATGTTGGAAAATTTTTGTATCTGACCCATACCCATCTTGACCTTTCCTTTGTTATTGGCCTTGTTGCTCGATTTATGCACAAACCAATTGAAAGTCATTGGAAAGAATCTAAAAGAATAATTCATTATGTTTGAGGTATATTTCAGTTTGGGATTCATTACAACATGAGCATCTCCTCTATTGGTTCGTTTCACTGTTTTTGATTGGGTTGGTGACCCTAATGATTGGAAGTCTACTGCAAGTTATGTCTTCACTCTTGGTCCTGGACCTATTACATGGGCTTGCAAAAAACAAAGTGCCATTTCTCTTTCTTCAGCAGAAGCAGAGAATCATGGCGCCATTGAAGCCAGTAAGGAATCCACGTGGCTTCATCAGATCTTGTCAGAGTTTGGTTTTCAGGAGTAACATACGATTAAACTTTGGCGTGATAATCAAAGTTCCATTCAACTATGCAAAGCTCAAGTCCAACATTAGCGCAACAAACACATTGAACTACACATGCACTTCATCAGAAAGGTCATTCATGACCATGTTCTTGAAGTGCAAAATTTTTCAACCAAAGATCAAGTTGCATACATCTTTACAACGACTCTCATAGAGGCGAAGTTTACTAACCTTTGATTTATGTTTGGAGTTAAGGAAGATATCATTAAGGGGGAATAGGCTCTATTTCCTCCTTCCTTTTCCTATTATGTCATCTTTGTACTCCCTTCAATCCTATCCCAAGTTGTTCTTAAGGGTGGATGTTAGGATATTTCGACACATAGGAAATAATTAAGTATAACTTGGTCTTGTGTATATTTAGGTAAACCGTGTTTCTTTAGTATGTAATTTTTGTAACTTACAATCTGACAGTCACGATATGTTCTAGACATGAAGTGATTTGATGGTTCATTCTCTCCTTGGTATTACCGATACTTGATCCATGGCTTAACACCCTATTGGTTCATGATCTATATTTAAAGAGCATGGAGGGTAATTTGTTTGGGACCATTTATGAGAGAAGCCTATGTAATTTTTATTTCTTTTGCATTAATAATATTTCCTGAAGTGGCCACGTTGGCTCAGGCCATGCATTGTTTTCCTTCTTTGAGGGTTTTAACCATGTCAAGAATGTTGGTGTACTGATTTGTGATCTGTTTGTGAGCAGTGTCCTTTGGTCTTCAATCTAAGGAAATTACCCTGTAAATTCCTACAAGCAGCTGAAGGACCCACAAAGAAGAAGTTGTTGATGAAAAGGAGAGTCCCTAGTTGAGAGGGAGCTCTAACAAGTTCCCTATTAAGAGGGAGCTTGGGTAGGTTCCTAGTTAGAGGGAGCTTGGGTGCATTCCTTCACAGGAGTGGGAATATCTTCCCTAGTTGAGAGGGAGAGATAGACACAACATTCTTGTTTTCACTTGGGAAGAAAGAATGGAGGATTAGGTAATCATCTGGCATCTGAAGCTCTTTGAGGATGTGTAGGGCATCCAAGACAAGTGTAGGAAAGAAGATTGATATTCTTTGAAGGCTGGGAACCAAAGATGAGAATAGTTCTAGAAGGTCATACTCAGTGAACACCCATGTGGGTATGTACCTTGAGAGACAATGATGAAGGTGTCTATAATCATTTCTCTCACCAACATTATGCTCTAATCTATTAAGAGATAGAGTTGTCATTCCAGGCCTTGATGTGGAAACAATGTTGGTTACTATGATGCTATAACAGATGGATTTCCAATCCGATTTCTCTTATGTGAATTCTTCAAATTGAAAATGTCCAAACACCTTGCCATGATTTATGAATACCTCCCTAGTTAAGAGGGAGTGCTGAAGAAAGTGTACCTAGGTTTGGTCTTCATAAATGTAATTTTGATCTTTGTACTTGTAAAGGAAAAGAATTAGTATTTTTGTCATTTATAAAAATGAGTTTCTTTCTCATTGCATATGTCTAGCACATGTTGAAGTGCTATATAAAATTCAAAGAGTCAATGTAATTGTTGAAGACCCTTATGGGCATGTTACACCATGTAAATTTATGAATTAGAGTCAAGGAATGACCTCCAATAAAAGTCATAAGCCTCCTATTGACCTCATAAAAAGGAATAATTCAAAATTTCAAGGACAACTCGGCCTAAAGTGATCAAGTCAGCTCAAACGGAGGAACAAACTCCTATATATAGGGTCATTCATCCTCACCTAAGGAGCAACAAGTCACCTCTAAAATTAGCGAAGGAGTAGGGATAGAAAAGGGTACGAAAATGACGAAATAAGGTGTCTTTATTGCAGCAAAGAAGGAGGAATAGAAGGTCGAGTTTGCAAGGCATATTTCAGGCCTAATTACAATCACATGTGTGAAGAAAACATGCTCATTCTGCTGCCATAATAGACTTACTAGGATAGTCATACGAAGAG
Organism: Pinus tabuliformis; assembly: GCA_031772625.1. NCBI lineage: Eukaryota > Viridiplantae > Streptophyta > Pinopsida > Pinales > Pinaceae > Pinus > Pinus tabuliformis. The sequence goes on along the minus strand of CM062805.1, from coordinate 347,032,609 downwards.
ACTTGTTTGGGTTGGAAAAGTGGGTCAATTAGGCCTCTTACTCAAAGAAAAGGAATAGACAACTTAAGCGAAGGAAAGAAATCAAACTAAACAACAATTATTGAAGGTATCCTTTGACACGTGTGAAGAATAAGGGTCATATTGTTGTTGTCTGAGATCTGCAACTACATCATAGAAAAGAGCTTGGTTGGGTTAAGAATAAGTTCCTTTTCCTTGTCAATAAAGTCATCATCTCAAGCGAAGGAAGAAAATAAGTAGGTTCCTTCTAGTGCATACAACCTAGGGTTGCTACAATAAATCTATCAATTTCCAGAAGAAGGATGACAAAGTTCTAAGGAAGTGATCTCAGATCTGAAGGGAGGGATTGACTTGTGTTTGGAGGATCTTCTTGTCAAGGGTCTAGGGTTTTGAATTTGTCAATTGAAGCTTCAATAAGAGAAATTTGCAGAGGGGTTTTCCTCTCTAGGAGAGAGAGGTTTTTCCCTAGTTGAGAGCCAACATCTTGTGTTCTTGTCTCTTTTTTTTGGCAATTGTCTGATGAAGTAAGAAGAACGCACACTAATAATAAGAAGAGAATTAAGAAAATTAAAAAGTACTTTAAAAATTGTTATCACCTTCAGAAGAATCTCACTATAACCCATATGCCCTAAATTCTTCAACAGTTACAATATACCATCCCTCTTGACTGGGGGGATATATACTTTCTTTATCCAAACTTCTTCTTTACTAGGGGAAAAATCCATCGATAGGCTCTTACTTTCATCACCATATCATTGAAGAACTTCAATCTTCAGATCATCATTCCTTCTTAATTCACATTGCAACAAGGCCATATATTAATTATTCAAAATTCTTGCAACTTTATTCTTCCATCATGCTCAACATTATTATCAAACATGAGGTAATCGTTCTCGACATCTTGAAGACTATATACCTGCAAAACTTCAACAACAACTTTATCAATATAGGGTTAACATATTATCACAATGAGAGCATCTAGGGCTATCAAAACTAATAAATCATACTTTAGCTATCCAAAACCTAGATCAAGTTAATCGACAAAGGTTACACCTTTCATACCCTAGACTTTTACAATTACTTTTGCTAGGGTTTTTGTTACAAACCCGAGATTTTATCACCAAGACTAAATAAGTATGTTAGGACTTTAATCATAGAGAAAATATTTTACATCTAAGGTTTCATTGTCATCCCCTATAATTTCATATCAATGTCTACTAGGGTTTTGTTGTAAACCCCAGACTCAATCATCAATTTTTTTTTTATGTTAGATTATATAACAACTTGATCAAGCTAGGGTTTCAATTATATAGAAGCTCATACTATTACATGGGTTTTGTCATAAACCTTAAGAATCTAGGGTTTTATCATTAACAATGAACCCTAATAGACTAGGGTTTTATATTGAACCCTAAAGGTTAGGGTTTTACCATAGTAAACATAAGAAAAATAGAGTGGTAAGGGTTGATCTAATCTAAATATTAATCACCATGATGAATAAGAATCTTTATGATTCAAAACCCTAGACATGAGATAGTAATATAAAACATATTTTAAAATGATCATACCTTTTTATATGAGGAAGACCAATTATAAGTCTTTATGCATACGTTGAGTTGTTTCTTTTAAAAACCTTGTAGGGTTTCTTCTTGAAAGGATTCCTTAACAAAAAAACTTCCTTCTTCTCATTTGAGTCTCCCTCTGAATCTAGACATAATCCTTATTGCAAGCTCCTTCTTGTATTTAGAGTATTCCTGCAAACTTTTCTTCCAAGGAAAACACAAGAGAGAGGATTATAAACAAGCACAAATGAAACTTTAAACATAATAGAGAAAGTCAACTAAGACAAAGAAGTAAAGAATAGGATACTTATATTTTGTGAAAAAGTGGGGAAGCTCCCTTTTGATCCTTGTCTTGTGAGGGATTCTTTTACATCAAAACAACTCAAGAACAAAACATATTAAATCTATAAACCCTAGAAATCAAATATAAAGAAAAGAACTAAAAATAATAGCTTAAGTGGATGATATATAAGACTTAATAGAATAAGTTGTTGACTTCGAGGTCCTCATTTTTAGACTTCTTTTGAGGATTTTCATCGGCTGCAACATTAGCTTGTTCCCTTTCTCTTTTCTTGTTCTTAGGATTATCAGGACATTGAATCTTGAAGTGTCCCATCTTATGGCAATTTTAACATTCTATTTTTGATATACCAATCTTCTTCTTTGGCATTTTGAACTTATTAAATCCTCCTTTCTTCTTGTCATGAGAAGAGTAGGCATTTGAGGTATTTTCTTTATTTTCTTGCTTCCCTTCTGTCATGGGTAAATGAACTTCTTCCTGTATACACATCTCTTCGAAGGATGGAGAGTTCCAACTACTAATTCCAGTTGCAAATGCATTCCAAGATTTTGGAAGTCCTTGAAGCGCAACAATTACACATTCTTTCTTTAGGATTATCTCATTTATTGCTTGAATTTCTTCCTTTATACGACCAATTCTTACAAAATAGGAAGACATTGTATCATGCTTTGTCATCTTAACTGTTCTAAGCTCATTCTTTAAGCTTGCCACCTGTCCAATTTTTTTATTGTAAATAATTTTGAGAGAGCATCATACATCTTTATTAAAGAGTCTAGAGTGGATATGTTGGGAATCAAATTGTCTTTGACTCCATCAACAATTAAGTTCATGGCGAGGATATATGTTTTCTTGTATTTTCCTTTTCAACATCATTTGCAGGTTCCTTGAATTTTCATTGCACAAATTCCAATACCTTATTTTTTGCAAGGGTGAGGTCCTTTCTAGAATACATTTTTTAACTATTAAATTATTTTATATTTTTTGCCAGAATTCAATAATTTTCCCTTTCTAGAATACGTTTTCTAACTATTTAACTATTTTATATTTAATTTTTTTTTTTTTTTTTTAACTATTTAACTATATATATATATATATATATATATATATATATATATATATATATATATATATATATATAACTATCTATATATTTTATATTTAACTATTTTTTTGGTTTCTTTTGGGGCATAGTTATTAATGTCAAATGGACCTTGCATTTTTAATTTATATTTTTCACTAATATCAAGATTTAAATTGCATTAATATTTTTTTTGATATTTTAATTCATATGGGTAAGTTAGGTAAATAATATTAATAAAATATTTCATCAATACCTAAATTAATAATAAAATATTTCACCGATACCCAAATTAACAATAAAATATTTCACGAATACCAAAGTTAAATAGTATAAAATTATTTAAGACACGTACCTCTTTTTAAATTTAAGGATTTTGATTGGTTTACATATTACAACATTGAAATTACATGAAATTTTTATGGACACGTTTAGGCTGAAATTTCTTCTAATGAAAATAGAGACACAAGATGTAGGCTCTCAGCCAGGCCTAAAAACCCTCTTCTAGGGGAAAACCCTAATATTTTTTTTTTCCTTATAATAAAATAAAATGAGATAATCAAGACCTTTGACAAGACCAAAAGACCTCCTTTATCTCACCAAGTCAGCCTCTCAAGATGATTAGTCAAACACCAAAAGTAAACTTAAGTAAAGTTGCTTTTAACCCTACAAAAACCTTAGATTTCGACCCTCCTACAACAAAATTTCAGCCCTACTATAGACTTGCAACTTTGCCCTCCTTCTGCAACCCATAAAATTTCATGTGTGAGGTAGAGATAAGAGAAAATCAACCTTTTGACTTCATTAGGGTTCCTCCTTCCTTCGCTAGGGTTTCTCCTTCCTCTTCTAGGTATTTCGCTCTTATTTCTTCCTCTTGCAAGAGTAGATCGAGCTTGCTTGATTGAATGTCTAAATGAGTTCGAGTAACTACTTATTTATAGTGGTTCTGTGTGGTGAAATTCACTTAATGAGACTACATTGATTCGAGGGTAGGCCGACTTGGTGGAGGAGGCATAAATGACACTTTAGACTCAATTTTTTTTTCTTGACACACAAAGCACAAGAAAGGTCTATTACATAATGACAAGGACAATGATACATGAAACAAACCCTAGAAGCCTTCAATGGAGGATTTTGACCTAGAAACAAAATAAACAAGGCATGAAACCCATGCTTGTAAATAATTTTCTTTCACAATAAGTTTTATTTTTCTTTTCTTTCGACAAATATATTACATCATTACTCAAATACAAGTATAAAGGATGATACTAGTTACATTTCCGAACAACACACACACATCAAGACAATAGACAACAACTTTTTAGGTTGAAACCCTTCTGGGAGAAAAACCATAGAATGCTTCTTAAGATTTGTCTTCAAAAGATTTACAACAATTTGGAAGCTTCAACTGAAGGAGGCTCCAACCCCCTAGTTTACAGGCTCCAACCTAAAGGATGCTCTAACACCTTGGTTTACAAGCTGCAACTTGAAGTACACTTAAATGCCCTAGTTTATAGGCTCCAACCTGAAGGATGCTCTAACACCTTGTTTACCAACTGCAACTGGAAGGATACTCCAATGCCTTGTGTAGGATCCAACCTTCCCTTGAACCACACTACCACTCTAATCAGTTGGCGGACCACATTTCACAATTTTTAAACTAAATCCACATGTGTTATAATATGATATTTGTCAATTAAATCTGCCTCTACTTAATCTGCACATCAAACTCTAGCTGTCAACATGAACTGTGATAAACAATTATGCCTCTTGTTCAATTTTCACATCAAATTCTACTAATTCATTGCTCAATATCTCTACAACAATGTACTATCAACCTATGATCAAAGATATTTTTTCTTGGTACAAATTTTCTTCCACAAATCCAATGTTTTAACACTTGCATCAACAAGGATGATTTAGTTCTAACATTATAGGAATAACACTTCAAATCCTAAAGAAATAAACTACACAATCATAATCATCAAATGCTAACTCATATCAAGGATTCTCATTAAATGTATCAACAGTTGTATATGATAACTATGTAACATTTTAAGGCTAACATTAACATAGATATACCCAAAATTAATGAGTACTTGTTTCAAAATATCAATTACATGACAAGGCATCAATGTACAACCTAACAATTCATATTGAACTCAACAATCACAATAACGCTTATACATTGGATTGTTAGACTGAAGATGTTCCAAAATAACGCCCTCTTGCAACCAAAAACTTCTTTCTATACTTAACTATGCTCCTAAATGTATTCAAATCCAATGTACTGTTTCTTCTAAAATAGGCAAGTCTGTCTAGTATATCATAACGCTTCAACAATAACACTAGGGTACAAATTGGGTGGTGACAATGATATTACTAGGAACAATGGTGATTATGCTTTAGGTGTGAGCTCAAATTACCATAACACTCTTACTCAAACATATTCATCAAAGGTATATACAATAAGGCTCTATTTTCATATTAGGGTCAATGTACTTTGTCCATTCCAACCACTGAACAAAAAACACCATATCACATGTGCCTCTTGTCAAGCTTATCAAACATACTAGGACCTAGTTGTGGATTCAATAATTGTCACAAAAACACTGGTTCAAAATCGTAACATCAATGGTGAAACCACACATCATAGACGTAAGATTTGAAATAAGCCTAAAAACTCAGAAGATCAAGTTGACACTAAAAGAATTTTGTCACAAATTTGTTATGCAATAGTTGTCTAAACAATCCAAATTTACATATTGTCATTGATCAATATTCAATCTATGCACAGGGTTCATTCACATGCATTGAGGATATGTTAAAAAATGAATTATATGCATATTAATTCAACGTCAAAAGCTAATGGTGCAGATAAAATAATAGTGTATTGACCCCTTGCACACAACTATTTTCTTATGCACATTCTATAGGTGTTGAGTATGTGTTTTTCATAGAGATCACACTAAAAAATTGACCACTCATCAAGTTAGAACACAAAGGTTTATAAAAACTAGGTCTTAAACATGACATACTTAACATTGCACAACAAAATCACATAAGTGAATATATAACTTCAGTTGCAGAACACTAATATCCACAGTTAAAAGGGCGAGTTTGCCATGAAGCTACAACAATTTCAAGCTCAAAAATTGACTTAAAGAAATGTTGGATCTTTAATGATTAACGTGCCATTAATAAACTATCCATAATAAGCATGCAAAGGGATGTGTCATCAAAGGGCTGAAATACAAAACTTCAAGGATTAAACCTCAGAGAGTATATTGCTTAAATGATTTGGCCACAAAATGATAGATAGATCAATGTTCAAATGCATCTTTATTAGAGACAAAAATTCCCAAAGACTTTTTAGAATTTAACCTAAGAAAAAATTCGACCACTGCTTCTAGATATACTTTGACTGTCTAGGCCGAAATTGCAAAGATGAATTTAAGAGGATATACATTTTTATTCCATAATTTGATGAGGAAACATGCTCAAAATATATAGTAATCGATTTGATTTTATGGAGGGCCGACATGCCCAAAATCATAGAGCTGATTGTGAAATTTATTTTAAATTTTCTTAGGGCTATATTGTTCTTTGTTTTAGATAATTACATTTCATCATTATTTATAGAATTCACCCCACAACATCATAACATTATTAGAAACATATGAAATTATATAGAAAGAACAATATGATCACCAATGGAAGGGAAAACAAAGGAATAATAGAAGAAAAACATTCACACATAGAGACACCAACATTGGTCAGAGACTAGGGAAAAACCCCACAAGGGGGAAAACCCTTTCAAATTATTCTTCTTATTAGATTGTTATAAAATGTTCAACAAAGAGAGAGTACAATGATCCAATTATTTATCCACAAGACTATCCAACAAAATCAACCAAACAATATCCATTATATGAACCCAATAACACCACTAATCAAAATCATTGTTCACAAGCCTGTGGTCAACTGTTAGAAGAAACCCTAAGCCTCAATCGCACAAAGTTGACGATCATGCATGCGAATGAAGTGTCCTAGCCGCAGGAAAAGGCTTGAATGCATGTGACTGCAGCCAAAAATTTCCTCTGGAAACTATATGACTATGAACCAAAAACCCTAATCCACATGTGTGAGTTCGAACCCTGTAATTTTGGACATGTGCGAACGAATTCCCCGTGAACCAATTTTAGACCTATGCAAGACAAAACCAATGAAGAGAAAAAAAAATAATGCTTGATGAAGATCTCCAAATTGAATATCTCCAAATGAGGGTCACTTAACTTGTATTTATAGCCATCCAAAGGTGTCTAATTTTCTTTTAGGTTTGACTTGTCCTTTTGTGCACATATGGGTAACCATATTAAAAATATATTTTTGCTTAATGAAATTAAATTCTTCCAAGGGCTAAGAGGGGTCTTTCTTAATGAGGAAGACTGTCCAAAGGAGGGAATTTGTCCCCGAGATGCCAAATTAACACTCTGTCTAAGCTAGGGAGAAAATACTGACTGCAACATATGTCCCATTAAAAGTATCTCATTATCAACAAATGTTGTACTTTCTCATCCTTCCTAATATATGCTCATATTCTGAACAATATCAAATCTAAAATAAGAATAATTTGACATCAAAGGGGAGCATAAGCTACGACCTTCTGTCTATCGGGGAGTCACTGCTACCACCCAGAATCATAGCCATTTGGGAGCCCAATGCTACTCCCCAGCAAACTCATCACTGGGAAGTTCCAACTCAATCCACATCATAGTTGGGAGACCAGCTCAACCCTCAACAACATCAACAATAAATAGAGATAATGCAGAGGTTGCTCAAGCTTGAGGAAAAAATTGTAATCTTCTCATATTTTATGACTAATGCAATATACAAATAGCAGGGGTTTTTAGTTGTGGATTTCCCTAGGAAATAATTGTGTAATGTGTTGACTGAATTATTTCTCTTGTATGCTTCGTGATTTCTTGGTCGATTAATTGTTTCTGCTGATGAGTAGAGTAGATTCAAGTCTTTTGGTTTAGAAAATTACATAAGAAATTTGAATCTAGAAGGTATTTCTACATGGTATAAGAGCATAAATCACACTAGAAGAGAAGAATACGAGTTTGTCTTTACAGGTGAAATCGAATATGTAGGATCATTCTTCAAAGCTAGTAGGATGTCATTCTACGGATTGAGACTCGAATATGCCCTTGGGGGTAGCTTGAATTATATTTCTTGGAAGGACAGGATGGAGGCATTGTTGGAAGACAACAGGCTGAAGGAATTCATAGACAATGATAATCCTAAGCCTCCAACAACAAATGCTCAAGATCTGGGAGAGTGGAAGAAATGTGTTGCAAAGGCGAGAAAGATCATACTAGAAGGAGTTCAAGATCGTATCGTCTCATATCTCCATGGGAAGGATACACCATATGTAATGTGGCAAGCCTTGATTGACTTGTTTCAGAATAATAGTGACCACAAGAAGTTGGCACTGAAGGAAAATATTCGGAAGATCAAGATGGAGAAGGGTGATACAATAGCACAGTACTTTAGTAGGTTTACCCAATGCCGGGATGAGCTTTGTAGCATTGGTATTACAGTTGCTAAAGATGATCTGATCAACATAGAACTTCTAGGCCTTCCCAAGAGCTGGCACAACTACCAAGATTTCGTAAATGGGAGGGAGAATCTACCAAAGTGGGAGCATTTGTGGCCCTACTTGGTGCAAGTAGAGATAAGGAAGAGAACTAGATATGGAACCTCATCCAAACAAAATGACGAGGAGAACTGTTCCTTAGATGGAAAGGAAAATAAAGGGAAAGGGAAAGGGAAGAAATCCAAATCCAAAGGGGATTCTAGTTAGGGTGGCAAGAAGAAGGACTTGTCGAAGATTAAATAATTTCATTGTCATGAGCTGGGACACTATGCCATGAAGTGTCCACACAAGAAGGCCAACAAGAAGCCCTCAGGAGGAGCTACAGGTGAAGATCTTGATTCAAAATTTGAGTTGGATTTCACCCTCATTGCATGCATGGTGACATCAGTGATGGGTAGTGTGTAGTACCTGGATAATGGAGCCTCATTCCATATGATTGGCAATAAATAATTTTTCAGCAACTTGGAAGAGACAGACCTCCAGATGCACATCGAGATGGGAGATGATGAAAGGTATAGCGCAACCGATATCGGTACTGTTACTTTTCAGAGGGAGTCCGGTTCTCCTATCACATTAAAATATGTTATGTATGTTCTAGGTCTGAAGAATAATTTAGTTGTAGTTTCTATGTTGGAAGACCGTGGCTACGATGTGATATTTAGCAAAGGAAAGGCTTTACTTCGTCACATAGCCACATGATAAGTGATGTGGATCGGGGTTTGAGTGAAGAACCTCTATAAATTAGATGTATAAGATTGGGAAACATTGAGCACAAAAGTAGAGAAGGTATAGATCTAAGACATCAGTGAATTATGGCATAGAATACTTGGCCATTTTCACCATGGAGCCTTAAAGATCATGCAATATATTTCTATAGGACTTCCAAAAGGTGCACTAGAGTAGCGAGATACATGCAAAGGGTGTACACTAGGGAACTAAACCAAAGCCACCTTTCATGATAAGGACAATTGAGCGCAAACATTCCTTTAAAGAGTTCACTCAAGTATGTGTGAAATGTTCTCGATAGCCTCCATGGCCAAGCATAGGTATTATGTAATATTTGTAGATGATTTATCATGAAAGTGATGCATTTTCTTCATGAAAATTAAAGATCATACGTTCTCTAAATTTTGTGAATTTAAAGCACTTGTTGAGAAAGACATTGGCAGGAAAGTGAAGGCTCTCAGGAGAGATAACAATGGAGAATATGTGTTGAATGAGTTAAAAAACTTCTGTGCATTAGAAGGCATTCGATAGGAGTTAATAGCACCCCATAACCCATAACAAAATAAGACAACTGAAAGGAAGAACATAAGTATTGTGGGAGTTGCAGGGGCGATGTTACATGATTAGGGCCTATCATTACACTTGTGGGATGAAGCATGCAATACAACTGTATATGTGCTTAATAGGAGTCCTCAATGGATTCTCGGGATGAGTACAACAAAAGAATATTTTTTAGGTAGGAAACTAGATGTGGCACACTTCAAGATCTTTGGTTCATCAATTTACTGTCATGTTACCAAGGATGCAAGGAAAATGCTAGAGCCGACAACTGAGTTGGGCATATTTGTGGGGTACACTGATACACCTCACAACTATCGGGTGTACCTACCATCTCACAAGATGAAAATTGTTCATAGAGATGTGAAGTTCGATGAAGAGAAGGCCATGAGATGTTCCCTTGAGAGGGAGATTTAGTTACATGTAGATGAGGAGCTTTTAGCTCCAAAGGAAGAACCTCAAGATGATGTGTAGCAATCACATGCAGGGGAGCAGAGAGTGGAAACACCCACTCATGCAGAGACATCCAGAGATAGAGGGAAGTGCACTGGAGAAGATGAAAGATTGATGCATGATGCTAGAGAGAATGTGGGAGAAACCACATCACAACACAGGTAGAGGAGGTCACCATATCGGTACATTGGCTACATGGCTATGATGAGTGAGAGTGTAGAGACTAAGCCATCCTCATTCAAGGAAGCAATGCAACAACCAATATGGGTTGATGCCATGGTAGAGGAGTATGACTCCATTATTAGGAATAGTGCTTGGGAAGTTGTCCCAAGGCCAAAGGACAAGTCAGTGGTAGGTTCCAGGTGGATCTACAAGGTGAAGCAAGCAGTAGATGGGAGTGTCGAGAAACACAAGGCAAAATTTGTGGCCAAGGGGTTCTCTTAGGTGGAGGGAATTGATTACGAGGAGACCTTTTCTCTAGTAGCAAGGTAATCTTCAAAAATAAATATTCTAGCAATTTCAATGCAGATGGGATGGAAGATATATCAGATGGATGTGAAGACATCCTTCCTCAACAGAGTGATTGAGGAAGAGGTGTACATTAAGCAACCAGAAGGATTTGGTATCTTCAATAGAGAGTCACATGTGTGCAGGCTCAAGCAAGTGCTTTATGGATTGAAACAAGCACCCTATGCTTAGTACATTAGGATTGAAAAATATTTCACTAGGATGGGATTCACCAAAAGTGAAGCAGATGCGAAGCTTTACCATATTGTGGTTGAAGGTAAATTATTGATTGTAGTATTATATGTCGATGATTTAATTCTAACAGGTGATGTGAAGCTAGTAAAATCTTGCAAAGAGGATCTTGCAAGAGAATTTGAGATGAAGGACCTGGGGCTCATGCATTATTTCCTTGGTATGGAAGTATGGCAAGGAGACGTGGAACTATTTATCTCTCAGGGCAATTATGCCAACGAGATACTGAAGAAGTTCCACATGGAGAGAAGAAAACCCATGGGGACTCCTCTAGCAGGGAATTGGAGGAAGGAAGATGTTACTTCAGGTGAAGTAGTGGAAGCTACTATTTACAGGAAACTTGTGGGTTCACTTATGTACTTGGTGAACACATGACCAAACATGTGTTTTGGAATTAACCAAATTAGTCAAGCAATGGTTAAGCTTACTAAAATCTATTGGAAGGCAATTAAAAATGTGTTGAGATACCTCAGAGGAACCACTCATTTCGGTCTTTGGTACAACAGATAGAGGGAGTGAAGATTTAAGGTTTCACAGATGCAAATTGGGCAAGGAGTCCATCAGATAGGAAGATCACATCAGGGGAACCTTCAGTATTGGGTCAGCAACAATATCTTGGTATAACATGAAGCAAAGATCAGCTGCACTCAATTCAGCAGAAGAAGAGTACATGGCTTCTAGTCAAGCAGCTTGTGAGGATATCTAGATGAGGAAGATCCTTGTTGGGTTATTTGGTTAGTATATGGATCCTACAGTGATTTACTCTGACAATCAAAGTTGTATCAAACTCTTTGAGAATCCAATTTTTCATGATCGGTCCAAGAATATCAACATTCGGTATCACCATCTATGAGATTGTGTGTAGAGGAGAATCATGTTGCTGGAGTACATTCCTACAGAGGAACAAAATGTAGACATATTGACTAAGGCATTGTCAAGAGGAAAATTCAAGTTCCATAGAGGCAAGATTGGGGTATCTGATAATCCCTTTCTTGTTCAGAGGGAGTGTTGAAAATGCAATAAGAAAAATCCTGATTTAATTTTCCCTTGAATTAAATTAGGATAAAATTTGTAATTCCACTTCACAAGATAAATTGTACAAGTTAACTAAGTTAATTTGACTTAGTTGGTTCAGTTAATTTGAGTTGAGGGTCTAACTTGAGTCATGCAAATTGTCTCCTACTTTATAAGAGCCTTGGTTGAGTTTATTTTGAGTTGTAATTAATTAATTCAGTTTAACTGAGTTAAAGTTAGTTAAACTAATTCCAAGTGATGGAGGAACTAGTAGGAGGTCAAACAGTAGGGTGATGTTTCATGTGTTCACCTGGTTAAACAATGATTCACTCATAAATAAATCATGCATGCCAGATGTGAGAGTTACCCAATTGAGATTGGATTTCAAGGGAAGTGTAATATCAATTGTATAATCATCCAAATTGTACAAATGGTGCATGTAGTCAGAGGAAGGCCTATGATGATTGTGAAATTATAATTGAGTAATTTCCTTACTTAATAGGGGATAATTCCCAATGAAACAACACAAGGAAATATGGACTTGGGGAAGCAGAAATTGGTTAAGTATTGGCCTAGGATACTCTAGGAAGCAATGGGAAAAATAGAGATAGTGCAGAGATTTCTCGGGCTTGAGAAAAGCATTGTAATCTTCTCATATTTTCTGACTAATGCAATATACAGATAGTAAAGGTTTTTGACTATGGATTTCCCTAGTAAATCATTGTGTAATATTTTGATTGAATTCTTTCTCTTGTATGCTTCATGATTTCTTGATCGATTAATAGTTTTCATTGATGAGTAGAGTAGATTCAAGTATTTTTTTTCAGAAAATTACATAAGTAGTATGAATCTACAAGGAATTTCTACATCCACTCCCATCTATATTGGAGATTGCTTTACAATCGGATCCCAATCTTGTTGATGCAATATATCACTGTCGTATCTAGATCCTGCTTAAACAACTCTCCCAAGAGCTTCCTTAAGCAAACTTCCTCACAGATAGTATGCTAGAAATAATGTACTCAACCTTGGACATGTTTAAAGCTACATAATTCTATTTTCTACTCATCCAAGGTATCATGGCATATCCCAAGCTAAATTAGCACCCAGTTGTGCTCCTTTTATCAATAACATATCTAGCCTATTCAAAATCAGTGCATTTATGTAGTCATACATCTCCTGTATTATATCTTAGACCAGGATTGATTGTCTGATATCGATATATCAAAATGTGCTCGATGGAAACCCAATTTGTATGAAGCAACTCAGACATGCATCGACTCAAGGTGTTCACTGCAAAGAATATATCCAGATAGGTGTTCACAAGGAGCATCAATGCCTCAATCAACTATCAGTACTTAGATAATTCAATTCCTTTGAGGTGTCCAAGGATTTGGATTCCCACTTTCCAAATCACTTTAATAACTTCATGTCATATTTTGTTTCTTGAAACTTCTAATCCCAGAAAGTAATGCATCATTACAGGATCCTTCATCTTTAACTCAAAGGAAAAATCCCTCTTACTTTGATCATTAGAGGCTCATTACCTGTCCATAACATATCGAAAATATATGAAACCAAAGTCAGAAGCATACCTTGGACCACCTTGAAGTAGAGGTTTAGATCGACACTGCTTCCAAGCTTCACTAGGTAACTTTCAATATAGACATACCAGGCTTGGAGCTTGCTTCAAACCATACAATGATTTCTGTAAACATAACACTGAACAAACCTTGAAATAACTCAATATATTGTGTAATCAAATCAGCCATGTCTACTTATCTATTGAGAAATCTATGACATAACAATTAGGTGATATTTCTATGATAGAAACTTCTTGTGAATGCCTTTTACTTCTTAGATTAGGATCTTATTTTACTTATGTTATTGTAGTGTTCTTCTTAACCAAATAGTTACCAATGCATAAACCATAAAGAGATAGGAGACACATAATGTAGGCTATCATCCAGGGCCAAAACTTCTCCCAATTGAGAGGAAAACCCAGACAAATTCTTCTTCTTATAAGACTTCAATTGACGAATGCTAAGACTAAGACCCTTGACCTATTTTCCACTCTAAGGCCAAGAAATAAAGCCTCCTTGATTAGATTCTTCTTGCTTGAGTCAATAATAGTCAAACCTCTGCTTATTCCTCCTTATCGGCTACTCTTCATAATTTCGGCCCCTTGATTTAGGTCTGCAATCTTTGACCCTAATTCAGAAACCATAGTTACGGCTTCTAGGAAAGTGTCACCTTCTAGAAAATACCCTTGATTCGTTCTCTTAGGATATAGTCTCTTTCTAGCTTATCTTATATTCTCTTTTGACTTGTCATTCTCCAAATTCGGTTACCTAGGAGGACTGCAATTTCTCTCGGCTTCTTCTGCAACAAATGACCTCTCTCTTCTTCACACCTGTGATATCAAAGTGACCCAAAAACATATCCAAAATGATGCTAAAGACTATGCTCTTCCTCTTTCTCTCTTCATTGGTGAAGGGCTCCTTCCAAAGTGATATTCGCACTTCTTATTGTAGACTTGATCTTGATCGAATTGCTTGCTTATGAAATGAGGCCGAGCTACCTATTTATAGTGGTTTTCTAGGATAAATAAGTCGACTTGATAGTTTCTTGGGTTGGCATGTCATTTGGAGAGGTTTCATTATTTCTTCTTGAAGCTGACTCGTAGGAGGTGTTATAGCTTGGTCTTGGATGACCTTCTTATTCATTTAATGACTCATACAAAAATGTAACATGCCCAAGAAGGGTCCTTCATACATGACATTGACTCAATTTGACTTTTATGACTTGATGGAAAAACCTAAAGGTTCACAATGGGAAACTTAACTAAAATAAAATTCCTTGATCATGAAACCCATCATTCAGTACTAAAAAAATAATTTTATTTTCTTCTTTACATCAATGACATAAAATCAAAATTACACATGTCATTATAAAGACTGAACCTAGTTACACTTTTCAACACTCCCTCTTAACTAGGGAGGTATTCATAATCCATACAAGGTACTTGGAAATTCTCAATCTGAAGAATTCTCATAAGAAGAGTCAACTTGGTAACACATCTATCTAGCATCATATCAACCAACATTGTCACATAGAAATGCCTTGAATAACAACTCTATCTCTCCATAAGATCTGAGCTCAATGATGGCAAGACCAATGATGTATAGACACCCTCATCATTGTCTCTCTTAGAACATACCCCACTTGGGTTCTTAGGGTGTGTTCCACCAAGACTATTCTTATCTTGGATTCCAATCCTCAAATAATATCGGTCCTCTACAACTACTCTTATATTAGATGCCCTAACTCATCCTCAAAGAGCATCAGTTGCCATATGTTTAACCCATCCTCCATTCTGTCTTCCCAAGTGAAGATAAGAATGATGTTTCTATCCCTCTGAATTACAAAGGACATACCTATTCCAATGAAGGAATGTACTCCTTGCTACTAAAGGAAAGTACCTAAGCTCTGTCTTGGCTTAGAAATTTTGCATCCAAGTTTCTACCAAATAAGAAACTTGTTTCCAGGCTCCCTCTTAATTAGTGACCTACAACAACTCCTTAGGTGGAGATGTTGGGACAACCAACTGCTTGAAGAACTCCTCCTCATGATGTCATGAAATTCTTTATTCAAGAGTCTTCATATTTTGGAACTTCTTCGTAGGGAATAGACCATCCATCACTTCCATCCATGAGTCATTCATGTCATTATACTTTTCATCAGAAAGTGATCTATTAGTTTTCTATTTGAATTCCTTCATGCCATTCTGCCCCCTTCATGCCATGTTTCCTGAAGGAACTTCCTTCCTACTACATGGTCAGCAGTGGTGGAAGACACCCATAGCTCCTCCCTCCACAACCCTGTATAAGCCCATCCATATATTTGTTCAAAAATAATAAATGAACACTTAAATCAAAATTACCTTCGTGATGTTATTTCATCATGACATGTCCTAGTTTGCATCAACATCCTACACACACATTGACACATCTCCAAAAGATATATACTATCAAAGGTATCTTTCTTTTTCAGACTTCCTCGAAGTCTTCATATCTTTCATGGAGATCTCCTAGTCAAATATTCTAGTTCTTGGATGTTGATTTCCTTTTCCATGGCTACAAATTCCATGATCTCTTCCTTCCTTTCTTCACACATTTTTCATTCCCAGCTACTTCCAATTATAGTTCCTCCAATAATTGTCAACCACCTCATATTTCATGTGAGGACATATTATGTTGATTTCATCTTGTCAATGTGTGACCCATGCCTTCCTGCATCCTTTCAAAGGAGGATATCCTTTCTTTTGATCATGCTCTCAAGAAAGAGCAGTTATCCATGTTACCTACAACCATATGACATGAATCTAAAATATCGAAACAAGTATACATACCTCATTTTCCTTTAGGTCATCTAGAATTCCTTCAACAACTTCCTTGATTGAAGGAACTTCAATCCCATGATCTGCTTCACCTCTTTTATCATCATACCATATCCATGAATTCCACAATTTGGAGTTCTTGATGAAACCCTTGCTTCCTTTTGATTGGTGGACCTTCAAATTAATATTCCAATAGAGGATATTGAGTATCCTCATCCAACATATGTTTCCTTTTGATAGATGTATGATGAGCCTTGTACTAGATGACACCTTCTTTCTTTTCCTATAAGTACCACCTATGTTACTAATGAGGTTTCCAAGAGCTATATCCTTCCATGGGTGACTTCCATGGACTCCAATTTCAACCATCATTAATGCTTCTATATGATAATGTCACGATCTCTTACTTCCAATGCTTCTTATGATGCCATTTCCTAATATGGTGCATCCTATCATGCTTCAGGTGGTTTATAATTTACAATAGGAAGACTTGAAAATAGTATTAAAAAAAATCTAGAAGAGGAAGATTATCTCCATGATAATAGAGATCTTTTACTTCCTCTTTCTTGGATTTCTTCTTTTTAGCTTCCTCTACTTCCTTGGTGATATGGGCTTCTTCTCTTCCTCTTTTATTTTCCTTCTTGATCTAAGGACAATCTCTTTTGTAATTCCCATATTCTTGACACCCATACCATTGAATCTTGGCGATTTTATTCTTATTTTTTTGAGAACCAGACTTTCCAAATTTTCCCTTTCTTCTTGTCATTGTAGCATAAGCTTGATTTTTCTCACCTGATCCTACATTAGATTTTTCCTTTAGCCTATATTCTTCAATATTGCATAGTGACCATAGATCTTGAATGAAATAGCTTCTTTATTCCCAAAAATACTTGAAGTAAAGTTACCCCACTCCTCTAGTAGTGCATTTAGTACAATTGTAGTCATTTCTCTATCACACATGACTTCTCCCAGATCTTGAAGTTGATCCTTGATTTCATATATCCTCATAAAGTATGAGGCTATTCATTCTTATTTCAACATATTTAGCTTGTTCAGTTCGTGCTTTATTGAGATGACTTTTCCAAGAGTGATTACGAAAGATAACTCTACCAGTTTGTAATAGATTTCTTTTGAAGTTTTGAATTTTGATACATATGGAATGAGGGGATCCTCGATGGATTCTATGAGAATCCTTTGAGCCCTAAATTCCCCTTTCATATAATTTGCAACTGAGTGAGCATATTCCTTTGCTGGTTTAGTGATAGATCCTTTGAAATCTTCGATAATCTCATTTTCAATGAGTTTCATATCTGTCCTTTTTTTCCTTGCAAGACAGTTTGAAGCCCCAACCAATTTGTTTCTTTCCTTACAAAAAGACATTTTGACAGATTCAGATGTGGACATAAATATACTTACTTGATATTATGCTCCTTCTCCTTGTTGCTTCCTTGATGTTGATGATTATATAGAGAATATAAAACTTCTCCTTGATGAATATAGTTTTCTTCAAGAATGATCCTTGATCCTGCAAAGAGGGAGATTTCTTTAGATCCTTTGATGGTGATGTCTTTGATGATGATGATCAATTATGGCTTCTTGATGATGTCTTCAATGGTAAGAACCTTGTTTCAATGAGAGGTATATCACCAACATTCTTGGTCTTTCTTCTCAAGAAATGAACTTGATGTATACGTCCTTCAACTTGAGTAGGGTCTTTTAGGTCTCTTGAGATGGCTTGAGGATTCCACGACTTCTTTCTAGTGTAGACTTCTTCTTGATAGACCTTGACTTCTAGATTTGATTTTGATGCCTTCCTTGAGATTTGAACCTTGAGTGTCCCTTGATAAGATGCCCTTCCTTGAATTTATCACCCTAGCTCTCATACCATGTTGAGAAATCTAGGGCGTAGCAATTAGGTTATTTATCTATGATAGATAACTTCTTGTAAAATATTTTTAATTCTTAGAACAAGATCTTCTTTTACTTATGTTATTATGGTGTTCTTCTTCATCAAACAATTACTAATGCATAAACCATAAAGAGACAGGAGACATACAATGTAGGTTATAAACCAGGGCCAAAACCTCTCCTAATTGAGAGGAAAACCCAAACGAATTCTTCTTCTTATAGAGACTTCAATTGATGAAGACCAAGACCAAGACCAAGACCCTTGACCTATTTTCCATTCCATGACCAAGACACATATCCTCCTTGATGAGATTCTTCTTGCCTTAGTCAACAATAGTCAAACCTACGCTTCTTCCTCCTTCTTGGCTACCCTTCATAATTTCGGCCCCTTGATTTAGGTATGCAATCTTTGACCCTAATTTAGAAACCCTAGTTGTAGCTTCTTGGAAAGTGCCACCTTCTAGAAAATGCCCTTGATTCCTTTGCTTAGGATAGAGTCTCCTTCTAGCTCATCTTGGCTTCTCTTTTAAATTTCCCTTCTCCAAATTCAGTTACCCAAGAGGACTACAATTTCTCTCAGCTTCTTCTGCAACAAATGACCTCTCTCTTCTTTTCAGTTGTGATATCAAAGTGACCCAAAAACAGATGAAAAATGATGCTAAATACTTCTCTCTCCCTCCTTCTCTCTTCATTGGTGAAGAGGCTCCTTCCCAAGTGATCTCTGC
Source organism: Pinus tabuliformis (assembly GCA_031772625.1). Taxonomy (NCBI): domain Eukaryota; kingdom Viridiplantae; phylum Streptophyta; class Pinopsida; order Pinales; family Pinaceae; genus Pinus; species Pinus tabuliformis. The sequence goes on along the minus strand of CM062805.1, from coordinate 347,013,446 downwards.
ACTTCTTGTTGTAGACTTGATATTGACCGAATTGCTTGCTTCTAAAATGAGTCTGAGTTTCCTATTTATAATGGTTTTCCAAGTTTAATAAGCTGACTAGACAATTTCCCGGGCTGATATGTCATTTGGAGAGGTTTCATTATTTATTCTTGAAGCTGACTTATAGGAGGTGCTATTACTTAGTCTTGGAGGGCCTTCTTATTCAATTAATGAATCATACAAAAAATGTAACATGCCCAAGAAGGGTCTTTCATACATGACATTCACTCAATTTGACTTCTATGACTTGATGAAAAAACCTAAAGGTTCGCAATGGAAACCTTATATAAAATAAAATTCCTTGATCATGAAACGCATGATTCGAGTACTTACAAAAGTAATTTTATTTTCTTCTTTACATCAATTACATAAGATCACAATTACACATGTCATTATGAAGACCAAACCTAGTTATGCTTTCAACATTATCAAGCCTTAAATCTCAAACTAGAACAAATATCAAAGCCATGAAAGTTTCTATCAATATTATTGTTAAATTTTTCAATCCAAGTCCTCATGATCATAATATGAATCATTTCTATTAGTAAATGTAAATGAATACACCAAGGACAAGTCACATAAGTTTATGTCATCCATTCATGAATAGGATAAAAATCAATGCATACTAAGGAGAAATCCTTTACTGTCAATCTGGCTCTGTAGACACAATATTAGTCATGAAATTCACATTTTCTGCATTAATTCAAACATTATGTAGATATCCATATTCCTTAACTCTCTACTCCATGTATTTATATTTTCCATACTCATGGTGCCCTCTTGGTTTTATGCATAGGTTTTTAGTTTTTGTATCCTATAGGCTCAGCTACACTCACAGGCCTTCCTCTGTGTGGCTGGGAGGCCTATAGCCACACCTTTAAGCCTTTCTCCCAGCGAATGGGGCTTGAACTAGGAGAGATATTCTCTACTCAGATCATAATTTGCTAAAACTTCTTCCTTCACCAACATCAGATGATTATCTATTCATGTCAAGAAACCTTTCTTAAACAATCAAGAGTCTTCTATTCATTCAAACAATAATAGGTGTTGGTATCTCATGGAGAGTTTCTCCCCCTAAATATGAAACTTCTTCAATCATTATCATTCAAGACATCAACCTGTGTATCATAATACTGTCACGCATTAAAAAAAAATTGTCAAATAATGAGATCAAACTATATCAGGTTCTTAGACATATATCATCAACAACTACTTCATCATCAGATATGAACATGTCATTAAACACTTATCAAGGGTTAGTGGCATATAATTGTATCTTCATACTTCAAGGATCATAATCACAGCATCAAGTCAGAGCATCCAATTTGTCATATTGTCAAATTTACTGAGCTTATCAAAACCTAACTAGGATCAACAAGAAGATCCCGATTATCAATTTTTTATTAGGGTTACCATGCTTATCACAAGCATTAATAATGTTATCAAGTTATCAAAATCAATATTTCTAGCCTGCTTTATAAGATCGGGAAATCTACCATTTCTAAAATGTAAGATACTTTCCAAATATCAAGTGAACCAATATATCGCATGTACTAGAGGTCAAACTTACTTTCATATGCATGCGTGAGTCATTTATGAAGGTGTTATTATCTTCATACCTCAAGGCTTAACTTGCCATTAAATATTGCAGCGAAATCATAACACTGAAAAAATATACTACACATACCTTGTAGTATTCATATCCGTATACCTTTACAACTTGTAACACTTATTTGTCATTGGCAGTTGTAGCACTTGCATATTGTAATTTATGGATGATACTTTGAAAAATTTCCTTAGGTACTTCTTTCCTTTTCCAAACCCAAATCTTCTCTTTCAGCACTAGCTCTCTTTTCTTGCACTTTATATGATCCTCAAGAAGTATCTACTTATCACATCTCATATGGAGGTTAGAATTATTCAAATACTGAAATATTCATCCAGTAAGTATAAAAAATAATCAAAACAATAATTCTAGTATCATGAAGAAATAACATAAATCTAAAAAGTACTTCTCTTTAATGAGAACTGATCATCTCCCTCTTAAGCAATCCTTCAACAGTTAATACTGTCCATTATCCACATATCAATGTTTCCTTCAATATTTATAATCATCTTCATCAACATCCAAACGTAATTGAGACTAACCCATCTAAAACTGTCATAAGTGCTAGAACAACATCTCATTGATCATGCTAGGGTTTTAAGGCTGCATAGCTCAAACCTTTTTCATACTCCAGGGTTTCTTCGAAACCCTAACCTGATGTAATCCACTAAACCCTAATGAACATATTGCCTAAGGTTTCATTCAAACCCTAACATTCTTTTAGGTCTCCTCCATCTTCTCTCGCTTCCATCAATGGTCTCTTCATAGGGGTGATCGTCAATGACTTTTCTTCAACCCAACTCTGATACCATGTTAATTTTTTTAGGGCTATATTATTCTTTACTTTAGATAATTGCATTTCATAATTTATTTTTAGAATTCAACCCACAACATCATAACATCATTAGAAACATACGCAAGAACAATATCATCATCAATGCAACGAAACATAAAGGAATAATAGAATAAAATAATTCACACATAGAGACACCAGGATTAGTCAGAGACTAGGGAAAAACCCCACAAGGGGAAAAATTGTTTCAAATTATTCTTCTTATTAAATTGTCATAAAATGTTCAACGAAGAGAAATTACAATGATCCAATTCTTTATCCACAAGACTATCCATCAAAATCAACCAAACAATATCCAAGATATGAATCAACAACACTACTGATCAAAATCATTATTCACAAGCCTGTGGTCAACTGTCAACATCTGCTGTCAATTTTTGGAATTTGTGGTCAACTGTTAGAAGAAACCTTAAGCCTCGACAACACAGAGCTGATGGTCATGCATGTAGATGAAGAATTCTAGTTGCATGTAGAGGCTTGCATGTGTGCAGCAGTAGCTGGAAATTTCCTATGTCAACCCTACAATTGTGAACCAAAAACCCTAATCCGCATGTGCGAGTTCGAACCCTTCAATTTCGGACCTGTGCAAATGAATTCCCCGCAAACTAATTTTAGACTTGTGTGAGCGAAAACCAAGGAAGAGAAAAAGAAAAATTCTTGATTATGATATCCAAATGAGGGTCACTTGAATTGTATTTATAGCCATACAATGGTGTCCAATTTCCTTTGAGGGATGACCTGTCATTTTGTGCACATGTGGGTTTCCATATTAAAAATATATTTTTCCTCAACTAAATTATATTCTTCCAAGGGCTAAGAGAGGTATTTCTTGATGAGGAAGATGGTGCAAAGGAGATAATTTTTCCCTTAGCTTCCAAATTAACAATTTAAATTTCAAAATTGAGTTTTGGAGCCAAAACTTCAATCACCTTTAGGACTGACTTACCTTGGAGAAATAAATAATTGCTAAACCCTACATTTTAATTTAGGCCAACTAGCACTTGGATTTGATTTGAAATTTTGATCCCTTCTATAAGGTAAATAATATTTGATTTAAGCTTTGATGAAAACCTTTCTATCCACAAGATCCTAACCAATAATAATCTGCCACATCATCATCTTTTGGGATTATTGACCATGTGAAGGGGGCATTAAATTTAACTCGACATAACTCTCAAATGGTGTAGATTCTCAAGGCGTTCCATATACTGTTGGAATTGGTATGATGAGGAATATTTAATGATGATGGTCTTGAGCCCAAGATCCTTGATCATTATCCTTAAAAATTCAAACAAGTGCGAGGATTATAAGGTTTTTTAGGTCTTCCTCCTTTGGAGCTTCCAACTGATGAAATCCAGAAAAATATTAAGAGAATTCAATAATAGACATTTGCATTAATGGAAACACCATTTAAAAGTCTATATCAAACTTAGAGCTAACCTTTGAAGCCCTTCTTGAGAAAACTTTGGACTAGTTTGTTCAAATAGTTTCTTGAAACCACATTGATGCAGATTTGGAGACATTTTGAATAGAATTGAAGACATTATTTGAATAGAATTAAAGAAAAATTTCTTGATGCAGACTTCAAAGCAAACCTTGAAGAATTATTGAAGCATTCCTAAAGCATCCTTTAAGTAGACCTTGGAGAGAATTTTGAAGCAGATCTTGAACAATTCTTGGAGCAAGATTGAATCCACTTGGATTACATCTTGAAGCAGCATTTTAGTAAAAAAAAATTGAAGTATATTTGAAGTTCTTGTATAAGTTGGAGCCTAACAGAATTGATGTCCTCATATAGACTATGTTGGTGCATGAATTTGATTAGGAGAATTGGTTTCCTCATTCAAGGTTGGAGCCTTGTAAGAATTGAAGTTTTTATAATGGTTGGAGCCAAAATTTGAGGATTCGTGTCCTTATTATTTGAATTATATTATTATAAAATATTTTTATTTTGTTTCTTGTGTTCTGGTATATCTTGTGCTTCCTATTGTGAAAAATATTAATTGGCATAATATAACAATTGAAAGAAACATTGATTCACCCCCCTCATTATTTCTAATAATTGGGATCAGAGCCAAATTCTTCAAGATCAATGTAACAACTAGAAGAAGGATTTTTTATTCACAATGGAAAATAAGGAAGCAACTAAGGCTCCCTTATTTGATGGAACACACTTTTCCTTCTGGAAAATCAGGATGAAGTCCTATTTCATGTATCTTGGAGTGGAAGTATGGCAATCAGTTATAGATGGATAAAATATCCCATCTCCCCTGCTAACAGGCACATATGGAAAGAAAGGATATGTAGCAAATGCTAAGGCCTTGAACTCTATAAAAAATGGTTTTTTAGATTTAGAGTTCACCAAGGTTATGAATTGTGAATCAGCTAAGGAAATGTGGGACATGCTTATCAACATCTATGAAGGAGATGGCAAATTTAAGAAGGCAAAAATTCAAACCTTTAGAAGGAAATTTGAAAGTATCAAGATGGATGATGAAGAAGATATTGTTGATTATCTTCTCCAAGTATATGAAGTAGTTAACTCTCTTAGAGGACTAGGGGAATATGTCATAGAAAAGATGTTTGTTTAAAAAGTTTTAAGATCACTTCCAGACCAGTTTGACGAAAAAGTTTGTGCCATAGAACGAAAATATTTGAAATCCTTATCAATGGATGAGCTTCATGGAATCCTAACAACATATGAGACAAGGATAGGAAATTCAACCCACACGGAAGTTGCATTCAAGGCATCATATACATCAAGAAAAGTGAATAATTGTAATTGCAGCAACAATGATTCTGATACTAATATGGCACAATTTATCAGGAAGCTAAAGCAAGGATCCAAACTCAAAGATAAGTTTCCTCTCATTCTTTTTAGATGTGGTAAAATAGGAAATTATGTAGCAAAGTGTCCTTTCATGGATGAGAGTGTTGATGAAGATGAACCTAAGAGGAGAACATTCAAGAAGAGAGGCTAAAGCAAGAAGAATTTATTCTTTAAGGAAGACAATGATGAATTTGATGAAGAAGCAGAATATGTTGGTAGCAGATAAGTATTGTTCATGCCTTTCTCAAATGAAACAGATAATCCAAAAGAAGAAGGAAGTCTATAATAAGTAGAAGGAAATATGGATGAACCATTTATTAGTGCCATGGAAGAAAATGAGAGACTTAGGAAAAAGAACAAAAATTTATCTCAGGAAATTATCTCTCTCAAAACTGAGAAGGAAGAAGCTAAAAGAAAATAAGAAGTGTTGAGCAATAAACTAAAGGAAAAGGAAGAAATTTGTGGAAAAATGGAAGCTGAGATTGCATCTTTAAAAAGGGAGTTGGACAAAGCCAATAATAATTTGAAGAGTCCTCAAACCTTGGACAACATACTCAACTCCCAAAGGCCACCACATGATAAATCTAGTCTTGGCTATATAGGAGAATCCTCTAAATCTTAAGGAGATGCCAATGGTCATCATGAAGAAAAGTGTTGGCTTAAGGGGCTCAGACCCAGGTTCAAAGTTAGATACACTAACCAACAAAACCCTATACCACCGACCCTTTCAGCAACGATCTACTCGCATAGACTGCAATCTCACCTGAGGCGATATTGGGGGATGCTGGAACCAGGTTTCCACATCCATAAGGATATAAAATGTGGATCTTGACTTAGTCTTACTTCCATATCTATTCTTGTCCTATGCGATCTTACTTAATATTATACCGAATTTGATCTATTCATGCAAAAAGACCAATTCGTAGATCTAAAACCTTATTTACTATGCATAAATCAATGGATCTTAACTGTAACAACATTCATACATAAATTCTAGTCTTATATTTTACTTGCGCAACACAAAAGCAAACATTAATTGCATAAAATAAAGCACAACATGTAAGTACACATATTTGCCTTCAAAATCTTCTTTATTATCTTCATACCTTCCCAATTACAGTCCTTCTGACCATGCACACACAACTGCAAACTTACCAAGGTATCTGCGCACACAACTGCAGGACCCTTCCCCTTCACTCGAACATAGAAAGATATGACAATTACAGACTTGAAACATGAGCAATTTATTTATATTTCACTTACTACGACAACCCTTTATATATCTTTTCCTCTTACACTACCATGGTTCGTAAACCATGGGCGAAACTCAAAACATACAAATTAATCCCATCATTCTATAAAATAAGGGGCTTTGACCTGTCCTAAAGCCCCTATAACACCTAAAACACTGCCTGAAGCACATTCCGCTCCTCAAAATGCAGGTTCTTTTCAAAACTTTGACAAAAAATTGACCTAGGGGGGCCCTACCCAACAGGCCCCCAACACAAAGATGTGACTCGTCCTAAGTCACTCAGCCGGTATGTCCTAAATATTTACTTTGAGACTGTTGTATGCATCCTTAAAAGGTTGAAGTGTTTCTGTGCAGTGCGTGGTAGCCTTTCATAATTCCTCTACCATCTTCTCTGTCTTCGGCCCTGTTGTTGCTAGACCGATGGTTCTTTGCATCTGCTTGATGTTCTTCAACTTGTTATCCACTGTTTGTAAGAGTTGATTGGCTTCCTCAGCTCATGACTTCGTCCGCGCTGAAATAGTTTTCTCCTTTCACCGCAACTCATCAATTTGTCACTATAAAAACTTTCCTTCCTAGAGACGGTAAAACTATTGCGCATGTGCTAGGGTCTGCGCCATCACTTTAATTTCATCAAACTGCTACCGCTTGTCGCAGATCTCTTCCTATATCTTATGTACATAGGGGTCCTCTTGCAGTGAGGCCCAATACTCCATAGTGTCTTCAAATATCTGGCTACATTCCTTGACTGTAGTAGCTATATCTTCTATAGTAGCCTTGATATCTGTTGTGCGTTTCTCACGAACCTCTGGTGGTGTTGCCGGCTGCAACCTCATCTGCAACTCCACGATTTTCATTTCCAGTTCGAATTTGAATTTGTCGACTATTGCCTTTGATTATTTTACGGCTACCGCAAGATTCTGAAGCTTCTCTTCAGGTGCTGCATCTGTCTGGATCTAGAGCTCTAGTAGCTTGCTGTAAGCTTTGGTGATGGCCTCTTCTAGCTGTTGTCTATGTGCAACAGCCTCATCTCGATCCTTGATGGACTGATTCTTGTCCTCAAACATCTGTCGGTTGTCATTTTTAACTTCTTTAATCACCAATAGAGCATGCTTCTCCCGTATCATTAGTTCATCATTGACACCCTCAGATGTAACTCGTGCAATGTTTGAATGGGGAGTGATGCAAGATTAAGACTCATATTTTTCCTGTGTAACATTGTGCATGCTCTTGATATTTGATGGTCTCAAAATGTAGAGCACCGCCAGGTAGTTGCACAACCCAGATCTTGGATGTGATTACTATAATTGTGGTAAATGGTGCCATGCTCGCTTGATTGACACGAGTCACACTCGCTTGAACCGTGCTTGTCAGAACCTCCATCTTCTTGAGGCCATGTTGGACATCTCTCAAAACTTCCTTATACTAATCTTAAATTTTCCCCCATTAGTCCTTTGTCAAAACTCATATTGTGTCTCCAATATCATCAATGTCCCCCTCAGTGAGGACCACTGATTTTGTGCCAACAGATCTATTCGAGTTTTGCTTCTTTTGTACTCCTCCAATACTTTGTATTTGCCTTTTAACTATGAGTGGGGAATCTACCTCCTCAGTGTCATAAAAAAGGTCTTCACCACCCTGATCACTGCCTTTGGTGGCTTGTTCTTCCTGCTCAGCCATGTGCTCTGTCTTTGGCATAGTGTTTTTCTCTAGCTCGATTGTGAATTTCTGAGTTTCCTTCTTGCTGCCCTTCTTGGTTGGCTGCTTCTTGGTCCATGCACCTGAAACATTTGTCATTGCTTGACTGGTGTTTGCTTGTTATTTATCTGCTCCTTCTGTTGGTGGAGTTAGCCAATCACTTGGCCAATTGCTCACCACTTGTGCGATTTCATCATTAGTGACCAAGAATGGTAGCTCATACCATACTTCCTCCAGTTTCTTCTTGGCACAGATGTGTACATGGTGGAAGTCTACCTTGAAGTCTGCAATCGCTCTGTATTGGTAAAAAAGAATTGGTGACAACCTTAGCTTCTCGCTGATCACGGTGTGCAACTCCATTTCAACCAAGACCCAGAACATCTTGTTCTCTGTAACACAGGTCAGCTCCTTGGAAGCCCACAATGAGGTAAACTTCGCAGCCTCGTAGATGTGAGGATCCAAAGTGGGGAACTGTAACTCCTCTGGAATTATCCTTTCTGTCAACATTATCAAGAGCAATAACCATGGGTAGTGGAATTTCTTTCCCTCTTGTGCCTTCTTATAGTCATCCAAAAGTTCTTGGCACAAGTATCATACCTAGTTAAACTGGACGCCCTTGCTGCACTGTGCAACCAATGATATGACTGGTGCGTGTACCTCATCTGCCTGACACTTTCTCATTATTTTCCTGAACAAAATGTACGCGGTAAAGTGCACAAACTAATAATTAATGGAGCTGATGAGAAATCCCCTAGACTTCCTGATCAGATCATACTCCTTATCGTCTCAACCATTTTTTTTCTCCTAATATTTTCTAACAAATGCTTCAGTGGGGTTTGCTCCTTGGTAGGGAAGCGTAGTTATTCTTCTAATCAACATATCATTAATGGGGATTCTTTTCCCCATCCACAGACATCCATCATGTACCAATGCCAACAACTGGCGCACACAGATTGTATTGATATTGCTGCACCTGAAGTGCAGAATATATAGCATATTCAACAACCCAGCTCTTTGAATTCCTACTGCGCACGGTAGAAATTCAACCCTTATTACTCCTACTTCTTCATAGTAAAATTATTTTCAGGTACTTGTTGGGCTCGAACAAGGGATACTTTCTCTGATTGTTAAGATCCTAGTCTTCCATGCACAATTGTGGCACCCTTGCCAATAATTCTCCCTCAATTGACACTCCATCTGGTAACAGTGGTGTAAATATTTTGAATTTGATAGCATCTAGGTCCTTGGTAACTTTTGAGGTCGTTTTTCATGGTGGCATATAGGGTGGCAATCTGGAGATTGGTTCCACATCTTCTGCATTGATATATTCTATTCTGTCGACCACTTCTTCAACATCCGAATCTTGGGGCTCCATTGGTTGCTTCTGCTTGTCTAGCCTCTCCTTAGTTATCTATTCCTCAGTGATTTTTCTTGGTGATTTCCTGACTGGAAGATGCTTCTTCTTCTGTGTGGTTGTGCCAAAAATTTTCTCCCATGGGGACCTCAGCCCGGTGATAGGCGTTGGCGGTGTAGCAGTCATTAGGAATCCTATCCCTCATCTAATAAATTCTTGTTCAATCTCATCCGAATTCACACAACAGAATGCTCGGCTCAGACTTAAGTGAAAAATCACCAATCGAAATATCAGTGAGAAAAGTGTTCGAATGTGGAGTGGGTTGCAATATTTATAGAGTTTTGAATTTTAAACTCCATGATCTCCTTCAGATCCACCTCACGAATGCAAATTTAGCGACATCTTTTCCCATATATGCTCATTAAATGCATTCCCCCCAATCTTTTTAACTGCAATTTCCCTGTTAAATCATCTGTAGCTACCCCAATGGTCATATTCTAGTTGAACTATGTCAAACGCTTCCTTGCAACACAGTGACTCCTTCTTCGTCGCAGCTTCCTCCTCCTGCGCCATCCTCCTAAATACCATGCAACACTTTCTCCTTGACAAAGTCCTTCTTTGGTAGTGTAGTTTAAAGTCTCGTGCTTCCTTCCAATTTCCTATAGCACTAAGAATTTTCTCCATTCATATAGTCATTGCACAGTCCCAGGGACATAATTGTCCCTATAGAGTTTCAACCTACTCCCATTTACTCATCTAGGAAAGAGTTCTCCATTCAGCTTCACAAGCTGAACTGTGCCACCATCTGAGATATCCTGGACAATGTATGGTGCTAACCAATGCATTTGAATTTTCTCGGGAACCTTGCGAACTTACTATCATACAACATAACCAAGTCTCCATTCTTTAAAGTTTTCTGCTTAATATGCTAGTCATGCCAGGCCTTTTCCCTGGCTTTCTGCACTTGTTGGTGAAATCCTGCAATAAAGCGATCTTCCTCGAGTGCAAGTAGTTGTTCCAATCTCTCCTCCATAATTTCATTGTTTTCCATGTCTATGAATACGACGATTCAAAGACTCGGTACTATGTATTCCATAGGAATTACAACTTCCTATCCATAAACCAATCTAAATGGAGTATGTCCTGTCAACTTCTTGTAAGTAGTCCTGTATGCCCATAAAACTGCTAGTATGTACACATCCCAATTGTTTATGTTGATGTTTCATACTTTAGTCAGAGCACTCTCCAAAATTTTGTTGAAATCCTCAACCATGTCGTTCACCTCAGGATGATAAGGCATGCTCTTCTGATGATGTACCTGAAATTCCTTCGTCAATGCTTCAATCGTGCTATGTAGGAAGTGCGATCATCGGTTTCTCATAAGGATATTTGGACATCCAAATATTGGCAAGATATATTCAAATATGAAGTGCACAACAGTGTCTGTACTGCAATCCTTTACTGGTTGTGCTTCAGCCCACCTAGTTAGATAATTCGTCGCAGTAATAATGTATCACGCACCAGTGTTCTTTCCTAGTGGATTGATCGGTCCAACAAAGTCAATCACCCACTTATCCAAAGCCTTCAAGGTGATTTTTGAATTCAACAGAAACTTGTCCATTCTCAATGGTCTTCTGTTCCTTTGGTAGACATCGCAAGCACTACAATATTCTTTGGAATCCTTGCGTACTATGGGCCACCATAGTCCCACTCTTAAAATCTTCTTCATAGTGGTTTTTCCTGTATAGTGTCCTTCTGGGACACCAGCATGTGATTCTGCCAAGATACTATGTCTTTCATGCTCAAGAACATATCTGCACAATATCTCACCGGGGCCCATTTTATACAAATGTTCAACAGTCAAAGAAAAATCCACAACTTTGACTAAGAGTTATTTCTTTTGTTGAGTCATATACTCCTCAGGGGCTACTCTAGTAGACAAATAGTAAATGATATTGGTAAAATGATCATTAACAAACCCTTACTACAAATACTTATGCAATGGGCAGTCCCTCTTTAATGTTTGTTGGTTCTTCACTGGTCTCAATTCTGGAGATATGATTCGGCATAATGTTCAATCATCCTGGCTTGACTATTACTTCAAAATCATACTCTTGGAACATCAATATCCATCTACAGATCTTCCACCCCCCAACAAAGGCTTGTTCACCAAGTACTTTAACTTAGAATTATCTGTGAACATCTTGAAGTGTGCGCCTAATAAGTAATGCCTGAATTTCTGCAGTGTGTACACCATAGCCAAGCCTTCTCATTCTATTATGGAATAATTCCTTTTTTGCCTTAGATAATTTTTGACTCGCAAATGCGATGGGGTGATCAATATCCCCTTCTCCTGGATGCGCTAAGACAACCCCCAAAGATATGCACGATGCATACGTGAATGTGGAACTCCTTCTTCCAATCTGGAAACACCGGATTGGCATAGTGACCATTTTCTCCTTTAAGATTTCGAGGCTCTTTTGACATTCATTGTCCCAGCAAAATGTGACATCTTTCTTCTATAAGTTTTCCATTGGCATAGTAATCTATGTGTAGGCCTTTATGAACTTTTGATAATAACCAGTATTCCCTAGAGTCGTGTGTAGCTTCTTCGTGTTCTTCAACATATCCAAATTGATAATAGCAACAATTTTTGAAGGGTCCACCATCAACCCCTACTTGTAAACAACATGTTCCAATAATATTCCATATAGTACACAAAAAATACAATTTTTTATGTTAACCGAGATTTGATATTTCCTGCAGGTATCCAACATCAAGCGCAGGCTTGAAACATGCTTCTTTAATAGTCCAAAGACTATCCAATCATCAAAGTAAACCTTCAGAGATTTGTGGATGTATTCTTTAAACGCTATGACACAAACTCTGGAGAATATTGTAGGCACATTCTTCAACCCAAACGAAATGACTATATAATGAAACAATCCCCATTCTGTAGAAACTATCTTCCAACGTGATCTTAATCTGATGGTACCCTGAAAAACCATCTGTAAAGGAGTACGCCTCCTATACTTCCACATTATCCAAAAATTCATCAGTGAACGGTGTTGGGAATGGGTCATGTACACATGCATCGTTCAACTTTCTTAAATCAACACAAAACCTTATTTCTCCCTTAGTATTTTTCTTGCGCACTACCATTGGGCTCACCCATTTAGATTCTTCCACATGCTCAATTATTCCAGCTGTGACCATCTTCTCAAACTCCTCCATCACCTTCTCTTTGTATTTTGGGTTTAGCCTATATGGTCGTTGTTTTATAGGTTTCACATCTGGCTTAAAATTGATCTTCATTACACCCAAATCACCTAAAATGCCTTTTAACTCAGTGAAATTCATTGGAAATAGCTCCTGGTACTCATGTAGTAATTCAATGACCTTACCTACTATATCCTCATCCTAGTAATCTCTGATGCGTGCGAATTTGGGCTCCGCCTCTGAGCCTATATTGACTTGCTTCATCTTAACAGATTGCATTATGTCAGGTATCTCAACTTTTGGTCTCGAAACCTCACATTGTCCTTCTGATTCAGGGATGTTAATGTTGCGCAGATCTTCCTTGCCCTCTTCTGTGGTCATATTATAACATTCTATTGCATGCTACAACTGTGTGTTCCATTTAGGTTGTACCCAAGTCGTTGGCTCATTTGGTGTTCAAAAAATTGTTGCTCTGATTTCCTGAAGGGCATCATCAATACAATGAAAACCATCCTTGAAGCTAAAGGTTAATATGAATATTTCCTTCAAATTGTACCAGTTAGTGGTGCCATGGCATAGCTCTTTTTCGAGATACCAATTCATTGGAATCACACCCAAAGTGTGGACAAATATATGTACCCATTCTGGTTGAGTTTCTTCACCCCATGTTGTAGTCTAATGAGATAAATGTTCTCGGGGATAGTCCTTACCACTATAATTCTCTGCGAGCCTCGTGTTTGCATGACTGAACCTAAGCCTCATCAATCGACGATACTCCTTCCAATCTCCTATATTGTCTTTATGCGTGCCCCACCATTGCGCAGGTGTAGACCTCAAAGCTATATCCAAGGCCTGGAATCGTTGTTCTTCTGGTACATCCCTTTCAAATTCATTAAGAAATAAGATGATATCACCTAGCCCATCATAGTAAGGTAAATTACATACCTCTATTGAGATGCAGAGAAGATATTTTGTAAGTCTGTTACAACGTAGAGTAGAAACTTCATGAAACCGGTTCTGCCATTTCTCCAATTCCTCATCAGAGTCCGAGATACACAAATATCATTTTTCTAGCTTATCCTCCCATCTATGGTGGGGTTGATTCAATCCTCATCCCGTGTAGTTAACTTGTAGATTCGGTCAATATCTTCATCGCCATATTTATCGCGGACAGGTTTTGTATACTGTACTCCTTTAGAGGGGTCCAAAGGAACAACGACCCTGGTACCATTCTTCTCGAATACCATACTTCTTCTTTTCAGATTGATTATGGCATCCATATCAAAATCCTAATTGATTCCAAGTAAATCTAGATACAGATTACTGTCATCCATAATCTCAATGACTTCAAAGTCCACCACCACGCTTTCTCCTTCAATGTCCACAACAATGCCATGCAATCGACCCATTGGGATGATTTTCTATTGATTGGCCATGCATAACTAAATTGATGACCATTGTAGCTTTGGTTGATCCATTCTCTCCCAAGTTTGCTTCAGTAATATATTCGCATCTGATCCCAAGTTTAGAATTACTTGATCCATTTCAAAATTTCCAATCTATGTAATTAATCGCATCTCTCAGCCGATTCTTTTCTTATTTCTGCATTTTTTTTTTATTGTGCGTTGTTCAAGCTGTGGCTTCTCTTGACTAGCGCAGTTTTCAATTAGTTGTTGCAATCCTTCCATTGATTTTTGATCCCTTGAAAACTTCATACATGTCTGCAAAAATGACTTCAGAATGGTTAGATCAGGGTTCTCCATCGCGGTAACCAGTTCATGATTATTCTTATGTGGTACTAGTTGCATCTACATCTTCAATGTCAAAGCTCCTAGGTACATGAAACTCTTCTTCGCATCCATGAAGGTTTCCTTCTCTCTATGCATATTGAACCTGGTATGCTTTTCTCCAGCCTTCCTGACCCATGTATCTCCCATACGATTTTTTCCCTTTGTTTTATCTTCTCCTATAGTCGCGCCACTTCGTGTCACTATGTTAACACTTGGATCATCTTCACGCAATTCAACCCTCATCATTTGCAAGTTATGTGCAGGCTGTTGATTCTTCTTTTCCTGCATTTTAGCCATCAAAATAGGACAATCCTCTATTACATGGTCGAACTGTCTATAGTACTTACAGGAAGGGGTAGTGGGGTTCTGACAGTCTCGTGCAAAATGTCCAGCTTCATTGTAATTATAAAATATAATATGACCCTGAACTCATCCAAATCCCCCTCCTCGTCCCTGAAATCCTTCGCGGGCCGTAGGTGAACCATTATCTTCCTGCACACGACCCTTCGCTTGCATTATGTATGCCACAGTTTTCTCTATCGTCAAATCATAGTTGCGAAAATTCCTTTTGTCATGTCCTAATGACCAATAGATGTTACAAAATAACTGCTTTGGTGCCTGCACATACTTCTGTAACAAATAATAGTGATCAGTCAGGTGTTTCCTTGCAACTCAGAAAAAACTACATGTTGGGAATGGGTTCCCCCAAGAGCATTTTTGGGGCTAAAAGCCCATGTTTTGGATAATTTTGTAATAAAGTTGTAAAGTCTCGCATTTTGTGGTCGCGGAGCATGAAGGTGTCAAGAGTCATAAAGGGTTGTCCGCCCTTATTTTGTAAAGTGTAAAGTCAGTTGTAAAGATCCACCCATGGTTTGCAGACCATGGGATTGTATAAAAAGGAGCTAAGTAAGCTCTAAGTAGTTGATAACGAAGAATGAAGTAAGGAGTTAAGCATTGGAGTCTAAGTGTTCTCAAGTCTTAGTGTAGGTAGAGGCTCTGCAGCTGAGTGCGTAGAGGCCTAGGGTGGAAGTCTGTAGCTGATTGCACGGACCCCTGCAGTTGTGTGCGCAGGGCGGATAGAGCTTGTATTAACTTAAAGATATCAATAAAGAGAAGTATTCCGCAATTACTGTGTATTTAGTTCTTATTAATGCATCTGCTTATATTGTGTTTTGGGTTTAATTTACAATGTTTATGTGATGCGCGAATATATGGGATAATATTGGTTAATTTAATGCAAGTAAGAATATACGCTAATTGTGATTGATTAGTAAGATAAGTAGAACACTTGAGATAACTTGGGAACCTATGTAGTATGTTGTCATAGTTGCGTGGAAGTACCTAGATCACGGGGTATGGCTGCATGAAGGTCAATTGTACACCTTCATGGAGGTACTGAAGGGCGGAATAAAGGGTAGACTGATAGAGTGCTAGAAGCTTAGTGACCTGTGTGAAGGTAGGGGCAGAGGGTAAAAACCAACATCATGACCATCTCAGGGTGCAAAAACTTGGTTCCAGCATCCCCCCATGCTACTTCGGGTGATACTTCGGTCCGCGCTCTGTGGGTTGATGCTGAAAGGGTCAGTAGTGTAGGGATTTGTTTGGCTAACTAATGTTGAACCTGGGTCAGGCCTTACGAAGCCAACAAATGGTTCCGTTGTCGGGACCAGAATCTACATAAGAGACATGTGATGTTGTATCATTGGAATCCGATTAAGAAAGAGGTTGAAGACCGGTTGGATAGGAAGATCCACAAATTCGCGGCGCAGGAGGAAAAAAATCCACGGCTGACAAAGGAACAGTGGCTAGATAGGTACTTGTATACAAAAATCCACGAGATCTTTTTTTGTTCCTTTCCAGTTGAGTTATATGAGTGGATCACGAAGCTAGCGGATAGCTAAGGAAGGTGAAGACTTGACAGTCCTATTGTCTGGACACCGGAGTTAGTATAGAGACTGGAAGCCTTTGAGGATAAGATCGTCTGCGCTGTCGATCATTGGCTCGATCGCATCATAGGAGGATTTGTGACTAAATTCACAATCGATACCTCAGTTAGTTAAAATGAGGCGGAGCGACGATTTTTCAAAGGTCCACGAGGTAAGTACTTGAAGTCTTTAAACACTTGGATTAAGATGTTATTGTGAAAAAAATGGTTTATGCAGCTACCTTGATGTTCAGAGTTACATGAAGTGGAAAGACTTATAGAAATGAAGAAAGAAAGGGTCCCTAATATAGCCCACTGATTTCACCTCCTTTGATTGACGAAGAGGAAGTAGCATAGGCTTCTCCATGAAGTGCAGTTCAGTTGATAAAGCGAGGGTTCCCACGACTACCACCTCCACCCACACCACCATCGCCCCCTGCAACTTCGCTCACACCATCATCACCTCCATCATAGTTCAACATGGTGAATTCAGTGAAACTACCTTTATTTAAGGGCTTGGGAAATGAGGACCTGGACTAGTTTTGGTTCATTGTAAAAGTTGTATGAGAAGCTTAGGGCATCACAAATGATCACATGAAGAAGGTAACATTGGTTAGTGCTTTGCAGGATTGCCTGCTAACTTGGTACATCAATTACTCTAACAATAACCCAAACGGTAGGTTGGCAGAGATCCAGACTGCGCTGAATAAAGTGTTCAGTAGGCCTAAATCTGAGGCACAGTTGATTGTGGAGTTCAAGGAAATCACGATGAAACCAGGTGAGACACCTTGGGAATTGGATCAGAGATTGAAGTGTAAAATCCACGAAGCTAATATGAACTTAACAAATGGACAACACCGCGAGTGGTTCGTGGCTTCGCTCCTGCCTCACCTAAGGGTTGCACTGTCACAACAGAAGATTATGAATCAGGCAGAGGCCTTGGAGATTGCCATAAGACTGCATGAAACACTGATGCAAGATCCGAATTTGGGGGTTCAGCAGATCCATGCGCAGTTGCAAAATCTTTGCCTCGAAAGTTTGAAGCAAGACAAAACAGTTCGAACAGAGGTGTGCGAAGAGATATCGTGCCTGAAATGTAAAGGTTAGGGGCATGACAAAGACCATTACCCAGTCTTTGCAAACTATATTGTAGGAGGAGGACAGATGCCTTTAAGGCCGAAAGCCTAAGAAGGACCAAGTGCGGGGCCTGTGTTGTGGTGCGCTATATGTCAGGTAGCAGGGAAACATATGACTGATAACTATCATTTGCTGCAAAAGTTTGTACAAACACCACAACAACTGTTCTGCAACTTCTGCAGGTCGGTAGGGCATGATGAGTGCAACTACCAAAGTTATGAATTGATCATGTATAGAATACCCACTTATAGAGTTCAGGTAGAAATGCAGCCTCCTGACCAAATTGTTGGGATGACACGAATAGGCTTTCAGTGACGCGGACGAGGCCGAGGCAAAGGAGGACCTGGCAGAGGATGGGGACAGTTGATCTGTTACAATTGTGGAGGACTAGGACACTATGCCCATGAATGCACTAACCCAATGCGTTCATTGTGCAAATATTGTACTCAATTTGATCATGAGATGGACTGCCCTACAGTAATAGCAAGGATACGTGAGAAAGGGGTGCTACCACCACAGCCGACTCAAAACCTTTAGATGTTGAGGTCTGAGCTTCGCGAAGAGGATCTAAATGTGAATATAGTGCTCTGAAGTGGAATTGCAATGGGTGACAATAAGGGGAAACAACCCGAGGGCAACGCATGGGATCACAAAGCTTCGGCAAAGGAGGTTGAATTTGATTTGGAGCGCGCATGCGAAACTTTCATGGAAACAAAGAAAAGATTTGCTGAGGCCTCTACCTTAGGGAGCCGAGATAAGCCTAATAAGGAAATCGACACTTCTATATTTACAACCTTTCTAGAGACCTGCATGAAGCTGCTACGCTATAGCAAGGTTGTGAAGGGGTTACAGGAACTTATAAATAGATGTGCTAGAAACATTCCAGGTGAATCGCACGTGGTATGAAAGATTGGTAAGCATAAAACAAGGATAGGTCGCGAAATGAGACTCACCGCGCAGATAGGAGAATATGAAATGGATTAGGTTATTCTAGATCTAGGGTGAGACGTGAATGTTTTACCAAAGCAGACTTGGGAGCGGATGGGGAGACCCATGCTGTGGCGGTCTCCGATTCAGTTAAGGATGGCGAATCAGTAGAAGATCATCCCCATGGGACAGCTGCAAGGAGTAACTATAGACATTGAAGGTGTGACCGCATTAGCTGACTTTGAAGTGATAGATATTATGGATGATAGCAACCCCTACCCTGTGATCCTTGGGATTGATTGGGTTACTGACATGAACGGGGTAATCAACCTAAAGAAGCGAAAGATGATATTTGAAAATAAATTTCTTCACGTAATAGTACCTCTAGATCCTACTGAAGGATCGCGCTATACTGAACCAATCCGTGATTATGAAAGAAATGACGATTTGGATTGCATATATAAGATAACCGCGCGAGACCAAGATTGGGTGAATCTGTCAGCAGATGGACTAATTACATGGGATCGCGAGAGCTCCTGCACCTTAGCTTTTGATGAAGAATTAGAGTGTTGGCAGAATCGGCTACATAAAGTAACCACCCTAAGTAGTAACATTATGACTCAGTCATTGCACTGTGTGTCATCAGAAGTAAGAAATCTTCCCACTTATTATGGCTTGAATGATGTGGATGTGTTTTTGGATGCATTTGAGACGGAAGTCCCAGAGAAGCAGCACTTTCAGGCTTTGGACTAGGTACTACGCACTACACTCGCGAGATGGTGGGGTATGCACAAGAGTAATTTTGGCGATTGGCGCGTGTAGGAGGATGATGCAAACATGCTTTGGGAAGCTGAAGGTACGCATGATAGACAAATATGATGGGAAGGATGATCCACGTGCACACTTAGCCAAATGGGCTAAGGCTTATGGAGAAAATCCCTAACCTGAATGGGTGCACATGTTCTGTCATACCTTGGATGTCATCCCGATGAACTGGTACTTGACAACAGAGTAGCTAATGCGTCACGTTGTTGACACAACCACCAGGATGACTGCATTGGAACCGCGGAAGTGGCTCAGGGGAGTAGACAAGGCAGGTCGGCTCAACTTGTTAGGGGTGCCGCATTACAATCGCACCCCCATTACAGTATTGGTCATCAAGAAGCTGTTATGCTTAGTGCACGATGGGCATTTGTGGCTGGAGGAACCGATACCCATCACTGATAGATTGATCCATAGGATCACGCAGCTACCCTACACAGGGGAAAATTCGGCCATGATGTTTGGTGGAAAAGGTGGCAAGTAGGCCCTCGCAGAGGCCACGAAGGAGAAATTCAAGCCCGTGAAGAAGCCATGAGGCTATGCCATCTCAAGTATCTACGACCCTACGGTCAAGGTGGCCACACAGATTTTGGTAGGAAAGGTTATGAGGAAGTGTCACACAGATGAAGTGCTGGCACTAGTCATCGCGCTAGCAGCTCAATGTGCCGAAGGAGTCCAGTTTAATTTGGCGCGTTATCATTGCGGTGAGTTCCTTGCAAACTACTGTGAGGCATAGGAGCTCAAAAAAACCTTCCACTATGTGTGCCTCTTGCTATCTATTATGCTAATAGCCTGGGAGCTATTGGAAGATAGTCAATTCCCCTCGGTCTCGCCGGACCTACCAAAAGCAGTGAAGTACGCTTTGCTGTGGGTGACCAAGGATGCTTAGCGCATCAAGGGTAGAAAGATCTTATAGATCTTGATGGAAATGAACATCTGCATGGCTATCAATTGCAAACCACAATTGTCTCCTACTGTGTTTGCCAAATTGCAGGAGTACGAGGAGTTCAAGGAAGAATTTCACCATGTATCGATCAAGGCACGGAAGGACCCTATGCAGAAATGGTATGACTTACCTTACTTGGAAACGGATGACACGATTGATGCAGTACTCGATCGCTGGCGCACTACCTCAGACTTGGCGGCGGGGTCAAGCAAGCCCACCGTGTAGCGCAAAAAGGAGGAGGCCAAGATCAATATGACATAGCTGGCCAAAAATAGAAAGAAGGAGGCCACTAACAAGGCCCAGGCAGAGCGTGATGCTACCTAACAGGCAGAAAAGTAGACAGTTGAAATAGAGTGTGGCTCTGACAAAGGAACGAGGTCGCCTTCACCCGAAACAGAGGAAGAAACAGACGAGCAAACAAAACAGCATGGAGCAGACCTATAGACGACATCGGACCACATCAAACATCCAAGAGAACAAGAAAAAGTGGGGCCACGGAATAAATCCAACGCTAGCAAGATGTCGCTGGACCCAATCACCCTAACAGATGGAAATTTGCATGACAATGGAGACACGGTGCGAGATGTCACTGCGGAGGTACTGTAGCAATTTGAGCAGCAGTAACAACTACTATAGGGGGCCATCCAGATGGGTCTACAGGAGCTGCAGATCCACGCATCCCAGGCTGGCATAGTGTCCAATAGCTTCACTATCGGTACTTCAAAAGCTACTGAGATGCTTCGTGCGAAGGTCTCCCAGGCAATAGTGTTGCCGGATGGAGCACTTACCACAAAAAAAGAAGCTGATAGGCCCACTATTAGCACTCTCAAGGGAGTGGGGTTGAACATGGTAGTGCTCCCTGGTGAGGCGCTCCACCTACTGTAGAATGGATTGATCATGAAGATGAGGGCCTGCGAACACTGTGCTTTGTAGGTAATCAGTGAGCAGAAGATTAATAATGAATAGATGGCCTTGCAGTGAGACACCGCCCTCACTTCCATGGTGGAACTCACTAACACAAATATGCGCATGATTAAGGTTGTGAGGGAAGCTTGCCGAATGTTCCCCAAATTGGCCATTCCTAAGGATGCAGAGGCAAGTGAATAGGTCTACAAGCTTGCTATAGGGGTGCGCAATACTCACACAAAGTTGGCTAAGGTTCAGTTGGAGCTGAGCCTACAGATTGCAGATTTACAGTTGAAGGCCCGGTCTTCAACTTCGCTGGAAGTAAAGGAGCAGCATGCAACTATTGTCACAGAGGTGATATCAACGATAGATAGTGCAGTAGCAGACTACACAAAACTTTTTGAACAGTCGTTTGAGGTCCTGACAAGCCTACAGGAGGATCCTAATGTACATCAGCTAGAGACAGAGGCACAAGAATTGCAGCAACGCTATGACAAAGTAAAAGGTACATTGTGCAACATCACTATCATGCAGAGACTGGCGAAGCTACAGGAGTCCAAAGCACTAAAAGAATAGGTAGATGTAGCATAACACAAAGAGGCGGTGTTGAAGGCGCGCTTGAAGCCCTAGTTGGATGAGGCTTATTCGGTCAAGGCCTCTATTGGAGGCAAGCTTGCTCATCAGCAAGAAACTCAACAGAATCTTTAGGATGACAGTTCAGGACTAGCGAGAAAACAGTTGGTTGAAGAAGCGAAGCAGGTGGCCGCACAATGCACTGTCGAGGTTGCCGTCATACAGGTCGAGCGGGGATTTCTTCATGCCAAGATCTCCGTGCCCGCAGAGTGACTCGAGGGCTAGTCACCATGTTTGTGTTGGGGGCTTGTTGGGAACGAGTTCCCCCAAGAGCAGTTTTGGGGCTAAAAGCCCATGTTTTGCATAATTTTGTAATAAAGTTGCAAAGTCTCTGCATTTTATGGTCGCAGAGTAGGAAGGTGTCAAGAGTCATAAAGGGTTGTCCGACCTTATTTTGTAAAGTGTAAAGTAGGCTGTAAAGATTTGCGGACCATGGGATTGTATAAAAAGGAGCTAAGTAAGTAATCTCTAAGTAGTTGATAGCGAAGAATGAAGTAAGGAGTTAAGCATTGGAGTCCAAGTGTTCTCAGGTCTTAGCGTAGGTAGAGGCTTTACAGCTGAGTGCACAGAGGCCTAGGGTGGAAGTTCGCAGCTAAGTGCGTGGACCCCTACAACTGTGTGCACAGGGCGGATAGAGTCTTTATTAACTTAAAGATATCAATAAAGAGAATTATTCCTCAATTACTATGTATTTAGTTCTTGTTAATGCGTCTTCTTATATTGCGTTTTGGGTTTAATTTAAAATGTTTATGTGATGCGCAAATATATGTGATAATATTGGTTAAGTGAACGCAAGTAAGAATATCAATTTATGTGGCACTAATTGTGATTGATTAGTAAGATAAGTAGAACACTTAAGATAACTTGGGAACCTATGCAGTATGCTATCATAGCTACGCAAAAGTACTTGGATCACTAGGCAGGGTTGTGCGAAGGTCAATCGTACACCTTCATGGAGATACTGAAGGGCGGAATAAAGGGTAGTCTGATAGAGCCCTAGAAGCTTAATGACCTACGCAAAGGTAGGCGCAGAGGGTAAAAACCAACATCACAACCATCTCAGGGTGCAGAAACTTGGTTCTAGCATCCCCCCATGCTGCTCTGGGTGAGACTTCGGTCCGCGCTCTACGGGTTGATGCTGAAAGGGCCAGTAGTGTAGGGATTTTTTTGGCTAACTAAGGCTATACCTAGGTCAGGTCCCACAAATCCAACACTACACCAGACACTCAATCCGGTACTTGTTCCAACACTAGGTTCTGACTTTAGCGTATTAGGACCTCCATTAGCCAAATAATCACGATGGAAAGTGTTAACACAAGGAGTTACTCCTAGACTGCAAAAGGAGTAAGCCTTACACATCATGATTTCATGTCAAAAATTCAAATGGTTTTTTGAGTGGTGGGATGGCTTCTGGAGGAGTTTTGAAATGATTGTGTTCCTCTTTAAATTTCATGCATTTGGCAAGCTGTGGCAAGAATAAATTGCATAGTTAAGTGAGTAATATAGGGGAGTAGAGGAAAGAGAACATGTAGCTGATAAATATCCTAAGAAAACTGAAGATCTTAAGACAGTCACTTTAACTACATAAACAACCTTGTAACAATCTATGTTCCTTGGCAAGGAAAATATCAGTTAGAAAGTAAGAAAATGTATAAAGTATTTCACAAATCCTTTGTGAAACCTTCACTAACAATTTCTACTTGAACTGATATTATGATTTACAGAAAACTGGATAGTAGATAAGTCATCATTAGATCTTCTTAATGATTTCTCACTCATACTATACTAGCTACTGTATTTTACCATTTAAAATATTAAAACAAGCTTGACAAGGGAAACAACAACTAGAAAGTAAAAACATGTATAAAGTATCCCAGAAATCCTTTGTGAGACCTTCACTAACAAGTTCTACTTGAACATATATTATAATTTACAGAAAAATGGATAGTAGATAAGTCATCATCAGATCCTCTTAATGATTCTCACTCATACCATACTAGCTACTGCAAATTTATAATTCAGAAAATTGGAACAAAGAAATAGACAAACCACACATTAGATATAACTTGAATCACAAAATCCTCCAGTATGAAGTGCATAAAAAGATATTTTATTAAGTTGTGTCTTTAGGTGAACCAAAATCTAACCCTGAACTGATATTTACAATATATATATATATATATATATATATATATATATATATATAGAGAGAGAGAGAGAGAGAGAGAGAGAGAGAGAGAGAGAGGCACCAAATCTAACTCTCCTAAATTCGTGGTTCCACTATTTCCATGTTACATAGGTGTCTTTTAGACATTAATATCATCTCCCATCGAATTGCAATAGAAAGTAAAGGTGTAGATGAGAAGAAGAGGAAGAATGACACTTTGCTGCTGGAAAAACTGACTGGCTGCCCCTTTTTCTGCTGATTTTTCTCTTTATGGTCTTGACTATTAAATGACCATATGGCTTCATTCAATACAACCTTCAACAACCTCATAACTATCTCATATCCATATTGTTATGGGTTGTTTTCTTTCCAAAACTGGCCTAGAGGTTTTTTGCTAACAACTATATATTTCTGTTGAAATGGGTGCTATCAGAAATTCCGGTAATACCTGTAATAGCGAAAAGCCTGGAAACACTTCCATGATTTTCGGTAGGATAACGTTTTCACTTCAAAATTTTAACATAAAATACTTTGAAACACCTGTGTATGCTTGGATATTCTGAGCTTTAATATTCATATTCAAAACTTTGACTTGATATGAAAAAAGGTATTTTTTTAAAGGAAAATTACACTTTCCTTCCATGTGAGTTGCTACCTTTGCAAGCTTATCCAAGTTTGTTTTATTTCTAGCAGCAGATTTTGACCTTGTGATTTTGGTTTTGTCTTCTTTGATGATGGTCTCTTTTTTTTCTGCTTCTTTTTGGACCTTTCTTCTTTTGGAAGGCTTTGATGGTTGGTCCATGGGAGCTTTACCTGTTTTCTTCTTCAAAGATCTTTTGATTTCTGCAATTGAAAGATCCTCAGTCTGCAACTCTCTATGTTATTCATCTATGACTATTACTTCAGTCAATAAACTAGGATTATTTAGGGCTTTTGATTTCAGTATGTATTTGTTTCTTTCCTTAGTATGCCTCTTCCTAGCTCCAACAACTGGTTTTATTTCCTTTTTCTTGTTTTTACTGGTCCCTTTATACCTTGCTTCACTCAAAAATTCCTCGTCAGAATCAAAAGGCTAGTTTTCTTATTGTTGTTCATGTGCTTCTGGAATTTCAAGAAACACCTGTGCTTTAGATTTCTCTTCAGCTGTAAGTTTTCTTCTCCGAGTTCTTGTGTAAATTTTAGGAAAAGGTCTAATAGGGGGAACCATTTTCATGCTTTTTGTTTTCTGGGTAGAAGAGCTTTCTCCTTGCTCCTTTTTCTTTTCAGTTTCAATAGCTAAAGGCTTCTCTTTGTTGCTTTTGATACCTCTGCTTGCACTTTCCTTCTTTTCCTTTCTTTTGGAACTTCCTTTAGCTGATGTAGTTGATGTCCTTTCTATCTGAACCTGTGTTGAAGAAGATTTAGTAGTTTCTTGGGGTTTTGGTGCAGGTTGGCCTACCCTGTAAAACAAGAAATGTTCCCAAGTCTGGTTTCTCTTTTTTAGTTCTTCTTCAACTAGAACCTTGATAATTGCCTGATGATACAGGCCATATTATGATGCTTCCCGGTGTGTTTGTATTCTAGCTGTCATTTTGGTCAGGCTCTTCAATATGAAATAGGGTAGATTAAGAGTCCTCATACCTGCAAAATGAAAAAGAAACCTCATATGGTAAAGAAATACTACTGTATACCTTCTCTCACAATTGAGAAAAATCTTAACCAGTTTGACTGTTTCTTCCCGTTCCTTCTTAAGATAATTGTTGGGAATTCCTTTGGCCCAGTTATGATCTCTGTATTCATCTCTAATAAAAAGCACTGAGATCTCCTCCTGTAATGAGTTGTCCCTTAAACCACTTTTCTCCTTCCTGGGGAAGGTTAAAAGCTTCTACAATTTACTGTTCTGAAACCTGCAATTTGAAACCAAATATAGTAGCTTCCTGTCCATTTAAAGTTTGAGCAAACTCCTGAGCTAGACCTTGATGTGAGCCTCCTAACCTGGTGCAGAGTGGATACTAGCCTACCTGAATAAATAGTCTTCTAACACTTGGATTAGCATCAACTAGCTCAACTCCTTAAGGTTCGATTCTCTTATGTTTTCCACCTCTCCTAGACTTTGGTGCCATAGATATCTACTTGCTTGTTATGAAGAATAGATGTCAACGTTGTTGGCATTATGATACAGGTATGACACATGTGTTGTCCTTGATGGCAACTCTCTCAGATGAAAGATCACAGTATATCAGGTAAACAACCAAGAATTAAGAAAGAAAGGTATACGCAAGTTCACCATTGACCAAGCTGCATATACACACAAGTTCATTGTATACAAAGTTGCGTATACAAACATGGTATACGCAGGTTCACCATTGACCAAGTTGCGTATACATGCCGGTTCACTATATACAAAGGCATGTATAACGTACACACGCACTTTCACAGAAGGAAAGGCACGTACATGTTGGAAAACTAAGCTTTGGTCCGTGGTATTTGGTCTGAGGTATTGACCCCAGGTATTGGGTCCAAGGTATCAGTCCTACGTGGTTTTGGACCACGGTATTGAGAGAGGCCTAAACCTATATAAGGAGAATACGATCATTAGGCCAAACTGCAAATGTGCAAGTGATGAATATCTGATGAAGTGTGAGATCTAGTATATAGGTTGTGATGCTTTGCTAAGGATGCACCTATGTGGCAAATGAAGGTTGATGGACCGGGATCATGAAGACTAAAATGCATTATCATTATATGGTATGATCATGAATAGTTCAGATCTGAATATTGACGCATGTCTTACCCTTTATATCTGATGATTTGGGCATATCTAAAGTAGAAAATTGTAGCAAGGGTATAAGTAATTATTTTCAGATCTGTACGCTAGTTCCCTTTGGTGAAAGGGCGTATACACGCTGGTTCGACACAGCCAAGTATCTTATACAGTATGAGATTTTATATTTGAGGTTGTTGTTGGTTTTAGTGGTTGTTGCAGAGTTCTGGGTTCTGCTCTGTGTTCTGGTGACTGTGTTTTGATGACAAGGTTTCAGTGATTCAGTTGTTGGGTGATTTAGAGATTGATGATGCAGATATAGTTGATGGTTGTATTGCAGTGGTGATTGATTTTGTATTGATGGATCTAGTCTGAAAATTTATGAAACGTGGTCCTTGGAAGAAAAGAGAAGGTCGTAGCCTTCTGTAGGTCGGCGCCTACGTACTAGTAAATATATTGGCTAGTACAAGAGCTAGGGGGTTGTAGCTCCCTTCCAGTAGAAGCTGGAGAACAAGAGAAGGTTGTAACCTTCTGCAAGTGGGTGGGTGTGTACTGGTATGAGTCTACGCCAGTACAAGATTATAAACAGGTTTTTCTTACCTTAAAGAAAACAACAGCAGGTGGTTTTTGTCCCACATTGGGTTTCCATCTTATATCATGGTGTTCATGTGTGTCTCTTATGTGTGATGATCTGTTATGTTTTTACTGCACCTGGTTACTGTTTATATGGTTAATGATGTTCTGATGCACTGATTAAAGATCAACTAATTGAATCATAATTTTTTTGGATATACGCTAGTTGCATTAAACACAGTTGCGTGTACATGCGAATTCCCTTAACTAAAGTAGCGTATATGATTCTGATTATGGAAATGAAAAAGTTATTGATTTACTAATACTGATTCATCCCCCCCCCTCTCAGTATTATTTCCAACAAACGTATGGAAGCTTACCCAACATATGTTGCAATTAGCTTCAATTAGGCTGCCTAAAAATTTGGGATGTGTTCTTAACCTCCTCAATCACTGTCTCCTTTGCTTCATTTCAAAAACTCGAAATGGTGAAATTTCCTCCATTTTTGAATATTTGAAATGAAGTTTTGGTTCAATCTCCTATGCGTATAATCCTTCATGATTACATGAGATTTCATGTCATAATAGACAACAGGTAATAGTAATGATGAAGTCGAGTTTCTTTGGAGAGTCTAGCTAATTTGCTACAGGTGGCTGTATGAAATCTTTTGCAAATCTGGCAATTTTCCTGCTTTAATTCAGACTGGCCAGAAAGTCTAGTAGCGTATTACATGGAACAGAAAGAATGGCCATCGGAATTTAAAACTATGACCAATACTGATGTTGCAGACACATTTTAACTTTGGCAACAAGGGTTTATTTATGATCAGTGGGGTAGGCAACAGCTGGCCATGGCTGTGATTGACACCTAGCTAATACGATCAACCAAATCGATTAACCACTACCACTTGACTTGACTTGAAGTTTGTGACCTATCCAATCATGAAATCTTATGATTTGGATTAATCATTTCGCCATTATGACACATGGACAATCGAAAACGGTTGCATTTTCGGCTTTATTTTTAAAAAAATGGGAGACGCTACCAGAAATTCTGGTAGCATTGGAAAATTTAAAAAAACAGGAAATAAAACAAGAACGAAAAGATTGTCCGAAAAACAGGGGAGACTGTCTGAACAAGAAAATTGGGCACTACTGGAAATTCTGGTAGCGTTTTATTTTTTTTTGAAATTTACAAAATTAATCCTAATTAAAAATTTTAAAACCTACTCATGACTTAGCCTAGAACTGTGCTAACATTGGCTCTACAGGGGATAGAGCTCTCCCTGTGATGCTCTAATTTCTTTTTCAGTTTCAATACCTTGTCATTGGGCTATGGAGTCTTATTATGAAATCACACCAGTATTTACAGTGAACTCAGGCTACTAACAACCTTAGTAAAAGATTTTTTTGAGAAAATGCCCATTAAATGGGCCTTCGTACAATTTTGTCCCATCAAGATGCTGCAACTCAAAAGTATTGTTCTGTAAGACATTTGAGATTTTGAAAGGAACAAGCCATAAAGCATCAAATTTTGAATGCTTACCTGGATCTTGGTGCTATGCATCCCACTTCAACACCCGATCTCCAATCTGAAAATCTTCTTTTTAAGTCCCTTTATCAAAGACTTCCTTTACATCTTGCTGATATTTTCTTACCAAATCATATTGATGTTCTCTCTTTTGCTGCACTTCTATGATCTGATAAATTCTTCTAGTCATGTCATTTGTTTCAACTTCATGATCTTGCAGTAGTTTGGCTACAAGAATAGCTAATTGGATTGGAAAAACAACATCAATCCCATAAACCATTTGAAAAGGTGATGTATTAATAGACTTTTTTATTGTCACCCTATCAGCCCATAAAACAAATTTGAGTTTTGAGTCCCAATCTTTCTTGTTTTGCTCCAACAACTTGGTGATGATTCTTACCAAACTTTTATTAGATGATTCAATGAAACCATTCCCTTGTGGATAGTAAGCTGTAGAATGATTAAGCTGAATACCATAATCTTCACAGAAATTTACCAATGGTGTGGCTTTAAAAGTAGCTGCATTATCTGCTACTAGTCTTGATGGACATCCAAATCTGGTTATGATTCCTTCCAGAAAGTTAATGATAAATTTATGAGTGGCATTCCTAGTAGGTATTGCTTCAATCCATTTGGTGAAGTAATCAGTAGCAAAAAGAATCCAACGATGTTACTCACTTGAAGGTGGATGAATTTCACCAATGAAATCTAATCCCCACTACTGGAAAGGTGCAAAAACAATTATGGGCTTGATAGGTAAGGACTTCAGATGCTTTTTACCAGTGAACCCTTGACATTTTTCACATGCTCTCACCTCAGCATATACATCATAAAATAAGCTAGGCCAAAAATAGCCAGCTCTCAAAATTTTGTATGTAGTAGTTCTCCAATAATGATGACCTCCACAAACACTACTATGCATTTCAAATATGACCTTTTTAGATTCCTCAAGATCAATGCATCTCAACAAAACTCCTGTAGGATATTTCCAATACAAACAATTATCCTTGATGCAATACTTAATGGTTTTCAACTTCAAAGATCTCACTCTGATTTTATCATAATCTGGAGGAGGTTTAAAATATTTTAGAAAATAAATAACATCTCTGTACCAGATACACTCAGCAAGCTTTGAATCTGCTGTCATATTGTCAATAGGTTCTGAAATTTGCCTTTCTAGATTATCATCCTTGAAATTCAAACCCAACACTTTACAATTTTTTTCAGCAAGTAGTTTAGCTAATCCTTGACCTTCGATTAGTTTAGTAGGCTTTATCTCTAAATAAAATTCAAGAACTTTAGTCACCCATTTACTTCTCTTTCCATTAATACCAGGCTGAACTAGTATCTCTCTAACGGCAAATGAAGGGACATAGGCTATCACTTGAGCATGAAGAATATAAACTCTAAAAGCTTTTAGAGCTTTAACTAATGCATAAGCATGTTTTTCCAACATTTCATACTTTAATTATCCATCTCTAAGAGATTTGCTGAAAAATGCTATGGGTGCTTCTTTATTTTCTGAATCTTTTTGTAACAAAACAACAATAATGGTGTCTTGAGAAGAAAATGAGAAGATTAAGAAAGGTTTTGAATATTCAGGACTTACCAATTAAGGTGCTTCAATGATATCCTTTTTTATCAACTCAAATGAATTTCTAGATTCAACTGTCCACTTGACTTCTTTGTCCTTCCTTAGCATACAAGTAATATGTTTCACCACTTCAACAAAATTTGGGATGAATCTTCTAAGAAAATTGATCTTACCAAGGAAAGATTGAATCTCTTTCTTGGATATTGGAAGTGTTAAATCTTGAATTGCAATCACTCTCTTTGGATCAATCCTCACTCCATTTTTAGAAACTATGTGACCTAGCATCTTGCCTTCTTTGAGAGCAAAATGATACTTCTTCAGATTCAAGGATATACCATATTTTCTGCATTTAACAAATACTTGTCTCAAGTGTTGAAGGTGTTCTTGATCTGAAGCTGAAAAATAGTAATGTCAACCAAATAGATGACCAAGAACTTGTCCTTTTCTCCAATGAATGCAAATTCCATATCATGTTGGAAAGTAGCTCCAGCATTCATGAGCCCAAATGGCATCCTTGCATACATGAATGTACCCCAAGGAGTAGTGAATGTTGTCTTCTCTCAATCTTCTAGCCAAACAGATATTTAATTATACACAGAAAAACCATCTAACATGGAAATTATGTCTGACCCAGTTACCTTTTGAAGAATATGATCCATCTTCGGCAATGGATAGTTATCTTTCTTGGAGCTTTTGTTAAGATTTCTGAAATCCACACACAATCTAATTTCACCACTTTTATTTCTTACTGGCACTAGATTGGCAACCTAGTTTGAGTATCTCAATGGAATAATGATTTTAGCATCCAACAGTTTCTTCACTTCCTTTTCCATCACTGGTAGAAATAGTGGATTGATTTGCCTTAACTTCTACCAGAAAGGTTTAGTACCATCTTTCAATGGTATTCTATGCTCAATGATAGATGTATCATATGTCTTAAGATCTTCATATTTCCACGCAAAAACATCAACAAATTCACAAAACAGCTTGTGATATTCCATCTTTCTTTCATCTAGTAAAGCTTTTGACAACTTCACATACCTTGGTTCTTGTGCTGTACCTAAGTTGTAATCTTCTAATTCATCATCTGCTTCAGCTAATTGTGGCTTGACTGCAACATCATTCTAATCAAAAAGTTTCTCAAGTGGAATTAACCCCTTGGGAATATGATTGGTAGGCAGCTATATGATAGGCTGATCAACAATTTGTTTTTTTAGATTTCTAGAATCTTGATGATCAACATCAACTTGTGTTAGGTCTTCTTCTTTATCAATATTTAGAACAAAAAAATCTTCAGCGACTTCAATGAATTTTTTGATCTCCTTGTCATATTCAAAAACTTTCTAATGCTTAACATGATCAGGAATGCTAGGTCTAAACCTAACTTCCACTTCATATTTCAACTTTATTGGCATTGGAACTTTGAATGAGTTGGCTAAAATGGTGAGTGAATCGGCTAGAATATTACTTTCTCTTGGAACAAAAGAAATGTTAAAGGCCAGGAAGGAGTCTTCTACAATGTCCCATAGTGCATTCCAGTAATCTCTGAGTTTAGGATGCTTAGTTGATAAAAATTTCTGATTTGCTGAATAATAAGTTCAACATCTCCAAAAACAGAAATTTTTGATATATTCATATCTTTTTCATTTTTTAAACCAATTGATAAAGCTTCATATTCAACTACATTATTAGTTGTCTCAAATTCAAGTTTGAAAGAAAAAGTGAAACTTTCCTTCAGAGGAGAAATAAGAACAATCCCTGCACCAGCACCTTCTTTGGAACATGAGCCATCAAAAAACATTTTCCATACCTTTGATCCTTCATGACTGATTTGATTTTCAGCAGGCTTTAAAATCTGGAATTTTTTTGTAGCCAAGGCAGAGTTAACCATATGTAGAATGCTTGAACCTACTCCAGTTGTTCTAGCATATAGCGAATGATTAGTAGGGTCTTTGTTGTCATTAATGATATATGTCAGCTAAGCTTCTCTGTAAAGTCTTCTTTGTTCTCCTCCAAAAATAGGAATAGTAGCGTAAGTTAAATCCATTTGCAAGGTTCCTCCCAACCTTTTAATCCATGACCTAGAAAGTAACATACCAAATCTGAGAGGAATATTAGCTACAATAATATCCATTACCATCCCTCTCATAGGTAACTAAAAAAGACTTACTGCAAGGTCTTTGATGACACCAAGGCATTGGACTTTTCGGGAATCAAAAGAATAGAGATCTTGGTACTCTCTAGTTATCTCAAGACCTAGTTCATCCATAACTACCTTGGGCATTAAATTATGTGAAGCTCCAGAGTCCATAAGACAATTATGCAGGGTCTTTTCATGAATATTCAAAGATAGATAGAAGGGAGGGGTAGAGTCATCTTTGTCTTCTACCAATGGACCTAAAATAACAGTGGGCTTATCATCTTGAAGGTTAACAAAATCAGAGACTACTTCAGTAGGTGAAGGCTGAAAAGCTTTCATAAAAGTATTTTTGAAATCTTGATTTTTCATGAGTTCTACAAGGGGAACAGGAATCTTGATTTTCTGAATCTCATTTTCAAAATTGAAAGAAGAGTGTGGTTTGTGAGAAAT
Organism: Pinus tabuliformis; assembly: GCA_031772625.1. NCBI lineage: Eukaryota > Viridiplantae > Streptophyta > Pinopsida > Pinales > Pinaceae > Pinus > Pinus tabuliformis. The sequence continues at coordinate 346,980,316 of CM062805.1, read as the reverse complement.
TTTTACCTCAAGTGAAGGAAAATCAGACGCTACCGGAATTTCCGGTTTGTCAGGTTCGATCACTTGTTTCTTTTTTGGAATATCAGATGCTACCAAAATTTCCGGTCTGCCAGATTTTTCTGGTGAAATTTTAACTACATCTTTATTCTTCTTTGGCTATGCAACAAGCTTAGAAGCATCATCAATTTTCTTTGATCTGAGATTGTATCTGCTTTGATGATCAGCTGCAATCATGGAATGATTAGGACTCACTTCATTATTCTGAGTATATGACATGAAGTCTTCATACTCTGCTTATGTAAGATGAATCATCCCTTCTTTATCTCTAAGGCAATTTATATCAGCACCTCTTTCCAACCCTTCAACTTCTTCTTCATCTTCAAATATAACATTCTGCAAAGGAGGCTACACCTTTTGATCATCAGCATCTCTTCTTTCTCTCTGCAGAATTTGAGGAGCATTAGGTCTTCTAAACTACTGTCTATTTGGAAAATCAAATGAAACATTTCTGGTAGTAGATGGTCTTGCTTCCATCTTCAACTTAGAAATATAATTAGTCAATGATTTGACCATCTTGGTAAGCTCATCTAGATTAGGATCTATGTTAGAAGTTCCTAAAGTATAAACTTCAGCTTTTTGCTTTCTTTTTTCTCTATCAATCCCTCCTATGAGTCTATTAGTTGCTAATATATTTGATTCTACCTCCAATGCATTGTCCTGTGTTTGTGACAGCATAGCATATCTTCTTTCTCTCAACAATAAACAAAAGTCAGGATCAAAAGAACCAGCATAAGTGATTTTAGTTGAAGCTTCAATAGGCTTGATTTCAGTAGATATCTTGCTATACATTTTATTGAATCTCTTAGAAAAATCAGAAAATGATTCTCCTTCTTTCCTTTTGATTGCAAGAAATTATGTGATATAATACAAAATATCTTTCTTGTCACCCAATTTTCTTAAAAATGTATCATCTAGGACTTCAATTCCAGTGATGCTACCAGTTGTCAAAGATCTGAACCATTTCTTTACATCACCCTCAAGGCTCTGAACAAAAAATCTCATCCAAACATTTTCATGCTCAATGTTCAGATTATTAGCATAAGCATAAAAATCAACAAGATGTTCTTCAGCTGTTACCTCCCCTTCACCATTAAATTTAGGCATATACTTGAGATAATCTCCTACAGGTAATGCATTCATAGGTTGAGGTAAAACTAAAGGAGCATACATAGCATCAACAATTGCATCGATTCGGTTAGGTGGTGGATTAGGACTTGCCATGGTGTGAGTTACTGGGATTTGTGGAATAACAATTGGAGTTACTGAGATTTGTGGAATAACAATTTGAGGATTTTGAACAGTAGATGAAGAAGCACCAACACTTGATGTAGAGGTTGTTTGCTGACTAGAAAATGAGAGAGGTACAGAAATTTTTGTAAAATCAAGAGACAGAATTTGCTGTACTTGTTTAGGAATAACTTTTGAAAAAATAGAAGCAGAAGAAACAAGCTTTTGCTTATTCTTTTTCTTGATTAGCTTCTTAGGATCAGGGACTTGGTTTTTCAAAGGAGAATATGGGTTTTCCTTGGTTCTAGCCTTTCTTGGAGCTAGAACTTCAACAATGGAGTCGCCAGGTGTAAAGAAGTCTAAAAAGACAGCTGGAACTATACACCTTAGAACCAGACTTATAACTTTGTCATTTACCCAGGGATAAACTTCAATTCGACTCCCCAGCAACGGTGCCAAAGATGTTAGCACAAGGAGTTACTCCTAGACTACAAAAGGAGTAAGCCTTACACATCATGATTTCATTTCAAAATTTAAAAGGGTTTTTTGAGTGGTAGGATGGCTTTTAGAGGAGTTTTTAAATGATTGTGCTCTTCCTTAACTTTCATGCATTTGGCAAGCTGTGGCAAGCATAAATTGCATGGTTAAGTGAGTAATATAAGGGAGCAGAGGAAAGAGAACATGTAGCTGATAAATATCCTAAGAAAACTGAATATCTTAAGATAGTCACTTCAACTACATAAACAAACTTGTAACAAACTCTATTCCTTGGCAAGAAAAATATCAGTTAGAAAGTAAGAAAATCTATAAAGTATTTCACAAATCCTTTGTGAAACCTTCACTAATAATTTATACTTTGAACTAATATTATGATTTACAAAAAACTGGATAGTAGATAAGTCATCATTAGATCCTCTTAATGATTTCTCACTCATACTATACTAGCTGCTGTATTTTATGATTTAAAATATTCAAACAGGCTTGACAAGGGAAACAACAACTAGAAAGTAAAAATATGTATAAAGTATCCCACAAATCCTTTGTGAAACCTTCACTAACAAGTTCTAATTGAACATATATTATAATTTACAGAAAACTTGATAGTAGATAAGTCATCATCAGATCCTCTTAATGATTCTCACTCATACTATACTAGCTACTGCAAATTTATAATTCAGAAAATTGGAACAAGAAAATAGACAAACCACACATTAGATATAAATTGAATCACAAAATCCTCCAGCATGAAGTGCAAAAAAATCTATTTTGTTAAGTTGAGTCTTCAAGTGAACCAAAATCCAACCCTGAAATGATATTTACAAAAGATATATATATATATATATAGAGAGAGAGAGAGAGAGGCACCAACTCCAACTCTCCTAAATTCATGGTTCCACTATTTACTTGTTACATAGGTATCTTCTAGACATTAAGATCATCTCCCATTAAGTTGGTTTTGGAATATCACATATTTGTTGCTTTGTTCTATTTATGCATCTGTTATGTTTTATGATTGCATGCGCATCTGTTTGTGTTAATTGATAACTGAAAGTATTGAACCTATTCAAGATCTATAATAATACTAAGCACAAAACGTGGTAAAGAGCATTCACGCTCATCCTTCACACTGCGCGAGGTCATTGTTTTGAACAGACGTGAGGGATCGATTCACGGACCTTCTAGACCTCATTAAGAAATCCCTAGGGTGTAGAAACCTGGTTCCAGCACCCTCCCCTATTACCTCGGGTGAGACCTCAGTTCGTGCTCCGCGGATTGTTGCCGAAAGGGCCGGTAGTTCGGGATTTGTTTGGCTAAACATTTCTGAACTTGGGTCAGGCCCCATTAAGCCAACAAATGGTTCCGTTGCCGGGACCGCAATCTACCTAAGGGATATCTGATGTCAGAACGCTGGAACCCTACAAAGAAGGAAATTGAAGATTGGTTGGATCAGAAGCTTCAAGAGTTCGTGGTACAGGAAAAATAAACTCCGCAGATATCTGAAAAGAGGTGACTGTATCGCTACGTATATATGGAAATCCACGAGATCTTCTTTGCATCTTTCTCTTCAGAGCTATATGAGTGGATTGCTAGGCTAGCAGACAGTCAGGGAAGGTGCAAGCTTGATCAACCCATAGTGTGGACTTCAGATCTGGTGTATAGGCTGGAAGCATCTGAAGATAAGATCGCGCGGGTTGTAGATCACTGGCTAGATCAGATCATAGGAGGGTTTATCACTAAATTTGTGGAAGACACAACTATCAACTATAGCGAAGCAGAGAAACATTTTCTCATGGGATCGTGAGGTAAATACATCAAGTCTTTGAATACCTAGATTAAGATGTTGTTATGTGAAAAACGGGTGATGCGAATACATTAATGAGTGGAACGATGTGGAGCGGAAAGGCCTACAAAGGTATCGAAGGGTTAGGAAATAGTCCTTTAATTTCACCTCCGTGAGCAGGCGAGGAAGAGCACACTTGGGCTTCTCCAAGGAGTGCGGTTAGTTTGATAAAGTAATGCATACTGCAGTTACCATCCCCATGTACGCCGCCACCCTCATCACCTCATTTTCCTCCATCCTCACCCACACCACCTACGCCTAACCAACAGTTTAGCATGGCGAGTGCGATCAAGTTTCCTGTATTTAGAGGAGTAGGAAATGAAGATCCAGATCAGTTTTGGTTTGTAGTAAGATTAGTATGGGAAGTGTAAGGGGTTATGGATGATAACATCAAGAAGGCCACATTGGTAAGTGCATTGCAGGATCGTGCGCTACCATGGTACATCAAGCACTCGAATGATCACCCGAATGCTAGAATAGCAGAGATCCAGATTGCATTGAACAAAGAATTTAGCTGGCCGAAATCAGAAACACAGTTGATCATCAGATTCAAGGAGATTACAATGCTTCAAGGCGAAACCCCTTGGGATATGGATCAAAGGCTAAAAAGTATGATCTACGACGCTAATATGATGCTGACAAATGCGCAGCATCGCGTGGTTTGTGGTGTCCTTGACACCACACCTAAGGATGGCACTGTCGCAACAGAAGCTCTCAACCCAGGCAGAGGCCTTGGAAACAGCGATGAGGTTGCACGAAACACCGATATAGGACCTGGGGTTGGGAGTCCAACAAATCCATGTGCAACTACAAACCCTATGCTTAGAGATGAAAAGTTTGAAGCAGGATAGGGCGCCCCAGCCAGAGGCACGCGAAGAAGTGTGGTGTATAAAATGTAAAGGCCAAGGTCATGACAAGGATCACTGTCCTATATTCGTGAACTATTTGACAGGAGGGAGACCAATGCCATTGAGACTAGAAGCACAAGCAGGGCCAAGTGCGGTGCCCATACTCTGGTGCATGATTTTTCAGGTGGGAGGAAAGCACGCGATGGACAACTATCACCTGTTGCAAAAGTATACCTAGACTCTACAGCAACTGTATTGTAATTTCTATAGATCAGTGGGTCACGATGAGCAGACGTGTCGAAGCTATGAGCTAATGATGGATAGGACCCCAGCTTATCGAATGTAGATAGAAATGCAAGGCCTCGATCCCGCTGTAGCAATCACGAGGGGATTTCAAGGGTGAGGTCAAGGACGAGGAGGAATGGGACCCGAACGAGGGCGCGAACAGTTAATCTTCTACAATTGTGGAGGACCCAGGCACTACACGCACGACTGTACAAATCCAACTAGTATATATTGTCTATACTCTTATCAGTTTGATCATGACGCAGTAGATTGTCTGACATTGATCTCATAGATGTGCGAGAAAGGGGTACTACAGCCTACTCCAACTCAAAATATCCAAATGATGAGGTCTGAACCACGCGAAGAGGACCCCAACGTGAATATGGTGCTTAGAATTGGCATGATTACATGGGAAGATAAGGGAGAGCAACCCGAGGACGATACAAGGGTTCGCAAGGCCCCTACGAGGGAATCTAAGCTTAACTCGGAATGCGCAACAGAAACGGTTATGGAAGCTAAGAAGAGCTTCAAGGAGGCCTCTACTTCAAGTAGTAAGGATCAACCAGAACAGGGAATGGATCTGTCTATGCTTACTACCTTTTTAGAGACATGCATGAAGCTGCTACGAGACAATAATGCAATTAAAGGACTTCAAGAGCTGATCACTAGATACACAAGATCAGGGGAACCACAAGTAGTTTGAAAAATGGGGAAGCATTCTTTACGCACTGGGAGGGAAATGCAGTTGACGGCGCAAATTGGTGAATATGAGATGGATCAGGTAGTCCTCGACCTGGGTTCAGATGCAAACGTGTTACCAAAGTAGACTTGGGAACGCATGGGTAGGCCCGCGTTACAGTGGTCTCCTATTCAATTACGGATGGCGAACCAACAAAAGATCGTGCCCATGGGAAGATTGCAAGGGGTAACAGTGGATATCGAAGGTGTGAGAATGCATACTGACTTTGAGGTAATAGAGATTGTGGATGATAGCAATCCTTACCTTGCGTTGTTAGGGATAGACTAGGCCATGGATATGAATGGAGTCATCAACCTAAAGAAGCAGAAAATGATTTTTGAGAAAAAATCCTTATGTGTAGTAGTTTTGCTTGATCCAGCTGAAGGGGTGCGCTACACTGAACCTGTGCGTGAAGATGATAGTGATGATGAGCTGGATTGCATCTATCAGATAATGACACAAGATCAGGATCATGTGAACCCGACTAAAGATGGAAGAATCTCGTGGGAGTGTGACAGCTCATGTACTTCGGATTCAGACGAAGAAATAGAACGCTGGCAAAACCGATTGCACGAAGTAACGACACTAAGTTGCAACATGATGGTTAGGTCACTGCAGTGCGTGAGGTCCGAAGCAAGGGAACTCCCAACATATAAGGGGGAGAGAGGCATGGATGAATTCTTAGACAAATCCGAGTGGTCAGTACAAAAACAGCAAAGGTACGGTGCGATGGAAGGGGCGTTGAGCACGACACCCGCACGATGGTGGCAGGCACACCAAAAAAGTATTGGAAACTGGCATGAATGCAGAAGATGGATGCACTTATGGTTTAGAAGTCCCCAACATCAAAAGCAAGCTAGGCAGCCAGGGCAAAATAGCTTGCGTGCCCACCTGTGTTGATGGGTACAGATGAGTGTTAGGCAAGCTCAGCATAGGCTAAGGATAAAAAATCAGAAACTAACGCAATAGTAGGAAAAGCGACACCCTCCACAAATACCCCATGATGAAGCATTCACAAAGCTACGCAGAATAATGAATAAAGTTTACCAGATGGGATGAACAGATTGGGACCTGCGCGTACCAGTAGTTCGATGGGCCTATAGGACCATAAGCAAAAACCGGAGCGTAACAGTATCCAGAAGGAAGGAAACCGGGGAGACAGAGGAGAGGCCCCAGACCGCAATAGGAATAGGATGTGAGGACCTGGGTAGAAGAATTAGGCAGTTGCAAGAAGACCTTCGGAAAGGGAGCATGCAACTTCGTGAACTCGATGACGAGTGGGCATGGCTAAGGAAGAGAAGCATAATACTGGATGAAGAAGTTAGCAAACTGAAAAGCAAAGTTGTGCAAGCAGGCCACACGAAACTAAGCATGTTGGGGTCGAGGCTAGCCAGCCCTACTACTGCATTAGAAAGAGTGGCGACCCTACTAGTATGGCTGCCACCGCATCTTACTACACGAGGGAGCGTACCGCGCCAAGAAGGACACGACACACTACCAGACATAGGGGTAGTCGAAGGGTGCCCACAGCTCAGGCTAGCAGGGAAATCGAAGCCTCGCACCTAGAGTGCAACCACCTAACTATCTGCAAGAAGCACAGTCTTAGTGCTTCACGTAGTTGAAAGAAGGCGGGGGACTCTAAACAAGTCTGCAGAAGAGCTGCATGGAAAAGAGGCTCTGCGCAGAGCCAGTCTGTCACAGGGATCACGGTCGCGCATAAGGAGCTGTGCTGCTGCGCGGCTAGGCTGGGAGGTGACCGTTGACAACACTGTTCATGACAAGAGCTCTAATTTAAGGCAGAAAGGAGCGGGCGGCGGGCCATTAAGACAGGAGTTAAGAGCTAGATTCGGGATGATCTGCCGCCAAAAAGGTACTGCTGACTCAGATATGGAGGGAATGGCCGAGTTTAAATTCAAAAGTTACCATAAAAGCCCAGGGGGTAGCTATGGAGCAACCCTTGGTTGTTTAAGATTTGAGCCAATACAGAGTAGTGAGCACCGAGCTACCTTGCCACCCGTAAGTACGCAACCAAGTGAATCCAGTATCCACACAATGTCAAGAACCAGAGTGTGATTTACGGAAGTTACCCCAGAACCTTGGGTGACCCAGGAGGAGCTTGGAGAAGCAGCAGTGTTATCAGGAAATCTAGTGTCCACTCGGAGCTGCTAGTCCCACTAAGACTGGTAGCTATCTTAGAAACAAACAAACTAAAACTACTTTCATTTTCCTTTATGAGAAATAGATAAGAGGGGAATGCAGGACACCAAGCTCAGTCTTGCGCTTGGTTCCTTGCTCGGTTCCTCTCCCTTCTGACAGATCCTTGCCGCTTCTCCTTCGTTTACCCAGCTTCAAAGAGCACCTGTGGAATCAAAGCAACGTAATACTATCGAAGAACAGAGATCTACAATCATAAACAATATAGGACCAGATATATATTGACCACACAAATGCATATATCATCAAACATACAAGAATGTGGAGGAAAACTTGAATAGCTTTATTAATATCAAGAATAGCAAAGAGGATTACAACTAATTGTTCTGACGTAGCATCATCCTCCAGCATGAAAGCCCTTCTTTCACCTCATGAAAAGCTTAGATCACCCAACACTATGATATTCCACCAAGAAACCAACAACACTTCCTTACAAGATACAAAATTCTAGCCTCTGGATCTCTGGGATGAGGGATCCATATATAGATGATTATAGGTGGGTGAGTCATCTTCTGGGATTTTGATTAGTTCCCTCTCTCTGATAGTTCTTGATATATAGATGATTACAGGTGGGTGAGTCATCTTCTGGGATTTTGATTAGTGTCCTCTCTCTGATAGTTCTTGATTCCACTTGGAGATTGATGATCTCTTACTCATCCCTGGGCGAATTCAGAGAGACAAGTGTCCTGGGGAAGTTTCTGGAAGATTCCAAGATCATCCACTTAGCAAACTGCCTCTGCCATTTGTCTACTCTCGTCCATCGCACCCTATAGAAGGACTTTTCAGTATGCATCACACCCCCCGTGTGTAATAGGTGCGATGCATCTCACCCTCAGCACTGAGCAATCAGTATGGTCCAGTTTTGACCATTTCTGAGTAGTTTTTCATGGAGAACTTCTGGGAGATGATGTAATCAGCTGACCTTGTTCCTTTAGGGTGTGAAGCAACACTTTTAGGGACTTAGGAGCCCTTGGTTTATGGACATGTATGATTGGGGTTGCAGTGCCCAAAAATGTCTATAACAGTTGCCCCCTAAAGCATGAGGTTGTCAATCTTTTGATGTCGGGTGAAATGCTTTATCATGAGGATCCGAAGTTTTTTTGATCTGGAAGGTGACCAGTAATAAGATACAATACAATACATTATCTTCATAGTATTTTTCATGATCTAGCTGAGGCAGGCATTCCCATGCTCAGCTTTATAAATTCATTTTCATGTACATAAGACAGACAACCGTCTGTGTGGCAGACTGATGATTCTGATAGAGTCATCATCCTTTGATTCGGATGATCATCTGTGCAGCAATGATGTAAATTTGATGTCTTTATTTTCCTAAATATATCGCAGCCCAAATGGATGAAACTAGATCCGGGGTCTTCAAACTCATCCAATCTTCACTCGGAGTACAAGTCGATCCATGTGAAAGATGTTCTGGAGTCGAACATGGAAAGACATCACTTGATTACCAGCCAATGATGTAAGCTATTAATAGGCGCGAGAGGAATCACCGATAATGATGATGACCCTCAAGGTACTACAGTACAATTTGCATGGTGTGAAAAGGGACTTGGCATCGAACACCACGCAAAATATTTCGGTCGAAGGCCATTGATGTAAACTTGTCACCGGAAGTGAGAAACTTGCCATTGAGGCATGCAAGCTTCAAAGTACTGAAAAGGTTGTCCTTAAGTCGACTTCTTGGATAATGAGCTGATGTCGACAAGAAGCGACTTGTCGTAGGAAGGCCTTAATGAATCCCACATCTACGACATGGAATGGAGTAAATGATTTTTGGAGGTGAAAACAATCTGATGATACAGGGTTCAGGGTGGCAGTCATGAAAGAATGGAGCGTGAATGTATTGCAGCGGATGAGACACAGGTGAATTCTCTGAGCGACTTCTCTTGAACATACCGGAGACATTGACATGGATTGGTAGCATTAACCCCAAAAATGGATGGTGTGATGGACCAATGGTGATATGACCAGTGAATGGAATAACCCAACCTGACTCGGATGCGGAGTGAAAGTGTCATGTTCAAGAGCAACTTGCTACCAATAAAGTTTCTTCAAGTTTTTATTCCCAATTTTTCCCCAGTCATTGCTGACCAGTACCTATTTATTTTTGTCAAGCTTGAGGAGGATAACATATGCTTGTTCTATAATTTTCCCTTTGGGCAAACGCGTCACTATGTTTTAACGAGCCTAGCGACAGTGAAACTCATTCTTGTCTGTATGGACAAGTTTGTCGCTATTTGCTTTTAACGAGTTTAATGACAAAGATAACTCGGTCCTTTTCAATTTTAAAGAGTCTGAAAGGGACGTAAAGGAAACTCTAATAATCCTTTTTCGTCATGTAATCCCTTAAGTCTGAAAAAGTATAAAATAATACGAAAGGGATGAATTTTCGGTAATTTTAATGAGCCGAACAAAACAAGCACTCGATCTTTTTGTGTAATAATCCCTCAGGTCCAAAAATATTAAAATCTAGAGGATGGATAGCACTTCCGGTTGCTTTAACGAGCTGGAGAGTCCAATCACTCAAAAATCTTTTCATATTTTACGAGTCAGGTGAAAAGAGCTTAAAGGAGACTCATTTTTGAGGAACGAGTGATAATTTCGGGTAGCAGCTGATTCCAGGTAAGGTTTGGAATTTTCCAATCATGGCAGTGTCACAAGGATGGCTAACAGGATCACTCTTCACAACTGTTCCTCAAAAGGGGTAAACAATCAAATGGAAGTGAATGATCGGCTAAAACAGAGTGGAGGTGATGATGAGAACACGACCAGGGCTCAAAAGCTCATGATAATGCATTCACAATGGTTATTTACTGGAAATGGGTTCATTTTTTAATGAGCTTAAACTCTGGGGGAACGTTTTCTCATTCCCAAGTTTAATTTTTAATGAGCTTGAACTTTGCGTAAAACTGCTCGTGGCGGGTTTATTTTTTAACGAGCTTGAACCCTGCGGTAACACTGCTCGTGGCAGGTTTATTTTTTAACGAGCTTCAACCCTGCGGTAACACTGCTCATGGTGGGTTTATTTTTTAACTAGCTTGAACCCTGCGGTAACACTGCTCATGGTCGGTTTATTTTTTAACGAGCTTGAACCCTGCGGTAACACTGCTCATGGTGGGTTTATTTTTTAATGAGCTTGAACCCTGCGGTAACACTGCTCGTGATAAGTTTACATGCCCCCAGCATAATAATGCAAATCTAGGTGCATGCCCCCCAAGCTTCATTGCATTCAACTCGGTGGTTGGAATGAAGGTTTACCTTCGAGATCTTCGAAAGACTCGACTTGGATTTTATGAGATCGTAATCAAAGACTCGATTTGGAAAGGGAGTTGTTTCATTTTTTAATGAGGTTGACACAGTAAAAGAACTATCCTCATAATCCATCGTATTTACAGTATTTGATAGAGAATCAAAAACTGAAGGATGATTAAGGTTGTTGGAATAATCTTCGTGGTAATTCGGAAGATGGGAACGATGGTGGTAATATTCCCATGGTGCCTCTCCTATCATCATTAATTGAATGATTCCTTTGTCTATAGAGTGTACATGTGACCAAGGATCTGAAGAGGTGCCATATTCCTTAGACCTATTTATCCAAACACTCGATGAGTTTTGACTTGAGTTTACCCCCCAGGCCAAGAAAATTGATTGCTACAATATTTCTATTAGGGCGATGATCCATGCTGACAAAATGTTCAGGAATCTTCTAAATCTAGAAGATATCATATTGCAGGTTCCCACCGTTTCCACTTCTGCCAGATTGTTTAGAGGTGGTAGGGAAAAAGTACCCATCAATGTAGGGTCTTTTAGTAAGCCTACTCCGATATCTTGAAGCAACTGAGAGCTTCCATGGATCATCGGAATGCTTCCCGTAACTTGTGAACTGTTGGGGAGAAAGGTTTGTTGGTCGACGATTGTAATTCCTCCTTGAAAAGGAAATGCAATCTTTCTGAAGTAGGTCGACACAACGGCAGCCATAGCATAAATCCAGGGCCTTCCCAGTAGGATGTTGTAATTGAGGTTTCCATTGATAACTTCAACATCAATTTCTACTATTTTGTCCCCCAGTTTGACTTACAAGTTACTTAAAATCCCATATGGGGTGTATGTTCGTCCATCAAATGCTTTTAATGTTGTCGAAGATCGTGATAAGGGTGGAGATCCTAAAGTCTTCCAGCAACTCATCGACATAATACATGTAGATGCCCCCTCATCAATAATTGTTCAATGAACAGTTTTGTTGAGGGCTTTCACTTGAATAAGGAAAGCTAGTTGAGCTGGTAACTGAGGGTCATATCCTTTGTGATTAAAGGACACAAGATTGGAATCCGTTGGGTCAATCCCACCTATCACTGATAATAAAGCCTGCTTTTGAGACGGGAAATTTTGCAGTACCTCAAGTGTTGACATAGCGGATGGTGATTGGGCCAGATCCTCCACTATATTATAATGTTGTGCTGCTCTGGCACGAGGATTAAAGGTCGATTTGTATACTACTCCCTTTGGCGGCTTTATCGTTAGTTCAGGAATGATGGGTGGCACAACTTCGGTCGGAGTTGTTGTCAAACTATTGGGTTGATCATTGGCCTTGTTGTCCGACAGCTGTGGATTCCCGTAATATTTATTCCTTGTCGATATCAAAGCATCCTTTTGTTGCTTCGAAACCAACAACATTAGCACTTGGGACGGGGAAGCATTGTCACTAGCAACCAAATTTGTTCCTGGATTTGGAAATGGATCAGTCAATACCATCGAGGTTTTTGAATTCTTAAAGAATTTTCTAAGCTCAGCTTTATATGGACACTCTCTTGTCCAATGATCCTCATCACATATAAGGCATGGACGATTTGGTTTCCTATCTCCAAAAGGGTTTGCAGAAGATTTTTCAGGGGACGACTCCTCCTGTTTCTTCTTCTTCCCTTTCTTTTTCTTCTTGCCTCCAGATTGCTTGGTTTCTTTGCCTTTTTCAATCGATACGACATTTACTTTCGAGGCGAGAAGTTCCTCATTTGCATTTTGACCTAAAACCATACAGGCCTTCTTTAACTTAGCCTTTACAGTTTTCGTGCTGGTCATTCCTATCATGCCGTCTCCGACATGAGAGTCTTTGTTTGATTTAGGAGAGGGAGGAATGGAAAATTCCAGTCTAGGAGCATCAGGGATTTTGTCGTAGAGCATGCCAGACTAAGTATATATCAAGTCTAGATATTGCGCATGAGCGATTACTTGCTCTTCAGTGACGACCCCTCCCTTTGCCACATCTTCCGTAATAGAAGGTAACAATGACTTAATAAACCACTAAGCCAACAGCTGATCAGGAACATATGTTTTTACCATTATACGACGACATCGCCACTCATGAATATGATTGGATATGTGAGTGGCTGTCATTTTCTTGAAATTGGTAAGAAGCTCTGTTCCCGTTTCGTACCTTATGGATAACTGAAAATGGGCTAAAAAGATTGTGGCTAGGGTAATGAAGTTATCAAATGAAGCTCTAGGCAATTCAATATACCATTTTGCTGCCGAACCAGTTAACGTTCGCTAAAAAAGGCAAAGCCTGATCGAATCATCGTTTAGAGTGTTAGATGAACACCATAGATGAAAGGTCATCACATGATTCGACGAATCTTCACCCGGATTTCCATTAAATTTAGGAATATCTGATGGAAGTTTATGAGGAATCGCTGGCCACCAAGGGGCGTAAGCGATTGGATCATTTGTTAGCCGGTTTAGATCTGGTAACTCTAAAGTTGCCACGAAGGGCAACTGTTGATTCAGGTTCGGCGAAGCATACCCAGGATAAGATGGGATTGCCTGAGCAGTGGGTCTTTGCATACCAGCATAGTGCATTTGATGCTGATAACTTTGATAAGGTTGATGGGCATAACCATTATGAAATGGTTGATTTTGTCCGTTTTGAATATACAGCTGCCCATTACTTGCAAAGACTTGGTGCTCAGTTCCTTGGTAAACTTGTTGGAATTGTGGTTGTTGATATTGCACCAGCCATGGTTGTGAGACCATGTGCTATTGTCCAATACTGGCTGTTTGACTGAGATGAGGGGTAATGGTACCCGTTTGAGCCTGGGTCACTCCAGTTAAGGAGCCACTAACTGATGATTGTGGTGGCGTCGTAGGGACAAGGGGTTGTTGGATTGCGACCTGAGAGACTTGAGGTTGGCATACAACAGGTAACACTTGTACTTGCGACACCGTCACAATAGTCGGTGTAGTGGGGATATTTGACATAGGCATACTTTGTTGCATTGAGTATACAACTCTTGGTTGTTGAGGCAGTATTGGTATCCAACCACTGGATGTAATTCCAGCATAACCTAAATTTTGTTGCGAACCTTCGTATGTTAGACCTCCCGGAGGAGACAATGAAATGGAATATTGCCCCCCATACAACGGTAGTCCGGTGCTTAATGGAATTATTTGCCTTTGAAGACCGGACTGCCCAAATTGACACTGTGAAGGATTAATTTGTTGAGACTCAACATAAGAGATTCCAGATATTGTTCCGGACGAACAAACAGGAATAGACCATACTGTTGAAACAACCCCTGGATGAATTCCATCCAGCGATTGAGAGCTAGTTGCGACAGATGGTACGCCGACGAACATTGTTGGAGTGGTAGCAGGAAGTTCTGCCGCTGCTGTGTCAGATGACATAGTCCTAGATGTCGACGGTTGTTCAGACATATCTAGTCTATCCAAAAGGTTTCCTAGCGATTCTACAGGAACTTCCAATAATGGTAGACTAATTTCTGATGAAGAAGGATATAGAGTGATCCCAACTCCAAATTGCGATGGAGTACTAGATGGTGGATCCTCCACAATCTCTTCTATAGCAATCAAACCAGGTGGAAGAGGTAGACCGTCAGGTCCGTAAAATATTTCCGGTGCTGAAGAAGGTATAGATTCTGCAGTGATTGATGTTTGGGGAACAACACCTTCCGAATCAGCTATAGATGGAGCCAGTTCAGGTATACTAGGATCAGTTCTACTGTCCTCTAGTGGCTACGGAACTTCTTCTGTAAAGGCAGGGGTACCAGAAATGTTTGGAGTAACCGGAGTCTCCGAGGGTGTCGGAACACTTGTCCCAACCAGACCAGGGGATTTTGAGCCGGTTAAATGAGTTTGCTTTGTCCGGAATAGTTTTGATTCTGGGGACAAAGACGGTTGACTCATAAGTCTCCGCGAATGACGGGGTTTCAATTAAATTTCTTCCATGATTGTGGATTACTCAATCAACTAAAAATAAAGGGGAAAATGTTTCCAAATTAAATGAATTTTAGATGCTTTGACAGGACTTGTTTTTTCAATTTTTAAGAGTCGAGAAAAAACAAAAGATGACTCTAGTCGCCTTCGATTTTTAATGAGCCTGAAGTGAAAAGTGCTCAGATAGACCTTTTCCTTTAAGAAGTCTGAAAAGGAATGAAAGAGACTACTCTGGAAATCTAGACAGAGGGATTACCAAACTAATCGCAAAACTGCAAAATACGTTTTATGGTACGGCAGTCAATCTTCCCGAATGCTGTGTTCATTGCATTGCGATCGATAGGGCGGCAGACACGGCTTCCTATGGATAAAGGATATAGCCTATTGTGGTCTCCCAATATATACTCGACAGCACGTGGGAGCACAAGTCCGTACTGGCACTTGTCATCTCAAAGAGGAGGAATCACCCAACCAACAGCGAAAGCGACAGTTACCAGGCTTTACGACGCCGAAATACGTCTCTAGCCTAGACTTCTAGATGTTGTGCATTAGGTTCCAAAGCATTTTTATGTTCATTGAATTTATTTTACAGTTGATATTTCTTAAGAAATTTGCCTTTTAGGTTCACCGCGTGATGTAGATATAATTCCTAAAATGAAATCTAAGATGATAAACAATCGTTTAATCTTCTTTTTGCAATGAAAATCCTAGCTACTAAAGAAAGATAGATGATATTCTTTCAACATAGAGCAGAGAGCACACACTAGATGCACTGCCTTAAATCAAACCAACAAGCAGTCTAAATGCAAATGCACATGCATGTATTTGTTTTCAGCTTTCTTAATGTGTGAATGACAAGAAGAATGCTAACTACAAATTTGAATTATCTTTTCAAAGCGACAGTACTAACAAATTTCTTTTCAAAAACAAAAGGAAGATAATGACGACCCTTTGCTATTTCGAATTGAAAACTGCTTTTGACACTTGAAAAACTACTAATTCAAATCAAATACAAGAGTAACTATATAATCGACCATCAAGAACAATAGAATTATTTTCTTTTACTGAAAACGACACTTGCGACACTTTCAAATCAGAAGACAACAGTTTGATTATGCTACTTCTTTGTAAAAGAGAACTGAAAATGGCACACAATACATAAAAACATTCATAGTTCTTTGCACAATGGAGGTGGAATGATGGAAAGGAAGGGGGTTTCCACAGTGGTATACTGATCACAGACAACAAAACTCCTGAATAAAGCTGAAGAGAGTGAACACAGAAACCAAAATCTGAGGGCAGAAGAGGTCTTGTCTAATCAGTGCACCTGCAACACAGGGAAAGTGTGATGCAGCACACCTACTGCACATGGGAGGCGCGATGCATCAAAATTCCCAAGAGGAGAAGGTGCGATGGTCCAGGGACGAGACTTCAACTGGGTTTCGGGTCATAATTTGCAGCTCAGTTCAGGGATTTAGGTCGAGCAAGTCATGTACAGTAAATAGAAATCACAGGGGCTGATCTAATGAGGTTACTAGAGCCACCACTAGGGCAATTAGAAGGTTTGCAAATTGATTGTTCAGTTTATAAACAAAACCTGGAGATAGACTGAAGCAGCATTGATCTACTTTGCACTTGCATAGAAAATGCAGTTCGAAGGCTAGCTGGCTTGACTTCAGGCTCTGTCTATATGTTTATAAAACAAACAAACATAGACAAACAATCAATCTATTCGCATCCCCAGCGGAGTCGCCATTTTGTTATCGGGAAATCTAGTGTCCACTCAGAGCTGCTAGTCCCACTAAGACTGGTAGCTATCTTAGAAACAAACAAACTAAAACTACTTTCGTTTTCCTTTATGAGAAATAGATAAGAGGGGAATGCAAGACACCAACCTCAGTCTTGCACTTGGTTCCTTGCTCGGTTCCTCTCCCTTCTGACAGATCCTTGCCGCTTCCTTCGTTTACCCAGCTTCAAAGAGCACTTGTGGAATCAAAGCAGCATAATACTATCAAAGAACAGAGATCTACAATCATAAACAATATAGGACCAGATATATATTGACCACACAAATGCATATATCATCAAACATACAAGAATGTGGAGGAAAACTTGAATAGCTTTATTAATATCAAGAATAACAAAGAGGATTAAAACCAATTGTTTTGACCCAGCATCATCCTCCAGCATGAAAGCCCTTATTTCACCTCATGAAAAGCTTAGATCACCCAACACTATGATATTCCACCAAGAAACCAACAACACTTCCTTACAAGATACAAAATTCTAGCCTCTGGATCTCTGGGATGAGGGATCCATATATAGATGATTGCAGGGGGGTGAGTTAGCTTCTGATATTTTGATTAGTGCCCTCTCTCTGATAGTTCTTGATTCCACTTGGAGATTGATGATCTCTTACTCATCCCTGGGCGAATTCAGAGAGACAAGTGTCTTGGGGAAGTTTCTGGAAGATTCCAAGATCATCCACTTAGCAAACTGCCTCCGCCATTTGTCTACTCTCGTCCATCACACCCTATAGAAAGACTTTTCAGTATGCATCGCACCCCCCGTCTGTAATAGGTGCGATGCATCTCACCCTCAGCACTGAGCAATCAGTATGGTCCAGTTTTGACCATTTCTAAGTAGTTTTTCATGGAGAACTTCTGGGAGATGATGCAATCAGCTGACCTTGTTCCTTTAGGGTGTGAAGAAACACTTTTAGGGACTTAGGAGCCCTTGGTTTATGGACATGTATGATTGGGGTTGCAGTGCCCAAAAATGTCTATAACAAGCAGGTGCACCAGAGGTACCAAAGTCCCCACACATGCTACAACCACAGAAAAACAAGCAGCCAATGGGGCCAGTCTGGGTATCACCACGGCATCCAAGAGTTAGTAAAGTATTAATGGCAGAGAAGGGAAAAGCTGTCACCGATGAAACAGAGGAAGAGGAAGAAGATCTGCAGGCCCTGATCACCCAAATTGAGGCACAGGATGATGAGGTGGAAAATGTCTCCCGCACACCTTCAATGATAGAGTTACCCCCCTACATTCCCCCATGGAAAGGGACAGCTAAGGTACCGAAGGACTTGGAGGCCACGAAGAGTGCACTCCAGACCCCGCTGCTTCCAGATGATATAAGGTTTGACGGTCCGCCGATGGGACGGGTACCAACTATAAAATTCAAAGACTGGGACCTCGTAAATAGTGATAAGTTCCCACAACTGGCCCGGTAAAAACTACTGCAGCAAAAATGGTTGCATGGTGTGGAGAAGGCAGGGTTACTTCATCTGAGGTGGATACCTCACTACCACCACACACCTATCATAATCATTGTCATCTGGCAGCTACTGTGCCTAGTACATGATGAGTATTTGTGGCTAGAGGAGCCGATTCCCATCACAGCTAACTTAATTCACCGAATTTCATGGCTACCGATTAAAGGAAGCAATCCCGCAGACATCGTCGGAAAAAGTAGTGACTTGGGCCTCGCGGAAGCTATGAAGGCCAAATATAAGCTAGAGAAAAGGAAGTGAGGGTATGTAATAGCAAGTATCAAGGACCGAGGGGTGCGCGTTGCCACCTAGCTACTGGCCAGCAAGCTCATGAGGAAATGTCATGCAAACGAAGTGCCAGCATCCGTCATTGCATTGGTAGAGCAGTGTGCAGAAGGAGTCTAGTTCAATTGGGCGCAATTTCTCTGTGATGAATTTTTGATGAATTGTGGGGAAGCGTAGGACTAGGGTAAGACCTTTCACTACACGTGGGTGCTCTTATACATCTTGTTGGTTTCTGGAGAGCTGCTAGCAGACAACCAGTTTCCTGTTGTGGAGTGGAACATACCCGAAGCTGTGAGGTATACCTCGCTTTGAGCAACAAAGGATGCGGTGAGGATCTGGGAGATAAAGGTATTTTGGACATTTGTAGAAGTGAGTTTATGAACGTGGATCAACTGTAGGCTGCGTTTTTCCCCGACGGTATATAACACGTTACAGAATGTGGCAGAATTCAAAGTAGATATGCATAAATTGTATATCCAGGTATGCAAGGATCCAGTCTGAGCATGGCAAAAGCTGTCGTTCATTGCCACAGATGATGAAATCTTTGAAGTAATGGCGTCATGGTCTCTGGAGTGGCATGCCTCAGAATTGGCGGAATTGGAAAAGATCACAGCACAACAGAAGAAGAAGGAGACCAAGCTGTGCATCATGAAGCTAGTGGAAAGAAAGCGGCAGGAACAGGAAGCGGCCACACAACAGACGACGGCTGAGGCAACAGCACTAGAACAAATGACACAAACCATAACCACGCCCACTGAGGAGGCCAAGGAAGGCCAAGAAATGTCTATGGAGTAGGATATACAGGGGGAGGAGGAGACACAGGAAGGCACAAACCTTACAACGAACGTGACCCAACACAAGAGGCCGCGCGTCCAGGAGCAGCCTTCCGCGCACAAAAGGACAAAGACAACAAAGACCACGAGAGGAACCCTTATCAACAAGGATGCTCTGGCAGAATTAATGATGGAACAGACAACTGTGTTGGGGGTGCTCAGAGCGCAGTTACAGGCCTTACAAGTGCGACCCCCAGGAGCGATGACACCGCACCTTGCAGAACGTATAGACGAAGCTGAGCAGATGGTGTGCGCACACACAATGAACACTTTGGTGTTACCAGAAGGCACTGTCCTAGCAGAAGCCGAAGGGGACAGGAGGGGCTGGGGATTGAATTTGGCCACCCTTCCCAGAGAAACCCTATACCAGCTGCAGGATGGGGTAAGTACAGAGCTTCGCGCTCGGGAAGGCCATGCTCTCCAAATCTTGAGTGAGCAGAAGGATAAGTTAGAACAACTCAACCTGCAGCATGATCACATGGTCGCTCAAAACTAGGGATTAGAGCAAGTAGTGGAAGAGGCCTGTAGCAGCATTCCAGAGTTGGCCGTGCCAGCGAGACTCCCCATCGTGGAAATTTTTTATCAACTAGCAGCTGGAGTCCGCAGGACCAAGGAGGAGGCCGCGAAGGTCTAGTTGGAGCTGAACCTGCAGATCACGGAGCTGAGAATGAAGGTACCATCCTCTACACCCCTGGAAGTCAATCGGGGTTGAAAGAAATAGAGCCTACTATCTAGGATTGCACAAGATTGTTGGATTATTCACTCATCACCCTCACTTCATTACAAGAGAATCCAACACTACAACAGTTAGAAGCAGAAGCACAAGAATTACAGTAGGCCTATGACAATGTTCGGGGGACCACTCAAACGGTCGTCCTTACCCAACGACTGGCCAAGATGAGGGAGGCCTAGACTCTGAAAGAACAGGTGGACGTCGCACACCAGAAAGAAGCAGAGCTTAAAGCTCACATCCAACCATGGCTCAAAGAAGCATTCATGGTCACCACCACGATTGAGGAGAAGCTGGCCCAGATGCAGAACGCATATGCAAAAAGGCAAGAGGGGGCCCCTGACAATGATGCATCAGAGAGTTGCACACAATTGATACAACAGACAACGAAGGAATGTGTAGTAGACATCCGAGAAGCGTAGAAATTGCTGGATGAACTATGTGCAAAGATCATCGAACTGGCCAAGTGACTCAGGACAAGTTACAATAATTGTGTTGGGGGCCTGTTGGACAGCGGATTCCCCGCGTAATGATTTTGGGGCTTAAAGTCCACAATTTCGGGTATTGATATTATAAAGGTTCCGCGAAGTGCGTAGAGCGTGAGTTGTAATGAGTCAAGTCAAAGGGTAGTCCACCCTAAAATATTGTAAAATAACCTAGAATGTGTCGGCCTACCCATGGTCCGCGGACCATAGGAATGTATAAATAGAGCAAGGCTCTAGGTGTAGAAGGCAGTTAAGTTTAGATTGGATTTGAAGTGTATGGGTTTTCGGAAGGCAATATTGGATCGAAGTCTATAAGTCTGAGTCATGGGTCGTAGTAGTAGAAGAGGCTCTGCAGCTGTGTGCGCAGAGGCCTAGTAGAGTTCGTAGCTGTGTGCGCGGACCCCTGCAGCTGAGTGTGCAGGGTAGAAAGTGGACTGTAATTGGAAAAAGCATTAATAAAGATAAGTTGGTTTTGGAATATCACATATCTGTTGCTCTATTTTATTTATGCATCTGTTATGATTTATGATAGCGTGCGCATTTGTTTATGTTAATTGATAACTAAAAGTACTGAACCTATTCAAGATCTATAATAATACTAAGCACAAAACATGGTAAAGAGCGTTCGCGCTCGTCCTTCACACCTCGCAAGGTTGTTGCTTTGGACAGACATGAGGCATCGATTCATAGAGCTTCCAGACCTCATCAAGAAATCCCGAGGGTGTGGAAACCTGGTTCCAGAACCCTCCCCTACTACCTCGGGTGAGACCTTAGTCCATGCTCCGCAGACTGTTGCCGAAAGGGTTGGTAGTTGGGGATTTGTTTGGCTAAACATTTCTGAACCTGGGTCAGACCTCATCAAGCCAACACCTTGATTTGAGCCTCCTAACCTAGTGCAGAGTGGATACCATCCTGCCTAAATAAATAGTCTTATAAAACTTGGATTAGCATGAACTAGCTCAGCTCCTTGAGGTTCGATTCTCTTAAGCTTTCCACCTTTCCTAAACTTTGGTGCCATAGATATCTGCTTGCTTGTTATGAAGAATAGATGTCAATGTATGGAAGCTTACCCAACAAATGTTGAAATTAGCTTGAATAAGACTACCTGAAAATATGGGATTTGTTCTTAACCTCCTCAATCACTGTCTTCTTTGCTGCACTTCAAAAATTCGAAATGGTGAAATTTCTTCCATTTTCGAATATTTGAAATGAAGTTTTGGTTCAATCTCTTATGCGTATATTCATTCATGATTACATGAGATTTCATGTCATAATAGACAACAGGTAATAATAATGATGAAGTCAAGTTTCTTTGGAGAGTCTAGCTAATCTGCTATAGGTGGTTGTACGAAATCTTTTGCAAATCTGGCAATTTTCCTGCTTTAATTTGGACTGGCCGGAAATTTCAGTAGCGTATTACGCGGAACAAAAAGAACGTTCGTAGGAATTTAAAACTATGACCAAGACTAATGCTGTAGACACATTTTAACAATGGCAGCAAGGGTTTATTTACGATCAGTGGGGTAGGCAATGACTAACCATGACTATGACTGACACCTAGCTAATATGTTAAACCAAATCGATTAACCACTACCACTTGACTTGACTTGAAGTTTGTGACCTATCCAATCACGAAATCTTATGATTTGGATTAATCATTTCGCCATTATGACACGTGGACAATCGAAAACGGTTGTGTTTTTGGCTTTATTTTTTTTAAACGAGAGATGCTACCAGAAATTTCGGTAGCATCGAAAAATTAAAAAAAAAAAAGGAAATAAAACAAGAACGAAAGAATGTCCAAAAAACAGGGGAGACTATCTGAACAAGAAAATCGGGCACTACTGGAAATTCCGATAGCGTTTTAATTTTTTTTGAAATTTACAAAATTAATCCTTAAAAATAAAAAATTTAAAACCTACTCATGAGTTAGCCTAGAATTGTGCTAATAGAAAGGACACTGGTCCCTATTGTGACCTTCCACTTTACACTTTATGCACCAAATGTCTAAGTGCACATCAGGTTGAACTTCTTTTCCCTTCTTCAAATCTTGTAGCTTCATATGTAATCTCACTAACTGGGTTTGTATCTGCTGAAGTCCTATGTGAGTATCATGTACTAGCAATGCTTCTAGCTTCATCACAATTTATAATGTCTGAACTTGCGGCATGATATTTTGCTGCAATAGCGGTAATCTGAGATGCGGTAATAACACAGTTATATACCATTCATTGTGCTACTCATCATAGAGCTGAAAGTTGACTTGTCCCAACAAACATTTTAATCTCTAATCTAATTCCCAGATAGTTTCGTTGACTACTTTCTTAATCTCTTTTATCTCCATAATGCATTGTGATTGCGACTTTGGTTTCTTGAACTCTGCGTTCAGTGCTTTCTTTGTCTTAGCTAGCGAAGCAACTGGGTTTGTTGTACTATACTTAATATACCATGACAACGCTCTGTCCTACAATGTTGTGACAAGCTGATATTTCTTCATATCTTCATCATTGATTTTTTGTGCTTTCCATACAACTTTTGCGACAAACCAAAATTTCTCAGGATCCTCTGATCCCTAACCCTTAAAAACAAGCATATTTACTGCGTTAGCCATATTAAATGGGGGAAGTGGAGGTGGAGGTGGAGGTGTAGGTGTAGGTGTATGAGGTGGAGGTGAAGGTGGAGGTGGAGTGGTCGGATGGGGAATCCCAAAAGTTCCTTGATTATCTAACTGCGACGCACCTCTAGGCGTGCTAGGGTTGATCTTTTCTTCTTCGTTTTTTGGTTCACCCAATAACGAACTGTAAATAGATTCAACAAAATTATCATAGTCTATTCTGAATATTTTTCCGCTGTGCGTAGATCCAGTCTTGTTTCCTTTAAATATCAATCTTCTTGCATGCGTAGTACGCCCTTTTCACATAACATCTTAATCCAGAGCTTTAAGGAATTCAAATACTTACCTCTTGGACCCTTGAAAAACTGACGCTCAGCTTCACTATAGGATATCGATGTGTCAATTGCAAATTAAGTAATAAAACCTCTGAGGACACTATCAATATAGTAATTAAAAACTCTTGTGATATTATTTTCAATCTCCTTGAGTTGCTTAATCAGCTCTGGGGCCCACACAATAGGCTTAGCGCACTTCCACCAGGTCTTTTGTCTAGCTAGTTTTGAAAGCTACTAGTGCAACTCGTTAGTGAACGATGGGAAAAAGATCTCATGTTGTTCTGTATAGATATATTTCTGCAACCACCTTTTTGTTGACAAGCATGGATTTCTATTTTCTTGTGTTGCAAATTTGCACAACTTCAGGTCAACCCAATCTTGAATCTGTTTTCTAGTCGGATGCCACATCACATATCCCTCAGGTAGATCCTAGTCCCAGCAACAGAACCATTTGTTGGATTAAGGGGCCCAGACCCATGTTTAGAGTTAGCTACGCTAACCAACAAAACCCTATACCACCGGCCCTTTCGGCAAAAATCTACTTGTGCAGATCATAGTCTCACTTGAGGCGATATTGGGGGATGTTGGAACCAGGTTTACACATCCAGAAGGATATGGAGTGTGGATCTTGACTTAGTCTTACTTACAGATCTATTCCTGTGCTACGCGATCTTACTTAATATTATACCAAATCCGATCTATTCATGGAAAAATACTAATTCACAGATCTAAAACCCTATTTACTGTGCATAAATCAATGGATCTTAACTGTAATTAACTGTAACAACATTCATACATCAATTCTGATCTTATCTTTTACTTGCACAACACAAAAGTAAATAGTAATTGCATAAAATAAAGAACAACATGTAAGTACATAGATTTGCCTTCAAAATCTTCTTTATTATCTTCAGATCTTCCCAATTGCAATCCTTCTGACCTTGCGCACACAGATGCAGACTTACCAAGGTCTCCGTGCACACAGCTGCAGGAGCCTTCCCCTTCACTCGAACATAGAAATATATGACAATTACAGACTCAAAACACGAGAAATTGATTTACCTTTCGCTTACTAAGACAACCCTTTATATATCTTTTCCTCTTACAATACCATGGTCCACAAACCATGGGCGGAACTCAAAACATACAAATTAATCCCATCCTTTTACAAAATAAGGGGCTTTGACCTACCCTAAAGCCCCTATGACTCCTAAAACACTGCATGAAGCACATTCTGCTCCTCAAAATGTGGGTTCTTTACAAAACTTTGACAAAAATTTGACCTAGGGGGACCCTTCCCAACAAAAAGCCTAGAAGTTTTATTGATTTTATTAAAGGACCTCATATCAATAATTCTACAAAAAGTTAATTTCATCTAAGAAATGGGAAATAGCCACTCCGCAAAAGGAATGCCTTATCAAGGCAAGACTATAACAATAGGTATCAAACTATTTTTCTTGGCAATTGTTTCTATTGTAAAAGTTTTGGTCATCAAGCAAAATATTGCAAGACGTATAGGGCTAATCACCAAAACAAGATTGTTGACATCAAGAGGAAAAAAAAATCAATACTTACAATTCCTTTTCCCCTCTTTCAAAGTATAGTCTAAAATGTTGCAAATGCAACAATCCAAGTCATGAAGCACAAAATTTCCCATTAAAGACAAAAGAAACAGTATGGAAAAAGAAGATTGAAGAATCTACCTCTAAGAAATGTGTTCTATATTTGTATGCCTAGAAAAAGGAAAATCTATGGTTTGTAGATAGTGGATGTTCTAGGCGCATGACAAGTGACCAAAAAAAGTTCATCTCATTGAGCATATAAAAGGATGGAAATGTGACTTTGGAGATAATGGATCTACTAAAATTTTTGGAAAAGGCATAATGATTCTCATCAATTGTAAGGGCAAAGCAAAAAAATTAATATTATGTTCAAGGGCTCAAGCATAACCTCCTGAGTTTCAGCCAAATATGAGGTCAAGGACATGATCTTATTTTTCATGCCAAGGACTGAGATAAGGAGGTCATCTATAGAAAAAATGGTAGGGAAAGAAGTAAGAACAACTGATAATGTATACATTCTCACTGAAATTAAAGAAGAAATATGTTACATGGGTCATTCAAATAAAAGTTGGTTGTGGCACAAGCGTTTGGGACACATGAGATTTGATAACTTGGTGAAGATTAGGAAAAATCAAGAAGTAAGAGATATCCCCGGAATCTCAAGGCCAACACATGTTATTTGTGTACCATGTCAATAGGGAAATAAAACTAGGACCAACTTCAAAACAAAAGAATGCTTAACATCGATGCCTCTAGAAATCATTCATGAAGATTGGTGTGTTCCAACTAGAACTCAAGCTCTCAAAGGAGAAAGGTACTTTATATTATTTATAAATTGTTATTCTATAATGATGTGGGTATTTTTCATAAGATATAGGTCAGGAGAACTAGATTGTTTTAAAACTTTTAAAGTAGCAGTTGAAAATGAAGGTGAGTTGGGGATAAAATTCTTAAGAACAAATAGAGGTGGAGGATTTCCTTAGGAGATTTCAATGAATTCTATGAAAAACACAGAATCAAGAAGTAACTTTATGTTGCTATGAATCCACAAAAAATGGATTAGTAGAAAGAAAGAATGAATATGTACAAGAAATTGCAAGAAAAATGTTGTTGGAAGCTGATTTACAGCATAAATTATGGAGGGAGAAAGTTGGGCAAGCAGTCTACATCATGAACAAATGTCAACTCTAGGTAAATAGTGATAAAACTCCATACAAACTATGGAAAGGAAGGTATGCCTATATAAAAAACTTTAGAATATTTGGAAGCAAATTTTTTATGAAGATTAATGAGGATTCACAAGGAAAATTTGAATTCATGTGTTGACGAAGGAATTTTATTTGAATACTCATCAATAAGTAAGTCCTACAAATTCTACAACAATCGTTTGTGTAAAATAGTTGAAAGCATTGATGTAAAGATAGATGACGCTCTTCCTGAAAATGAAGTTATTCAAAGAAATGAAGAAGACCCTATATTGGCAGATCGAGAGGAAGGTGTTTCAAAAGAAGAGCAAGAGCTAAAAAATTGAAAAAGAGGAACCATCTCAAACACCA
This sequence comes from Pinus tabuliformis, assembly GCA_031772625.1. Lineage (NCBI taxonomy): Eukaryota > Viridiplantae > Streptophyta > Pinopsida > Pinales > Pinaceae > Pinus > Pinus tabuliformis. The sequence continues at coordinate 346,953,683 of CM062805.1, read as the reverse complement.
TCAAAGACAACCTTAAAGTTTGTACAGAAACATCATCTAGAAGACTAGATTATCATAGATGTGGATGGAGGAATAAAAACTCGAAGAAATATGACAAACACACCAAAGAAGAATAACATTGCTTTGGTGTCTCAAATAGAACCAAATAACTTTACTCAAGTGAGTGAGGATTCACACTGGATAATAGCAATGGAAGGGATGTACTAAATAAAAAATAATGGAACACGGGAACTTGTACCTCATCCAAAGGATAAAAATGTTATAGGAACCAAGTGGGTGTTCAAGAATAAGATGAATGAAGATGGACAAGTCATTAGAAATAAAGCAAGATTGATGTGTAAGTAATACACTGATCCATATCTTTTACTTCAAGGATGCATACAAAATTTCATTTAAAAGAGCATGCAACCGAGTAACTTAAACACATGAAAGAAGTGGAAATCAAAAGAAACCATGAGATCAAAGGCACAAGAAAATTTGATAATAGAGTTTGCCCAATGTGGGCTACATCTCTGAGCCCTGCTCAATGTGGGGAGGCCTCTTTCATTAAATGACAACAAAAATAAATTACAATAAATCACATAAATGACCCTTACACCTCCATTTTCTTAAATGGCCTAAAACTTCAAAGCTCAATTGTGAAAATGCACATCACCATTGAATTCGTGGCATGAAATCATGTCAAACGACTATAAATTTGACCCCGTTCTGACACCGTTAAAATATGGACCCTCAAGAATCTCAAAGATTCCCCCAAAGATTCCTTCTCACTGGTTGATTGGAATTTTTCTGCTCACATGAGGAAACATACCACATCATCACATTACCTGTGAAATTCTGGTTCGTTAGAGTATAAACTTGGCATGATTCAATCACTGTGAAATTTTTCCCTCTCAGGAATCTTTTAGATTCCTCATTAATTCTACGTGGAATATCTGTGCAATATTCCAAGGAATATTTTTTGTCTCTAAAATTGTGCACCAAAACTGGCTCTCAGTTCCACTGTTTGGTCCTCCGCTTGGCGCCCTCCTCCGTTGAATGAAAAGGTTGGGTTTATATAAAATTTATAGGGAAAATTTAACAAGGCCCACGTGGGGCGTGTTGGTTAGCCCTTGGTCGGCAAGTCAATGGCTAGACGGAGGTCCCAAGGTCAAACCCCCACTACTTCACATGTCATTTGGTTAATTCTTTTGGTGTAATTTTTATTTTGGAGGGTCGATCGATATTGGCACGTCTATTATTGTTGTGGTTATGATATTGGGCCACTGCATGGGGTGAACCGACCCACGTGGCGGGTGCGGGTTCAACTTCCATCAGCCCCCCATTAACATATGTATTTAGTTGGGCCATGGATGGGGTCCCAAGTGAGAGATGTGGGCCTTGACCCCTTATTTTAATATATATCCATGTTAGTTGGTGGGGGTGGCATCCTGCCACCCCTTTTTTAATATATTTTTTTTGTTTTTTAAAATAACTTAGTTAAAAAGTTTCGATCAAGATTTTGGGTTTATCAGACAAATTAACAAGGTGATAAATTCGTGCATTCCGACCACCGAAATTTATCACCGATAAGTGCCAAATTGTTACCTCGTTAGTGGTTGCCACTAGGCCTAGTTTGACCAAAACTTTGACTTGCCATAACTTTCATATACAAACTTGGTTTGAGGTGTCGTTCACGATGTTGGAAAACTTGCAATGAAATATTCGATCTGACCCTGGTTCCACTTCAATCTAGTGACTTTGATTTTTGAGCTTTTCCAAAGCCACTTCTGAATTTTGAGAATTTCTAGAGCCACCTGTATCATACACTCAAATTGAAGAAATTGACTTTGATGAGACTTTTGCTCCGGTTTCCATTCTAGAGGCCATAAGGATGTTTTTACCATTTGCACATTCGAAAGGGTTCAAAGTCTATTAATTGGATGCGTAGTTAGCCTTTCTAAATGGAGATTTGATAGAATAAGTATACATGGAACAACCAAAAGGGTTTGAATTTTCATAAAATAAAGGCTTTGTATGAAAATTAAATCGGGCCTTGTATGGATTGAAAAAAATCTCCAAGAGCTTGGTATTCTAGACTTGATTAGTATCTTCAACAATAGGGATTTAAGAGAGGAGTTCTAGGAAGCAATCTTTACACGAATATGGACAAATACATTCTTTTAATCACATTGGTATATGTGGATGATTTGATTTTTTCAGCAACAATGATGAAATGAGTTGCAAATTTTATCAAGAGATATCAAAATAATTTGAAATGTCGATGATTGGAGGGTTGTATTAATTTATTGGACTTCAAGTAACTCAACTAATGTGGGAATGTTCATATCACAAGAAAATTATCTAAGGTATATGCTTAATCAGTTTGGGATGGAAGAATGTCATACTATGAGCACTCCTATGATTATAGGTTGTAATCTAAGGAAGGATGACAAACTCTTTATAAATCAATGATTGGAGGTATCTTATATATGAAAACTTCATGACCAGACATCATGCAAGTAGTAGGCATGGTAGAAAGATTCCAGTCAGCCCCTAAATAATATCACATGTTATCTGTAAAAATAATACTCATATATATGAAAGGCACTCTTAATTTTCTACTATTGTACCCTCGGAGCACAAATATTACCTTGACATCATATACCGATGCAAATTGGGTAGGAAGCATGATGACAGGAAGAGAACTATTAGAAATGCATTTTTCGTATGAGACTATCTTGTATCTTGGATAAGAAAGAAACAATCATATATATCTCTCTCCACAATTGAAGCTGAGTATATAGCAACAACATATTGTTGTGCACAAATCCTATGGATGAAGGAAGCATTGAAGGATGTCAAAATAGAAACAAATCAACCTATCACCATCTACTATCACAATACTAGTGTAATCAATGTCTCAAAAAGTCCAGTCATGCATTGAAAAACAAACATATTCCAATCAGGTATCACTTTCTTTGGGAACAAGGTGTAGAGAAGAACATCAAAATGGAGTATGCCAACATTGAGGAACAAATTTCAAACATATTCAAAAACCCCTACCTCGAGAAGCATTTGAATATCTTCATTAAAAAATGGGGGTCATCTCTTTTGTCTCCCAGTAGAGCATCCCTTTGTTATTGATGTCCAAGGGGGGGAACTTGACAAGGGAAGCAACATAATTATAGGGGAAGTAGTACGATGAGGAATCTTGCCATCAATTCAAAATGGGGATAATGTTGGAGAAATTTATTGTTATTGATGTCAAAGGATAACCAACTGAAGAAGAGATTAACATAGCCATAAATATCTCTTTAATCCCTTTCCAATGAGCTATTACATGCTCCCTAAATCCTCTTTATTAAGGAGAAATGAATTTTCTAAGTTGAAAAACTATTTTTTTTGTCCCATGTCCAAGTTAGCCCTGTCTATATCAAGTCTACCATGTTTAGAGTGGGTTGACTATATAAATAGGAGAGAATCCTCCCTAATTTGACCACAACCATAGACAAGAAGAAGAAAAGAAGAATTTGGGTTGAGAAGATGTTTAATGGTTCATATCTCATTAACTTTGAAGGTGGTTGAAGAGAAAAATATTGGGTTTTATCTTTTTTCTTGGTTAAGGGTTCTTGGAGGGTATTTCTAATCATCTTTTGAAGCATTGGTTGAGCTATTTTTGTGGAAAGAATTTGGCCTTATTTCAGCCTCTATTTTTTGGATAAAACTAAGACATTTTAGTACATAACTCTATCTAATCTAGGCCTCTTGACAAAAAGCTTCAGTCCCTACAACTCAACTTGTCTTACCTCAAAACTTGAACTTGTGGTGAAGTGAAAAATTCAACCCATTGTGACAGATTTTGGCCCCTATAGTAAGGTGCATAACTCATCCCGAAGGAGGTGAAAACTTGAATTATGGAAGATACAATTTCAAGCCTAAAATTTGACCTCTTTTGTGGATAGACTTGACGTTATCTTTGACCTTTAATTTCAACCTTGTTTTGGAGACATTCTAGAGCAGATTTCTAATACCTTCAGAGCAGACTTTGAAGCTTGTCTGTGTTGGAAATAATGAGAGGAGGGTGAAGAAATATTTCACTTATAATTAGTTAATTATAAATTTTTAGAGCATGAACAATAGAATAATAATCATCAAACATCACAAGAGAAGTAGACAAAATATTTTTAGGTGGAAACCCTTTCAGGAGAAAAACCACCAAATTCTTTTTTAATAATTTGTGAGTACAAAAATTTCTTAGCTCCAACTGAAAGGGAATAACCAAATTCATAGTACTCTAGAAAAGCATTCAATTTATCAGGAAGCTCCAACCCTTGAAAGGATGCTCCTACAACTTGGTTTTACCAACTCCAACTGGATGGAATCTCCAACACCCTAGTTTCATAAGCTCCAACTAAAAGGATGCTTCAACACCCTGGAAGCTCCAGCTTTCCCTAGCACCACCCTGCCACCCTAGACTATTTTTAGGCTCCAACCTGTAGAAGAATTCACTCTCCTGACCTGCTCCACCCAACCACCCTAAAAATATATAAGAAAATAGAGAACCAATTTATGGGATCCTATACTAGGGACAATGAGCCCCACTTACAAATATATTCAATGAAGTTTCTTTGTTGCTAATATATGTTCTAGATATACAATGATGTGCAAATATTAAAAAAAATCTCCTTGTCTATTTCCAATTTCATACCTCAAGGCTACTGATGTATATCTCATATGTACACTATGTCAATTTCTAGACTTCAGAGAGTCTACACTTTATATATACTGTTAATTCTTTTCCCAACCACAACTCAATCATAAACAAATTTATTTTAACTTTGTTCCATACCTTGTTAAGCTTGTTGATGAAGATAATCCACTTTATCTTACTTCATATTTTCGAAGTATTATGCCTAAAGATTCCCTTGAGTGGTCTAAAGATTGCACAACATTCGATATATTTCCTCAACACTTGCTTCAGATTTAGCCTTTACTTAACTTCATATTTGTTCAACAATTCCATGAAGCCTAGACCTTAAAATTGTTTTTGATTTAACTTCAAGTAATTCATGAGATGATGAGAACATTGGATCAGGAAGCCTTTTTAAAAATGTTAAATAAAACCTCTGATTAGGTCTTGATCCAACCTCAACAATGAATCAAATATCAGACCTCCACATATCAATCTTAGACCCAATCTTGGACCGGGGCTTAAACAAGCCTATTCAAATATTAGTCATAGAAATGACTTGCCTTCAAAATTGACCAAAAAAGATCCATGGATCTAGTCTCCAACACATCCAATATGATTTTGTAATTTTCAGCACCTCAACATATGTGAAAAACTAACCACTGCAAACACTAGACCTTAAATCTTGAAATGAAACATACCTTGAATAAGTATATACCAGATCTTAGGATTCCCCTTCAAGCAACATTACTCCACAAAAGATCCATAGATCCAGTCTCCAACACATCCAATATGCTTTTATAATTTCTAGTACCACAAAATATGTGAAAAACTAACCTCTGCAATCCCTAAACCATAAATATTGAAATGAAACATACCTTTAGTAGGCATATACCAGATCCTGTGATTTCCCTTCAAGAAACATTGCTCCACAAAAGAATAACACAATGATGCTCTATCATCAACCAAAATAATTATGGGTCAAAAGTTCATATAGATCTGTTAATAAAGGGGTGTGAATAGGCTTCAACATAGATTCAAAAAACACCTTGACACAATTCAGACAACTGAATTTGTGCCACCAAGAAGGGCCTCAAGAAGGCCAAAATTATCATAGAGATGAGGTTGTGAATGTGATCATGCACAACTATAAAAACCCTTATCATGTTCCACAATATGCCTCATGCCTATCATAGAAAATCACATCAAATAAACTTAGACGCGTACTTCCATAGGGGGCTGAATATCTCCAACAATTAGTCCTAGACCCATCTACAAAAAGGGATTTAGGAATGGCCTTAGCCTCCCACAAAAATAAATACCTTAGAGAACACCTCAAATCTTCCTTAGAAGGTTTGAATGGCCTCTTAAGATTCTCTATAACCCAATGAAGATAATCATTAAATGTCCAAACTATCTCCAAAAACTTGGTCTGGTCCTTTGGATAGATGTGACAAAAATAGGCCTCAGAAACTGCTAAATATGTGGCAAATTGGGTGATCGAGATAATCCAAATGGAAGGAAAATAAGCCTTATTAATACTGGCTAAGGACATGTTGTAGTGGCTACAACCACCCTCCAAAAGTTTTCCTTCACTTCGTTTTGGAGCCTTCCTACTAAAATCCCAATAGCTTATCTTACACTGCCTAGGTACTTGTGCTTTCATTGAGTTTTATATTTTGCTTTACATCTTATGTTTTCTTACATGATTTTTCATCTAACCATAAGCTAACCTCTTGATTTGATTGCAATCAGGTTCTATCACTGCCTTGATGATTTGCGCAATCCTAGAGGGAAACCAACCTTGCTCTCAAGAAATGCATAGTTCAACCCAGTAGTGAGCTTCAACTCCAAAATTGTGTAGACCTAGCTAGCAACTTGTCTTCAATTGAGAAATTGCGCAGATTAGTCCAAGCCAGCAAGTGAGCCTTCAGCTCTAGAATTGCGTAGAGCTAGCTGACAACCTACCTTCAATTAGGAAATTGCATAGAGCCTGAGAGGCAGCCCAGAGCCACTCAACCCAAAAATTGTGCATAACCTACCATGCTCAGAAATTGCTTCATGCATGAACCAGAGAGTTGCTTGATCCTTCCCAAAACTACACAATCTTTCTGAGTAGTTCATGGAATTTTCCCCAAAAATCAAGAAGCTAAGAGGAAAATCATCCCTCGGAAGTAGGGATCTATTATTAATTTCCCGAAGGTGACACATTTCCATCTTTAGAATTTTATGCCAAGTGTCACTGTTGCCCTTGATCTCTAGCACACTCATCATGAACTCTATTTTTCTCAAATATATGTAATGGATGCCTTTAGAGCTCACTTATACATTCAAACATCAAGCTCTAGCCTCCCTAGGAGATCAAGTAGCCTTCAAAGCATTGTCATCTCTTTTCGGGGTGAGTTTTTCTTTTATCATTGTTTGTTGCTTTTTCTGTTGCTTTTGTTTGTTTAGCTTGTGAGAGTGTTGTTTCACTTGTTTTGTTGAATGAATTCTAGTGTTTTAACTTGTTAAAACTTGTGGAAGTGTTGTTTCAAGTTATAGATTTCCTTTCTCAAGTATCACATGAGTTTTCCTGTTTTTGCACCAACGGTTGCCGTTGCGGTGACTCCCTTCACATGCTTCATGTTCCTTCAATTTGATCCATTTGTACACTTGTTTTACATGCATACATATACACTTAGTCGGATCTTCACTCATCATTACATCATCCTTCAGATCTTCTTGTTTTCACACTCCCCATGGACAAATCTGGGCTCCCCTTGCTCGGATCTCACACTTCACTACATGCACTGCTCAATATGGAAGCTCAAGGCCTCTACCTTGGCTTCTGGAATTGTGCAGAGCCTATCCTAGGCTGGTTCCAACTGTGCACTGTGCATTTCTAGGATCCAGTCTCCCAGCGTGGTCACTGAGACTGTGCAATGCGCAATCCCTTTCAGGCCTTGACCTAGACTGAACTGCGCATTGCGCAGTTCCAGTCATCAAGCTTCCACACTGACTACTGGTACAACGTAGTGTACAATTACCATAGTCAGTTAGTCACCCCTATCAGAAAAAATTGCGTAATTCCTCTCATTAGATGCCCTGGTTGCTGCTTGATCATGTTGTGAAATTAGATTTTTAAGAGCTAGTGTTTTCTTTCCAAGAGTGTTCATTTTGTCCCACAGGTACTGTTATCACTTAGAACTAAAATTGATACATGTAACTTTCCATCCTAGCCCGATGACGAAGGTCAGTGTTAGTTTAATTTGGTTTTAATTTTTTCCCTTAGAATCTGGAGTTTTGATGAGTGTTTGAGTCAAGTTATTCTCAGCTCCCATTGATTCCCCTCCATCTACCATTGTTCTATAGCCACTGGTTATCTTATGTCAGTCACCGTGTCTTTTTGTAATTTCGCAGCGCAATGCCAATTAGGCAGTTTCGCAGCGCAATCATAGTTAGGCAGTTTCACAGCGTATCATGATTAGGCAGTTTCGCAGCGCATCATTAAAATTTTAAACTGACAGCGCTGCGAAATCATGGATTCGTACATTCCGCAGCGAATCTTTCCCGAAATGTCAAGTCTGTTAGGTGAGTCATAGGCCATGTCTTCTCATGTCATCTCATGTACCCCTCTTATCACATTTCACCACTCATTGCCACTATCACCACCACTAGATCTGTTGATACGCACGAATTATCATTCCTAAGAAAGACAACCATGCATAAATCTTAATGATGGCCGTAAGTCTTGCATGAGTGAGAAATCTGCAAGATTACATCTTGAAAGGTTTTAAACGGAAAAATTCAAAATTCAAGCGAGGCTGATAATCAAGCGAGGCTGAATTCAAATAGAAGCCGAATCACAATTCCAACCGGAGCTGGTAGTCATTGTTTGTGAAGATCTGGAAGAATCAATGGAGAAAAAAGAGCACAGATCCGGTAAATGTCTAAGGACTGAACCTGAAGGCCTGGATATAACGTTGAGAAATGAAGAGGTGAAGAAAGCATTTAAAAAGGCCGGGTGCTGGAAGTTTTGCAAAAGGTTACAAGGAGGACACGCACAGGTAACTAAGGAATTTGCACTTAACTTCACAGGCTTGAATTCAAAAGTAGCCATGTTAGAATTGTAGGTTTCGCCAGAAGTGATATCTACTGTGACGGAGATCCCACGAGGACAAGAGCAATGGTTTAAAAACTTCAAGTTTGACATGAATCCTTGCAAGGAGTTTTTGAAGGATGAATTTGTAAATGAAGATTTAAGTAAGGCAGTGCCCAGGAGTTATGTCAAATAATATTATGCTCATTTACTCACCTGCATACAGAAATATCTGACTTGCGAAGGAAGGTATTGCAAGTTTTACTCTTACCATTTTAAACTCCTTTTGCATTTCACCGAGAAGGTCTCCATAGACTTACCTTTTTATCTTTTCTGTAGTTTGAGTAAGATGTGTGATAAGGTACAGCTGAGGAAAGAGGATTGTGAAACATCTTTGTTTCATCATGGTTTGATCAAACTATTGGTTTTAGATGGGCTCCAAAAGGTAAACAGAGATTGGAATTCATTCCTTTTTATGGCTGGCTTCAAAAGCCAGACTGGCCTCACTCCTCAACCTGCTAGAGATTTTACAATAGCTGAGCTCCAAACAGAAGCAAGAACTAAAAGAGTTCCAAAGTCACAAGTAAGAAAACAAGTGAAGCCACTTATCATCCAAGATCAACCTCAGCAATCAACTAAGGAAAAAGCTCATGGTAAAAAGACTGTACCTGAAATGAGCACATCTGAAGTAGTCTCAAGGGTAAGAACAAGAAGTCAGATAAATAAGGAAAAAGGTAAAGCTATAGCAGTTGAAGAAAGTCCAGTGTCCAAGGCAAGTTTAAATGATTTATTACAGGCTATTGAATTCGAGCAGTCTCTACCAGTTCAAATCGAATTGATGCAGTCAGAACAAGAAAGCACCAAGAAATCCAAGGCCTCAAAAAGGCTTAAATTTGATGAGCCAGCTGAAGAGTTCGTTTTTAAACCTAGAAGACCTATGACAAGGAGATTCCAGCAAGTACAGGAAGCACTGCCAAGAACAGAGGAAACAGGGGAAGAGACACAAAAAGACACAGGCAAAACAGTCATTGCAGCTAAAGAAAATAATATAGCAGCCCTGAAGAGCCAATTGGAATCAGCTAAATATGAGATTGCCAAATTGAAGAAAGCCGCTAGAAAACATGCATCCATACATGCAAAGTATTATAAAACTCTATGGGAAGGGAATGCTGCTGTAGAAGCTCAGCTGAATTCAGTGGTTGATGGCCATTCACAATTTCACACATGGACAGTACTAGCAATCAAAGAAGCCAAGTACATCAGAAGGATCAATATGCAACTGAGAGCTGGGAATAAGACTATGAAGAAACAAATTGAAGATCTGAAGGCACAGCTAAGTCAGCTACCTGCTAAATGAGTTTTCATTTCAAGTAAGATTTTGTTTTAAAATTTTGACAAATTTGCTTGATTTTATCTTTCTGAGGAAATATAAATCCCTATTTGACATGTGGAAAGTCGAAAGGAGTTTTTGGAAATCAAGTACTCGGCTAATAAAGGTCTCAGGTTAAAAGCAAGCTGTTTTAAATAACTCAGCAGTTTTGTAGCGCGCTACGAAACTGCTGAAGGTGATGATTTTAACGCAAATCAAGCAGTTTTGAATTATAAGCGGGAATTTTGAAAGGGAAACGTCTAAAAGGCATACAAGGCATCATCTGAAGCTATCAACAGTCAACCAGGTCAAGACAGGTGGAGAAAAGATATATTCAAAATCCAACTTTAAATTTTTGTCGTAAAGTGAGCAATTTACCACAGTTCAGGATATGTTAAACAGTTTACAAGAAACTTTTGCCTGCACACATGTACATGGGAAAAAGCTTACAACGCATCAAGGACGTGGCAAACTTCTACATTTTGGGTGATTAAAAGATAAATGACATGCTTCTTTGCATTCGAATATTTTGGGGAAAACTGAAGCCGAGAAGCAAGGATAGTCTCCTAATATTTCTGGGCAGTTAAGAAGATTCAGCATCCAAGGTCAACATGGAGCATTAAACACCCATCTCAGCCAAACTGAAAGAAAACCAGATGTCAAAGAACGAGGAGAAGCCATCATGCATGTAATATGGAGTTAGAGTCATAGTTGATTTAGATCTCTAAAAAAAAACTCCAGTCAACACCTTGTTGTATTTATTAGTTAGTTAAAGGGTTAATAGGTGTCATTAGAAGTAGTTTTCGAATTCCCCTCATGCTGGAGGAGGAATCTCGATCAGTTAGAATAAGAACTCTATATATAGCTGAAACAGCAATGTAATCAAGGTTGGAAAATTTTATGATACAGCTTGTATTTGGCTTATGTAAAGACTCATTTTCAGTAATATAATTTTGACTTTACTTCTCAGGATTCATGAAGGATTTCTTATGTTCAGAATATTGATCTTGTCCTTTCCATAATTTTTACAGTGGTATAGATGTATAATCACTCAGAATTCACTGAATGTGCTCTGATTTCCTGTATGCATTTATAAACTGTGGTCCCATATGAGTTATGTTCTGAATGTCTAAATGTTGAGTGCCCTGACTTCTATGTAAGGTTGAGTTCACTGTTATATTGAGATGTTGTTGACTCCATAAGCCCAATGGATAGTTGTTTAATGTATTTCCAGCATTCATATTTTTCACAGTTGTTCTATAAGAGCTAGCCATCCTATCTTTAATCAAAATCATTAATCCATCAAGAGAGAGCCCTCTCAGGTTGAGGAGGCTAGGCCTCAGCCTAAAGTAGGTTTGAAATAGTTACTTAGAGTCAACCTGACCAGCAGCCTATCAGGGTCTGATTTTGAGATAACAGGTACCATGCTCATGAAGCACTTCTCTCCATTAGTCATTGCACCATGGAACAAAGAGAGTTGTTTCAAGAGTGACCACTGAAATCAGTACTGGGGAAGTAGTTGAGAAAGTGATGGTTTACTTGCCAATATATGTAGATGCCCAACTATTTACATAAAAGGATTCAACACTAACATGGTAGCAAGCCCAACAACAATGGTAGAAGGAAACAATCTAGTACAGGATCAGGGAAAGAGGAAATTGTTGACATAATAAAGGGAGAACAAAGATGTAGAGTGAAAGCAGATTCAATATTCATTCAGGCAGCTTTGACATCAGAAGCAAAAGGAAGTAGAGGACACAGACAACAGAGCAGAGGAAGCGAGAAGAGAAGCGCTTGTAGGTAACAGAACTGAGATCTCAACAATCTGAAAAATATCTGAAGGAAGAATGGGAGCCAAGAAGGAAAGAACGGGAAAAGAAGCACAAATAGGAAGAAAAAAAAGGCAAGGTGCAATGACAGAGCAAACAACGCCAATACAAGTTGATGAGCTGGAACAACCAACAACTGAGGAAGAGAGTGAACAAATGCAGGTTCCCTCACCAAAGCTAAGCACAAGAACCAAGTCTAGTTAGAGGTCAACAGGTAGATGGAGAAATTAAGGTAAGAGGCCACTAGGGATGACTTGGAGCTTAGTGCACCAACATGCGGAAGCAAACTGGTGGTCTTGTCATGGTCTACACCATATTGCACATGCCTCAGGACAATATGGACATAGGTTCCAAGACCATATACCTAGAAGCTATAGAGGCGAGAGTTCGCTATCAGGAATACACCATCAAGCAGTTTGGGGACATCATAGCATAGTACCAAGCTTGGTATCAGTACACGACCAAGAAACATCAAGTGGAGGTTTTCGAGTTGGTCTTGCCCAAAACTTCAAAGTCATAGTGTTGTGTCTTGTTAGGCTATCTCTAGTCTATTTTGTCTCACATGAGTACATGTGGAAAATGTATATTATTTGTAAATATGTTGTAAGTGAAATTCCAAGTTTCATTAGTGAAATGTGAAAAGTCACTATGTAATGTAAAGAGTTATTTGTGAAGAATTTGAAGAGTCATGAGGGTAGTCGAAGAGTCACAAAGGGGAACGTGAAGGGTCACCCCATCCTTTGTTATAAATAGAACCTCATAACTCATAGAAGAGGCTTTTGGGAGCCAATATTTTGGCTATGCATTGCTTAGAGAAGGCTTGGAGAGTATTTTGATGACCCTTGGCTTCTCCACAGCATAGAGTGGGTACATATCTTTGGAGGAGCAGGTGGTGTTGACTGTAATGTTCCACTATTGGGGCTAGTGGCTATCAATGGTGTATGTATTACATGATTCTAAGGGACACACTTCATTTTCCCCTATATTTGTTAGAACCCCCATGCATCTCACTTGACTCACTGCAAGGTCACACACTTGCTTCCGACAAAGTTATCATACTTACCTCTATGCGCTACCATGGTCATGGCACTACTTTACTACCCACTGTTGGGACTCTTACTCCAAACAGTCTAAGGTCTAGTTGGGACTTCTTACCCAGGAGATCCCCTGACATGTTGGTGAGTCCAACACAGTCAACATGACACTTCTAGAGGGACAAGCTGAATTGAATTTAGTAGGGAGTTGACCTCAATTTTAAATTTACATTCTGATTTTTGGAGCCAAAATAAATTATCTTAGGAGGACGACATGATTTCCAAATTTAATTAATTAATTTTCCCTTGACCATGTCTTCTTTTGCAAGCAAAATTTACTAGGAAAATCCCATCGTTCATTTAATTTAATTTTTGGAACAAAAATGGCACAAATAAACCAATCTATAGGTTGCTTAAACATCTTCTTTAGGGCATCTTGACCACAAAATGGGCTCCAATTTTGATCGGGCATATCTCCTTAACCATTAGGAGTGGTGAGGCATGCAACCTATCATTAGAATCATCATGATGAGGAGAATCAAATGAAAATGGTCTTGAGTCCAAAAAACCTGATCTTCCTTGTCATTTTTGTCACTGAAAGTGGGGCTTCATTTGGCTGCTTCTTGTGTTGACATCAATGACAACCAAATTTCAACAATCTCCCCATTTTTCATTGATGGAAACATGCCTACTTCCCCTATGATATATTATCCCCCTGACTCCATGCCTCTGATCTTCGTTTCCTAATTTCTCTCTCTACTTGACATCAATGGAAAAGAGTAACTACCCCTGACAAAACATCTCCCTCTAACTCCCTACAAAATTCCTGTCTTCCCCCGTCTGCCTGGTGGGATAGAATGCATATCAAAGTGAATATGGTAGAATCCATATATTTTTTCAAAGATACTCAAATGTATCTTGTGGTAGAAGATTGGTGAAGTTGTCAACTATTTGTTCCTTTTTCCTAATGTACCTTACCTTGATATTATTCTCTACAACCTGTTCTTGAAGAAGGTGGTCTTTAATAGGAATGTGTTTTGTCTTTGAATGCATGACAAGATTTTTGGAGAGACTTATAGCATTGGTGTTGTCACATAATATCAGAATGGGCTCATCAAAATTCACTTGGATATCTTGCAGAGTTTGCTTCATCCAGAGAACTTGAGTACAACATGTTGTTGCTATATATTTTGCTTCTGCCATGTAAGGATACTAAAGACTACTTCTTTCTCAACCATGGAATAAGACAACCACCCAAATAGAAGGCTTCTCCATTGGTTCTTTTGTGATCATCAATACTGCATGTCCAATCTACCTCCGTATAAGTTTTTAAGGTCAATTCATTCCCCTTCAAATATCATAATCCAAAATATGATGTTCCCTTGGGATATCTGAGGATCCTTTTCACTGCAATGACATGGGATTCTTTCGGTGTTGCTTGTAATATTTCCACCTGTCCAACTTACTGCATCACATTTGATCTTGAAGTTGTGACATACAATAGACTTCCAATCATCGATTTATACATTCTTTTTTCTGTTTCTTTGGATTCATCATCCTTGCTAAACTTGCAACTGGTCACCATGGGAGTGCTAATGGGTTTAAAATATTCCCTTTGGAACCTATTCAACATTTATTTGACGTAATTGGTTTGAGAGATGAATATGCCATAATTTTGTTGATATATCTGGAGTCCCAAGAAGAAAGTCAACTCACCAAGTAGAGGCATATGGAACTCACTCTATATATCATTCGCAAAATTTGTGCTCAACTTGTCATCATCACTGCCAAAGAAGATGTCATCCACATACACTTCATTGAGAGTCAAGCTATCGTGTTCAATCTTTATGTATAGGTTTCTATTGACACTTCCTCTTTTGAAACCTTGTTGTTGCAAGTACTTGTCTAGACGTGCATACTAGGTTCTAGGAACTTGTTTGAGACCATACATAGATTTCTTCAATCTGCATACATAGTATTCCTTTTTTATAATTAGAAATCCTTAATGTTGCTCTATGTAAAATTATTCTTCCAATTCTCCATTTAGAAAGATTAATTTGACATCCATATGATAAAACTTAATGTTTCTTGAACAAGCATAGGCCAAGAACATCCCGATAGATTCCATCCTGGAAACATGGGAAATCGTCTCTTCGAAATCCATTCCTTCAACCTACACATATCCTTTACATACCAATCTTGATTTGTTCCTAGTCACCTGTCCATATTCATTCAACTTGTTCCTAAAGGCCCATTTTGCACCAATAAAATCTTTGTCCCTAGGTCATGGAACCAATTCCCATGTTTCATTCTTTTTTATCTGATCCAGTTTTTATTCCATGGATTTGATACAATTTTCATCATGGTTGGATTCTTCAATGCTACTAGGCTCAACTGTGAATAATGATGCAATATGTAATTGTTCTGGCATATGTATTTGTTGACCCCTTTTGGTTCTTATTCCTGCATTCATGTTGCTGATGATTTTCTATGAAGGATGATTCTTTTGATACCATCATTTAATAGTTTTAGAAGGTTCTTGTTTATTAGCTTCCATATCTTCCTGGTTAACAATTGACTCTTCATCTGATTTTTCTTGTTATTTTATTCTTCCTTCTTGTCCTGGTTCTTTTTTTTCTTGTTCATTTGAAGGTGAGCCTCATTGCTTGTCCTTTTTTCCATGAACTTCATCAAATGTTACATTAATGCTTTCAACTATCTTGTTGAGTCTCAAATTATAGCATTTGTATGCCTTACTTTTGTGTAAGTACCCAACAAATATGCCTTCATCTACCCAAGAATCAAGTTTTCTGATCTTCTTTTCTTCCCTCTTTATGTAGCATTTTCTTCCAAATATTCTGAAGTGCTTGACATTCATCGGTCTCCCCTTCCATAATTCATATTGGGTCTTGTCACTGTTACTTCTAAGAATTCCTCTATTTAGGATGTGCAAAATTATCTCCATTGACTTAACCCAAAATAAATCACCCAATTTGGAATAATTTAACATGTTCCTATCCATGTCTTTTATCGTTCTGGTTTTTCTTGCAGTGACTCCATTTTTTTGTGGTATCTTAGCTGCTAAGAATTGTCTTTTTATCCTTTTTTCTTCACATAAGTGTTGGAATTCTTTGTATGTAAATTCTCCTCCATTATCAAATCTTAAACGCTTGATCCTTAGATCAATTTTGTTCTCAACCATCTCTTTGTAGATTCTAAATCATTCAAACGTTTCTAGATTTTTCTTCAGAAAATGTGTTGCTGTCATTCTAGTGTAATTGTCGATAAACAACATGAAGTACTGTTCACCTTCCAGTACTTTGGTTTTTATGGGGCCAAATAGATCGGTATGTACCAACTCTAATCATTTTTAAGTGGAATGTTCCTTGGTCATTAATTCAACCCTTGTTTGTTTTCCATGCCTGTAGTGCTTATACATGGTAATTGTTGGTTTTTTGTTCAACTTCCTTTTGTTTTGTCATGGAGCTTGAACCTTTAATGAATGTGGGCTTGTATCCTAATCTTGTATTGTCATTACATGATATTTAACTAATGTTAATTTCATCCAATATTTTGGTGTTGTTCACAAAGTTTCACTAGATGTTCCTTTTCTGCACTTTCTTTCGTAGAGATATTGTTTCTACTTCCAAATCCTCCTTTATCTTAGTACTTTCTTCCAACTCCCTTCTGAGCGATTCTTCAATTTTTCTAGACTCTTCTAACTACACTTTAAGATTGATAATAATCTTCTCAAACTCTTCAGTCTTATTCTTGAGACTTTTGGCATGTTTCTTTAGTTCACTCAACTTGGATTCTAATGCCTTGACATTCCTTATTTCTACCTTTAGGTCCCTTAAGTCACTAACATGTTCTCTTTCAAGATCTTCCTCACCTTCTTCTTCATTCTTTTCAGGAGATTCCTTTCAATTGTCCCTTGCCATGAATAACACTCTTCCTATGTCATTCTCGCTATCACTGTCACTTTCTTCATTGGATGAGGAGTTATCTTCTTTTGAATAGAAAATTTTCTTGAAGGCTTTCTTTTTACTTTGTTTTTGTTGAGAATGTTGTCATTGATGTCAAAGCGGGCGTAGGTATAGAATGTTGAGCAGTTGTAGGATGTTGAGAAAATGTGCAACATGTCATTGATGTCATTGAAGGAACATGTATGCAAGGGATGATGCAGTGAAGAAACCTTAACCCTAGGGTTTGCATCCTTAGATAATGGAAATAACCCACTTTTGTTGGCATTTTTGGAGCAATAGATCAGTTTTCTTGCCTCAAATATCCTCACCATAAGATTCTACTCATTGATCTAATTTCGGTGGTATGTAGAGCATCTCGTGGGGCATCACGGTTTGTGGGATATGCCCAGTGAAAGATAGATACCTCATTTGTGGGTCAAAACCCCAAGAGCTCAATGATGTGGAAACAATATGTAATGACTTGGCATAGAAGGATTGATGGTTTTAATAAATTGATGATGTGGCATCATAATATGGCACATTGAAGAGGAATTTTTTTTATTAAATGATTTCCATCGCTAAAGGATCCACATGGGCCATTATATAATATTATTAAGATTTTTAAAAAGGGACTTTTGATTAAAAATCAATATTGAAATTAAAGTGTTCACCTTCAAAAGTGGGACGTGGGTCCTTTGGCTCAAAATCCAAATATTTTTTTTCAAAAGTCGACTTCTTTAGAAGCCTACCCTAATGTTCCTTCATGAATTAATATAAATAAAGGGAAGTTTTGGAGGGTTCAATGTATTCACAAGATGCAAGGTATTTTCTCTGCGACCAAAAAGGGAACTCGAATTCTCCATAATACTTGCGGCCAAGAGACAGACAAAAGTTTTATTTTTATTTTTTATGGATAGGGTTTTTCTTGTTATAATTTTTTCAGGTGTTTTATCCGTTGCAAATTTGGTCTCTGCATCCTGAAAGAAAAAGAATCTAACGCTTTCACTGGTTATTTCATGACATGATTAGGGAAACGATGGTGGGTCTGCTTCATCAAGTATCTCTCTCTTTTTTAATGCCAGAGTCTCTACATCACATCTCTTGAGCAGTCAATGCACCATTTCATAGACAACGCATTCTGAAACCTTTCGTACCTCTGTTGGGGCTAGTACCTATGCACAAGTTCAGAGTCCTTTTTTTTAAATGATTTTACAAACCTGCAGAATGGGATTTGATTCATTTTTTGGAGAAATTCTTAGTAACCTTGTGATAATTGTTTGTGCTATTATAAAATCATATCTACATAACCCTATATGTTTGGTAACCTTGTGACTTATTCTCTGTGTAATGGATACAACAATTTTGAAGAGCTACATTAGCCCTAGGCAAACTGACCTTTGTGCATCATATATTTTGTGCTCTATGGCAACAATGAAGAACGATGTCTCCTCAGAAATCGTATGGTTTGACCATCAAAAATTTGGTATATTCAAGCACACCTTTTGAATAGGTCTATTTTGTTCACAAATTTGGCCTCCATAACCTTGGTATCAATTCTCTTGACTTCAGAAGCTAGTCACTGGCCAATATTATGAAGGATTTCAGCAGCAGTAAAACAATTATTTGAGAGCTTCATTGTTTGCAGGGCTAAGAGTCGCTCTACTATGAAATTGCACAAAATGTATCATGTAATTTTGAAGGTTCACTTGCCTTGATAAAAAAAAAGGTTCCATCAATAAAAGTACTCTCCCTGTGTGTACACCTATGCATCTATGAGGCACACAATTGACCTGTGACTGAATCCACTACTTGTATACAGTATGAACGACCTCTCCAGGAATTTTTGTGAGTGCATATCAGCTTCAAAGGAATTTTAAAGTGACTCATACTAGGACTAGTTCTTTGCTACAGTAACCTGAAAAAGTTGTAATGTTGCATTATGACAGTATGCACATCATAAGAGGACCATTACAAAATTCCTTTGATACAACATTGGGTGGCAGTAATATCTTTAACAATATCTTGACAACAAACTTGCCCTAGTGTGTGGATTTGTAGCATACTAAACAATGATGTGAACTATTAAAATAACAACACTAGAGACAACATTGTGACTAACAACAATATGGACGTTATGACAATAATCTATGTGAACTGTGCCTCTAAAGACAACACATGACATTATTTACGGTATCAATTGACATGGCAGAAATATTTTATGCTAGTAACATACTGTGCTCTATATACATTACATGAAAGCAAACCTACAACGATGACCTCTTTACCTTGAAAACTTAAATATGTTCAAAATACCTAGTTTTAAAATTTACTCAGAAGTATTGAAGGAAGACCTGTACTCCACATGACTTGTTAAAGAACCAAGTTCTAGTATAATTACCGAGAAGCTGCTACTAATGTCATATGAGAGCCTACACAATTGAATGCATGAAGCTATGTAATTTCTATAGTTGCTTAAATTTGGACAACAATAGTCAAGTGGAGGAAGCAGTAGTGGCAGTTGTAAGAATGGAAAGTGGTAGGTTGTAGAAGGGTAGTGAGTGAAAACAGTGGAGGAAACATACAAAAAGGTAGAAGTGATGTGGTAGCTACAACAATAGCAACATTAGAGGTAGAGGACATTTGGTACAACAGTGAGCATCAAAAGGTAGCAGTGGACTTAGTGCAATAATAGAGATAGGAGCCATGAAAGTTTGAGTAGAAATAGTGATTGAACATCAACAACAAAATTTGCGGTAGCAACAGTAACAATGGCAACAGTAGTAGCAGAAGATAGTAGTAGAAATTTATTTTTCTTGGGCCATTATCCCTGGTACAAGATCCCAACCATTTAGGGAAAAATTGCTTCCTTCCAACATTATGGTAAACCTTGGGAGTCTTGTACTTTTGTCCAGATTTCCCTGGTAAACTGTTGTATGTACATTCATACATAATACAACACTTTTTTAATCCAAATATTGTGTATTGTCTCTTGATTGGTCTCCACACTATTCATGTGATGTTTGTTTTATTATTTCTTTGAATACTACATAAACTAACTAATTGAAAATAAAGGGAAATACTAATTCACCCCCCTCTTAGTATTTCCAACAATTGGTATCAGATTCGGTTCTTGAATGGAAGCCTAACAGCTTGAAGGAAAATCCATATCATTCAGTATTTTTGACAAGATGGATAATGATTTCGAAGAAGATGTCAAAAACCTCAAAGGGAAGGTTCGAATTCTGACATGTGACAGGTAGAGGTCCAGAACCTCGTATGGTGTCCTTCATAATGAACATAAGGCTAAAAAGAAGAAGGTTGACGATGGTATTTGATTTACCTATGCTGAAAATATCCAACTTCAAGCTCAAATTGATAAGCTACAATCATCTGAAAAGGATAAGGAGCTTGATAAAGCCAAAAAGAAAGTGGAGGATCTCAATAGAAAACTTCTAGAGGCAAACAATAGGGAAAGAACCTTGAGAAGTCATCTTAAGAAAAAATAAAAAGAAAAGCCAAACAAATGGAATAAGAAGAATAAAGAAAAGCAGATCACCTCATTGAAGAGGGAAATTGAAGAATCCAAAAGGGTTGAGGATGTCTTAAAAGGCGAGACAAAGTAGAAGGAATAATATTGTATAAACCATGAGCAGGAAATCGCCACCTTGAGAGCTAAAGTAAATAAACTAAAATAGAAACTTAGAAGTTCACAGGTCTTGGAATACATTATCAATTTCTATATATCACCATTCATCAAGACAGGTCTTGGATATATTGGTGAGTCTTCACATTCCAATGATGAAGAGAAATCATATGTCAAATAAGAAGAAGAGCAGCCACAAGAAGAGAAGAAGTCTTATGTAAGGAAGTCTTATCCAAAAAATTAAGAGCGACCAAATGTTAATAAGTTCCATCCCAAGAATGGAGAGAAGTGTGAATTCAAATTCCTACACAAATCAACCAACATAGAAAGATGGAAGACTAATGCTTCAAATTAGGATGATGCGTTTAGGGCACCAACCTAGGATAGAGCATTCAGGAGTGGACAACAACAAAAGAATTTCCAGGGACGAGAAACTTTCAGTAGATCTTCACCCCATACACCTAGGTATGTAAAGACATTTCAAGGTTACTATTACATATGTTCTAAATATGAACATAGAGCTCGAGATTGCAGGGGATATAGTAGGAGTATTGATAGAGGGTTTTATCAAAGACCTTGGAGAAGATTTTCTTAAAGACAAGACAAAATCCCAAACACCTATAACAACATGAACTACAACTCTTTTACTCTGTTATAGAGATCAGATGTAGAGTGTTATTTTTTCCATAATCTTGGGCATTTTTCACAAGATTGCAAAAGTGGATTGAAGCACACCCCATAAAACTAGGAAGGAAGGAATGCATAATGGTATTTATGTCACAACATTGGCCATTTTTCATGATATTGGAGAAGTGGTTTGACGTGGACCCTACATAACTAGGAAGGAAGGTCATTCACCTGGCAAGAAGACAAGACCACCACGATCTAATAGAGAAGGAAAGTTTCTCCAAGATCTCTCACATGATTGATAAAGATAGGGGGAGTTTGTAGGAGAAGCATATTGTTCAGTAGGAGCATCATAACAGGATCCTATGCAGCAAGAAAGCATCTTGATAGGGGGAGTCTATCAGGGGATTTAGATCATAGGTCCACAAGATTAGATAATTTGTCGGGGGAGCCTAGATGTCAGAGGGGAGATTGCAAAGATAATTCAGAGAGCATGTTGTCAAGGGGAGCCATATCACTTGATGTGGTAGTCACCCTTTTCCATTGATGTCAAAGGGGGAGAGGATCTTGGAGGAGTCTAGGGAGAGAGAGAGATGCATGATGCAACATTCCTTGGTATGTTTGGTGTGTTGACATTAATGACAAAGGGGGAGATTGTTGAGCATGTTGTCATTGATGTCAAAGCAGGCATAGGTGCAGAATGTTGAGTAGTTGTAGGATGTTGAGCAGATGTGCAACATGTCATTTATTTCATTGAAGGAACATGTATGCAAGTGATGATTCAGTGAGAGGATGTAGTGAAGAAACCCTAAACCTAGGGTTTGCAACCTTAGATAATGGACATACCCCACTTTTGTTCAAATTATTGGAGCAACATATAAATGTTCTTGCCTAAGAGATCCTCACCATAAGATTATACTCGTCGATCTAGTTCTGGTGGTATGTGGAGCATCTCGTGGGACCGCATTGTTTGTGAGATATGCCCAGTCAAAGGTAACGACCTAATTTGTGGGTCAAAAGAGATCAATGATGTGGCAACAATGTGTGATGACTTGGCATAGAAGGATTGATGATTTTAATTGATGATATGACATCATATTATGGCATATTGAAGAGGTAATTTTTTTATTAAATGATTTTCATCGTTAAAGGATCCCCATGAGCCATTATTTAATATTATTAAGATTTTTAAACAGGAAATTTTGATTAAAAAACAATATTGAATAAAGTGTTCACCTTCAAAAGTGGGATGTGGGTCCTTTGGTTCAAAATGCAAATAATTGTTTTTACAAGTTAGGTTATTTGGAAGCCTATGCTAATGTTCCTCCATGAAAGGGGCGTTTTGGAGGGTTCAATGTATGCACAAGATGCAAGGTCTTTTCTTTGCGGCTAAAAAGGGAACTCAAATGCTTAATAATCCCTGTGGCCAGGAGACAAATACAAGTATTTTTTTTGGATAGGGTTTCGATTGTTATAATTTTTGTAGGTTTTTTATTGGTTTCAGCCTTAGTATCCGCGTCTTGAAAGAAAAAGAATCTAAGACTTTCGCTGGTTATTTCATGACATGATTAGGGCAACGTTGGTGGATCTGCTTCGTCAAGTATCTCGCTCTTGTTTAATACCGAAGTCTCTACATCACATCTCTTGAGCAGTCGATGCACCATTTCATAGACAACGCATTCTGAAATATTTCATCCCTCTGTTGGGGCCAATACCTGTGCACAAGTTCATAGTTCTTTTTTTATGATTTTACAGACATGCAGAATGGGATTATATTCATTGTCTGTAGCGATTATCAGTAACCTTGTGACATTTGTTTGAGCTATTATAAAATGCTCTCTGCATAACCCTATATCTTCGGTAACCTTGTGACTTATTCTCTACGTAATGGACACAACAATTTCGAAGAGCTACGTTAGCCCTAGCCAAACGGACCTCTGGGCATCATATATTTGTGACTTGTGGCAACAATGAAGAACAATGTCTCCTCAAAAATCATATGGTTTGGACATCACAAATCTAGTTTATTAAATCACATCTTTTGAATAGGTCTATTTTGTTCACAAATTTTGCCTCCATACACTTGGTATCAATTCTCTTGACTCCAGAAGCTAGTAGCTAGTCAATATTCTAAAGGTTTTAGCGGCAGTAAAACAACAATTCGAGAGCTTCATTATTTGTAGGGATAATATTTTCTCTACTCTTAAATTGCACAAAATGTATTATGTAATGTTGAAGGTTTAGTTGCCTAGATTAAAAAAGAAGAGGAGGCTGTATCAATAAAACTACTTTCCATGTGCATACACCCGTACATCTCTGAGGCACAAAATTGACAGGTGACTGAATCCTACTACATGTATACAGTATTGGTGATGTCTCCAGGAATTGTTGTGAGTGCATATTAGCTTCCAAGGCATTTTACAGTGAATCATACTAGGACTGGTTCTCCGCTACAGTAACTTGAACAATATGTAACATTGTATTATGGCAGAATGCACATCATAAGAGGAGCATTACAAAACTTCCTTTGATACAACATTGGGTGGCAGTAATATCTCTAATAAATATCTTGACAACAACCTTTCCCTAGTGCATGGATTATGTGGATTTTTAGCATACTAACAATGATGTGAACTATTAAGATAACAACAGTAGAGACAACAATGCGACTAACAAAAATCTAGACATTATGACAATAATCTATGTGAACTATGCCTCTAAAGACAACACATGACATTATTTACAATATCACTTGACATGGCAAAAATATTTTTATGCAAATAACATACTGTGCTCTATATACATGACATGAGAGAAAACCTACAACAATGACCTCTTTACCTTGAAGACTTGAATCTGTTCAAAATACTAAGTTACATTGTTAAAATTTACTCAGAAGTATTGAATATGAGAGCCTACACAATTGAATGAATGAAGCTATGTACTTTCTATAGTTGACTGAATTTGGACAACAATAGTCAAGTGGAGGAAGCAGTAGTGGCAGTTGTAGGAATGGACAGTGGAAGGTTGTAGAAGGGAAGCGAGTGAAAATAATGGAGGCAACATACAAAAAGGAAAAAGTAATATGGAAGCTACAACAATAAAAACATAAGAGGTAGAGGACAGTTGGTACAATAGTAAGCATCAAAACGTATTAGTGGAATTGGTGCAACAGTAGAGATAGGAGCAGTGAAAGTTTGAGTAGAAACAGTGCTTGAACAATAACAACAACAAAAATTGTTGTGGTAGCAATAATAACAATGACAATAACAGTAGCATAATATAGCAATAGAAGTTGATTGTCCTTGGGCCATTATCCCTGGTATGAGAGCCCAACCATTCAAGGAGCAATTGATTCCTTCCAGCATGCTAGTAAACCTTGGGAGTCTTTTACTTCCGTCCAAATTTCTTTGGTAAATTGTTGTATGTACATTCATACATAATACAACACTTTGTTAAGCCAAATATTGTGTATTGTCTCTTGATTGGTCTCCACACTTTTGATGTGATGTTTGTTTATAATTGCTCTAAATACTACATAAACTAACCAATTGAAAAGAAAGGGAAATACTAATTCAGGCCCCTCTCAGTATTTCCAACAGTTTCTTGTATTTTCTTTGACTCTTCTTTACTTTCCTAGGAGCGTATTCTTCATCATCATTGTTTTAGTTGTTTGTATAGGGAAATTTTGAAGGAAATTGACCAATTTCACCACAATTGAAACACTTTAAGGGAAGCTTACCTTTGTACTTTCCTATTCCTCTTTTCAACTTCTTCATGAAGTTGGCTATTTATTCATTTGAAATTACACTGCAGTTGCAATTGGGGCTTGACTTTAATTGTTGCTTATTTTTACCTATCTTCTTGGATGTTGTAAAAGATGCTTCTCTCCTAAATGGATTTTCCCACTCTATTCTCATTTCATAGGCTATAAATATTCCATGCATCCCATCCATGTTGACATTTTATAAGCCAGATATTTCTTCTAGTATGGAGACTTTAGAGTCAAATCTCATTGGAAGTGATCTCAGTACCTTTTGAACAATTACCTTGTTTTCTATTCAAGAAATTACCCTGTTTAAGCCCCATTCCAAGTCTGAGTATAATATTGATCCATGGAGCTTTCTTATTTGAGTCGTTGATGAGGTTGGATCAAGACCTAATCAAATTATAGAACTTGTTCCATACCTTTGATGAGAGAAAAACCAGTATTCTAGAAGTGTTATGATAGCCCTGAATAAATCCTCAGAAAAATCTTCCTTTTGTTACAAGCTTAGCACAATTATATGATGTCAAAACAACCTTTAAATACAACCTCTCTACAAACCTAAGATTTCCTTTTAGAAACTGCTCTCAAATGACAATCAAACATCCTTGAAGGGGCCCTTAAGGTCTTTCCATAAGGGCTAGAAGTTTTCTTAAGAAGGGCGAGAATAAACCTTTAGTGAGTTATCTTCAAATAGCCTTTTATTGTGTCAAATACACCAATTGTCTAGCCTTCACATTATCCATGGAGATACTATGTAAATTTTCATGAAACGATCCTTATAATGGTTCTAATCCATCATTATTGATAACTCAATGTTAGACTAAAGAAGCCACCAAAATATTATCTTTCCTTAGACTGAGACTAGGTCCCATGAAAGGTTGCTTTAGGAAACTTGGATTAGGGTTCAAATTTGCCTCAAATAGCATGGATAAGGGCTAAAAATTTACCTCAAATAAATTAGGATTGAATTCTTGTTACATATCAATTTGTCACACTTATGCAAATGATTCCAAATCCATATATTTAGCTCTTTGATGAACTATTGTCATAAATCACCTTGAAACTCGGAACGAATACCTCTCCATGCTGTATACCAATTGTGCACTAAATACCTAAAAATCCCTACTTTTGGAGTACATCACAGGTATTTAGTTTAAAACTTGCAATGATGTGTGTTACAAAAGAAACACAGAGCGATGTCATCACCATTTGTCTATGTTAAAGGCACAATGGTTTGTTATAGAGGTAAAAAATAAAAATTAAACAAAGCTTCCTATAGGCTAGAAGCCTCATGGTTGGTATCTAATCCAAAGTGGTTGAGATTGGGCTCGATCTCCCTTTATTTGGAACCTCCTTCCTACTATAGTGGACCCATTCCACTCATTGTGTATATCTCTCCTCCCTTGATGGATCTCTCAACTTACATTCCTTCATATAAGTACAATGCACTCAAAGAGAGTTGGGTTTCCATTTTACACTTTTGAACTATACTTACATGTTGTCCAAATATCCATTGGATTTGTTTTGATTATGTTGTAGCAGCTACGACCACCATCCAAAATTTTGGCTCGCATGCAAATTTTGGAGCCTACCGTGGATCCTGTGATCGATCGTTCCTTGGTCACTTATTAGTAAGATGATGATCTCAAGCCCCCCTCCTTGATCTTAAGAGTTGTTCACATTCTCATCTTTATGTAGCATGTGTCATCTTTGGGCATAGGGATTATTGTTTGTCATGCAAAGGGAATGTTGTTCAGCTTCAAGGGGAAATCTTGTGCGTATGGTTGTTCTCATTACATAGACATGTTTCATAGTCACTTCACGCACACTTGTCATGAAGGTTGTTGCATCAAGAATAGTATGGTTTATATGTACTGGATGGTTTATGTTGTACCATTAAGTGTTCGTGTGTGATCATAGTTAAGTCCTATCACTGTTTACACTAGTTTCCCTCACCTGTTGGAACTGTGCAATGAGCAGAGACCTCAACCTCCCTTGGCATCTCAAACTGCATAGTGGATTCCTCCAGTGTCCTTCCCTCAGCCAGAACCCACTATCTCCTGAAACTGCGTAGTGTTGTCCCTCAGCTGCCTAGGTTTCCTTGCATTTAGAAACTACGTAAAGATGTACTCCCAGGACCCCATCTCGTAGCAGTGCCTTGCATCTCAAAACTGCGCAGTGTTGTCCTAGCTGTCCAAGTTGCATTTCATTTAGAAACTACGTAGATGGACCTCCCGGGCCTCATCCCTACATCAGTCATTGCCTGATGAAACTGCGCAGATCTATCTCTCAGTGACAACAGAGAAAGATGACATGCTAGATGAATCTCAAGGAGTTAAGGAGAAAGACCAAGAAACCAAGTTATGATAAAAGATCAAGACCACATGCAAACTCAGTAGGATGCATAACCATCTGGAGGGTAAGTTTGGGAAGTAAAGTACATCTCTTAGTGTAGCGTGAAGTAATTCTTGTCATTGTCATATCATTCTATCTTCAATAACATGCACGTTTGAAAGCACTAAAAGTCATTCCATGTGTTTCCTCTACATGTCTTGCTTCCATTCACTTGTTGGACCAACTGTCGTCTTTTGACATGTTGATTACTATGCCATGCTTGCAATTCGGTTCTGGTGATTTCGAAGGTTTTATTTTGTGTGTTTGGGTTGTCTTAGCTATGTGAACACCCGACACACCCACACACAAAGTCGTAAGCACTGTTGCACAAGTGTTGTCACGGTCATCTAAAGGTCTATCCCAAGTGTCGCACTTGTTGCTTTCACCTCTAGACAGTCCTACAAAGGGTCATGATTTTCTATGCTAACCCGGTGGTTAGTGTTGTCATGTCGTCAAAGTATGCTAAGTGTGTGATCACAATGTCGAATCATCACAAGTTCACTGAAAATCTCT
Source organism: Pinus tabuliformis (assembly GCA_031772625.1). Classification (NCBI taxonomy): domain Eukaryota; kingdom Viridiplantae; phylum Streptophyta; class Pinopsida; order Pinales; family Pinaceae; genus Pinus; species Pinus tabuliformis. The sequence continues at coordinate 346,925,787 of CM062805.1, read as the reverse complement.
CGACGAAACAAATCCACTTCCTTCAACCCTTACTGAGCTGCCCTGCGCAATCTCATCCCTCAGTGGTGCTGCTTTGCTGCCCAAAACTATGCAGTGCTTGAGGTTGTCCTCCAGGGCAACTGCACTCCGCAATTTTGGAAGTGAGCAGCCTGTTTGCCTCCCAAAATTGCACAGAATTTGTCTCCAAGCCTGATCCAAACTACGCTTCCCATTATATTAGTTATCAAGCCCCTCTCTAGACTGTTGTAAACCTACACTACACTGAGACCCGGGGCTGCACTACTCTTCAAAACTATGTAGACATGCCCAGTTGATCCCCCTGTTGCCTGCCCCGCACTACCTTCAGAAACTGTGCAGTGATGATCAGCAAGGCCTCTACTGCCTTGTCCTACACTATTATCATAAATTGTGCAGAGCTTCCAACTGGTTCTCGCTGCCTTGCTTTGCATTGCCTCCAGAAATTTTCAGACATGTCTAGCAGTCTCCTTGCTGTCTATCTTGCACTGTCCTAGAAAATTGTGCAGTCATGTCTAGCAATTCCCCCTTGTAGCCCTGTCATGCACTGTTCCTGAAAACTGCACAGAGCTGCCTAGCAGGTCCCTCTGAAGCCCTACTATGTCTTCCCTCTAGAAACTATGCAAAACTACCCAACAATCTCTTATAGCCTCATCTTGTCTTCCCTTGGAAACTATGCAGAAGCTTCTCCCCTTAGGGTCCCATCTTGCACCTGATATTGGTGACTTTAACTTCAATTATGCCTCCCAGTGATCTATACACATTTTTTCTCGGTAGTGCAGGTTTTCCCCTTGGAATACCTCATTCCAGCTTGAGCTACACTCTAAGTTGTCTCAATGAGTTGTCCTCCCTCCTTGTCACCCGGAATAATCTAACAATACATCATGCTAGATGATGAGCCCCAAATTTGGTAACATTTTGGGCTCATTTGGCCTAACTACCCTTGCTCAACCCTTCATTTTTCATGACTTATGCATCATTTTTTAGTATATTTATGTCATTTGTACGAATGAGGGCAGTCACTATTCCTAGGTGGCTAACACGTGCTTATTTCAGGTTTTTTGACATTTAATAGAGCAAAACCACGCAGATGAGGGCTAGGAGACAGCCAAGATGGGATTGAGATTTTGTAGGAAGGTTGTCCACAGCATTGAATGGCCTTCCTCGTGATCTTCACCCCCAACTCCGAGCTCCAACAGCCACCACCACCGAGTTAGAAGGCAGCCAAACGAATTTTGAGGAAGCAGCAAATCACTCTTAGTTTGGTCAGCCAAGCCCCACTGATTTAGGAGGCCAGCTTGAGGCCTCAAGATGTATAAATGATAGGGCTTTAGCCTTCGAGGGGGACTTTTGAAACCTTGTTGCACATTCTGAACTACGAGCTGATAGCTATATTTTGCTCTTTTGTAAGCCATTACTGGCATGTTATTTGACTTATGATTGTCATCTTTTAATGGAAAGCAGGCAGATTTGAGTTCAGTTCTGAGTTCTTAAAGGAGCCATAGCTCTCGGGGTTGGGCCCAACCTGAGAGCCTAAGGCCTCCCCCCTTTGTATTTTTATCTTTCTTTCAGCATCGTGTTTTTGTTCTTTTCCTTTACATGCATTTGGAAACGCAGTTTGCTGAGTTGAATTTCTTGGTGTGGTTAAGTAGGTTAGTTTTATGAAACAGAGTTGCTTCAGTAGCTTAGAATAGAGTAAGGAGATTGGAGGTAATAAGAGTTCCAAAAAAGGGTTGATTGCACACTCATTTTCACCTCTGTTTAGGGGCTGGAATTGCAGAGAGTGCCACCCACCAAAAACATTGTTTTACATGTTCATGCAATATTTGATGCAATATTTTCGTTTGAAGAAGTTTCCATGCGTTCAGATCTTGTGGAATGATTCCTTGCTTCAGTACCATGCATGATTTTCCCTTAGAAATAATGTTGTTGTTCTTTGGCTTTACTAAAACAGTTAGAATAGGTTGATGAAATTTCGGTTATGTGTAGGACGTGGATGATTTGTTTCGTTTACACTGTGCAGTACTACTCCCTCACTCCCTTATCCTTCTAATCCGTGCCTAGGCCAACTACTCATCTCCCAGTTAGACCACTCGTCTCCCAACTCTTCTATTACCCACGTTATTCTACCTTTTCGGCCTTCCATTCCCTCTACCCTCTTCAAGACAACCCAGCTTTGCACACCCCCTCTTCATCTCATCTCTCTGTCACTGAGTCATCACAAACTCCTCTCCTACTTCCCTATCCATCCATGTAGCCTCTTCCACTCATCCATCACCCAAAAATCCGATTGTAGAACATCCTGTAGGAATTACTGAACTTCCTGTAGAAATTCTGAACATCCTGTAGAACCCCTGCAGACTTCCTGTAGAAGCTCATAAACACAGTTTCTCGGCATCTAAACTTTGTGAACTTCTCTGAAAGGATGTTAGGGACTCCTTAGACCCTCTCTTAGCCTTCCTGACCTCTTCCAAGCATTTCCCTCCTTGATCTACCCCTGCACAGTAAAGACCCAGTTAGAAGCACATGCATAATAATTCCAACAACTTGAACAAAAATACAAAAATATGTTCTCTTCAGATAAAAGTAGTCTAGACACATGCATCTCACCTTCATAGAAGTAATGGCATCTCTTTCAGTAGTTTCCATTCCCACCTTTGCATCAGTAGGGCTAGCTGGTAGAATTAGGGTTTGTTAGGGTTTGTGTTTCTTGTTGGCTTTCAGTTCCTTTCTGCAAGTAGGTTAATTTCCTTTGAGTTAGCTTTCATTTATCAGTTAAAAAGCTTCTTCTAAGAGCTCATAGAAGTTGGCTTGAGCCCCTAGCAGACTTGTGCCAGCTGACCAAGTGACAGCTGCGACAAGAGCTAGTACTTGTGCATTCAACACCGTCGCTTCCAAGTTTGTTACGAACTACAGAGTTGATAAAATTAGAGAAGGAAGCTCCAAGAGTTGTAGCACTGTTGCTACAATACTGGAGCCCACCATCTTTTTGGCACCGTTGCCGGGGAAGCGTCAGAGTATTAGTAATTGTTGCTTTTCTTCTATTTTCCTACTCTTGCCTTCTGCTAAGTAGTTTATTTCATTTCCATTCTGCAAAAGTAGCATAGACATTTCCTGCTTTCGTAGATTAACATTTCAATTCCGCAATTTCATTTTTGCAAGCGTAGATTAGCATTTCAATTCTGCAAGTGTAGACTAGCATTTCAATTCCTACAATTTCATTTCAGCAAGATAGTTAGCTGTAGATCAATCTGTTTCAGTTTTTGCAGGTACCAGAGAAAAAACAAAAGCAATCAAAAGTCTTTCCATTTCATGCCTCATAGGAATCGAGATAAAACAGGCAAATTCCTACCCAGCACCCCCACCACATCACTGAGTCACCCCTCTCTCTTCTTTGGTGACAGTGATCCAGAAGAACCTATAGGCGAACCTCCTAAGATATACGAAGATCCTATAGCAGAAGAAGAGTTAGAGACCACTCCATCTGAAGCTATGGCTGACAATAGGGGAGAAGATGAGAGAATAGAAGGTGCCTTCCCCATCCGAGAGACCAATGGATACATGAAAATGAAGAACATTAGCCCCTCCGCTTTACCTCACTTCCATGGACTGACTGCTGAAGATCTTGATACCTTCCTGTTTGAGTTTGCTGTCCTTTGTCGAACCTATGACTATACTGAAGATGAGCAGAAGCTGAAACTCTTCCCCTCAACCCTTAAGGACGCAGCATTATGCTGGTTCATGGGCTTACCTGGGAACAGTATCACCACTTGGGCTCAGATGCAGCAAGCTTTCAATACCAAGTACCGGGACTACTGTAGGTCCAAGGAAACCAAGGGAGAAATCTTTCGGATGACCATGGGAAATGATGAGTCCTTAGAGGATTACGAGGAAAGGTTCCAACTTAGCTATAAACGGGCCAGGTGCACACTTGACCCTGAATCCCTCAAGTTGGTCCTGCTCCGAGGAGTCCCTGAAGACCTCTTAGATATCCTTCACATGTTAGCTGGAGGAGATATTTACCAACTGCCTTATGAGGAAATAAAGACTGTGTTTAGAAACCACTCTAGGGCAACCCGGAAAAGAGGTAGAGGAAACCTCCTCTCAGCTGGTATTCCTTTCTCCAAACATGAGTTTTCAAATCAATTAGAAGATCTCAAGAGTGAGGTGAGACAGACCATTGCCATGCAACTTGATACATTCCGAATCCAGCAGAAGAAAGAAGAAGCTGAGAGGGCCTTGGCTATTTTCTGCCCTAGGTGTACAAGGAAACACCCTAAGAATGAGTGCCCATTACATTCGGTTGAGGTATGTTTTGTTTGTGAGGAGGACCACCCCACATACCAATGTCCAACCTTACCTGGGCTTAAAGCCATGTATCAAGGGACATAAGCCCCCACTGAACCTCTCTATTTCCTCAACCAAAGGAGGCCACATGGAACTAGACCTTACCAACAGGGGATGCAAGGGACACCCCAAGCTTATTACAGCCCCAACCAATCTACTCCTATGCCTTCCTGGGGTCCCCCTGCTCATCCTTCCTGGTCTATGCCTCCTCCATGGTCTTACCCACCTCAATACCATACTCAGCCTACTACTCATTCGTTTCACTCACATGCCCAGCCACAGCCTCAGTGGAATGCACCTCAATCGGGGTGGAGGCCCCAGTACAATACTCCTCCCGCCATTTTGCCTCCACCACTAGTTCAACCACAACCATTACCTCCTGCTCCTCCAAGGCAACCTCAAATGCCTGCTCAACCGAACCCGAACCCCAACAACAGACAGGCCCAATAGGTATATAATGGGGAAACATCATGCACTACCTATGTTGTGGAGATCCAGGAGATCAATCTGCGATCTGGAAAGACTCTTCCGGATCGCCAACCTCCTCCCCCAGAGGACGAGGATGATAAACAGGAAAGTGAACCAAAGGGCATTCCACCCTTTCCTGAGAGACTAACAGCCACCACACAACCCAACCCAGAGGAGGATGAGCTTCTGGGAGAGCTCAAACAGTTGTGTGTGAAAATACCACTTCTCCAAGCCATCAAAGATGTACCGATATACAACAAACTGGTTAAGGAAAAGTGTTTCAGACACCCAGGCAGGCGAAAGAGAGATGCCTCAACTATCAATGTCATAGGACAACTGTCTGATCTTATGTTGGGACAAGTCATCTGCCCAAAGTATTTGGATCCTGGGAGTCCTGTAGTTGATGTCCACATCAATGGCACCATCATACCTCACACATTGATTGATCTGGGGGCTGCCATTAATGTGATGACCAGAGATACCATGCTCAAACTCAACCTTCAGGGTTCCTTGAGAAAGACCTCGACAGTCCTACAACTAGCAGATCGCTCCACCGTGACTCCCGAAGGGATTGTAGAGGATGTCTTGGTCTCTTTTGATTCTTAGGAATACCCTGCAGATTTCTTGGTTCTGCAACCAAAGGCAAAGCTTACTGGATACCCTCTTATTTTGGGAAGGCCTTGGTTAGCCACTGCAGATGCTTACATAAGTTGCTGTGCAGGAAACATGACCATCAAAAATGGTCCTATGTCCAAGCAGCTAGTCCTATACCCTCCTGCCCAACCCTCATTAGAGCATGACTTACCACTTTGGTTGGAGGAAGGAGAAGAGGATGAGGTGTACTCAGCACCTTTGTGCACCCTAGACACCACTAGGGGAGATCCCCCAACCGAGGATGATTTGATTGAGACCTTGATCCAGAATCCACCTCCCAGTGCACTGTCCTTAGAGGAATTGGTGGAGGATGCCCAAGCCAGCACCTTAGTGGACCTTTGTGTGACCAACCCTGTCACTCCCAGAGTCAAAAATGTGGAGTTCAGCCCTGAGAGAACGTTAAAGATCAGCTCCTCCCTATCTCCTTCCCAAGAAAAGGAGCTGTGTAGTCTGTTGGCCAGTCATCTAGATGCTTTTGCTTGGAGTTATAAGGAGATGAAAGGAGTTCATCCTTCGGTCTGTACCCATCACATCTACATCAAAGAAGACTGTAAACCGGTTAGGCAACCCCAAAGGAGAATGAATCCAGCCCTTAAGGACATCGTCAAGGAAGAATTGCAAAAACTGTTGGATGCCGGATTCATTTACCCCATCTCGGATAGCGAATGGGTGTCCCCTTTGGTGTTGGTTCCCAAGAAAAATGGGAAGTGGAGAATCTGTGTGGACTACCGAGAACTGAACAAAGCTACCAAGAAAGACCATTTTCCTCTACCTTTCATAGATCAAGTGTTGGATGGACTAGCAGGAAAGAAGTTTTTCTCTTTCCTAGATGGGTTTAGCGGGTACAACCAGATCCAAATCAGCCCGGAAGACCAAGACAAGACCACCTTCACTTGTCTGTGGGGTACCTTTGCTTACTGAGTTCTTCCCTTTGGACTATGCAATGCTCCTGCCACCTTCCAGAGAGCCGTCTTGAGCATCTTTTCCGAGCTGGTCCATGATGTGGTGGAAATCTATATGGATGACTTCACTCCTTATGGGTCCAACTTCCAGGAAGCATTGTCCAATCTGGGAAAAGTCCTAACCAAATGCATTGAGATGAACCTGTCCCTTAGTCCTGAAAAATGTGAATTCTTGATGACTGAAGGGACCGTGCTAGGCCATACCATTTCTTGCCAAGGGTTACAGGTGGATCCTAACAAAATTGCTCTCATCAAGAAGGTTCCACCTCCTCAGAAGGTAAGAGATGTCCGAAGTTTCTTGGGATTAGCAGGGTATTATAGGAGATTCATTAAAGACTTCAGCAAGCTAGCCTCGCCATTGTTTGGCCTCTTGGCAAAAGATGTTGAGTTTAAATGGACTGACGACTGTCAGAGGGCTCTAAATGAATTAAAGGACAAGTTGGTGTCTGCCCCAATCTTGAGAGGTCCAAACTGGGCCCTAACTTTCCACATCCACACTGATGCCTCGAACAAAGCCATAGGGGCAGCCTTAGGACAAGTTGAACAAAAACTTCCATATGCCATTTACTTTGTTAGCAAAAACTTATCCAAGGCAGAACTGAACTACACTGTAACTGAGAAAGAATTCTTGGCTGTGGTCCATGCACTGAACAAGTTCCGACATTATATCACTGGCTATCAAACATTTGTACATACTGATCATGCTGCAATTAGATATTTAATGAATAAACCAGATGTGAATGCTCGTATTATTAGATGGTTACTTTTGTTGCAGCAATTTGATTTGACTATCGTTGACAAACCAGGTAAAGAAAATGTTGTTGCTGACTTTTTGTCTAGATTGGATTTATCTGCAGATGAGGATGGAACAGTGGATGACCAGATGCCCGATGAACATCTGTTTTCTATTCAGTACTCTCTCCATGGTTTGCTGATATAGCAAACTACCTTGTTTCAGCACAGTTCCCTCCGCACCTATCCTCAAGAGAGAAGAGCAGAATCTTCAGAAAAAGTGCCTCATTCACTTGGATTGGGGCCAACATGTTCAAGCTTGGCCCTGATCAGATCTTAAGGCGTTGTGTAAGGGAGGAGGAAGTCTTTGATATCCTCCTCACCTGTCATGATGGGCCTTGTGGAGGACATTTTGCAGCAAAGAGGACTGCCTTCAAAATCCTGCAGGCAGGCTACTATTGGCCCACGCTTCATCAAGATGTCAGAAGGTATATCAGCCAGTGCGACCGATGCCAAAGGATGGGGAAACTGACTCCAAGGGATGAAATGCCTCTCCAACCTCAAGTGACTCTTGAGCCATTTGAGAAGTGGGGTATGGATTTTGTGGGTCCGATCAATCCTCCTTCGAGGCAAAGGTCTTACATCATTGTGTGCACGGACTACCTGACAAAGTGGGCAGAAACCAAGGCAATCAAAGCAGCGACAGAAGAAAAGGTGGTCGAGTTCTTAAGAGAAAACATCTCCTACAAATTTGGCTACCCAAGAGAGCTAGTCACCGATCAAGGAAGCCAGTTCACCTCCAACTTAATTGAAGACCTACTAGCTCATCACAAAATCAAGCATAGGACTTCCACCCCCTATCATCCTCAAGCAAATGGGCAGATGGAAGTCACCGATAGAGCACTAGATGGGATCTTGACTAAGGTGGTGAGCAGCAGCAGGAAAGATTGGGCAGATCGCCTGGTTGAGGCCACATGGGCTTACAACACCACTTGGAAGACCACAACCGGCTTCACACCTTATGAGCTGGTCTATGGGAAGAGAGCTTTGCTGTCAATTGAATTCGAGTACAACACTTTGAGGATGGCAGCTCAGCTGGACCTAGATCTCAGCCATGCCCAACAAGAAAGGTTATTGCAGCTGAATGGATTGGACGAGCACTGAATGCAGGCCCTTCTCCACTCAAAAGTGGTTCAACTTCAGAGGAAGGTGTGGCATGACCAACACCTCAATGACAAACAATTTCAGCCGGGAGATTGGGCGCTGTTGTATGATTCCAGGCATAAAGATTTCAAGGGGAAGCTGAGAACCAGATGGCTGGGACCATATGCAGTGGAAAAATGTCATGACAATGGATCTGTTCTCATTCGGACCATTGATGAGGAGGCCATCCCTATGCTTGTCAATGGGCATCGACTGAAGATCTACAGGAAACCTCTCTCAAGACAAGAATTCATCAAAACTGTGGAAAAATCAGTGCTGGTCATAGAGAAGGGTTCTGCCTCTGTTTTGGGCACACCCTGAAGATCTTAAAAAAATAAATAAATAAATAAATAAAAATAAAGATCCTTGGGTGAAAACCTTTCTGAGGCTCCCAAGGCAGATGGTAGGGATGAAAACCTCATTGAGGCGCCCTGCTGTCTTTCAAAAAAAAAAAGGAAAAAAGGTTTGAAAAAGACCCTTGAGTGAAAACCTCTCTGAGGCGCTCAAGGCAGATAGTAAGGGTGAAAACCTCATGGAGGCGCCCCTGCTATCTTTCAAAAAAAAAAAAAAAAGAAAAAAAAACAAGAAAAAACAGGGACAGCAAGTTCACAATGTGGCAATGCATGCAGGTTGTAGGTGTTCTATGAAGGAAAAGAGGTCCCTCAACTCAAAGACAAGGGTCCTTATTATGCTACCAGGTGACCTCACCAGCACCCCCTCCGGAAACACTCATCTTCTCCAAGGTCTGGGCACGATTTGATCACAGCTTAGTCTTCTACAGGAAGCTACAGACTCTCTACAGGAAGTTCTGTATTTCTACAGGAAACTTCCTGTAGAAGTTTTGGACAGTCCAGAACTAATTGTGTGGGGAGATCTAACGACCGAGGTTCGGCATGGAGGCATGCAAGCTACTATTTTCTCCATCACACACTGCTGTCGCCTCCTTCTACCACCCCAGTTGCCATGCAATGAAGAAACCTGCACAGTCAAAACAGAACACTGAATTATCAGAGGGAGCGCTTCTCAAATAAATGAAAAAGATGCAGAGATGCCATGCAATACTTATCACAGCTATCCAAGAGCCCTGCGATCGTGATCGTGATGCCACTGTCTTCACCGTTCAGCATGCACCCGAGGAGGAAAAACTGCTACAGGACATCCTACAGGAATCCCGTAGCAGTTCATCCAGCTAGAGTGTACACCATTAAATCGCCTGCAACATGCAATAATAGAGCGGGCACATGTAGCCGAGTCACAAGCTTCGTCATCAGCAGCCTGCGAAGAGGAACCACCATGCCTGTGCATGAAGCAGCAACGAGCAAAGCAGCCACGAGCAAACCTAATCACCGTCGTCTTGAAACCTGGAAAATCATGTCGCGGCCGCATAGGTAAGTTCCTCGCCCTTTCTTTCATCGAATTACATGAATAATACTATGAAATGTTTGCAAAGTGTGGGAATGAATGGGTTGAGCAGTCGAATGGCCATTCACTTGGCCACGACGACCAGTCAGCTGGTCTAGTCGGATTTGGGAAGTGGCGGTCGTGGCAAGCAAACCGGGTAATAGACACGTGAGAAGTGTCCAGTCGGGGGGAAGCGGCGTTTTAACAGAAATGACGGAGGCGGATCTACAGGGAATGATGCAACAGTCAGGGAAACTTGCAGTGGAATGAGTAGGTGACGTCGTCCAATGGTCCGTCAAGGACAGCTCACCCCCGCACCACGAATTTCGCTGTATTCAAATCTATCGGCTAGATCGCCACCCCACGCATTTATCATCAGCCGTTTAGAAGTCGAGTGATCGTCCGAATTCCTCTGAAGCTCGTTACTCCAAGTCTTCGGCCTGTTCGAACGTCTGGTAGCGGCACAGAAGGTGCAGAACCACTACAGTGCTCTCCAGAACCCGTGCACTGCTTCTACAGGAAAGCTACGCTACAGGAAGCTCACTGCCACGAGGAAAATTGGTCTCTCCACGTCAAAGGTGGCGAATTGGAAAAGGTAAGCCTGAACCTGTTCCTCCCATGCAATTGGTTTCGAGGGTGGCGGAGTCGACGTTCTCAAAAACGTAAAACTACAGTCTGATCATAAAATTGCAAGCGTCGTCTTCATTTTGCATGAATTGTCATCGAAGTATATGTGGGGTTTTCTACAGGAGGTGATTTTTAAGGCTCATCTGTAGATAGTCTTCGCGAATTGTGTGCATGGCAGAGGCGTAGTTCTACGCTCTGTCCCAAAAGGCTAGTTTTTGATACGCACCCGCCACCTCCAGCTACATAGCAGGTTTTCACCATGCCGGGTGGATTCATCAGAAAGGAACCGACCGACTCAAAGAAACTAAGGGAGAACCCTGAGGTGGTAGAGCTGTTCACTCGGGCGCAATGGATGTCGTTCTGCGACAAACTTCAAGGATATGATGATGAGGTGGCAGAGGAGTTCTTGCGGGCTCTGAAGCCAAAATCAAAAACGCTGGCCACCGTCAATTTCAGGGGTTTGAGTCTCAGACTCACCCCACAGTTCATCAGCCGAGTCACTGAGCTCCCAATGGGGGTACCATGGGACAAAGAAGAGAGGAAATTAGGCCAAAAGGCTAAAAAGGAATTCTTCCCACCAGAGGAGCAATTCTCAGAGGATAAGAACAGGGTTCGCAGAACTAGCTTACTGCCACTTTGGAGCGAGGTCGGCCTCCAAATTATGAAATACATCACATGCGAAGGACGGTTTAGCATTGTGTATGGGTACCATTTCCGGCTACTCACTGAATTGAGACATCAGATGGACCTACCTGCAGAGAACAAACTAAGTATTCCCTACTTTCTACTGCAGTCTATGACAGAATGTGCCACCAAGTTAAAAGAAGGCACGCCAGACCAGGTAGCCCACCATGGGCTAATTAAGCTCCTCGTGGAGGATGCACTCCACACATATAAAGTCCCTCTCTCGTGGGAAGCCTTCCGAAATCTGACTAAGGATGGTGATATAAAAATGTTGACCGAAGAGCTTGGTTCCTCCAGTAGCGAGGAGAAGGAGTCAGTACCCACAGAGAGGAAAGAAAAAGGCCAAAGACCCACGGCCAAAGCACCGAAGAAAGAGCAAAAGGAGAAACAAGAGAAAAAGGTTGCCAAAGAGAAGGATGACACACCCATGTTGACGCCCAGAGAGAAAAGGTTACAAAGTAGGGTGGACAAGACTGAGCAGGTCCACGTCAGTAAAGGCACCTCGACAGCGGCCTCGACCAAGTCAAAAAGCAAAACACACTCAGCAAAACGAACTAAAACGGTGCCACCTGTTTCTACAGGAAAACCAAAACCGGCTTCTACAGGAAGACAGAAATCAGCTGATAAAGGGCCTTCTACAGGAAGCCCTGAGAAAGGAAAACCCAAGGAAAAGAGAGCCGACATTCTTGCAAGGGAGGCAGCCGCCGTGCTGGCCGCCCTTAGTACACCTCCTAAGCCGAAAGAAAAACGAAAGAGGGAGACCCCTCTATATTTTAAAGCCCGGAGAAGTGTGAGAATCAAAACAGGGAGGCCACAGCCTCCATCCAGCAGCCCAATTACTATAGAGGATGCCCCTACTTTGCCCAGGGAGAGGTCCCCCTCAAAGATATCAGTCACCTATGAGAGGGGGAGCCCGAAGACAACCACGTGGAAAGAAAGAATGGACAGGTTGGCTTCAGAAGCCCGGCTACAGGATGCTGAGGCCGCTCTACAGGAAACCTTAGCCCGGCTCAAGGAGACAGAGAGGATGGAGGGAGAAGCACCCTCATCACCACTGAGGGAAGATGAAGTAGAGCCGCCAAGAGAAGAAGAGAAAGAGCATATTCCGGAGCCTAGTCCCCAACCAAGTCTGAGCTCATATTATAATTTCTTAGAAGCTGGAAAAATTATACCACAGAAATTCACTATGCCACTTTTCTTCGCATTGGAGGAAGAGAGAGTACGAACCCACACGTGGATGAAAATAGCTAAATCAAAAGGTGTGGCAGACATAGGCCCCTTGGAGGAACAACTCAAGGAGGCAAGGAAGGAATTAGCTATGGCTAAACACGTGGCAAACTGCCAGCGGGTGTTCCTACAGGAAGAGAACGAGAAGCTTAAACTGCAGCTACAGGAGCTGAGGAGAGGAATGGGCACATCCTCAGGGGACATCACAGCAGAACAGCAAGGCAGAGAAGGACTGCAAGTTGGTCTTGGGGAGCCAACCTCGCATCTACAGGAAAAAGAACTGCAGGCACAAATTGAGATACAAGCTCTCAAACAGCAGTTGCAGCAGAAAGAGGCACAATTGGCCTGCATGGCCAGTTGGGCCATGGATGCTATACAATGCAGACAGCCAGCCAAATCCTATGGCATGTACCTGAGAGACCAGTGGCTACAATTTCAGATTAATGCATTAGCACAAAGGGGTATCTCTCAGCTCCAAGACCCGTAGCAGTTCACTGAATTATGCAATACCAGTTCATCAGAGGATAAGGCCAAACTATCGGAGTTCTACCTCCATAATTTGGCCCTTCCTAATGTGACTTCATGGGATGCCAACACGGTCTTAGGGGATATGCAGTTAATGGCATTTGCCTCATGGTTGAACCATGAAGACAAAAGAGCAGCAGAAGTCAAAGCGGTCATGAACCGAGAGCTGAATGAGCCATTACTCATTAGAGCAGAGCCAGGGGATCTAACTGCATTAATATCGGCACACCAACACTTATCCACCGACCCTCAAGCTTTATTGAAATATATGGATCAGCAAGCCCAGGCCATAGCCCATTTCGAGCATATGGAGAGACTGTTAGGGGACAACTGTGTTCAAGCTTGCACCCGCCGATGGAACACATTGGCCCACAGTCTAAAAATCAGAGAATATCACACTCCAACTCGAATGAGGGAAGCTCTAGTACGGGTGCCCCTCTATAATAAATCCATGCAGAACCTCCAGGCCAGCTGGATTGGCCTCAAGCTAAGCCCACCTCTACTGTTAGGATTGATGGAAGGCAGCGCAGACAAAGATGAGCATGAACAGTGGGAAGAGGTGGAAAGAAAGGCTGGGTTCCATGTCAGTGAAGAGGACACTACTGTAGAAGCCTGGGATGTGAGGGTGGCAGTGAAGGCAATGAAGGACGAGGAGCTGGATTAGTTGCTCAAGGATGAGCAATCATTTTAGCTGGGGGGTGATGATGAGCCCCAAATTTGGTAACATTTTGGGCTCATTTGGCCTAACTACCCTTGCTCAACCCTTCATTTTTCATGACTTATGCATCATTTTTTAGTATATTTATGTCATTTGTACGAATGAGGGCAGTCACTATTCCTAGGTGGCTAACACGTGCTTATTTCAGGTTTTTTGACATTTAATGGAGCAAAACCACGCAGATGAGGGCTAGGAGACAGCCAAGATGGGATTGAGATTTTGTAGGAAGGTTGTCCACAGCATTGAATGGCCTTCCTCGTGATCTTCACCCCCAACTCCGAGCTCCAACAGCCACCACCACCAAGTTAGAAGGCAGCCAAACGGATTTTGAGGAAGCAGCAAATCACTCTTAGTTTGGTCAGCCAAGCCCCACTGATTTAGGAGGCCAGCTTGAGGCCTCAAGATGTATAAATGATAGGGTTTTAGCCTTCGAGGGGGACTTTTGAAACCTTGTTGCACATTCTGAACTACAAGCTGATAGCTCTGTTTTGCTCTTTTGTAAGCCATTAGTGGCATGTTATTTGACTTATGATTGTCATCTTTTAATGGAAAGCAGGCAGATTTGAGTTCAGTTCTGAGTTCTTAAAGGAGCCATAGCTCTCGGGGTTGGGCCCAACCTGAGAGCCTAAGGCCTCCTCCCTTTGTATTGTTATCTTTCTTTCAGCATCGTGTTTTTGTTCTTTTCCTTTACATGCATTTGGAAACGCAGTTTGCTGAGTTGAATTTCTTGGTGTGGTTAAGTAGGTTAGTTTTATGAAACAGAATTGCTTCAGTAGCTTAGAATAGAGTAAGGAGATTGGAGGTAATAAGAGTTCCAAAAAAGGGTTGATTGCACACTCATTTTCACCTCTGTTTAGGGGCTGGAATTGCAGACAGTGCCACCCACCAAAAACATTGTTTTACATGTTCATGCAATCTTTGATGCAATATTTTCGTTTGAAGAAGTGTCCATGCATTCAGATCTTGTGGAATGATTCCTTGCTTCAGTACCATGCATGATTTTCCCTTAGAAATAACGTTGCTGTTCTTTGGCTTTACTAAAACAGTTAGAATAGGTTGATGAAATTTCGATTATGTGCAGGACGTGGATGATTTGTTTCGTTTACATTGTGCAGTACTACTCCCTCACTCCCTTATCCTTCTAAGTCGTGCCTAGGCCAACTACTCATCTCCCAGTTAGACCACTCGTCTCCCAACTCTTCTATTACCCACGTTATTCTACCTTTTCGGCCTTCCATTCCTTCTACCCTCTTCAAGACAACCCAGCTTTGCACATCCCCTCTTCATCTCATCTCTCTGTCACTGAGTCATCACAAAATCCTCTCCTACTTCCCTATCCATCCATGCAGCCTCTTCCACTCATCCATCACCCAAAAATCCGATTGTAGAACATCCTGTATGAATTACTGAACTTCCTGTAGAAATTCTGAACATCCTGTAGAACCCTTGCAGACTTCCTGTAGAAGCTCATAAACACGGTTGCTTGGCATCTAAACTTTGTGAACTTCTCTGAAAGGATGTTAGGGACTCCTTAGACCCTCTCTGAACCTTCCTGACCTCTTCCAAGCATTTCCCTCCTTGATCTACCCCTGCACAGTAAAGACCCAGTTAGAAGCACATGCATAATAATTCCAACAACTTGAACAAAAATACAAAAATATGTTCTCTTCAGATAAAAGTAGTCTAGACACATGCATCTCACCTTCATAGAAGTAATGGCATCTCTTTCAGTAGTTTGCATTCCCACCTTTGCATCAGTAGGGCTAGCTGGTAGAATTAGGGTTTGTTAGGGTTTGTGTTTCTTGTTGGCTTTCAGTTCCTTTCTGCAAGTAGGTTAATTTCCTTTGAGTTAGCTTTCATTCATCAGTTAAAAAGCTTCTTCTAAGAGCTCATAGAAGTTGGCTTGAGCCCCTAGCGGACTTGTGCCAGCTGACCAAGTGACAGCTGCGACAAGAGCTACTACTTGTGCATACAACACCGTCGCTTCCAAGTTTGTTACGAACTACCGGGTTGATAAAATTAGAGAAGGAAGCTCCAGGAGTTGTAGCACTGTTGCTACAATACTGGAGCCCACCACTAGACTATGAGGTTTTGGATTTGATGTCGTCTTGCCATGAGTGATTGCAGGAATAGGTACATTGATGGAACATGGCACGATAACAAATAGGATGAAGAAGGAACACATGCTAGAAGACTTGCTCACAATTGAATGAACGAACAAAGCACATCAAGAGGTAAGTGAAAGAAACACATGCATGGAACCATCTTACAAAGACCATCGTTGAAGACCCCGTAGCACCAAGCTATGCGAAGATGAAGACAAAGTACATCCAAAGACACATCCATCACTCAACAACACAAAAACATGACTCAGACACCACAATCAGCCAGTACATGTCAATAGTGTTAAGTGAGTTGTGTTATGAGTTGTCTCGGCCACCTCACTACTGTGAACCATAATTGTTGTAATCAAATGTAATGTAAAGTGAAATTCCAAGTGTCATTAGTGGAATGAAAATAGTCATATGTAATGTAAAGATTTATATGTAATGAAGTTCAAGAGTCATGAGGGTAGTCCAAGAGTCAAAGGGGAATGTCAAGGGTTACCCCACCCTTTGCTATATATAGAAACTCATAACTCATAGAACGTGCTTTTGGGAGCCAAGCTTTTTCTAGAAATTGCTTAGAGAGGGCTTGGAGAGTATTGTGATGAGCCTTTGCTACTTCACAGTGAAAAGTGAGTACATCTCTTTGGAGGAGTAGGTGGTGTTGACTATAATGTTCCACTATTGGGGCTAGTGGCTTGTTGTGGGGAAAAATGCATATGCAGGACGATCCTATCCACCTAAGGTGTGACAGTGCCTTAGCAACAAACAGAGACAACTATTCTAGTTTTCTTCCTTTATGAAATGAGAAAGAAGAGAGATAAATGGACTTACCGGTGTCTTCCGTTTGTCCTTCGATCCGGTCTCTCTTCTCTTCGGGAGTTCACAACTACTTGTCTTCTTGTTTGCCCAGCTTCAACGGGTTCATACGAGACCACAAGAGAACAGCTACTTGTCTTCTCGCTCGCCCAGCTTCAACAGGTTCCTACAAGATCACAAGAGAACAGCTACTTGCGACAAGAGAAGAACTCTACACAAAGACAGATATTCACATTCATAACTAGTTTAGGATTAGAAATAAACCAAATACACTAATGCAATCATACATCAAAGACACATCAGTATATAGGAGAAAACCAAGATAGCTTTATTGATGAATAACAAGGTTCAGGAAGAGATACAACCCAGAGGGCTCCAATCCAGCATCTCCTTCCCAGCAAATGGAATTCCTATCTTCACCCCCTTTCAAAGCATTAAGCACCCAATGATTCCAATCTCAAACCAACAACAATTCTTTGCAATAACAAAATTCCAGCCTCTAGATCTCATGGAGGAGAGATCCATATATAGATGTTTGGAGAGAGGATGAGTCAGCTTGAGATCTGACTAGTGTCCTCTCCCTCTGTCAGTTCTTGATTCCACTTGGAGGTTCTTGCTTCCACTTGGAGATTTGGAACCTCTTACTCATCACCAGTCGAATTCCCTGAGGCAAGTGTCATTTTGGGAGCTTCCTGGGTTCTGACACCTTGAGAAATGAACTTGCCACATGTCCACTCTCGCTCAGCGCAGGTAGCCAGTGTTGCCTTTGACATTCAGCGCAGGTAGCCAGTGTTGGCTTTGACATTCAGCGCAAACAGCTAGTGTAGTCACTGAAATGATCCTGAATTGACTTGTTTTTGAGCAGTTTCTGGTGGAGAACTTCTGTGAATTGTTGTGGTTTGTTAGCCTTGTTCCTCTAGGGGTAGGAACAACATGTTTAGGGACTTTGGATCCCTTAGATTATGGACATTTCATGCTCAATGTTGTAAGGCACAAAAATGTCTATAACATGGCTGTCATGGTTGTATGTATGGATGGAACTCTCACTTTATATAATATAATAGATCTAACATGTTTTCATGCATATGTTGTTATTATAGTTGGACTAGTCTAGCTGCTTTAAAAATGTATGTTGTTTAGCTTACACATTCATGTATGAACTACTTTGTATATTAGTGTATGAATCTTGTAGGAATCGTGTTGTTGGTTTAACCCGTCACCCTAGATTGTGGACTATTTCGCTTCCAACCCATGATGTCATTATGCTCGTGTGTTCCTTTTAGGCTGCATACTATTACAGGATTCTAAGGGACACACTTCCTTTTCCCCCTCGTGTGTTAGAACCTCCCCACAAGGTCACACACTTCTTCTGAAAAAGATATATTTCTTACCTCTGTGTGCTATTGCAGTCAAGGCATTGATTTACAACCCACTACTAGGACTCCTACTCCAAATGTTCTGAGGTCTAGTTGGGACTTCTTGCTGGGGAGATCCCCTGACATGTTGGAAAGTCCAACACCATCAACATTTTTGGTGCTAGAAGGAGGGCTAGATGACAAGATGAGTCCTCAAATTCTATTTTGAATCTATGACTAACTATACAATTTATCCTTCGAGATGTTTGTCTTATGGAAATGAGTTTGAAATCTTGGAGGATCTCTGGAATGACTTATCTCATAACACATACAAAGGTGAAGGTGAAACATCCTGGCATAGACACAGATCTGTCTTTGCAAGTCTCTATTACAGGTATGGAACCTATGAGGATTACATAGCCTGCTCACTGTTTTCATAACGCTTCGAGGGAATCCACTACAATGGCATGTCACTCTCTTCATTAGTTGGTTGTAGAGGTAGACCATTCTTTCCATTATTATGACCATAGTACAATTAATAAAAAAAATCTGAAATTATGGAAAGCCCTTGATGAATCCCTTGTGCAATTTTAGGATCGCTTTTGTAATCTCGCATTTCAAATCCCAAAGGATGAAATTGATTGGAAATTTCTTCGTGAAATATTTCAGTATCTTTTTCACACATCTAAAAATCGACAAGTGTTAGAATCATTCAAACCCCTCCCAGCATAGCTCGGGGTTAGAGTTGCCAAATTTGAGAGAGACAAGGTTGTTTTCACAAGTGATTGTCCGTCCTCTTCTCATCAAACAACTCTTGCTCCACAGTGTGAGGTGGGAGAAGGTGCACTCATATCTTTTGAACTATGACATCATCCCACCCCACTTACTCTTAATATCTACTCATATTTGGCTTGCAAGACTATTGGTTGTCACGATAAATTGTTTCCTCAACCTTCGTCCCCTCATTCTGTTGATCCTCTTGATTGTACTATGTTGTGTTCTCCCGTTCTTGACTCCACATCTCGTGTTCACGGGGATCAAGTTGTCAACGGAGTTGATGTTTTGCAACAAACCTGCGCTATCACTCATGATGAGTGTGTGCGAGAATCTCGAGAAGAACCCACAGTGAAGGATTACCTTCCATCTGTGCCTCATCCGCTCTATCCTGACATCTTGTGTGATTCTGCCGCTTTTGATTTTCTTTGTGAAAACTCATCTCTGGATATTTCTACTTCCGATCATTCACATGACACACTTGATGTCAGTCTCTCATTTCATTACAGAGAGGACACATATTTCTATGAAAATCCATTCAATATTTCATCTGTCATTTGCAAAAACACAGAGGGTGAGTGTCCTTGTTTCTCATCAACCCCTCTGCATGATTCGTCAAATCATGAGGATGCCAATGAAAATCTCAAATTTTCTGATCATGGTTGTCGTGATCTATTTACTCCTTCATTCGATCATGTTGTTGATTCAATCAGTGTTGATCTTTCTAAGCCACTGGTATTTGATGATCTATCTGCTGATGAAGTGGAAACCCCTCAAACTGTCAAGGCACTTTAGCCTACGCTGATGGTTATGTCAGGCCCTTGTTGTCCTGAAGTCAGCTCCACTTCCGAAAAAAAATCTATTGAAACACTTCAGGATCCTGATCACTCTCCTGTTTGCATTAAATATCAATCTAGTTCACAGATTTCACTCCCTCCACCGGAATCACATGATCCCATCACTCATGCATTAGAGGAGTCATACACAATGAGCACTCTTGCGAAATGTAATTTTTCTTCTTTCTCCATGTTTTCTCATCAGTCAAGGTTAAAAGAGTGTATGTGGTTATCATCTGCACACAGTGTGTTGCAACACCATGGTATGTATGCAGAATGTTTATCTTACGCATTTACTCTTTCCTTTTCTGTGGATGCTTTCAAATTCTGATCGTGTTGGTATTTACTGTCTTATCTTTTTTGTTTGCTAGTTTACATGATTATCTTTCTTTTTTAACCATGCCTTCACCAACATGGGCCAACCAATGCGCCGGTGGATTTATTGGAAATATCACTTTTCGTGAGCAGGCCCATGCACTGTTTAGTATACGAGTAGGAGAAATGTTTTCTTTCTTGATTTTATTTGATTTCTAGTTTGATTCTCTTTTCTTGCATGTTTTTCTTCACGTGCTATTTTGATTGCCCTTTAATTCTGCCCTTTTATTTCTGGTTTGTTTTCTTGTTTGCACCCATAGATTAGTTTTAAATGAAACCGTGTTTGGCTCTTGAGACAAGCCAAGAAAATAGAAGAGGAATTGTACATATATCAACATTTGGTTATCTGTTGTCCTCTCTCATTATGAAGATCTTGTTATCTTCAGTCAATGATACCCTCATGGAAAATATGTTCTGTTCAAAGTGAGTCTTGGTGAAAACAAAATGCTTGCATTGTTAACTAGTACCACCTACTCTAATTAGTTTTTTTGGGTTAACCCTTGTCAGCTCAGTCAAATAGAGTAAGGTGAGAGGGAAAACCTTAACAAGTATGTCAGAGGTATATATAACATACTTCTCTGAAGGGACAACCTCTTCTACTCTTAATAAGTTGGGATCCCTATTTCGCCTCATGAAAAATAAAGAAGTGCCTATGCACAGTTCTTTGAAAATGAAAAAAAATGAAAAATGAATAAGGTGAAAGAATAGAAAGGCTTCCTATGCAGAGATATGACGAAAGTAACTCCATTGGGGTACTGTCCAGGCTCGTTGGAAGCGGAGCGATGCCTGTGTTCCTGCGTGATTCCCCCAGGGTACTTTCCAGGCCTGCTGGGAGTAGAGAAACACCATAGATGAAACTATAGCTTTGACAATTATATTACTTGTTCATCAAGATACCCCTCATCCCCAGTTAAAACAACTCAACTGACTTGGCTTGGTATGTGTGTTAATCGATCAAGAGAATGCTAGGGACTACATCTTTCACTCAAGCTAGTGAAGAAGCCATGACGATCAAAGAATAAAACAATACTTCCGAAAGGGTTAGACTCGCTTTTCATGAGACACGGTCCATACACAGAGCTGGAGTTCTACTAGTGTGTCTCCAATGTTGTAGCGGCTACAACCACCCTCTAAAATTTTAGCTCACATGCAAATTTCGGAGCCTACCATGGATCCTATGATCGATCGTTCCTTGGTCACTTATTGGTACGCTGATGATCTCAAGCACCCCTCCTTGATCTTAAGAGTTGTTCACATTCTCATATTTATGCAGCATGTGTCATATTTGGGCATATGGATTATTGTTTTTCATGCAAAGGGAATGTTGTTCTGCTTCAAGGGGAAATCTTGTGCGTATGGTTGTTCTCATTACATAGACATGTTTCACACTCACTTCACACACTCTTGTCATGAAGGTTGTTGCATCAAGCAGAGTATGTTTTATATATTCCAGATGGTCTATGTTGTACCACTATGTGTTCATGTGTGATCATAGTTAATTCCTATCATAATTTACACCAGTTTCACTGATCTCACACTTAGCCAGTTTCCCGAGCAACCTAGCCTCATCCAAATTTTCGTAACTGCACACTTTGCTTCTGTAACCCTTAATATTTTTCGCTTGCCTGTTGGAACTACACAATGTAAAAATACCTCAACCTCCCTTGGCATCCAAAATTGCGCAGTGGTTTCCTCTTGTGTCCATCCCTCAGCCGGAACCAACTATCTCTTGAAACTGCACAGTGTTGTCCCTCAGCTGCCCAAGATACCCTGCATTCAGAAACAACATAGAGGTGTCCTCCCAGGACCCCATACCACAGCAGTGCCTTGCATCTAAAAAATGTGCAATTTTGTCCTAGCTTTCCAATTTGCCTTGCATTCAGAAACTACACAGATGGGCCTCCCAGGGCTTCATCCCGACATCTATTACTGCTTGCTGAAACTGTGCAGATCTATCTCTCAATGACCATAGGGAAAGATGACTCTCAAGGAGTTGAGGAGAAATATCAAGAAACCGAGTTATGATAAAAGATCGAGACCGCATGCAAACTTTGTCGGATGCATAACCATCTAGAGGGTAAGTTTGGTAAGTAAAGTGCATCTTTTGAAGTACATCTCTTAGTGTAGCTTGAAGTACTTCTTGTCATTGTCATATCATTATATCTTTAATAACATGCATGTTTGCAAGCACTAAAACTCATTCCATGTGTTTCCTCTATGTGTCTTGCGTCCTTTCACTTATTGGACCAACTGTCCTCTTTTGACATGTTGATTGCTATGCCATGCTTGCGATCTAGTTCTAGTGATTTCGAAGGTTTACCTTTGTGTGTTTGGGTTGTCTTAGCTATGTGAACACCCATCGAACTCACACACAAAGTCGTAAGCATTGTCATCACTATCGTCTGAAGGTCTATCCCAAGTGTGGCACTTGTCACTTTCACCTCTAGACAGTCCCACAGAGCGGAATGATTTGTTGTGTTGTCTCGGTGGTTAGTGTTGTCATGTTGTCAAAGTATGCTAAGTGTGTGATCACAATGTCAAATCATGACAAGTTCACTTGCCTCTCACACTTAGTCGTTTTCCTAAAAATCTCTTGACAGAACAACTCCACTTACTCGGACCCCAATTGAGCTACCTTGCGCAGTCTCAGCCTTCAATGTTGCTTCTATACTACCCAGAACTACGAAGTTCTTGAGGTTATCCTCCAGGCCAACTGCACTGTGAAATCCTAGAAGTGAGTAGCCTGTCTACCTCCCAGAACTGCGCATAATTTCCTCCAAGCCTAATCCAAACTGCGATTCCTGCAATATTAGTTATTAAGCCTCCCTCTGGACTGTCGAAAACTTGCACTCCACTGAGATCCAAGGCTGCAATACTCTCCAAAAATTTGCATACAAGCCCAACTTATCCGCCTGTTTCCTGTCCCGCATTGCCCTCAGAAACTGTCAAGTCATGATCAACAAGGCCTTTTTTGCCTTGCCTTGCATTGTTATCAAAATTGCACAAAACTGCCCAGCTGACTCTTGTTGCCTTGCTTTGCATTGCCTCCATAAATTGCATAGACATGTCTAGCAATCCCCTTGCTACCTATCTTGCATTGTCCTAGAAAATCATGCAGTAATGTCTGGCAGTTCCCCCTTGCAGCCCTGTCATGCACTATTCCTGAAAACTGTGCAGAGTTGCCCAGCAAGTCCCTCTGTAGCCTTGCTCTGTCTTCCCTCTGGAAACTGCATAGAAGTTGCTCCCCTCAGGGTCCCATCTTGCAGCTGACACTAGTGACTTTCACTTCACAATTTTGCCTCCCAGTGATCTCTGTGTAGTTTTTCCCGATAGTGCAGGTTGTCCCCTTGGAATGCCTCATTCTGGCCTGAGTTGCGCTCTGTGCTATCTAAGTGAGTTGTCCTCTCTCCTTGTCACCCAGAACACGAGAACAATGCATCATGTTAGAATAGGAGTTTTTGGATTTGATGTCATCTCATCATGAGTGATTGTATGAACAGGTACATTGATAGAACATGGCATGAAAATGAACGAGATGAAGAAGGGGCGCATGCTAGAAGCCTTACTCGCAGTTGAACGAATGAACGAAGCACATCAAGTGGAAAGTGAAAGAAACACATGTATGGAACCATTTTGCAAAGACCAAGACCATTGAAGACCCGACAACACCAAGCTATGCAGAGATGAAGACAAAGTACATCCAAAGACACATCCATCAACTAACAACACAACAACTTGACACAGACACCACAGTCAACCAGTACATGTCAATAGTTTCATGTCAAGTTATGTTATGAGTTGTCTCGGCCACCTCATTGCTATGGGTCGTAACTATTGTAATCAAACGTAATGTAAAGTGAAATTCCAAGTGTCATTAGTGAAATGCAAACAATCATATGCAATGTAAAGAGTTATATGTAATGAAGTTCAAGAGTCATGAGGGTAGTCCAAGAGTCAAAGGGGAATTTCAAGGGTCACCCCACCCTTTACTATATATAGAACCTCATAAATCATAGAACGAGCTTTTTGGAGCCAAGCTTTTGCTAGGCATTGCTTAGAGAGGTCTTGGAGAGTATTGTGATGAGCCTTGGCTTCTTCACATTGCAGAGTGAGTACATCTCCTTGGAGGAGTAGGCGGTAGTGACTGTAATGTTCCACTATTGGGTCTAGTGGTTGTCATGGTTGTATGTATGGATGGAACTCTCACTTTATATAATATAACATAGCCAACACGTTTTCATGCATATGTTGTTATTGTAGTTGGACTATTCTAGTTGCTTTAGCTTACGCATTCATGTATGAAATACTTTGTATATGATTGTATGAATCTTGTTGGAATCATGTTGTTGGTTTAACCCGTCACCTTGGATTGTGGACTATTTCGCTTCCAACCCCTGATGTCATTCTTCTTGTGTGTTCCTTTCATACTACATACAATTACAAGATTCTAAGGGACACACTTCCTTTTCCCTCTCGTGTGTTAGAACCTCCCCATGTATCTCTCTTGACTCACCACAAGGTCACACACTTGCTTACAACAATGATATATTTCTTACCTCTGTATGTTATCGCAGTCAAGGCATTGCTTTACTATCCACCATTGGGGCTCCTACTTCAAAGGGTTTGAGGTCTAGTTGGGACTTCTTACATGGGAGATCCCCTAACATGTTGGCGGGTCTAGAACCATCAACATATTGTAAGGGTTTGGGTTGAGGATCATTGCAAGGAAGCTTCCAACATCAAGGCCTAGTTGTAATTCTCCTTTTCTTCAATATTAATACAAATACTTGTTTCTTTCCCATATACATTTGCTATGATGTTTATTGTAATATTCCTTGATCACTTACATAGTTTATGGTTAAATCATTGATGTGTTATATGATTTGATCACTTATTTGTTTTTGTCTTTGCAGGTCTCTTCTTGGAGCATCAAGAGAGAAAGGTTGAAAGCTACAAAGGACAACAATGAGGATCATCATCAAGCATTTTGGAAAAATATATGATCTTTGCATCCTATTTACATCTATGATTTAATGATAAATTAGGGAATGTTTTCATATGTTTTTTTTTTCTAGATTTGGTTTCCAAGTCTAGGGAGATTTGTCTTGTCCACCAAGCAAATTGGCAACTCCACTAGGGAGTGAGATACTCTTCAATTTCCATTATTTTTGAAAATTCGAACTGTGTTCTGAGTCTTTGGTCAACCTTCATTAATTCTAGAAACCTACAACTATTAGATATTTTAAGAATTTATTTTTTTTCTTCATTTTTGCAGCCATCATGCTTTGCTATGAGAGATAGTGCGTTGACAATGCACTTTTCTTCTCAACAATCGTGATCATCACACTGGTGTCTACTTTTGACTTGCGATGATCAAGGAAATATTGAAATTTCTATGAGTCTTTCTCTGTTTGATCTTAAATCAGAGGATCAATTTTGTTTCTGGGTTAATTGTCAGTTTGTTATAAATGAATTTTTTTTCTTTGTTTTCATTTGATTGTTTCATTGTGAAATTTCCTTTGTTACATTATTTTGACTTGATTGTTCCATTGACCTATTGAAGGAAAGAGTCATCGTTGTCGGTGATTAGGTCCGTTGGATATCTCTTTCTCTGTCTATAGTAATCATCTTCAAAATATTGTTGCTCGTATCATGGAAAAGTTTTATTATATTACATAAAATCTTGTTTTTCACAAAAAAAAAGGAAAAATTGTACTTGGATTGGTTTGCATTGATTATCATCATTATGAAAATTCATGCATTAGAGAGTTTTGTTGTGTTTTCTCTTACAAATTGATTCTTGTATTGTAGAAAGTGTGTTTTTTGTTTTGAAAGAGTTGTTTTGGAATCATTTGATTTTGGTATAAAAAGATTTGTTGAAGATAGAACCTTTGCATTATTGAAAATTAAAAGAAGTTTCTCCTTCTTGTAAATAGTAGTTCATTGAATCAAATATTTTTCATGATCATATTTGTTGCATTAGCACTTGGGTTGTTGAAATATCATCAATTTAATATTCATTAGCCTTTTGAGTAAAAATGGCCTAAAAACAATGCTAATAAAATAACTTATACCTTTTATATTTCTAGGGATCATTACACCTACATTAGATCAGTTTTATGGATTTGGAATAGGAGTGAGAATTAACTTTCCAAATCTACAAACAAACAATAGTATATCCACTTATTACAGTTTGGCTATGGGAATATCCTCTTACACAGGAGTTAGGCACAAGATCATATCAGACCAAGTGAAGTAATCGAACCTGCTTCATTGATTACGGTAGCGTGATTTTCACGCATTACATATGGTACTTTGGAATCACTTGAAAGGAATACCTCCTTGCGAGGAATATTTCAAGGGGATTGAGCTTTGTTACACTGCCCTTACGTTTACATACGATCTACAACTTTCCCCTCAAGTCAAGTTGTTGTACATGGTAACCTTAGTGACCATAATCTTAGGGATTTTACCCAAGGTGATGGTAGGGGGGAGGTCCCTGTTGTACCTAGACCAGACATTGAATAGACTCCCTTAGGTCGTCTTGGAGGGTACTTCACACAAGATGGTATATGTGAAGTTAATTACTTCAGTTAATGACCATTAAGCTGGTTGTTAGTGTAACCGGTTCCACCTGCTCTATCTATAATCACTTTTCACATCAATTTCTATGATGTTGGGATTCATCACCAATTAGGGATCTCACTGTGAAAAGGTTTTTTGCATGGTTTTGACTCCTTATATTTGTTAACATGTGTTATTTTATTTGTTTTTACTTTTTAGTGAGACCTTAGGTGTAAATTGTGAGTTTGATTAATTAACCTTATTAAAATTCTTAATTAAAATTCATTGTGGCAGATCCACTTCAATGTTATCGTAGAATCTAGGGTTTACCCCTTGAAATTACACCTGAATCATCTAGTACTACAAGACCCACAGTTACATAACCTGAATTAAAAAAATCTGAGACAATTCAAATGAAAATAGTAGAACCTAAAGTAACTGAAACTTTAGAACCAAAAATAATTCAATTTGAACCTGAAGTAACTGAAACTTTAGAACAAAAAATAATTGAACCTGAAACTAAAGTAACTAAGTTTGACACTGAGTCTGAAATTTCAGTACCTTAAGAGTGGTTCCTAATTGGTAACTTCATAAATTCACATTTCACCTTCACTTCATCTAGTTTCTACTCCTCTACCAATTACGTCTCAAGAACCTGTAACTTCAGGTGACGAAGTAGATCATTTACCACCCGATCTGTTAAGAATTGAAAACATTACTTATCAAGAAACTGTTGCAAACCCTCCTCTTACATAGAGAAATTTGTAGTTGTTGAAACTCCATCTCCTCTTCGACCAGACTCTTGGTATACAACTCCTTTATCTTATTTACCTAGGGGAACTCCTCAATTACGCACTACTTTATCTTTCCTACCTAGGCGAACCATGACAAAACTTGCAAATGTAAGTCAACCTTCATCTATTTTTGAGAGTATACCTAGCTAAAGAAGTATGACTTCCATGTTTACAAGACCTCTGGAATCATTTTTATATGGTGGACCCTTTGTACCCATTAGGTATCATTCACTCAGCGAAACCTTTTCAGGAGTTGCGCCTAATCTTCCTTCTTATCAAATTTCCACTTGGTCTTATGGAATCCCATCTGGTTTATAATCAGTTAATGTAGAACCTACTATGCAAACCATGGAATTTTTACAAACCTCCATGCTTGAAATGCCAACAAAGTTTGATTGACATTTAAACTTATCATATGGTAGTGTAAGTATCCCTCAATAAACCCTAGTTGGATCCTATTTTCTGACTGGGGGGAAATTGTCCTATAGTCAATATTTTCCTCCAGGAGGGAAACCTCTTGGAGGAAATTATCCTCCATATGTGGGACAATATTTTGGTGGAAATTATCAAACATATGTTAAAATACCTCAAGTAAGTTTGAATCAATCTGTTATAACTCAACCTTTGATCGGTACTCCATTCCTAGGAATGGGAGGTACCATTTGGAACCCTTATTTTGGTGGTGTACCCCAGTTACCCTTTGGTCAAACTATTTAGGATACTCCTCAAGTGTATGCTTATAAACTTGTTCAAACCACTGGTCAAACTACACCCCAAACACCTGTTGAATAATCCATTCAAAGTACACATCAAACACCTATTTAGATTACACAATAAATGATTGTCCAAAGTATACCTTAGTTATCAGTCCTACAACATGTGAAAACTATATCCTAAGAACCTCTTTATCAACCTATCTAGACTATACCTTAAATCCCTATAGGTCCAACTATCAAGGATATCCCGAAGATTCCTTTCGGTCAACCTTACCAACGTCAACCCGGGCCAAGATCAACCTTTCCAAGGCCAACCTTTCCAAGGTCAACCCTTCCAAGGAAAACCTTTTCAAGGATTTCCATTTATAGCTCAACCTGGTATGGGTTACCCTGGTTATCCTGGTGGAATGCAAATTCCAATGGAACAACCTATTCCAAGATATCATGGATATCCCCCTCCAACAGTTGGACTTTATCCTCAAGGTTACTAGTATCCGCAATAGGATTTTCACAGAAAATTACCCTTCATTTCCAATTTAGATTTACCCAAATTGTCCCAGATTATTAATGACCTAATTTATCAATATCTTTTCTAGCCAACTATTCCTACAAAATTACCAAGTGACATACCAAAATTCGATGGAAAACCTAGAGAAGACCCATTGAATCATGTGATGACTTATCATTTATGGTGTTCATCAAACTCCATAAATGATGATTCCATTCAATTGTATCTTTTCCAGTGAACTTTAACAGGCCTTGCAACCAAATGGTACATTTAGTTACCACGTGCATCCTTAAATAACTTCAACACCTTAGAAACAAAATTTTTGACACACTTTCAACTGCTAATTCGATATGAAACTAGTACTAATATTTTAACTTCATTACGATAGTCAAACTCCACATATATCTCTGGTCACATACATGAATGGAGATGTCATCATCGTTTAGTTGAAACTTATATTCTAGATCAATTATTAGCTGAATGGTTTTTCAAATCATTACTTCCTGATATAACTGAAGATGTTGCCAAAGGAGGAGTTGTTACAGAAGAGCAGGTTATTGCTCGTGCCCAATATTTAGATTTTGTTTATTCACAATCTGGCGCGTTGTACCAAAAAATTCCAAATGATCATAAAATATTGAACACAATTTCATTAGATTCTACAATATCTCATGTTGTTTATGGTGTGATTGGTTATGTCAATCAATAGTCTACAAGTAAACCTTCCGATCATTCTAATCCCAAGTCTACTCCTACTATTGTTGTTCAAAATTCACCTCTTGTTACTACTACTCCTATTAATGCTTCCAAGGTTAACGTGGTTCAAGCATCAAGTGGTAAGCCTCAACAACCTAGAGGTAAAAATAAGGGCAAAGGAAAAGCAAAATAAAATGCCCCTCAATAGGAAAAAACATGAAAACACAATCTCCTGAAGAGAAATGGAAATCATGATATCCTTGTGTTATTTGCAATGAGGATCATTATACTAAAGAGTGTCCACATCATGTGGAGGTTAATCAATTTATTAAAGGTTCCTATACAACTATTGTCTTAACAAGCCCTTCCCCTCTTGGGAGACTAAGATGATTGCTCAAAATACATCTTCTTCCCAAAATTCTGCAGACATCATGATGGTGTATGTTGAGGTTGCTCAAGTTATGATAGCTACATTAACCAATGATTATGGTTCCCCACATCCTCCAAATACAAGCACTACAGATCAACCTTCCACATCAATCACACCTCCTTCTAATCCTCTATAGATCAAGCAATCAACTTATGAAACAATGATTTGGCCTCCTCCTAAAGGTGTCATTCAAAAATTGTCTTTTAGTCTGCATGCTAGAGCGGCTCAAAATTATAATATTATTGAAGACTTAACTATGGATTCTTTAGCAATGTTGACTCTCGAAGTGCTTCAAAGTTTCCCAGCACAATGAAAATCATTGTTATTAACCATTGGTGGAATTGATCCACAAGATTTGAACCTTATAGTCTTTGATCTTGAGAATCATGTACCTAGACTCTCACATCAACTTGCATTCCAAATTCAAGTTGTTGTATGTGGATTTTTTTATTTTTATTTCTGTACCGTGACAGACGAGGGAGATTCTACATGCATGTTGTTTGTATCTTGTTGGAAATCCTTAGGATTTCCTCCAATTAACCAATCACCTACCACTCTTAAAGCATTTAATGGAGGATGATTCAAACACCACGACATTTTAAATGCATTACCCGTGGAATTACAAGGTAAAATGGTTACTGTCAAAGTGGAAGTCATCGATCCACAACTAGACTATAACCTTTTACTCGGTCAAATTTGGACTTACGCCATGTCTACAGTGGTTTCTTCACTCTTCTGTGTAATACAATTTCCTCATCAAGGGAAAATAGTTACAATAGACTAGCTGGCCTTTTATGCTTTTGATTCACGTACCATTGGTAGTGTACCCTTTGTAGTTAAAATGCATGTTTCTTATGAGAGTGTTGGTGTGGGTATACTTAAAGATTCATCATCGATAGGGACCTTTCTGCTCCCTCAACCCAATGTTTCTCCTATGGTTTCTCAAGTCAATATGATTTCATCAAACACTTCAAAATTCCATGAATCATATGATCCATGGATAGTGCCTACTCAATCAAAATTGACAACTTCTAATGACCAAATTCCATTAAGCCCAATTGAATTAGCTTATGAAGCTATCCACTTAGCCTCTGAACCCCTTTATGAACTAAATCACTGAGTGGATGCGGTCATAGATGAGTATTCTCAGTCATCTTGGCTGATATCTATTTCATCCCATGATACTTTCAATGATGTGTTTCACACATATGAAAGCATTATGGAGGTTATGACATTTGAATAAATGCCTTTGGATGATTATCATCATCGTTCTTACTTCCTTCCCAACCTCAAGACCATTGATAATAACTTTAGTGTTATTTTTTTCATTAGAGATAGTTGATAACCCTGAATTCCTAATATTGATTTATAAATCTACATCTGAAAAGTATTTAGGGAATATATCTATGACTATTCCAATTGATATCTCAGTGAAGCCTGGAATCATAGAAAGCGTTCATATACGTGCCTCATTCTCTCTTGAAGAAATTCAAACATATAAGACCCTATTCCAAGAATTCTGAGACATGTTTTCTTGGACATATGAAGAAATGCTAGAAATCAATCCAAGTATTGTTATTCATGAAATTTAGACTTACCCTAATACTAAGCCTATTATGCAAAGACTATGTTGGTGCATCTAAGAAAAGTTGTCACCATCAAGGCTAATGTTGAAAAACTTTGGAAAGTTGGTTTTATCTATCTTGTTATTTTGACTTATTGGGTTTCCAACATCATTTCAATTACCAAGAACCAAGGAACTATTCAAGTATGCATTTATTATAGGGATAATAATAGGGTTTGCCCAAAAGATAACTATCCAACCCCTTATATTGACCAAATAACTGATGAGTTTGCTGAGAATGAAATATTTTCATTCATGGATATATTCTCTAGCTATAATAAAATTAACATACTTCCTTCAGATCAACATAGAACTAGTTTCAGATGTTCATGGGGAACTTTCACCTATCGGATTCTTCCATTTGGACTAAAAAATGTTGGCGCCACCTTTCAGAGAGCTATGTGCTATGATTTTCATTATATCAAGCATATTGTACCACCGTACCTTGACGATTTACTTGCACATTCTATGAAATTCCAAGATCATACCATACATTTATGAGCAATATTTATCCAATGTCATCATTACAATATTCGTTTGAATCCACCTAAATGTGTTTTTTGTGTGGAATATGGTCACTTAATGGGATTAATCATTTCAAAACAAGGAATTTGTGTCGATCCACTCAAGGTAGAGGACTATACTAAATTCACCTCCTCCTTCTCATGTACGCCAACTCCAAAGTTTGCAAGGGAAAGTAAACTTTTTATGTCATTTCATTCTGAATTATGTTGAGCTTGCTAAGGGTTTTACCCAAATTTTGAAAAAAGGGATCCCTTTCATATGGGATAATATTTCTCGAAAATATTTTGACCCATTAAAACATGTGTTGACTCATACACCATTATTGCACCCCCCTAATTATCATTGGGATTACTACTTGTATTTAGTTGCGTCAAACAATACTATTGTTATGGTATTGGTTCAAGAGGATGATTTGAACAATGAAAATGTGATATACTATTTGAGTAGGAACCTTACCACTTCCGAAATTAAGTACTCACATGTGGAAAAGTTGGCCTTGGAAGCTATTCAATTTGTCCAAATATTTCATCACTACATTTTGTTACACAAAACACAGCGATTTCTGATTGTAACCACATGATAGATATTATCACACAAAAATTACTTGGGGGAAAGTATTCCAAATGGTTTGTCATTCTACAGGAATTTAATTTGGAATTCATTAAATCCAAATCTAAGAACTAACTTGTGTTTTTTGAACTGATATGTGACCTTCCCTACACTAAGACAAAAACTATGGCAGAGGATTCTATTCCAGATGAATCTCTCTTTCTTAT
Source organism: Pinus tabuliformis (assembly GCA_031772625.1). Taxonomy (NCBI): domain Eukaryota; kingdom Viridiplantae; phylum Streptophyta; class Pinopsida; order Pinales; family Pinaceae; genus Pinus; species Pinus tabuliformis. The sequence continues at coordinate 346,893,327 of CM062805.1, read as the reverse complement.
CAGTTCACTTGATCCATGGTATGGAGACATTATTATTTATCTCTAGAATCAAACTTTTAGGTTGGATTTATCTTATATTAAACATCATCGAATTTGGTTCTAATCCTAATAATACAACATTGTTGGTGATACCCTTTATCGTCATGGTTCCAATTCAATTTTTCATTGATGTTTAAAACAAGATGAAGCAAAAAAAGTTTTGGATGACTCTCATTTTTGAGCATGCGGCTTTCATATGTCAAGGTATACCACTACCCAAAAAATATTCCATGTTGAATATTAATGGCCTTCTATATTCAATGATTATACTCTTTCGGTTCAGAAATGTCATGCTTTTCAAATATACAATTGGTAAATGTGTACCCCTCCTACTCCTCTTAATCTAGTAGTTATCATTGGTCCCTTTGAAAAACGGGGCATTTATTTCATCACATGTAACCCTTACTCAACTGGGGGGGATGGGTATATTATCCTTGCAGTGGATTATTTTACAAAATGGCCCAAAGTGATGCCTACATATAAGAACGATGGTGAAACTACTACCCTATTTGTATTCAATCACGTAATTGTTACATTTAGTGTCTCACAAGCCATTGTCACTGACCATGGCACCCAATTTCGAAACTTTATGATGTTAGAGCTAACTGCCAAGTTGGTTCTACGTCACGATAGCTCAACTTCCTATTATCTATAGGCCAATGGAAAATTAGAATCCGTAAACAAAGTTTTGACTATTATTCTTCAACAAATGATAGGAATTCAGAAGAGGACTTGGAATATTATGCTTTTCTTGGCATTATGGGCATACCATACCTCAACAAAAACAATAACTGTATTTACACTTTTTCAACTTGTATGCAGTCTCAAAGTCGTGTTACCTATTGAGTGCGAAATATTGTCACTTAAACTAGCTATCAAATTGGTCCCTAGTGATTCTGTAGAGGAAGATAATTTTTTATACTTAGCATGTCTAGATGAGACTTGTCGAGATGCCACTCTAGCTAGCAAGGCTCATAAGAAATGTATCAAAGTCTAATTTGACAAAAGTGTTAATCCTCAAGTCTTTTCAAAAGTGACTTGGTCCTACTATATGATCGAGAACATGAAAAGCTAAGAGTTGGAAATTTCGAGCCCATGTGGCATAGTCCTTACACTATAAAATGTGAAATTGTAAAAGGTGCCTATGAGCTGGTTGATTATGTTGGGATTCCATTATCTGAGCCCATAAATGGGATTTATCTAAAAAAGTACTATGCCTAGATTTCTGCATGGGTACTTTGTACATACTTGTACATTCAGTTTGGTGTGTTGGTTGTTATTTTTTGCGAACAATTTTTATCTCCACTACTTATATTGTGTTGCACTTGGTTTGTAGATGTCAATAAATTATTCACCTTATATTGGCTTTTTTGATAGTGCTAGTCGTAGTACTCAGAACCTTTCATCTGCTGCTTGGGAAATTTTCACGCCTAATGATGAGTTAGTGAGTCTGCATGGGATATTTTTGGGTCATACAACTAACAACATCATGTGGAGTATAGTGTGGTAATCAAACTATTATCCGGTGGCACCACTTTTAGTATTCGTCAATTGGTTGTTAGATTTGACTCTCAACTTATAGTTCTACATCTAAGTAGGGTATATTCTGTCAGAATTCCATCGATGTTAAGAATTTTTTTAAGAGTTCGTCTCTTGGAAGGAAATTTTGATTATATTGAATATTAACACATTCCAAGACATCTATATAAATTAACAAATTCATTTTCTAACTATGTGTTAGATCGAAATTTATGCAATTTGTAAAGAAAAAAACCATGACATGCATCATTGTACAAATGTAAATAGACCATATAAAAATAGATAGATATCCATATATAATTTTGCAAAATATTTTATACATTCAAATTGTGTTCAAGATACATGAGGCTCTCAATCCTTTGTTATGCTAATGACATCAAAACATAAAAAATAGCCTAAAATACCTAAACCCTAGGCACGAAGCTCATGATAACAAACTACAACTTTGACAACATGTCCAAGTAACTAACATAGCTATGCAGGCACACCCATTATATGCCTCTGGTAGAAAAGTGGTATATTGTCAACCCCAGAGTTTGGAATACCCTTGGTAAGTCCCTCCAAGTTCTTCTCCAACACTACTAGTGTGTTAGCAACCTCTAAGTTATGTTTTGCGATCTCTACATGTTGTTGGCCCCGCCTCTGGATAGGGTCATCCCGATCGACCTCACTAGTCTAACATCTACATAAAAATGAAATGTAAGTATTGTTACACTGTAAAAAAATACCAAAAATGTTAGAAAACAAAAACAAATATTTCTACCTGATTGGTCACATTAAATTCTTGGTGGAAGAACTAGATCTAGATCTCCTAAAAAGTTGATACCAACATAAGGATAGTCCTCGATCATGATGATCTATCGGTGAAGCCATCTAAACAAAGTAGGAGTGAATGAAATTATCTAGCCTCCACCATGACTTGCCATTAGGTCAACCCACCTCCTAATATGTGGATCCCTTGGTTTGGAAGCCTCCACATATATCCTCTGAGATTAGAACAATGGTACCTTTTCTAGGAAGAAAGATACCAATGTTGAGCCATATCCAAACTATCTCAACTGAGCTATCTTACACTTAGTCAACTGCTATTTCATGTTGATCAATAGCCCCTCACACCAATTTAAAACTTTTGGCTCCATGCATTCAATAACATATTGCATCTGAGACTTCATGGCTACATGAGGAGTTATGCTTTTGGCCAATTGAGACATGGTAGATAGGATAGTTTTTAAGGGTAGGTCTCATACATCATTGATCTCAATATTCCACTGCTCACTTTATGAGATCCTTGGACGTAATATTGAGAAAAGTAATAGTCGGTGGTTTCACCACCACCACAATGGCCAGGCAATTTAACTCTAGCTCCTTTCTTGGATAATCCATTTAGAAAATAGATGTGCTCTATTTCAATTGAAAGGGAATGGGAACCAATTTTAAAAGATTGCTCATTGACATTACATGCCCTTACCAAGAACTCTAAGAGCTCTGACTAAGCTCTCATGCTAGGAGTTAGAAATTTTTGATCCAAAACACATTGTTGAAGTGCCAACATAGTGTTTGGATCATTTGCTGCAATGAAATCATCATTTTCATTCTCCATTTCCCTCCATTCGAACACCATGATGGACTAAAACCCTGTTAAAAGAAAAGGAGGAAAATATTAGATCACAAGAAAGTCAAAATTTTGAATAAATTTCATGAGAAATTCTTAATTTTTTGTTAGCTTTCCACCCATCACGCCTGTTTTTTAAAATAGAGAGATGGCCTCATTATATTTCTCTCCTGACCCTTGATGATCGCAAGTATGCAGATAAACCTCCCAAAGATATTACAACGCCACCAAGATTTCTTAACGAGCTTTAATCTGGAAAATGAACTATTAAAAATAAAAAAATTGAACCGTGGAAATGGAGAAGGAGGAGAGATCTCTTACTTGAAAGAAATGGCACCTAAAATCGTACACTGGATTGATCACAATCTGATCTATAAATTTGAAGGTAAAAAGGGGTTTTTAGCTCTATAATTGGTAAAAATAAAATGTTTTTTTGGTCTTTTATAGAGGATATCAACACATGAGGACCTAATGATTTTAGGTGGAAACCCAATGTGGGAGAAATCCAGAGTTTAGATCTGATCGATTCCTCCATCTGGCTGCTTTCTCTCGTAAAGCCAAAGATGGAAGGGATTCACATAGAGCAGAGAGAGCTGGACTTCAACATAGAGCATTGGTCACGGGCTTCAAATACAACATTCACAGGCAGGCTTCAATAAATAACACTTGCTTTAAGATTCTTAGTGGTAGCAGTATCAGCACTAGCAAAGATTCTAGGTTCTATCAAATGAAGAAACTGTCAATGACCTAACCTTAAGGCAACAATTCTTCTAGTGGTACCGGCTGCTGTCAAAGAATACTCTGACCTGCGGCTGTCTAAGATTGACCCGACTGGCCACATGCCACATAAGTAGCACAACACCAATATAGCATAACAAGCACTTCGAAATTGAGATGCACAAGATAGAAACAACTGCGCTGGTGAATGGAAGCCCCCGGCTCTTCCCACGGAGTAACCATCGACTCTATTTATCATTATGTGTTGTCATCTCTATATTCTTCTTTTATTATAAAGAAAAACATCATTACATCTTGTACTAGTGCATACTCTTACCAGTACGCAAGCACCCACCTATAGGGGGCTACAAGAACCACTCGTTCTCCAGTACCCACTAGAAGGGAGCTACACCACCCTGATCTTGTTTATCGACTCCTACTTGAAGGGAGCTTCTACCTCCTCACTGAAGGTTGCAACCCCCAACACCTTGTGGACCATATTTTAGAATGTTTCATACTGGACCCACATGTTGAACAATTATCAAAAAACTTGCAGGCCACCTTTCATCAATTTTCACACGAGACCCACACCAAAAGTAAGCCCAATACCAATATACCAAATTGAATATTGAATCAAAAAATCTGAATACAATCATTAAATCACCATTAAATATCAATCACCAATAAACTAAATCATTGAAGCAACTGAATCATTGAATACTGAACTAACCCAAGTTACAAACAAACAATAACTGATTAAATCAAGACCAATTAAACAATCAATATAATCATACTATTAGATACCAGAAAATCATCACATAACCAATGTGCAATCATTGCAAACCCTGAACAAATGAGCTTTAGAATATATACACAATTGTTCTGAAGCATATCTGTGTACATACGCAACTATCCAACTAAAAACCTATGTACAAATATCAAATAATTTTTTTTTGAATAACTGAGTCACTGAATCCTAAATATCAATTGAATCATTGAAGCACTGAAAACCAAGTCAACCATTGACTACCAACTGAAGCAAATTAATCAATGTAGCTATAACATTGATGCAAACCCTCTCAACTATAATTTTTCAATATGAAACAAAAAAAAACCATTACTCTATCGGATGCGAATCTAAGACCATAACCATTCTAGCACATCAAGCCATCAACAACATGGATATCAAGCAACAACATAAGTCTATTCAATTCTTAACAATACCACAGACAATTTCTTCAACTAGATGCCATGCCATAAACTCAATCTCAATAAGACATCATTGACATACAACAACATTATTGTATTTATCACTTCATGGCATCATCTTGGCATTAGCAACTAAGAAATATTCAAACTGACTCAACACCAAAACCTCTAGTTCATATGGTCACAACATCATTGTTATATAATGCATATGTAGAGCCACATCATAGTCAAAGACCATACAACCAGATCTCATACAAGATCTATGTATTTTCAAGGAAATATATGAATCTCTGCTTCATATATGTATATCCCTGCATAGTTTATCATAGAAGCAAATCATGAACAAATCATATTAGATATCGAAAATGGTATCAAGAGGATCTATGTAAAACTCTAATCACATTCATTGTCTCAAATCCTTGTCACCAAGAGATCCATAATCAATTGAAAACAATCCATTGTAATCTCTGCATCAAAACAAGATCAAATCTCTACATAACATGATTACAGTGGTGTCTGCATACCCAATGCTTTATACACCTTCAAATGAGATAAAATATCCCCGCATGTTCTATCAAGACCACAACCATATCTATTAAAATATCTACAAATAAAAAAAAAACATCTACAACATATTTACATCAGATTTATTAATCTCTAAATTCAAATCAGATATGTAACAATCCATTATTAGCTCTTCGTCAAGGCAAAGAGATTGAATTCATTGGCCTTCAATTACTCCAACAATACAAAACACTTCAATTCATCATGAGAACAATGAGTCTTCATTGATCCTGCATTAAACAGATATTAGCTTCATAAAGCATGTTTAGAACACCCAGATATGCTCCTCCTCACGCTCCTAGTGCGCTCTCGATCAAAGTGAATGTTAAGCTAATAAAGACTTCATCAATTGCACACACATACCCGTGGATTCTAATATATCCTCCTTATATAGGAATTTTATCTTCTAATTACCACATGCAATTACCAAGGAATTTTTAATACCATAGGCGAAACTAACTAAGGAATTGTTGACATGATCGAACTAACTATTGGGAATGGGTCCCCCAGGATCAATTTTGGGGTTAAAAGCCCAAGTTTTGGGGCAAAAATCCCAAATTTTGTATAAAGAAATGTAAAGGCTCCGTATTTTGTGATTGAAAAGCGCAAAGATATCAAGAGTCAAAAAGGGTTTCCACCCTTAGTTTAGATAGGTTGAGTCGGCTTGATGAGATCCGCCCTTGGTCCGTGGACCATGGGATTATATAAAAATGAGGTCTTAGAGGAGTCTAAGATAGTCAGTTTAGTTCAATTGATAGAGATAGCCATTGATGAGTTTGTAAAGAGCTAAGAGCGAGAGTCTTAGCGTAGGAAAGAGGCTCTACAGCTGAGTGTGCAAAGGCCTAGGGTAGAAGTCCACAGCTGAGTGCGCAGATCCCTACAGTTGTGTGCACAAGGTAGTCAGAGTGTGTACTGAAAATCTAGATCATCAATAAAGAAGAGTATTCTGAAATTACTGTGTATTTTACTCTGTCAATTGCATGCGATTATGTTATGTTAAGCATTGGGTTTATGTTTTATTACTAAATTGATGTGTGAATATATATGTTTTCCTTTGTTATATGAACGCAAGTAGAGATATATGTTTACGCAAAGATAATCTAAATTGCATGATAGAATTGGTGAACACTTAAGATAATTCAGGGAACTATACAACAAAGTAGTTACAGAGGCGCGTAAGTGCCGAGATCGCTTGTTAGGGTTACGTGATCGCAGACCTTCACAGAGGTTCTAAAAGACTAATAGAGAAGTACATCGATAAGCCCTAAGGGCTTATCGATATATGCGATGGTAGAGTTAAGGTATAAAACTGACATCACAAACATCTTAGGGTGTAGAAACTTGGTTCCTGCATCCCCCATACTGCTTCGAGTGAGACTTCAGACCACGCTCTGCGGGCTGATGCTGAAAGGGCCATTACTGTAGGCATTTGCTTGGCTAACTAATGCTAAACTTGGGTCAGGGCCCATCAAGCCAACAAATGGTTCTATCGCCCTTATGTAGAGGCTAGCAAAACTGCAGGAGGCAAAGGTACTAAAGGAGTATGTGGATGTAGCACAGTGCAAAGAGAGCGTTCTCAAGGCCAGAATAGGGCCTTGGCTTGATGAAGCCTATATGCTCACCACCACCATCGAAGGAAAGCTCGCTAGTCTACAGGCAACTCAGCAGAAGATACAGTAAGATAGTATAGGGCCAGCGATGAAGCACCTGGTTGAGGATATGAAGCAGGCGACAACACAGTGCACTCCCGAAGTTGTAGTAGTCCAAGTGGATCTGGGAGGTCTTCGCGACAAGATCTTCGCGCCAGTCGAGTGACTTGAGGGCCAGTTACCATGTTTGTGTTGGGGGCCTATTGGGAAACAGTTCCCTGGTGTCAATTTTAGGGTTAAAACCCCAAGTTTTTGGGCAGAAAGCCCAAATTTTGTATAAAGAAATGTAAAGTATCTATATTTTGTGATCGCAAAGCGCGAAGATATCAAGAGTCAAAAATGGCTTTCGCCCTTAGTTTAGATAGCTTGTGTTGGCTTGATGAGATCTGCCCTTGGTCCGCAGACCATGGGATTATATAAAAAGGAGGTCTTAGAGGAGTCTAAGATAGTCATTTTAGTTTAGTTGATAGAGATAGAGTCATTGATGAGTTTGTAAAGAGCTAAGAGCGAGAGTCTTAGCGTAGGAAAGAGGCTCTGCAGCTGAGTGCACAGAGGCCTAGGGTAGAAGTCCATAGCTGAGTGCATGGACCCTTGTAGCTGTGTGTGTAAGGTAGTCAGAGTCTGTACTGAAAATCTGGATCATCAATAAAGAAGAGTATTCTGAAATTACTGTGTATTTTACTCTGTCAATTGCATGTGATTATGTTATGTTAAGCACTAGGTTTATGTTTTATTACTCAGATGCGCGAATCTATATGTTTTCCTCTATTATATGAACACAAGTAGAGATATACATTTACACAAATATAATCTAAATTTCATGATAGAATTGGCGAACACTTAAGATAATTTGGGGAACTATACAACAAAGTATTTATAGAAGCACGTAATTGTCGAAATCGCTTGATAGGGTTATGCAAAGGATGATCACAGACCTTTGCGGAGGTTCTGAAAGACTAATAGAGAAGTACATCGACAAGCCCTAAGGGCTTATCGATCTGTGCAAAGGCAAAGTTAAGGTATAAAACCGACATCACAAACATCTCAAGGTGTAGAAACTTGGTTCCTACATCCCCCCATACTGCTTCGGGTGAGACTTCAAACCGTGCTCCGCGGGCTGATGCTGAAAGGGCCAGTAGTGTAGGGATTTTCTTAGGTGACTAACGTTGAACCTGGGTCAGGGCCCATCAAGCCAACACTAACTCACACGCACATATCGAGGATTTCACTTTCAATATGTATACACGACTTTACTGAAGGAAAGTAGCGTATGTACGCAATTTTTGTGAAGAGAAGTAGTGTATATATTTAAAACTTCAGAATATTCAATCTATTTCAAATCCAACCTATCATTGAGCTTCCAAATCTCTTCCTCATCTTATACAACACTTGTATAATCATTCATATTATTTGTAATGTCTCAACAAGCCTTTGTGGTTATCATCCATCCATAGACAACTGGAAATAACAAGAGTGTGACATCAAGGACATTTTCAAGAAGGTTGCCATCAAGGACAACATATTATCCATAATGCAAACAATCTCCCCCTTTGGACTTGATGGAAACCACTTTGGTGTTTTGAAATCACCTGCAAACACCAAGTCTTCTCTCCCCCTTTGAAATCAAGGGAAAATGGTTGAACCAGGGTTAATAAATTACTTCCGTTATAGTGCTCATCACTGTAAGTCTTATTTGTTGAATATGAATCATGAAATCTACATACAGACCATCCTCCCCCTAAGCATATGATATACATTACGAATATATGAAATAAAGTACAAGGATTGAAATTCGTAGATAAACAAATATTACCTTTCCTATGACCAATGACTCTATGCTCCCATGACTACATCAATCACCCAACGTATTGGGTTTACATATTTAACCAAAATTTTAGATCTATGTCCCAAAATAATGGGATTTCATACATAGCATGACTTGATCCCAATAGCCCATGCATGAATAAATTTTACAATGATTACAATATGGGTATTTTCATGACCTTTACATCAAGAGACATATTTGACATGTATAACCATAAACATGAATCTCAACAATGAAGTAGCAAGATTATGATTGTCATAAGCAACCATCATGCACCATATAGGAATCTGCAACATACTCATCCGACAATAGCGTGAACATACTCATCAAGAAGCAATGTAAGATAATACAATGTAGCATCAATCTCTCGAATATCATCAACACGTGATCAAATATGCAATGCTTCCAAGCATCAAAAGGATAATATAGAAGAAGCATAAGATTGTGCAATGAAGCTTTGTCAACAACTCATCCCATTGACCACATGTCATCAAGGTCAGCACACTCTCTCCATATATAGGAAGAGCAACAATCCTCAAGCAACAATATCAATCTATTGAACCATAAAACCATAGGTAGAATAAACATTCATCAATGACACATGTGAAAACCAAGTGTACCTCTAGCATCACAAGCCATTGAATTATAACGACCATAGCATACACATCCTCCTCATCAAGTGTATCAAGTAATATTAACACACCATTAACAACTTCACCAAGTGCAACTCAAGCAACATATAGGCATCATTCATGACTTCACCAAATGTGATCCAAGCATCCATGACATAGAGATAACAATAAGTATTATCAATATTGATCATTGAAAAAAGATTGATGACAACAGTAATAACCATGAACTCATCATAGGCAACATCATGTAATAAGGAGTTCTCAAAAGTCCATATGCCAACAATTAACTATTAGAAGCATGGAATATGCTCCCCCTGAACCTGTGCCAACTCTTCACCATCAATTTTGATCACATTATATTGATCTCATCAATCAAAAAATGCACCAAGGAACCATTTCAACAGTAGCAACAATATAAGATTTTGAAACCAACATTATTCTAAGCAACATAAGAGAATCATTGTCAGATAACAAATCAATGTTAGAACCAAAAAAAAAATAATGAACTGATGGAAGCATATGAGAATCTCCCCTTGAATATGTGCCACTTCCTTTTCATTACTGAGTAGCATACATGACTGTCTATATCAAGAGTCGTGTGTACACGCGACTATTTTTCATACGATCCACGTGCATAATGTAAAATGTTGATTTTCATATCCAAAACTTCCCTTGAACATGTCATGTATGTTCCTAATCACTATTACTTTATCAAATGCAATGTCAGTACTATAAACATCACCAAAATAATATCAAAACAATATCAAGAATACACATGTTTGCTCCCCCTGAGATCATACGCCATTGATCCTAAGGAGATTATAGTCATTATCTATTATTCATGAGGTTATGTACCTCACATTCACTTATGCAATTTATGTTAGTAGAATGCATTAGAATAGACTGCAGTTAGGACCAAATTATTTTACTCTAAATCTGAAGAAGAGGAACCATACCTCTAATTTTTGCCTGAATTCTTATTTAGAAAATTTCTGAATCCTCTTTCTATAACCTTTCCAGTGTCTTCTTCTATAACTTGCATTTATTTGATGTAAACACAATTGTGTGTCCCTTATCATCTATTTTTCCTACACTTAGAATGTCCTGCTTTAGCCCTTGAACTAATAATGCGTCCACTGATTTTGTATGCTTATCAAGTTTGTCTCTACCTTTTCCTATAACTTTTGCTAGTGCACTTTCCAAGAATAATTTTATTGTCTTTGTTTTTTTTGAGAGACTCAAACTTGTTCTTATCTCCAAAAATGTGATGAGAGCATCTGTTATCTATGTACCATTCATCTTCATCTTCAAATGAGCATAAAGCGAGGCCACACTTAACTTGTTCTTCTTCCTTTCTCTTAATATGATACGTGCTAGTGGATCCACATTTCTTAGGTCTTTTGGTGACAATATTCTTGTTTGGTTGCTTTCCTTAGAGGAAATCAACTTGTTTTCTATGTGAATCCGTTGTCTTGTTCTTGCATTCTTTTGCTACATGCCCAAAATTGTCATGAGTATAACATCTTACATGACCAAAAAAGGGAGCAGAGGAATCATAATATTTTTGCTTCATATTCCTCATATTGAAATTAATGGCTTTGTAGTGACCAAACATGTTGCAAGAAAAACAATTTCCATTAAAGAAACCTGAGTACCTGGGAGTTGATGATCTTCCTGTGAATCTTCTTCTGAAATTGGCTACAAAGTGTCCAAAGTTATGACATATAAAACGTTCAACACCAATGTCTAGAGGAGAGAATCAATTGATACTTCTATAACTAGGAGAAAAAATATTTCCTTTGAAAATTTTCTTTCTTTGGTTGCTAGTTTGGTTGACTTCTTAAATCTTTACCATGTCTTTCAGAGTTTTCTTTGTTAATCTCATAATTGTTTGCACAAGCTTATGAGCTAGATTCCCCTTTTATAGTTTCATGAAAACCAAGACCAGATTTAATGGAGGGATACCTTTGACTACTAAAATTTTTATCCAAAACCTTAGTACTGTTTTGAAATCTTAAGTGTTTATCCTTTTCTTCTAATTTACCTTTTAGAATGTTTACCTCAACCTCCATTTTTTACATTGTTCTTCCTTTTCCAGATTGTTATAACCCTATTTTCCACTCCATTATAGTGAGAGAAACCCAATATCAAATTACCTCAGTTTTTTGGCTAAAATGCATCCCTTTTCACCTTTTATTTTACTTGTGTGAGATTTATCACATGATAAAAGTGTGAAATTACATAATTGAGAAAATTCTCATAATTATTTTTCCAAAATTTTATAATTATGAGATAATAATTATTTGATAATTGAGAAAAAAACTCATAAGTGTGAAAAAGCTTTCTAGAGTATTCCATTCCCAAAGAGATCAACTTGACCCACATGTGTATGAGTTGACTAGGGGTTAATTATTGTCGAAGTTTCCTAACTTCTCAAACCCCTAGGTGTCTAGATACATTCTCCTGGAAGATAGAATGAGCCTATATAATCTCACCAAGAGGAAAGGGGGTAAAGAGGAAGTATCCAAACTATTACGTGAGAACTCTACTGTATTAGGAGAGGAGACCATCCTACAAGTTGGAGGAGAGGATCTTATTTGTTGATGTTATATTAATGTACTTTCACTTATATGATTAATAAAAACATATGTTCCTTCCCTATATCTATTTTTATTCATCATGCTTTATAGTTGTTTCTATGATATTTTGATCTAATGATCTTCCGAGGAAGGTCACTTTTTGTGTCTATTTGTTTGTGGTTGTGTGTAGGGATCGAGATTAGGTGTGGACAAGGCAGATCACTAGAGTGGAGTGCAAGATTCTACATCAGACCAAAAATCCTTCCCCAACCTACAAGGAGGCCACGTGCACACATATTTCCTTGTAGTATATAAAACCGACTGCTTGATGCATGTTTGATCCTTTAGATTGGGACACTATTATATCTCTATTGGTATTTTCTTTTGTTCTGTGGTGATCTCAATCTAGCATGAAATCGTGGAGAAATAGCTCCTTGCATAATTAAATGCGATAGAATTGGTGCTTTCAATAGAGAATTTTTCTTTTGACCTCTTTGTATTTAGATCTCTTCTCTTTTCCTTTGTATGTGGTTAATTGTTGGTCTCCCATTGATTTCTCTATGGATTTTTGGATTAATTTTTATCTATGTTGGTTTTAATACCTTTAGCTTATTTGCTTGATTTTTCAGGTGTTTTTCTTCAGAATTTGCTGCTTCTTGTTGGATTTGTTTCTTATTGTTGATTTCAACTGTGAAACATACCAGATCTGAACATACTCATGTTGTTGTTGTTTTTTTTGGATCCTTCCTTTGGTGCTACTCTAAGGTTTTCCGTGGAGGTTTGGTGTGCTTTGGTTGGGGCTATTGTCCTCATCTTTGGATCCAATTTTTCATATCAGTTTATTCGATCAAGTAAAAACTAAGATCTGATTTTTATTTAAATTTTTTTGTTGTTTGGATTTTGTCACTTGTTTCTAAGTTATCTCTTTCTTCTCTTGTTTGTTTTTGTCACAATTGGTGGTGTTGTGATTGTTTGTACAATTGTCCTCTATAAAAAGTTGTTTTGAGTGTGTTTTCATTTCTTTGTATCGCCTTCATTTTATCTTGTTTAGGCCTTCCTACCTCTAGAGTATGGTTTTGGTCTTTGTAGAACATTGGCCTTAATTGAGCCATTTTGCTACATCCCTAGCTTTTTGACGTTGCCTTCCTTTTTTCACTTTTGGATTTCGGTTTGATTTCTTTGAGTGTGTTTGTTTCAGTAGGATTTCTTTTCTTAGCTGTGACGCTTTTAGAGTGCTTTACATTCTTGCTTGGGAAATTTGTTTTGGTATTTTTACGTTTACTTTGACTTTCCTTTTGGATTGTTTTTGGGTCATTAATTCACAAAATTTGGGATAATTTTCATTTAAGAAGATTTAGTGAGAGGTGCATCATAATAGTCATTGGTGTGTTATGAGAACTCTTATCCTCCTGTAGTTAGCATTCATCGGAGTGAGAATGAAAATTTCAAATAGCTTCATTAGGGTGATTAACAACGAGTCATTCACACCATATTAGTTTCATGTTGCATCCCACTTGTGTAAATGACAACCACTTAAAATCAATGAGATAATAAAATTAACTAGATTCATCTTTTTTTTATTGGTAGTACACAAAAACTAGCTTAGGCTAGGGTCATGGAGATAGGGGTGTGAGTTAACTACTCCAAGACTACAAAATCAACTTAGAAACTTGTGGTAGGGAGTTAAATCCATTTGCAGTAGTGCAATCTAGGAAACCCTCCTCACAAAAGGGTCAAGCACAAGGTCACAATTGGGCTAAGCGGGGTGACATGATCCATTTTGCTTAGTTTCAGGGGGTGCGATATAGAAAAAATTTCATGCATACAAACAGTGTGATTAGCATTTTCTATAACACTTGGGGACCACTTGGGAGGTAACTCTCAAGGAGGTTTTGTTCTTGGATCCTTTTTGGGATTCAAGTGTCCTTCCCTTCCATGTGGATTTGTCCTACAAATTTTCCCCCAAGTCATGTTATTGTCAGTGGTGAACATAGTGGCCTATCTTCATAGGGCTCATACATAGGTGCATGATCAGGGTCGTCTTCTATGTACTTGGGAAATATATTAGTAATAATATCTCAGTCCTCTCGGGGGGTGTTCCACATCTTGTGAGGGCACTTGTGCCGAGTTTGCAGTTAAAAGGGTTGGGAATTAGGTCACTAGTACAACTATTCCACCGCTAGCTTCTTTGTATTCTGGTTTGCATGTTTTATCTTCTAGGAAATTTCTAGTGTGTGTTGTTTGGTCAAAGTTAGTAATGTTGGCCTTAGGGTGTTTGCACTAACATAATCGTCTCTAATTTATAATTTATCACCATGGTTGAATTTGTTCATCGATAATCACATCATCTTCACGATTTGCCTGTTGAATGAGGTGGACTTATTATTCCTACATGGAACGTTCCTATCGGTGCTGAAGACATAGACCAACAAATAGTATTGGAGTCTACACTTGGTCCTTCTGCTTCTGATATGATCTCTGTTGAGACTTGGGTGGACGATTCTACTTCTCCTACAAATCCCCCCTTGACCGATCCATTAGGACTTGTGTTGTTGCAGCTGAACCTTGACGGTTCTACACCTTCCTATACTTTCGTATCTTTATCAGTTATTTATCCTATGGTAGATTCTAAGACCTCCTTACCTTATACATTTACAATGTCAGCTTCCATGTCATCATTAATGCCTCTTAGCATGGCTATACCTAATCCTTCGTCCACACCTCTCACTTCTTCTTGGGGAATTCCACCAGTCTCATCTATATCTCCTACAAATTTCTCAAATGTTTCCATGCCCACACCATATCCTATGCCAACCATGGTGCCTTGGCCTAGTCAACTGGTAGGATCAAGAGTCTTTTCACCTAACTTTGCTCAAACAACAGTTCTTATTCCTCAATTAGGCATGGTTACTTCCAGAAATATGTGGGGGGGATCATCAGTTGTTCCTGGTCAGCCTGGGGGAAATGTTTCTTCTAGTATGTCACAAGCTTGGTACAATTTTATCTTTGGAGGGGCGCCACCTACTAGTACTTTTCCTAGAGGGGATAGTTTACTTGGTGGTAACCCCTCTGCCAGTGCCGTCCCTCACACAGGTTATCTTCCTTATGCAGGTTCTACTGCACAAAGTGGTCCTTGTTGTACTCCTGGATACAACCCCATAAGAAACCATTCTCTTGGGATTCCTTTTTTCTCTCGAGGTACATACCCCGGAGGGAAACATCCATTTACTAGTCATTATGGCCCATAATAGTCTTATGTCAGGGTGAACCCTTTCTTTAACCAGAAAATGCATCATTCTACTCCTTACATGGGGGGACCACAAGGTTGGTTAGGGGCTTCTCCTACCTATGATCCATTTAGTCAACTCCATAATCCATTCCTATCCTCTCTTGATTTACCAAACTTGGTGAAATTGACTAATGACCCCATATGTCATGATCCCTAGTGGCCACCCATGCCCACCAAATTGACATTCAATATTCCCAAGTTTGAAGGGAAGACTAGGGAGAATCCATCCACTCACATTGCCACCTATCACTATGGAGCTAATCCAATTCTTTGGTGGATGATTCTATTAAACTTCACTTATTCCAATGTATGTTAATTGGGGATGCCACAAAGTGGTATATTGAGTTAGATATAAAATCCTTCGGTGACTTTGCCTCCCTAGCTCAAACCTTCTTAACACACTTCTAGTTTCCTACTCGATATGATATCGACTCTAACCTCTTGTCCAACTTCAAAGAAGATGATGCCATGTTATTTCGGATCACATCCATGAGTGGCATCGCTGCAAGATGTTAGTAAGAACCAAGTTACTAGATGAAATATTACGTAAATGGTTCATTCATTCTCTCCAACCTCAGATTGCCAAGGATGTGTCTATGTTTCGAGTTGTTACCAAGGAACAAGCCATTTTAGCTGCCCAACAGTTGGATCTTATCTATTCACAGTCAGGCACTCTATGAAGTGTTGCCTAATGCCCCTAGGCCTTCTATTGACCCTCCCAAACCTGTTCCTGGCCCACATGCCGATGGCGTGATCAAGTCTGTTTCTGATTCCATGAGCCAACTTGTTTCCCAAATTGGGCAATTGATTGTAACATCTCAAGCCCCAACAAGTGCGTCTGAATTTTCTAAAGCACCCTCAAAATAAGGAGGGGGGGCACAAACGAATGTCTTCGTAAAGTCAAGTTCCCTTGTAAAATCTATCAAGGTGACCATCTCACTCATGAGTGCCCTTGAATGGATGAAGTCCATAGGCTTCTTTCACCACCATCTACTCAACATCCTGCTATTTTGACTCATCCGTTCCCTACACAACCTCAACAAAAGATGGTTTCTCAACCTCCTCTACCTCTGCAAGGGGGCAATGAGGGGTCATCTTCTCATCCCCCCATAGTTCACTAGTATTTATGTGCAAGGAAGACATAAATGTGACTACGCGAGCTAAATCCTATGATGTACCTGAGTCAAGTTATCTATCTAAGGACTCCCATGCTCCACCTACATCCACTAGGCCTCTCACTTTAGATAAGAATGTGGAACTTGTCTATTGCCCCCCCCCCAAGGGTGTTATTCATAAGACGACACACAATCCTTCTACTAGGGCTGCTCAACATTACAATATTGTTGAAGATCTTTCCCAGACATCTTGTGCCATGTCTTCCTTGGAGTTCTTGCAAAGTTGTCATCAGCATCACAAGGCCTTGTTGTTTTCCATTGGTGGAGTCAATATGTCTGACTCTAGTCTCATCACCTTTAATGACGACAAAGTCGTTCCTCGCCTTTCTCATCAGATTACTTTCCATATTATCGTGTGCATCTTCCATAGGAATATTCATCGCACTTTGGTGGATGAAGACTCTTCCACATGTGTCATGTCAGTATCCCACTGGAAGGCTCTTGGATCTCTGGCACTTGCCATGTCCAACACCAGTCTCCAAGAATTTTATGGTCACAATTTTTTACCTAAAGGGGTTCTTCCCAATTTTACCATTGATTTAGGAGGGAAAACTTCATATGTTGATGTTGAAGTTTTCAATGCCTCATTAGATTACAACATAATCCTTGGTCATAGTTTGTTTTATGCGATGACCACAGTTGTCTTATCTGTCTTCTGTGGCCTTTGATTTCCTCATGAATTCAAGATTGTCACAATTGACCAACTTGACTATTGTGTGCCATCAACCCAAATTTCCACTACGAGGAATTCAATCCCACTTGTGTAAGATCACCCTGGTCAGTATGAGAGTGTTGATGTGGGCTTTTTTAAAAGCTCATCTCTTATTGGAGTATTTCCTCAAGTACCATCACCCAACATTCCTTCCTCCTCTTCCAATGCTCCTGTGCATATGATCTCTTTCAACACCTATGCACCCTATAGACCTCCTGATCCTTGGATGGTGTCTCATGATCTTATGGAAGATGATCAAGCTAGTGAGCCTCCTTCGCCATCTGTTGTGGAAGAGGTTTCCTCTCTAGCAGTCTCGTAAATACCTACTGACGCTGGTCAAGAACTCCATCCCAATATGGAATATGATCAAGTTCCTTTTCCCACATAGGCCTCCCCTCCACTTGTCCCACATGACTCCCTTGAGGACGAACCTCCCTAGTTAGTCAACTTGGAGGTCATAGATCTATCCACTAATAATCCTAGGGATATTATGCTTCTTCCTGCCTCTACTCTCCTCGATTTGGAATAGGTAGAGCTTGGAAAAGAAAAATCTTGAATCGACCCAAAGGGCATCTCCTTGGCCCTCCTTGGAAATTCCAACCATCGGCCAAGTCAAGTATCAGGCTTCTACTACCGAACTTTCCATTGAATTGCCCTCACCACCTATTGATGAGCGTCTCATACCCCTTTATGTCTTGATCCTCCCTTATGTCCTCAGGTTAATTTTGAGAGTGCAACTATGTTACAATATCCCTGGCATGGTCAACCTTTCTAGATTGGGCAGTTTGATTTCCTTTGGCATGGTTCCACGCTGATGAGCCATATGGTACCTTTCACCTCCATGACTTCGTGTATAGAAAACCTTGGATAGTGCTCAGTTGTGGGCACAATTTAGCGTGACCTATTGGATTATGTTGCGCTTGTACTTATTGTACATAGGAGTGTGATGCTTTATCTCTTTTTTGTTTGGTGTGTGATGCGAGTATTTGTCATACCTTATTTATACCAAAATTCCAAAAACATTATAAAATTCAAAAATCCAAAAAAATGTATGGTCCTGTTTTTACCTTATCCATGTTTATTTCATTCATTATGTGATTTAACCATGAGTCTGGTCTTTTTGGATCATTTTTACAGGATAAGGTGGTGTTTCTATTGCGACATCCAATGGACCTTAGGTGTGTTTCTCTGAACTTGGCATGTAGGGGTAGGTCATATATAACCATCTCCATTGCATTTTGACCATTAATTCCATATTTATGCCTTAGGTCCAACCCCGTCAAGTTGCAACTTTCGCCACTTTCTTTATGCATTTCGTAGCTTGGTGGTAGAGCTTACCCACTCATGGATACCCTAGTTAGCACCTTTTTTCCAAGTTGGTGTCCATGTAGTCACTTTTTACTCCTTTTCAAAATTCCTCTTTCTAACCCACCATGACCTAGAATTTGAGCCACATGTCCTTTTTTTCATCTCTTTTCTATTTATACCCCAGGAAGATTCCACCATTTTTATCCCTTATTATTGCCACCTCTTATCAGTCTACTTTTGCACGATGAGCCTTGGTTTCTCTCTTCCATCGTCATCATTTGCTTAGACTACCATCCGATTTCACTTGGTGTTTACCCTTTCTTGGAGGAATCGCTGAAATGGGTGGTCCTATTAGCCAGAATCTTGTCCTCATTATATCATGAGTCGTTCCACCATTACCAGAACCAATTGCTATCATTTATACCACTCATTCCTCTAGGAGGAGTTTTCTTTAAGCTCTTTTCATACTCCTTAATTTAGAAAAGGTTGCTGAGCGAACTTGTCTACTTCACGCTCGTTAAAGTACTTGAAGTGTCATTTACCCAGTAAAAGTTTAACCCTTTTCTAGACTGGGATATACTAGTTACGAAAAAGGAATACCCTAGTCTACTTTGGCTAAGAGGTTCCCCCTTGTATACTTTTATATTTTTTACGGGCTTAGGGGACAACTTTACGAAAAAGGAACTTATAAAAAGAGAAGGCAGGCAACATTTATTTCCATTAGTCATTAAATGGAAGCATCATTTATGTCGCCCTTGAACACGACATCTATTTATTTCATTGTATTACAGTTGGGTTTTGTCTTGCCTAGGAGTTGTACCATCCATATGAGTCTGTTTACTCCTCTAGCTGATTACTCTTCCATTCCTATGGAGTGTGTTTCGATATATGTTGTGTCATTGCATGATATCACATGGTACTCATTAGTCATGCCGCCAAGTCACTCTTGTGTCATTCTGCTATTTGTTCAAGGGAAGTATCAACTTGTTGTTGGGTTGTGTTATATTTTTTCCATGACTAGCCAACATAGTTAACCAGGGGGCAGAGCCCCCCTTTGTTGCACAGCGGGGGGTCACAGGGGGTTTGAGGGGGCCAGGTAGCCCCCCTCTACGGGGTCCGAGGCAGTGCCCCGAGGAAATTTTTTTTGGACCCTATATTAGGTTGGGCGGACCTACCTATGGTTTTGTGCATGGTTTTAACACATGGTTTTGGACGCGATCATTTTTCGGTCCATTGTTTTGGATGAGATGGTTTTTCAGTCCATGGTATTGGATGCTTCAACATGTATAAATATGTATTGTAACATTGAAAGGAACAAAATGAAAAATCAAGCTAGTAGTCTCGGTTTTGGGATCCAGGGGAAAATATCTATGTATATGTGTTTTATGTGTTATGCTCTCGCATTGTTTATTTTCTGTTCTTAGAATTCATATGCAGGTAATTTCTGTACGGGGTTAAAACCTATATTTGGTATCAGAGTTGTTTTGGCTTCAAGGGGACACCTTTATTGCTGAGGGGTTTCGCTCGGGCCTGTGGTAGACCCTATTCAATGGGAGATCTACAAGATCAATTCTGGTGGTGAAAGAAGATGGCGATCAGTGGAAATATAGAGATCAAGAAATTTAATGGTCAGATTTTTGAGTTGTGGAAACTCAAGATGGAGGATCTGTTAGTGGATAAAGATCAGTGGATCACGGTAGATCCGGGTACTAAACCAATGGGAGTGTCCAATGAAGAATGGAAGAAGTTGGATTGGAAGGCAAAGAGCATAATACGATTATGTGACTTAGATTCAGTATTGTTGAATGCATTAGGGGAAGCTACGGCTAAGGCTTTGTGGGATAAGTTAGGGACTTTGTACCAATTTAAGTCTTTGGTGAATAAACTGTTCCTACGGAAAAATTTGTATAACCTGAGGATGAGAGATGGAGACTCGATGATAGAGCATTTGAACACATTTAATACTGTTGTAAGTCAGTTATTATCTATTGATATTAAAATTTTAGATGAAGATAAGTGCATCAACTTTTTGTGTTCTCTACCAGATTTGTGGGATAGTTTGGTTATTGCAATAGGTAGAAATGCAACTGCCTTGCAGTTTGATGAAATAGTCTCATCGTTGTTGATGGAGGAGATGAGATGTAAAAATATGGAGAGATAGAATGGTGATGCCTTGTCTATACGAGGATGGTCCCAGAATAGAAACAAAAATAAGTCATTGAGCGGGAGATCTAAATCTAGAGGGAGATCTAAATCTTGAGGAAAACCTATAAAGGTGGTGTGCTGGAAATGCGGAAAGGAAGGGCACTACAAAAAGGATTGTAAATCTAAAGCTCCTAACAAGGGAAAGGGATCTGATGATGCTCCTTCTCCAGAGGCAAAAAATGAAGGTGGGGATGTGTAATTGGCTTCTTCAAGTACACATGTAGATCATGAGGCATGGTTGATTGACTTAGGTGCATCCTTTCACTTCACTCCCCATAGATAGTGGTTCTACGAGTATGAGAAATATGATGGTGGTGATGTCTTCTTGGGGGATGACAGGAAGGCTAGAATCATTTGTCGTGGAAAAGTAAAGCTAAAGTTGCAAGGTGGAAGGGTTAGAACACTTCCGAGTGTTCTGCATATTCCTGCATTGGCCAAAAATCTGATTTTTGTAAGCAAGTTGGATGATGCAAGTGTAAAAATAGTGTTCGAGAAGGATACCTACAAGATGTTTAGGGGAGCATTGGTATTGATGCGAGGAGTTTGGATTGGAAGTCTATACAAGCAAGGTAGCACTATTGTTGATGGGTGCAACAATTATGTGGTTCTTGAAAGTGGAGCAGAAAATCTAGTGGTCTCTGGAGAAAAGACCATGCTATGGCATCAAAGGCTTGGACATATTGGAGAGAAGGTCCTTCGAATACTTCATGGTAAAGGTATGGTAGAAGGTATGAATAATCGCTCTCTGGATTTTGATTCCTATGAAAATTGTGTATATGGGAAGAAGAATCGAGTGAGTTTCCCCTTTGGTGGTAAGAGGGCGAAATAGATATTAGAGCTTGTGCACAATTATGTGTTTGGACGTGTGAAGGTTCCATCACTGGGTAAGTCTATGTACTATGTATCATTTATATATGACTTCTCAAGGAATACATGGATATATTTCCTCGAGAAGAAATCCAAAGTCTTTGACAGGTTTAAAGAATTTGAGGCTCTGGTGGAAAACTAGACAAAGAAGAAGATAAAGGTGTTGAGAGCAGATAACAGTGGAGAGTTTTGCAGCAAGGAATTTGAAGAATTATGTAAGAAGTGTGGTATAGCACGATAGAAGACTACTCCATACGCACCTAAGCAAAATGGAGTTGCAGAAAGAATGAACAAGATATTGATGGAAAGGGCAAAAAGCATGATCAATGGTGCCGGGTTAGGACAGGAATTCTGGGCAGAGGCGATGGAGACAACATGTTACTTGGTCAACAGATCACCTTCATCAGTGTTGGGGGATAAGACTCCACAAGAGGTATGGACTGGTAAGAAACCCTCTCTTTCTCATATGAGGGTATTTGGATGTGATGCATATGTACATGTTCCGAAGGAGAAAATAAAAAACTTGGATAGTAAATCTGAAAAGTGCATATTTATTGGGTATAAGGATGGTTTAAAGGGTTATAAA
This sequence comes from Pinus tabuliformis, assembly GCA_031772625.1. Lineage (NCBI taxonomy): Eukaryota > Viridiplantae > Streptophyta > Pinopsida > Pinales > Pinaceae > Pinus > Pinus tabuliformis. The sequence goes on along the minus strand of CM062805.1, from coordinate 346,870,820 downwards.
CTTTGGAACCTAGTAACAAGGAAGGTTGTGTACAACCGAGATGTAGTGTTCAAATATGTGAAAAATGTTATTAAATATGAAGTCCCATCAAAGAAACCTGAGAAGATAGAGTTTGAGCTAAAGGAGGAAGAATTAGACTCTACAACAGAAGAGGAATCAGAAGATGAAGAGCCACAAACTCTAGTTGTGAGATGATCAGTTCGAGAAAGAAGGAAGCCAGAAAGGTATAGTTCATCTTCTTTTTGTTCAAATTTTTCTTTATCTATTACTGATGATGATCCCAGAACTGTGAAGGAAGCAGTAGATTCAAAGGATGGAAAACTCTGGAAAGAGGCCATGGTTGATGAAATGGCATCTTTGCACAAAAATGAGGCTTTGGATCTGGTGGAGTTGCCGGTTGGAAGGAAACCCATTAGCAGCAAATGGGTGTTCAAGAAGAAGAAAAATGCAGAAGGAAAGGTGGAGAAATAAAAAGCTCGGTTGGTAGCAAAAGGTTATTCCCAGGTGTCGGGAATTGATTTTGGTGATATTTTTCCTCCTATTGCCAAGGTAGTTTCTATTAGATTAATTTTAACTATTGTTGTTGCTTTTGATTTTGAGGTAGAACAGATGGATGTGAAGACAACATTTCTTCATGGGGATCTGGAAGAGAAGATCTGCATGAAACAACCTGAAAGCTTTGCGGTGAAGGGTAAGAAAGAACTAGTATGCAAGTTAAGGAAGTCTCTGTATGGGTTAAAACAGTTACCAAGGATGTGGTATCAGAAATTTGATACATGTATACGAGGACTTGGATTCACCAGAAGCAAGGTAGATCATTGTGTGTATTTTAAATTAATTGGTGACCATGTAATTTATCTAGTCTTGTATATGGATGATATGTTGCTGGTTGGAAATGACAAAGAAATTATCCAAGATTTGAAGACCCAATTGTCCTCTAAATTTGACATGAAAGATCTTAGTGCTGCAAACTATATTTTGGGAATAGAAATTAAAAGAGATTGGGCAAAAAAGAAGCTCTAGTTAAACTAGAGGAAGTATGTCAAGACAATACTGCAGCGGTTTAATATGCAGGATAGTAAACCTGTGAAGGTTCCTTTCCTGTAGGTGTAAAGTTATCTGCTGAATAGTGTCTCAAGACACAAGAAGAGGAAGGGGATATGTCCCATGTTCCATATGCAAGTGCAGTTGATAGCCTAATGTATGCGATGGTATGTACTAGACCATACATTGCACATGCAGCAAGAGTATTGATCAGGTTTATGTCAAAACCAAGGAAGGAGCATTAGACAGTAGTGAAGCGGATTTTCAGGTATTTCCATGGCACTAGTGATTATGGTTTGTGCTACCAAGGAAGACCAGGATTGAACAGAGTTTTGGATATCCGTGGATTTTTTTATGCGAACTGGGCTGGAGATCTAGATCAAAGAAGATCTACAAGTGGGTATGTGTTTAACCTATTTGGATGTGCAGTTAGTTGGATGAGTAAGAAACAAGATGTAGTGGCACTATCAACTACAGAGGTAGAATACATGGCAGCACTCATGCAAGCAAGGAAGCAGTTTGGTTGCAGAGATTGTATTTAAGTATGGGGTTATTACAGGGAGCTATAAGGATAGACTGTGATAGCCAAAGTGAAATTTTCTTGGAAAAGAACCCTGCTTACCATTCAAAGACAAAGCACAATGATGTTCAGTATCACTTTGTGAGGGATATGATAGAAGACAAAAAGGTGTCGCTGGTAAAGGTGGACACTTTGAAGAATACTACAGATGCATTGAAAAAATCTATGAGCTCTAAGAAGTTCTCTTGGTGTAGAGAAACAATGGGTGTTGCAGGGCTGGATAAATGACTAGCTCTCCTATGGAAAGAAAAAAACAAGTGGGAGAATGTTGGGTTGTGTTATATTCTTTCCACAACTAGCCAACGTAGTTAACTAGGGGGTTAGAGGGGGGGTGCAGCCCCCCTTTTGTTGCGCCGATTACACAGTGGGGGGTTTGAGGGGGGTGGGTAGCCCCCCTCTATGGGGTCCAATGTAGTGCCCGAAGGAATTTATTTTTTGGACCCTATATTAGGTTGGGTGGACCTACCTATGGTTTTGTGCATGGTTTTCACACGTGGTTTTGGACGCGATGGTTTTCAGTCCATGGTTTTGGACGCGATGGTTTTTCGGTCCATGGTTTTGGATGCGATGGTTTTTCAGTCCATGGTATTGGATGCTTTGGCATGTATAAATATGTATTGTAACATTGAAAGGAACATAATAAAAAATCAAACTGGTAGTCCCGGTTTTGGGATCCAGGGAAAATCTCTGTGTATATGTGTTTTACATGTTATGCTCTCGCATTGTTTATTTTTTGTTCTTAGAATTCGTATGCAAGTAATTTCTGTACGGGGTTAAAACCTACACCTGTGTTGGCCATCTACGGTAGCCTATTGACCTTTTTGTGTCGGTCATCCCTATGTTTGTTGTACTTCATTGTTTCATGACTTCATCCATTCATCACATCATCCTGGTCTATTTTGTGTCGATTGATGGGGGATACATCAAGGCCCTCCTTTGATGGATCTTCTCTTATCAAATTCAACTCTTTATCAAGGATATTGATCTAGAAACCACTAGTACCTTGGAGCTTATAGACCTCAGTGGCAGGGTTCTTCGCGATCGAAAGTGGATTTATGTCATTGGCTCCTAAATGGTTGAGTTCACTATTGTTTGACGACATCTCATTTATTCACACTTAGTGGATTGTACTATGTACCTTAGGGTCCATTTTCCTCAATGATGGATTCCCTTGCATCTGTTACTGGTTTACCTCATTGGCTGGTAGTCAGGAGGTTTCTACCATTCTCGACATTAGTTCACTTATTTGCATGATGTAGATTTGTACCATCGGGGTTATGTCGAAGACCTTGGGTTAGGGACATCTCATTTTTATGTGGAATCCCTCCTAGGTTGCATTGGATTTATGTATCATTCATATACTTTGAGGACTATCTTGAGACACTTCTCTGTCTGTCATGTGTACACAGTCCTACTGATGTATACTATGACATACATCCACATTGTATTTGTTAGTGGCTATGCTCTATTTATCAAGTCACATGGATCCATTGTGTATGTCTTCGTGGCCATGTTCTAGCATTTCATATCATGGATCTGCAGTGTATTTTATGGCGGCCATGTTCAACATCATCTTCTGACCGAGCATGGGTATGATTGCATCGGGGATGGTATCAAGAAAGTTGAGACTTCAACACTTGAGTTCCTCTGATCTAGATCTGTATTCTTAGCTCCTTCCTCCCATTTTGAGCATTGAGTATTATTGTAATGCATTTTGACCATCAGTTTCTCTTTTGACCTCATGCATTAGGGAGCATATTTTATAACCCTATTTGTCACTCCATTATAGTGAGAGAAACCCAATATCAACTTACCTCATTTTTTTAGCTAAAATGTATCCCTTTTCAACTTTTCTTTTACTTATGTGAGATTTATCCCATGATAAAAGGGTGAAATTACATAATTGAGCAAATTCTCATAATTATTTTTCCAAAATATTATAACTATGAGATAATAATTATTTCATAATTGAGGTAATTGAGAAAAAGCTCATCATTGTGAAAAAGGTTTCTAGAGTATTCCATTCCCAATGAGATCAAATTGAGCCACTTGTGTATGTTATGAAACCAACTCACAAATGATAGAAAAGATAGATCAACGCCTTAGAATTCAGCCTCTTCGAGGGGGCAACCTCCTTTACATTACATAAATGAACAATTCTTGGATGATACAAATGAAAAGACCTCCTTTATATATATAGGAGTCTAAGGGGTCATAATATAATCAGAGTCGACATAACAATAATAATGTAAGGGCACAATAATAACAATAGTGCTCTTTATGGGGCACAATAGTAACAATATGGGCACTACATGGGTACATCAATATAATAAGGGGGTTGTACTAATAACAATAAGGGGTTACACTAGTAGTATAGGGGCCTAACATGACCCTCTCCTTCAAAAAGTGTTGTCCTCAACGCTTGAGTAGTTCTTGATGCTTCTGTATAAAATTCTTGTCCTCCCATGTGGAATCTTCAGCGGGTAAGTTCTTCCACTTGATGAGATACTATGAAATTGATTGATTTCGTAGTTGTTGGCTTCTTGTTTCTGTGACTGCTCCAGGTTCCAATATGATTTTTCCTTCCTCTTAAATTTCTGGCAATATTGTTTGAATTGGGATCTTTTGCAACTTTTGAATAAGTGGCCATACTTCTTCGTCCTTCTTCCATTCATCCCTTTCTTCGTTTATCCAATCTGGTTGGATGATAGAAATAGCACAAAACAATGCTTCCACATCCTCATCCTTTCTTGAGAGTGCATTTGCAACAAAATTTTTCTTCCCTTTTCTATAGATGATGTCAAAGTCATAACCCAACATATTTGTGACCCATTTTTTCTGTTCTTCTAAAGATAATAGTTGTTCTAAAAAGCATTTAAGACTATCATGATCCATTTTTCCCTTGAAGTGTTTTCCCATTCAGTAAGGTCGCCATTTCTTAAGTGCATGTAGTATTGCCAATATTTCCTTCTCATAAATAGCTTGCTTGAGATGTAGCAGTAAAAATACCCAATCACCTACATCAAAACATTTTTCACTATGATGTTGATCTACCTATTGTTTCATTCGATTTTTCACCAAAGTGGCGTTATCCTTTAAAAGTTGGAGAACTTGTTGTTGATGCTCGATGTGATCTTTAACTGCTTGAACCTTTTTCTTCTTGATATGTCCTTCTATCTTAAGAGTTTGAGGAGTGGTAATTTCTTCCAATGCTTTACAAGATATGTTCTGATTCATTTCTTGATGCTTGTTGTGATCTTTCACTTCTTGAACATTTTTTTTATTGATATGTCCTTCTATCTGGATAGTTTGAGGAGTGGTAATTCCGGCCAATGCATTACAAGATATGGTTGGATTCATTTCTTCTTTCTTGATGTGATCTTTCACTTCTTAAACCCTTTTCTTCTTGATATGTCCTTCTATCTTGAGAGTTTGAGTGGTAATTCTTGCCAATGCTTTACAAGATATGGTTGGATTCATTTCTTCTTTCTCTGGGGTTGGGTCCTGGCGTATATCCTCTTCTTTTGATATTTCTTGATCCTTTTCTTCCTCCTCTTCATACTCTATGTAAAATAATTTCTTCTCAGCACACTTATGACCTTTAGTGCATTTGCTATCACAATTGTAACAAAGGCCTTTTTCTCTTTCTTCTTCCAATTGTTGTGGTGTAACCCTTGTAGGTTGTTGAAGGCTAGGAGAAACAACACTTCCATCTTTATAGTTGTGAGGGGTAGACTTCCTTGTTGCCATAATTTTACTTTCCACTATGTAACAAAGCCCTTTTACTCTTTCCAATTATTGTGGTGTTGCTCTAAAGAAGGTGTCTCTCTTTGTATCCTCATAATGTGCTATCATTTCCTCCATGAAAATTGACCACATAACAAGTTGTTTACGAGAACAAAGCTCTTTAAACCATACAAATTGATCAGTTTCTAAATATGAAGATGCAATACATACCTTTTGTAACAGTGGTAGTAGTATAGGGGCCTAACAGTATATGAGTTGGTTAGGGGTCCATTATTATAGAAGTTTCCTAACTTCTCGAACCCCTAGGTGTCTAGATACATTCTCTTGGACGATAGAATGAGCCTATATAATATCACAAAGAAGAAAGTGGGTAAAGAGGAAGTATCCAAACTGTAGCGCAAGAGCTCTGATTTATTGGGAGAGGAAACTATCCTACAAGTTGGAGGAGAGGATATTATTTGTTGAAGATATATTGATGTACTTTCACTTATATGATTAATAGAAACATATGTTCCTTCCCTGTATCTATTTGTATTCAACATTCTTTATAGATGTTTCTATGATATTTTGATATAACGATCTTCTGAAGAAGGTCACTTGTTATCTCCTTTTTTTTGTGGTTGTGTGTAGGGATTGAGATCAGGTGTGGACAAGGTATATCACTCGAGTGGAGCGTAAAAATCTACATTAGACCCAAAATCCTTACCCAACTTGTGAGGAGGCTAGGTGCACACATATTTCCTTGTAGTATATAAAACAAACTGCCTGATGCATGTTTTATCATTTGGGTTGGGAAACTATTATATCTCTATTGGTATTTCCTTTCCTTGTCTGATGATCTTAATTGGGCATGAGATCACGGATCCTTGCATAATTAAATGCAACACAAATATTGTGTGTAACACCCTCCTCCCACATTTATGCAAGTTAACCGGTCCAATGGGGTAAACATGTGACAAGAGGCTACTATGATGTGATTCAAATCCCCATGTACAGTTAATGAAGTGGAAATGATGAACCTAAACCAATCGGACCTTCCACACATGCCACAGAACCTTCAGGAGCAACCAACCCTTCCAGGTGACCAACCCCTGAGGAAACTTGGCATTTCACTGATATGGACCCCCAACATCTCCCATGACAAGCCATGCATGCGACTAAGGCCTTCCAGTTAATACCACAACAAGGGCATGCTAGTAATTGTGGACTTTTTCAGCTAGTTCTGAGCTAGCAACCCTAGATTCTGTGCCACTTTTTCAGGGCCAGGACTTAGGCCACTACCCAGAACTTCATGAAACTTTCAGACTTGATAAATAACAAAGGAACAAATGTACTAATTCAAACACTTGATCAATGAATTAACTAGACCCCTACTAGCCATGACAAGAATTTCATCAAACATGTCACAAATATGCAATCTATAGGTCATAACAACAGATCTGAGCATAGGGGTCTCATACTTATCTGAGATTCGTAGAGAAGCGTCGATTCCATGTCACAATAGCTACATTACCATCTATTAGGTCATATATTCATTGTACATTCATTTGTAAATATAAACATGATGAGAGCCATACATCAAGTATGTCATAAAACATACTCATAACCAACATATAACCAACATAAATACAAGGATATAACCACCATAAAATCCACATATAATCTAGTACATTTACACAAGAAATACCAAGGAGAAAGAGATATTATTAATTAATGCAAAAGCCAACCAATCATGAGACTTCCACGAACCACCTGACCATAGATTGGGTGAACCAAATCATTCTTTCAACCAATCACCCCCTTGCCATATTCCAAGCATGAATGTGGGACTCAAAACCAAACCAAACCATGTTTTCTCAAGCTTTACCACAATTCCCACCAGATCAATAGGCCTTAAACAATCATGGATGCCACAGGATTTCTCCACCTACACCGTGAGGAATTTTCTTGTCTCCTAGTCTCTAGGCTTTACTGTATATCCCACCATACAATGGTTAAGGATTCCTAGGCCTAATGAATACTCCACCCTCCATGCTTTACTTTATATCTTGGCATTCACCAGTCAAGGATTCCTAGGCCTGATCGAGGGCACACACCTCTAGGATTTACCATATATCTCGCCACTCACCAGTTGAGGATTACTAGGCCCACTTAGGCACACAAAATCCGACTTTACTTCAATCTCAGTATGGTTCAGGGATTTCTAGTCCATGTGTTCTTTCTTTTAGAGACCACCTCACTTGGTTTGGAAACCATCCAACAATCTAGCTCAACCAAATATGAGAGAACCCATCACACCATGGCTATATGAATATGGAAAGGCAAGGCTGAAGAACATTGTCATGCTTCGAAAAACCCATGTCAATGGCAACAAGAGAACCAAATACACACATGCATGTACCATGCATGCCAAATAAAGCAAGGAAATCCCACATGCAAATCGATACCTTCAAATAATACTGATGTATTTGCTTGATCCTTCTCTTCCTTGCTTGATCTTTGCTTTCTCTTTGACTTATTTTATTTCCTTGAGGTGCTCCAAGAAAAATCTAAGTGTCTAAGAATGTGAGAGAGAGAGCTCCAAAATTGAACTGACAAAAGGTACCAACTGATCCTCAGAAGCCTTTTTATTAACGAGGCCTCTATTTTCTTTGTTTTTCCATTATTTTCCTTCATTTTCCTCCTCACATGAAACCTGTGACCTTTCACATTCCTTTTCTCTTAATTTCTATTATTTTCATAAATAAAATGCCAATTAATGCCTCATGCCTTTCCAAATCCTTTGCCAATTTCCTTAGCCATAATAAACCAAATGAACACCCACACTAGGATGTTTTTCCCAACATTCAACTTTGAATACATGTCCCCATGACCTTGGCTATTATTTTTCCTTTATTTTTATTACATGGAATTTTGACCAGGGTTGTTATAGAACCCTACCCCTTGGTGGAACACTATCCCCGGTGTTCAATGACACCTATAAACAACAAGACTATTGAGAAGCAAAATATAGTGCCCATGGAGCTTTATAACTTAGCTCGATGCAATATTTCCAATGATCAACCTACTCAAAAGAAAACCAACATGACACATAACAACCATAACAACATTACACCCACATTGCTTATTGGAGCTTTATAACACAACTCATGGCGGTATTTATATCCATATACATATGTACTATACAAAAAGCATCACACCAAAACACATACCAAAAACGTTCACTCAACCAACGGATAGAGAAGGATACATAGCCTGCATCTGATCTGCAATCTCCCATGTAGCTTCATCGTGCGCAAAGTGCTTCCATTGCTATTTAACCTACTCAATTTCTCAGTTCCATAGCATAAGCATCTTTTTATATAATATACACTAAGGTTCCAACTGGAATTCTCCATTTGGCTCCACCTACAATACAAACCAATCAATCACATGATCAACATATTTAACATACTTCTTAAACAGTGACACATGGAGAACATCATGGACTTTAACTATTGAAGGAGGTGAAAGTCGATAGGCTACTGGTCCAATCCTTTCAAGAATCTTGAAAGGTCCACAAAATCGAGGTGCCAGATTGGCACATGATCCAATCCTTAAGGAACTCTTCTTTGGCTTGTTGCACAAACACGCCTGTTCCCCAACCTAACATTCCATAAACAACTTGTTCTGATCTGCATAAATTTTCTACCTATCCCATGTTGCCTTTAGATTCTTCTTAATAACCTGTATTTCTTATTCCATCTTTGCCAGCATATCTAGTCCCATCAATACCCTATTCACTAGATCACTCCAACTGATGGGAGTATTACAACTCCACCCATATAGTGCTTCAAAGAGACTCATCCTCAGTGACTCATGATACCCATCATTATAAGAAAACTAAACCAACAGAAAGTACTCCTTCCATCTCCTCCATTGTTGCATCACATACATCCTCAATATTTCCTCCAATATCCTATTGACCCTCTCTGTCTATGCATCTGTATGTGGATGATGATTTGTGTTGAAGGCCAACTTTGTCCCCAAACCTACAAACTACTCCTTCCAAAACTTGGAAGTAAAATTAGCATCCTTGTCTGAAACAATCTTTCTTGAAGCACCTTGCTTCCTCACTACATCTCTGATGAATACCTGTGCCACATCACTAGCTAAATACGTAGACTTCACTGGAATGAAGTGTGCTACATTTTTCAACATGTCCACCACAACCATGATGGAATCATGTTTTGTAGATGTCCTCAAATAACCTATGATTAAAAGAATGGAAATGACTTCCCACTTCCACTCTAGAATCATAATCAATAGTAGCAATCCACCTAAATTCTTACATTCTGTCATGTCCTTCTTCATATTCAGCCAATGATAAAAGTTCTTCACTGTTGTCAATGTCTTCTAGATCCTGGGTGACCTGAATACAATTTTGCATGAAACACTCGCAATATAGTCTTCTTGAGCTCATTGTCATTCAACACATATATCCTATCACTAAATCTGACCAAACCATCTTCTGTAAGATGATAGTCTACATCCTGATCACTTGTACCCTATTGTAACCTATGCATAATCTCCATGTACCTGTAATCCTATTGTCCTTCTTGTAAGATCTGATCTTGTAATTCTGTCCCATACGAACTCATAATTGCTATATTATTCACTTATACTCTCCTACTAACAGCATCTGCAACCCTGTTCTCCTTACCCTTGATGTACCTGACCTCAAAGTCAAACTCACTAATCATGGCCAACAATCTAGATTTTCTGGAATTCATATTTGGTTGGTCAACTAGATACCTCAATCCACTGTGATCACTCATCAATACAAACCTCCTACCAAGAAGATAGCGCCTCCACATCTTCAATGCATGGATGATAGTTGCCAACTCAAGATCATGTGTCACATAATTTTTCTCATGTTCATTTAGTTTTCATGATTCATAGCATCTGTACACACCAAAAACTCTTTATTCATATATGAAACATTTAACATTGGAGAATTCGTCAACAACTACTTCAATTGCTCAAAAATTACTGCACATTCCTTTTTCCATTCAAATTTCTTACCTTTCCTCTATAGTGACATAATAAGATATGTAATGCAAGAGAAGTTCCTGATGAACCTCCTATAATAACCTACTAGCCCCATAAATGATCTTACCTCATCCACATTTCTAGGAGTTGCCCACTCCATGATAGCCCTTATCTTCTCTGGATCCACTGTTATGCCTTCCTTGGAAACAACATGTCCCAAGTAATGTACCTTTATCTGAAATAAACTGCATTTTCTAAGCTTGGCATACAACTAATGCTCTCTTAGTAATCTCAACACTGCTACTAAGTGCTTGGCATGCTCTTCCTCATTTTTATAATATATCAAGATGTCATCAATGAATACAATAACAAACTTGTCCAGATAAGGATGCAATACACTATTCATTAAGCACATAAAAGTAGCTAGAGAATTAGTCAAACCAAATGTAACTGCAACAAACCCATAATGCCCATACCTAGTCTGGAAAGTTGTCTTGTAAATGTCCTCTTCTATAATGCGTACCTGATGATATCCTAATCTCGAGTTAATCTTCGAGAACACTTCTTCTCCCTTCAACTAATCAAACAAGTCATCAATCCTCGGCAAAAAATACTTATTCTTGATGGTCACCTTGCTCAACTTCCTATAATCAATGCATAGCCTGAGAGTATCATCCTTATTCTTCATAAACAACACCGGTGCACCCCAAGGTGATACACTTGGCCTAATGTATCCCTTGTTAAGAATTTCCTTAAACTGTAACTTCAGCTCTAGTAACTTTTGTGTGTTCATCCTATACGGTGCCTTTGATGCTGGTGCTGCACCTGGTACCAACTCAATGGAAAAGTCCACTTTTCTGTGAGGCAGAAATTCTAAAATATCTACGGGAAATACATTTTGGAACTTCTGTAAGATAGGGTACCTACTCAATACCTCTACATCCTCAAGTTCCTTACCTTTTTCAGTAGAAATATGCACTACAAATAACAGACACCCTTTTCTGCGACTACATTTTTCTTGCATAGTTGTCACCATTCTAACTGATGTTGCCTTCTTTTTACCCTGCAAGATCCTCTATTCTTCATTGTCATCCAAACACTCAATAGATTTGTCATAACAATCCACCTTAGTCTTTCGAAGATACAACTAGTCCATACCCAAAATCATACTATATGATATTAACAACAATACATTCAAATGTGCTAAGGTAGGAGGACCATTAAACTCAAATGCACAAGATATTACCCAGTGATACACTCTCTTCTTTGTACCTATAACCAACTTCACTAACTAGGATTCTGCATGCACTTCTTTATTCAAGCCACACTTATCCACCAGGTCAGGACTAACATAACTATAATTATATCCAGGGTCAATCAAAATGGAAACAACTTGATCAAAAAGATTACCGTCCATATTGATAACAATTTATTTGTTCTCTGCCTACTTGTTATCCATCATTGCATAAATCCATGGAATGCTCTACCCAACATCCCCAACTATCTACGATTTCCTATGCATTGTAAATGTGAGGCTTACCACCCTGATTCTGTAAAAATCCCTCTTAAGATGATCCTTACCACATTTTCGACACTGCAACCATCCTGTACCATCACATTTTTTTTTTCCCTCCATGTTCTGACCCATTAAACTTCTTGTAATTTGCAACATTTTCTTTCTTACTTGCATCCTAAGGCGTTTCTCTTTTTGACTACCATTTACCTTTCTTTCTGTCTTTCCCTTTCCAACCTTGCTGAGATTTTGTCTTGCACTTTGACTGCTCATAACAATGCTTCAATTTCCCAATAACTTCCTCAAGTGACCGAGGCTCATCATACTCAATCTGATCTCTAAATGCTAATGGCAATCCACTGACAAATCTCTAAACTTTGGCCTTATCATCCTTAAGATATAGTGCATACCTCAATAACTCCAGAAACTTGCTCATATACTCCTCATTTGTCATCGATCCCATATTTAGCTCATATAATTCCTTGGCTTTGCTATCATAGTACCTATGTGACAAGTACCTTTTCTTGAAAAGTCTCTTGACTTCATGCCAACTCAACTCTTTTGTCATGATGTCTCTAACATGCTTCACATCTTCCCACCAGATGTCTTTTTTACATTTGAGGCTAAAGATAGCTATTATGGCCTTCATATTCTTTTTGTATTCATGCAACTCAAATAATTTCTTCATCCCAACTAGCCATGCTTCTACATCCTCTAGCTTCGTTAAATATCCATCAAAGGTAGGTGGCTTTGCTTTCTTGAACTCATTTGGAAAAATCCCATGTCACAACTCTTGTAAGGATGATAACAATGACGAACATAGTGTCTATTAGGACCAGAACTAGAATAGAACCCATGTTCATCACATCTCCTATCTGGAGTATCCAAGATCCTGACATCTATGATCATTTCATCTCTGTCTGGCCTGTGTCCACCATGAGACCTCATGAGCCCCAACATTGCAGCAAGAATGCTGCAACTCCCAAATATACCAACTTTACTTTACCAACTCTGGGTTTTATACAAACTTAGAGGTGATAGTGCTCTATACATATTAGAAGCATTATTCTACTCATGCCACCCTCATCTGGGTCACTTGATCATCAAGATTCTAGGCCATTCCTCTACTGAACTGAAAGGAGTCTAACTATTGATAGAAAAATGTGAAGTCTAGTCCTAGTACAAAGAAAGTAAATGATTTTACACTCGGAAGATGAAAGTTGTCAACTTGTAAATGCTATGAAATGACACCAATCTTATGCTACTTTTCAAAAATGAAACTATGCTAACTTTCACTCAATCATCTAGCTATGAGGGTTGCTTGAAAACTAAAGATTATTCTACCATTTTATAATTCAAGAATGTGTGCATTGACTATCTAATTCACACCTACAGAGTAAATAAAGTTCTAATTGCTAAATTCAGAAATCAAAGAACTAATGCTAGTTGATCTTGCAGGAAGGAAAAGGAGTGAAAGGACTAGTCTAGGTGGCACTTTTGGTCATGGAGTCCAAGATGAGGGGTGGAACTACTCCTAAACTAGGTTAATCTATCATTGCAGGTCAAAACAAGGTCAAAACAAGCTGCTACAAGTGAGCTACAAGATGTCCTATACTGCTACAGGAAGTTGGCTGAGAGTTTTTAGAGAGTAATAATGGTGATATGAAGTGTTTGAAGGGTGTATGACAGTAGAGGACAATGTGGGGAAGGTGATCTTCACCCTTGGCCAAGCCTAATACTTCAAGAAGGTTGGGTTTGGCTAATCTGGCTTGCTCACGGTGACCTAGAAATAGAAGTTTGGAACTTGGGTTGGCATGCATCAACAGAAGGGGGAGATAACCTAAATGAAGCTGGTGGAAAGGATCCTTGCCTGCAGATCAACAATCCTGGCATAACACATGCACTTATTACTTTTCATTTGCAAATTGTTGTATGTCAATATGGAAAAGATGAATTGGATTTGGAAAAACTAATGTAACTACTGCTAATAACTTGATTGATGAACTGGAATATATTCTAAGCTACAACAATAAGGAGAAGAAAAATAAAAAGTGTAAAACTTTCCAAGAAATCATAAAAATGGTCTAACTAATGCTACAACTTGATTGATGCAATTGACAAGAAATCAAACTTTGTTTTTGGGCTATCAGAGTGGGGTCCTCTAATCATGATCATGGGAATGGGAGATGATATAGGGGTCATTGTCACAAGATTTTTGATGTATTCTACTCTATTGCACTGCAACAACTAATTAATCCTCCAAGCTAATGGAAACATGAATAGACCAACTGTAACTTAATCAATCTTTTAAGCTAAAAGACATGAATAAACTACAACTGATCAACATTCTAGCCTAAGAATATAGATACAAGAGAGGAACTTTTGTTGATAGGGTTGGGCCCTAACCAAAGAGCTTCAACCCTCTGAGTCAACTCAGTGTTGGATCAAAATAAAACTTCTCATTATCATTCAAAAAGTGGAAAATAGATCATAACAATAACAGTCAAATGTGCTTCAACTTAATGGCCTTTTGGATACAACAATGAGTCTCTTAGCTGGTTTATTTATACAAAAATGGAGCTACCAATACATCCTTATAAAATAGGGATATTTTCCTCCCTAACTCAATAATAGGTGAGTCTAACTCTTCCTTGACTTGCACTGGCTCGATTGGCAATGACACCAAATTTTTGAGATAGAGTGGGGGATCTTTAACTGATTTGAGGAATTAAAGAGGTGTATTATCCCCTAGAATCTCTCTTTCTTGTCTACTCTGAGTTCCTGCACTCAAATCATCTCAAAAATGCTCCAATTCCTGCACTTAACACACATTAGGCCACATGACATAGTAACACATCTTTAGTCCTCACACTGAGCATAATATAACAAAATTTGAAGATAAATGTGAGGAAAAAGTATTTTAATAAGTTGGAGGATGGCATTGTGACCCATATAATATGCCTATTGATAAGACTCATCATCACCCACTACTGAAACTATTTCTCATCCTCTGAGAAACCTAGTCATCTATGTCCATGTCCTTCATGGCCCTGGTGGCCTCTCTAACATCCCAAGCTTCTATAGATGGTGTCTCTTCCTAAGGATAGAAGCTTTCATTTTTCTCTATTTCTTCCCATTACTTCCTTTCCTCTTCTTCCTTCCTTCCCTCCTATAAACTCAACAGCAAAGGTGGACTGAGTTTAAGTCCAATCCAGTTGATATTCAGTCTTTGCATTGCCTTCTTGTACAGGGGTGTTATATCCAATGCATTTCTCAATCTCTCAGGAGAGTGATACTCCCTAATCTAAAGACTGTGTGGTAAGGTATTCCATCTTATCTAACATGTTTTTTGGCTCTCTGCCCCCAATAGTCTTAGAGTTTCCTCAAAATGGGAGATGGCCTACTCTTGGGTGGTAAGGTATCTAGGTTCCAGCTTAACATCTTTGGAAATTATGTTTTGATTACTGATCATAGCCATGAAATTTATCTGCTCTGCGCTGATATATAGGGGTCCTGTTTATTATTTTATCAATACTCTCTTCACCTCCTTAGCCTTGGCCTCCTCATGACTCATCCAAGATGCAAGAGCCATCAACTACAAGTCTCCCAACTTGGCATTGGGATCCCAAACATTCATGTCAGTTAAGGTGAGGTTGTGTAGGTAGAATTCAGCTAATTTGGCTTTGTCTTCAGGGCTACTCTTATCACAAAACTCAATAAACTGCTTATAGTCCTAGAATGGCATGGTCCCATGTTGTGCTAATGTCTTAATCTAGAACTGTATCCATTGGTCTTTGAGGAAAAGTGCATAGGATTTGGGTGGCAGTCTACATTGAAGTGCCTCCATGGAGAGGCTTGCCATTGTGGCCAATTGGGTCTCCTTTTCTTGTAGTTTTTTCCTCAACCATGTGTTTTCTACCTACAGCTATGTTCTTCATTGTGTACTCTCTATCCCTTAACTCACTCAACTCCTTTCCCATTTCTAAGAGCTTTTCCTCCATAAGGCCCACATCTTCCACTTTCTTGGATTTGGAAATTTGCATCCATCTATGTGTCCTTCCTCTTTCTGCCTCAAGTTCAAAGAAGAGAGGGACTGCAAATTTCTATGGTATCACTCTTCCTCCTTCGATGAACTTGTAATAGGAGCTCAAATTGGGCTATGGACTAGGCTCTTGTAGCTCTTGAAAATCTCTCTCAAAGGTTCTTGGAGAAGTTGCCCCCTCCTGTAACTGTTGTGTTGCCTCTTCGCCCTCGTTTTGCCCATTTTTCTCTTCTTGTAGCACTATCTATGTTTTCTATAGCGGGGTCTATGTTTCCTATAGTAGGCCTTTCCCTTTTTGTTGGAGTGTGATAGGTGCCTTGGGTTGCTTAGAGGAGGTTGACCTGGTGACAGGCCTTCTTACATAGGTGATGGGAGTCTTTGAGATGGCTCTAGGGGATGTGCCTTTCTCAACTTTCATCTCAATGGCCTCTAACTCCTCTCTTTTACTTGTTGATTCCTCAATTATAATAGGAGTCTTTGTGAGAGTTTGAGGCTTCCCCTATTTAATTCTAATGCTTTTCATTTTTTTTTTAAATAGAGGAGATTTTTCCTCTACCTTTTCTTCTTAGGTTTGATAGGTGTGCTCAAGGCAGCTAGGACAGTAGATACCTCCTTTCAGGGTGTTCAAGAGACAAAATTCTCTGCTATGGAGGTATCTCCTCTTCTCCAGGTGTAATGGTTTTCTTTGGACTTGGTTCTTCCTACTGCTCCTCCTCTTCTTCTTCATGTTGTTCTTCTTCCACCTCTTCCTTTTCTGTGTTTCTTCCTCTATTTTCTCTGCCTCTATCTCTTCTTCCTCTTCTGCTTCTACCTCTTCTTCATCTTCTTCTTCTGCTTCTTATTCTTCTTCCTCTTCTCCTCCAAGTGCAAGGACCTGAGTGTCAAGGAAGCCTTCTCTGTCCATGTCTCTGAATGTGGACCAAAGGACATGAACTCTTAATTTATTCAAAGCATCTTCCACTATTAATTTGATGAGGCCATGGTGTCCTAAGTGTTGTGGTTTTCCCTCTTTCACCTTCTAGCTCATGTCCATGATGGATTGTAGGAGGAAATAAGGCACACTAAGTCTTTGGGCCATGGGAAATCTTGCTCGAAATCTCAGTTCATGGAGCAGTCTGAACTAGTAGCCATAGACTACACTTAGTCTTCCTTCACAAGAGATGAACTTAAGGATGTGGTAGGCCACCTCATCCCAGGGATAGGGGAGGCTCTCCCTTCTGACTCCATTTTTATCTTCAATTGGTTGTTCATCATCAATGAAGAAATTATTCTTAGCAAGGGCATTGTTGGATTTGTCCTCTTTCCTCCACTGGGCCCCTAGGGGAAGTGTTGTCACCCTGCTAATTAACTTAGGAGTAATGGTAATGGATAATCCTCTCACCACAGTGGTAGCATTGGTTCTCCCTTGAGGGTTTAGGGCCATGGAAAAATCATAAGTGATATCATCATCATATCCTTTTAGCAACTCAAAGAAACCTAACCATTGATGCCTCCTGAAAATGTCTACTAATGGGGATGAAGGTGAATTCTCTTAGTGTCTGTAGGTTCTCTTCTATTGAACCCTCCTCTCCTCTTATTCTCTATTTTTAATTAGGTGTAGGAGGATTTTTTTTATGGTAGCCACAATATGAACTCAAAGGGAACAGAGGGGTGGAACCTTTAATTGATGACAATTATGTGTGTCCCTTATATTTTATAGCAAAAAAACTTCTTTTAGTCCACAAGATGATTGTAATTACTAAGAGAGTACAAGGTTCTCTAGCATGAAAATCATGGACAAAAGAATGAGAGGGCCACTTACTTTTCACTATCAGACCTAGTGTAATGAATTGAAGACCAAATCGACCCTAGGCAACATTTTTGCACCCATGGAGGCTTCCTGTAGTTGTTTCTTGTAGCCTCTACACTTCTTGTACTTTTCTCCTGTAGGATTGACAGAGTAGGGTTCGATTCTCTCGATAGCTTCCCAAGTTCGGCCCTACCTCAATGGATTTCAAAATGAGTGAAAATGCAAGGAAGTTCGAGCTTTATGCTATTTGTGGCTAGGGCTCAGAGCGTTGTGATGGCTAGCAGTGGTACGAGTTTTCCTCATTTGGACCGTTGGCCCACCTTGGGTGATCATTCTCTCGAGCCTCGTAATTAACACCCACTCCCTCTTAACTGATTTCGACTTCCCTCTTAACTGATTTGACTGATGTGACACTCCTACGTTGCATGATGACTAATGGATCACTTTTTGTTCACTAGCTGAGGGTGGCCAAGTTAACTGGCCACCTCCAGCTTATAAAAAACTTTCCTTCGACATTCATACATTTTTCATTATTTTACACCTAGGGAGAAGCTTAGAGGTTACCATACCTGTGCCTACCTTGTGCTCGATCGATGCATGCTGGAGTGCTGGACCTCTTGTGCTGTTACTCAGGAAGTCATCTTGCTGTCCCTTTTTCCTGTGTATACTTTTTGTGCTCCTGTGTATTTTCTTGTTGATGTTGTTCATGGGTGCAGGTGCTTTGCTGATATCCTAGGTGCTACTATTGCGGCTGTTATGGAGTCCTTCTTGGAATGGAAAGGTGTTCCAGGATGGTGGTACCATCCCCTCAATTTGGATGGGAAGAAGAATTAGGTTTCAGGTTTATCATCATAGTGGTACAGGCTGCTATAGGAGATCCTGTAGCAACCCCTTTTTTTCTTCTTTTCCAAGGGATTTTCTTCAGAGGAGTGGTGAGAAGGAGTGTAGGGGTTGAAGGATGAAGTTAGAGTCCTGGTAGGGTAGTGAAGGGTTGTGGAAACAAAGGAAATTTCCTCTGTGTTTCTTTTTTATTTATTTTTAATGAGACAGGGCTTAGGGGTGGCTTTAAGAAATGGTGATTTTTTTGGATCAGGGATGCATGGAGGATGGGTGAGTGGTTGGATCAAGGTGAGAGGACTCTAGCTAGCCTAGGGTAGGCCATGCTTGATGATTTTCTTATCGGAACCTCCTTCCTATAGAATTTCAGGACATCCTATAGTGCTACAGGATCTTCCTGTAGCAGTTACAGGACATCCTGTAGCAAACCAGAGAGGGCCTAAAAATGGATTTTTGGGGCCCAAGGATGGGTGAGAGTGGCAAGGACATGGTTTCCATGGATGTTATGGAGTAGATGGAGGGAAAAATGGAATGGAACTTGAGCATTTTGTCCCTAGAGTTCTGCAACTTGCCACTGTCCTCAAAACCTACAAAATGACAGAAACTATTTATGGATAGGTTGTAGATCTCTGTCATGGCATTCTTCCTAATTTTTTCTTTTGGTTTCTCTCTTCTTCTTTTTTTGGAGGGACACAAGATGTCTCAAGGGATTTTTTCAACCTACATGTCTACCTTAGGCACCTCAAGAGAGGTTTTCACCTAGGGATCTTTTATTTTTTCTTTTTCCCCACTCCTGGGGTAGCTCAAGGAGGTTTTCAACCCAAGAGTTGTCTTCAGATGCCTCATGGAGATTTTCGTCTAGGCCTCTTATTGTTTTTTTCTTTCTTTCTTTTTTTCTCTTGTGTTTTTCTCACAAACAAAAACAATATTTAGGGGTACTGTGACTTGGAAGTTAGGACACTTCCAATAACATTCACCTCCTTGTTGATGGTGCTGATGAAATATTCCTTGGACAAAGGCTTCATGTAAACCTTCAATCTATAGCCATTGACAAGCAAGGGAATCCCTTCCTCATTAATGGTCCTAATATGAACAACTCCATTGTCATGGCATTTCTCTATCAGGTATGGGCCCAACCACCTTGTCATCAATTTTCCTTTGAAGTCCTTGAACCTTGAGTCATATAGAAGAGCCCAATATCCTTCTTGAAAGACCTTGTCCTTGATATTCTTATCATGCCAGACCTTTCTTTGCAATTGAATAACTTCAGTGTGTAGGAGGGCTTGCATTCTGAATTCATCCAAGCCATTTAAATGGAGCAACCTCTCTTGTTGTGCCTTTGTAACATCTAAATCCAATTGTGCTGCCATTCTTAAGGTATTGTATTCAAACTCAATGGAGAGCAGAGCCTTATTTCCATAGACTAATTCATAAGGGGTGAAACCAGTAGTGGTCTTCCAAGTGGTATTGTAGGCCCAAGTGGCCTCCACTAATATGTTTGCCCAATCCTTTCTGATGCTTCTCAAAAACTTGGTGAGGATGCATTCTAGTGCCCTATTGGTGACTTCTACTTGACCATTGGCCTGAGGATGATAGGAAATAGATTTTTCGTGCTTGATATGATGTTGGCTTAAAAAATTCTCAATTAGAAGTGATGTGAATTGAGCTCCCTAATCAGTGACTAGCTCTTTGGAGTATCCAAATTTGTAGAACATATTCTCCCTCAGGAACTCAAACACTTTCTCCTCTGTTGCTACCTTGATAGCCTTTGTCTCAGCCCACTTTGTCAAATAGTTAGTGCATATAGTTATGTACTTTTTCTGCCCTAAAGATGGATCAATTGGACAAATGAAATCCATTGCCCACTTGTCAAATGGCTCTAAATCCACCTGAGGTTGTAAGGGTATTTCATCCTTGGGAGTAGGTTTCCCCATCCTATGGAACTGATCACATCAACTGGTGTATCTTCTTGCATCTTGGTGCGAAGTGGGCCAGTAGTAGCCAGCTTGTAGAACCTTGAAAGTCGTCCTCTTGGAAACAAAGTGACCTCCACAAGGCCCATGATGACATGCTAAGAGGATGTCAAAGACCTCCTCTTCCCTGACACATTTCCTCAAGATTTGATCTGATTCCATCTTGAAGATATTCCCCAAATCCAAGTGAAAGGGGCATTCTTCCTTACAATTCTGCTCTTCTCCCTGGATGACAGATTTGGAGGAAACTCTGCAGCAACTAGGTAGTTAGATATGTTAGAAAACCATGGAGAGAGAAATGAAATAGAAAATAAGTGTTCATCTAGTAGCTGATCAACAACAATACCTTCCTCACCTGCACGCAAAGCATGTCTAGACAAAAAATCTGCAACTACAT
This sequence comes from Pinus tabuliformis, assembly GCA_031772625.1. NCBI lineage: Eukaryota > Viridiplantae > Streptophyta > Pinopsida > Pinales > Pinaceae > Pinus > Pinus tabuliformis. The sequence goes on along the minus strand of CM062805.1, from coordinate 346,849,867 downwards.
TTTCTTTACTTGGCTTATCAATGATAGTTAGATCAAACTGTTTTAGTAAAATAAACCATCTAATAATTCTAGCATTCACATCAGGATTGTTCATTAAGTACTTGATAACTACATGGTTAGTGTGAACAAAGGTTTGATATCTAGTGATGTAGTGTCTGAACTTATTCAGAGAGTGGAAAATAGCTAGGAGTTCCTTCTCAGTTACAGTGTAATTCAATTAAGCCTTAGACAATTTTTTACTAATGAAGTAAATGGCATAAGGAAACTTGTCATCTATTTGGCCTAGAGATGCTCCTACAACTTTGTCAGATGCATCAGCATGGATTTGGAAAGGAAAATCCCAATTTGGGCCTCTAAGTATTGGTGCAATAGTCAATTTTTCTTTCAAGATCTCTAGGGCCTCTCGGCAATTATCTGACTAGCAAAACTCAGAGTCCTTGGCCAGCAATCCAAACAATGGTGAGGCTACATTGTTGAAGTCTTTGTTAAACATCCTATAATATCCAGTAGGCCTAAGAAGCTCCTAACATCCCTTTACTTTTGAGGAGTAGGGAACCTTTTTATGATGGTAATTTTTTTGGGGTCCACTTGTATTCCCTCTTGAGATATTGAATGGCCTAGGATATTCCCTGCATTCATCAAGAATTCACACTTCTCAGGACTAAGAGAGAGGTTAATTTCTATGCACTTATTTAGGAATTTCCAAGGTTATTGAGAGACTATAGGAAGTCACACCCATAGGGAGTGAAATCATTCATGTATATCTCTACAGATTCATGGACTAGCTTAGCAAAGATGCTCAAAACTTCCTTTTGAAAAGTAGTAGGGGATTTACATAATCCAAAAGGAAGGGCCCATTGAGAAAAGGTACCCCAGGGACACGTGAATGTAGTTTTATCCAGGTCCTCTGGGCTGATCTGGATCTGATTGTAACCACTGAACCCATCCAGGAAAGAGAAGAACTTCTTCCCTACAAGACCATCCAAGACTTGATCAATGAAAGGTAGAGGGAAATGGTCTTTTTTAGTGGCTTTGTTCAGTTCTCTGTAATCCACACAGATCCTCCATTTTCCATTTTTCTTTGGGACCAAAACTAGAGGAGACACCCACTCACTATCTGAGATGGGGTAAATGAACCCTGCATCCAACAACTTCTACAATTATTCCTTTACTATGTCTTTGAGGGTTGGGTTCATCCTCCTCTGAGGTTGGCACACTGGTTTTCATCCTTCCTTGATGTAGATGTGATGAGTACATACTGAAGGATGCACTCCCTTCATTTCTCTATAGCTCCAGGCAAAGGCATCTAAGTGCTCTCTCAACATGTCACACAACTTCTCTTCTTGATTGGATGAGAGAGAGGGGTTGATCTTCAAGGTTTTATATGGACCAAATTATACCATTTTGACATGTGCAGGACTTGGGTCCACCAAGCATAACTCATTCCAAGTATTACCCTCAGATTCCTTCAAAAGTTCATCAAGAGGCATGGCATTGGGGGACTGGTTCTGGATGATTTGGTCAATGAGTTCATCTTCATCAGGTTCCCCCCTCCTATAATAACATATAGGGCAAAAATTGGATGGGATGTGGTATGATACACTTCATCTTCCTCCTCCTATTCCAGCCATAGGGGTAAGTCATGCTTAAGGGATGGTTGAGTAGGAAGGTACAATACCAACTGCTTAGACAAATGCCCATTCTTAATGGTCATGTTTCCAGCTCTGCAACTTATGTAAGCATCAGTAGTGGCTAGCCATGGTCTTCCAAGGATGAGAGGATAGCCACTGAATTTGGTTTTTAGGTTGGAGAACTAAGAACTCGGGAGGGTACTCCCAGGAATCAATAGAGACCATTACATCTTCAAAAACTCCCTCGGGAGCCACTGCGGACCTATCTGCAAGTTGCAACACTGTTATGGTATTTCTCAAAGATTCTTGGAGGTTTAACTTGAGCATAGTCTCCTTATTCATAACATTGATGGCAACCCCATGATCAATCAAGGTGTGGGGACAATGATGCCATCAATGTGCACATCGACCACATGACTTCCAGGGTCTAGATACTTTGGGTAAATAACTCTCTCTAGCATTAGATTAGACAATTGACCAATGAAATTGATGGTAGGGGTGTCTTTATTTCTCCTCCCAGGATTTTTGAATCATTTCTCTTTTATAAGCTTTTTGTAGATGGGAACATCCTTGATAGCTTGGAGGAGTGGGATTTTAACACAATTTTTTCAATTGTCCCAAAATTTCAGTCTCTTTTGGAGTGTGTTAGTTAGAATGGATCAATATTTCAAGAACAGGAGGTGGATTTTATTTAGGAACACTCTCTTCCTTTTCCTCTTCAAGCTCCTCAGTGGAGATGGAGGTTCGTTATCTAGGAGCACTCTTCCAGGCCTGAGGTTGATTTCTTGAATCTCCACAGCATAGGCATGGTAAGATGTCTCTCCACTATAGACCTGTTATGCCTTCTTGTTGTTCGGGTTCATATTTCATTGAGAGGGCATCTCGGGTTTCTTAGGTGGAGCAGGATGAATGAGTTGTGGTTGAGATGGAGGTGGAGGCATTAAAGTAGAGGGTTGATTGAATTGTGGCTTCCAACCTTGTGATGGGGGATTCCACTAAGGATGTGTAGAAGCATATGGCTGAAATGGTTGATTGGCAGGTTGGGGTGGATACTGAGGTGCATAAGGCCAAGGAGAAGGTGTGGACCATGAAGGATGAGTAGGAGAATACCAAGGGGGAAAGGGTGCATTTTGGTTGGGATGGTAATAGGAATAGGATGCACCTTGCATGCCCTACTGGTATGGTTGAGGTCCTTGAGGTCTCCTTTGATTGATGTAACAAAGTTGTTCAGCCCCACCTTCTGCCCCTTGGTATACAAATTTCAATCTAGGCAAGGAAGGGCACTTATCTGTGGAATGGTTTTCCTCACAGACCAAGCAAATCTCTATAACATTTAATGGACATTCATTTTTGGGGTTCCTTCTAGTGCATTTAGGGAAAAAAATAACTAAGGCTCTCTTTCTTTCTGCTTTCTTCCTCATGAACTGCATTGTGTCCATTTGTAGAGAAAAGGTGTGCATCATTTTGCTTTTAAATTCCTCCACCATGTTTCCAATTTCATTCTTAATAGATTTGTTGTGAGGAAGAGCAACTGGTGAGAGCTTGATTAGACTTACCCTTGCTCCTAGTAGGCCTAGAATGGTTTTTAAATACTATCTTGTTGTTGTCAAAGGATAGCTAATAAATTTCCCCTCCAGACAACATGTTTAGGGTTTCCAGTATGTCCTCCTTGATTACTCTAAGAAGGACTAAATTGAGTGGTTCAGGTTCAACAGTGCATTTGGCCCTTTTACAGCTAAGCTGGAACCTTTCCTCATAGTCTTCTAGGGATTCATCTAGTCCAAGAGTCATCTTAAATATTTCTTATTTGGTGTCCTTAGACCTACAATAATCCTTGTACTTGTTGTTAAAGGATTGATTCATTTGAGCCCAGGTAGTGATGATATCCCCAAGTAGACCCATGAACCAGCACAAGGCTGCATCCTTAAGGGTGGGTGGGAACAACTTCAACTTTTGGTCATCAGAGGTATAATCATAATTTATACACACAACATAAAACTCAAACAAAAAGGTATCAGGGTCCTTCGAGGTTAAGCCATGGAAGTGAGGAAGGGTAGAAGGGCTTATGTTTTTCATCCTAGCATCTCCATTAGTTTCTCTGATAGGAAAAGCACCCTCATTTCTGTTTCTAGCCATGGTGTGGGTATGTGGAATGGTTTCTTCTTCTTCTTCCCTAATAGGATCTTCAAAGATCACAGGTTATTCACCTAAGGGGTCCTCTAACGCCCCTATAGTCAAAGAGGGAAGTTGATAGTGACCGAAAAAGAGTGAAGGTTGGTTATTTGAGGGTGTGGGGGTATTTAGCAAGAATTTCCCTAAAGTGTCTCTACTCCTACAAGGCATGAAAGATATTTTTTATTTTTAAGTGTTTTTCAAAATCAACTACAAAACAGAAAGGAAAGCAAGAATAAAATCTACCTACTGAAGAACAATGGAGGAAGGGTGTATCAGGTTTAGGGATGGTGACAACTATATTAGGGAGGCTTCACACACCATAGCTGATGAGGCACGGAGTGGAGTGTCAGGGTATGGAGGGCACCTGGAGGGGGAGCTATCATAAGGACAGAAAGCGTTGGGAATGGTGAGAAGGGGAAAGAGGGTTTTAGGGACTTCAAAGGATGGAGGCAGGGTTTATTATTTTGAGTTATGTTCATCGTTGCATTGCCGACAGTAAGAGTCTGCATGTGCTCGCTGAAGAAAAAACTACATTATGAGATCTAGGGGTTTTACAAACTACAATCAGCAGAAGGAAACATGGTCAACCAATAGGATGTTATTGATCTGGACCTTGAACCTAGGGATATTCTGTCGGTGTGGGGTATGGAGGTCACGGATCAGAACATTGAGAAGTATTTTCATTTAGCTAAACTGTCAGGTGGGAAGAGATGTGGCTCAGGCGAGGGCAGGAGACAAGGGAAAACTTTAGGGATCTGCAGGAAAGCCTTTGTCTAACTAACCAGGAGATCTGGGGAACAGAAAAGGAGCTAGAAGGGAAACAGGGGGAATTACTTCTGGTGACAAACTATGCAGTGAGAGAAGCGGGAGTCTTCCAAGTAAGTAACCAAATCTATAGCCCGCTCAAATATTTTTACATGGAAGGGTTAGAAGACATTGTTATTAGTTATGGGTTTAAGGGGCAAGAAGGGTTGAAATATTTCCTTGTGGAGGATCTGGGACTAGCAAAATCTGTAAGAGGGTTTTAGTTGGATAGCACAGTCACATGCAAAATTCCTCTACATGTACAAACAGGGGAAACACTAATCCAAGATGTGAGCACATACTTGGAGTTTCTAGGGTTATATGGATGGGCGGTGACTCTAAATGGTGTTTAGAAGACCTTGGAGGCAGGGAGGGGGAAAATATGTGACCAACGGGAGGTTTATTTTTCTCCTCCTATATTAGTGGACCAGGAAGGTTTTATTGGGGCAGAGGGTGGTTCAGAAGCAAGAGGAACAACACACTGGGTGGGAGAGGAAGGCCAAGTAGGGGAAGGAGGTATAAACAACCTCAAGAACACTTGGTCAGAGGGGTGTTCAGAGCCACTTCAGGAATTAGATATCAATCCGGAGGAGATATCACTAGGGTTTCGGTAAGGGGGGAAGCACAAGAAGATAGGGGAGAAGCAAAAGAAAAATAAGTTAATAAGGAAGAAAGAGATAACCACAAATCTGGTTCTAGGAGTCGATCTCCAGATCGACGAAGCTATGGAGACTGCTAAGTTAAATTTGGTCGGTAGGGCAAAGGGGAAAGAGTATTCAACAAAATACATTTAGGAATGGACAGTTAAAGTTGGCAGGAGGTGCCAGACAAAACATATGAAGTATCAACCCTAGCTAAGGGTTGGTTCATGATCAAATTCATCAGAAAGGAAGCACTGGAATGGGTGCTGGAAAGAAACTGGAGTTTTGGGGAAAATCCAATCCTATTTAAAAGGTGGAACCCTTTATTTGACACTCAGAGAGAGAAGGTGGATGAAATCTTGGTATGGGTAATACTTCTAGGACTTCCTCCTTGTTTTTGGTTGATTAAGTGTTTAGGGTAATCATAATAAATTGGGACGATTCTTGGAAGCTGACTTGTTGTATGTGCACACTAGTGAAAAAGGACTAGCCAGAATACTGGTAAGTCTAAATCCTAGGGAAGGCTTGGCAGAGGAAATCAATCTCAAATACAAATATTTCTCTTATACTCAAATGATTGACTATGAACATCTTCCATTTTGTTGCCATCGGTGTGATAAATATGGACACTTGGCAAGAGAATGTCGTTTAGGATTTAAAAGAAGAAGAAGGCAGAGAAAGGAGTGGGAAAGGAAGAAAACCAAGGGGAGGAGGAACAGAAAAAGGAAATCTGGGAAGAAAGGGGGAAAAGGGTAGAAGAGGACAAGATGCAGATGGATTCAGAGGAAACAGTGGAAACGCAAATTGAGGAGAGACCAGGCTGAGAGCAAGATCTTCAGGGGGGAGACAATTCAGGTAGAGACAAAGGAGGGAGAAGGATTGGTTTCAACTCATCAGCCAGAGGTTACGGCTCTCGAACCTATCCCTTCTTTCAATACATCCTTTATGTATTTTCTCAATTCTATGTCAAAGCCTGGTCCTTCCAGTCTATTGAACTCATAAAATCTACATGTTAAAAATGTAAATGAAACACTGGATAGTATCATCACTTCCATCCCTAAGATTCTTCTAAATCGTAGTCCTAGTTCAAGTGTCAAGACTTCTAGCATGCCTCGTCCCTATTCAGTGAAGCTCCATTATAACCTTAGACCTCGTGAAAAGAAAATCATCCCTTGGGATGCCGTGGGGGGTCTTGAGTCACAACCTATACCGATTGGACCTCGAAAATCCAGAGGAAGGAAGACAAACATTTCAAAGGCTCAGCTAAGAGAAAAGATCGACATAGCCGATGGGAAACAACTATCCATTTCAGGGGTGCTTAGAGCAGCGCAGAACCCCTCCCTTGTTTCTAAATGATCATTTTGTCCTTCAACTGTAGAGGGTTAGCTAGTACCCCTAAAAAATTGGCCTTGAAGGCTCTCATAAATTCCTATAATCCAGATGTGCTTCTGTTGCAAGAAACCCTTGGATCAGGTGAGCAGATTAGTAGAAATTTGCACAAAAAATTTCCTAGATGGGCATTTCAGTCACTGCATGCTAAAGTCAGATCTAGAGGTTTGGCTACAGGAGTGAAAGAAGGAATATTGAAGATTCTTACCACATGGGGAGTTGATCAGGCTCTAGGCATAGAGGTTTACTCTCTGGAGCTTTGCACCAATATCTTAATTCTAAACATTTATGGGCCCTGTCAGGACAGGGCGATTTACTGGAACAATTTGTTCTCAAAATCATTCATGGAGAATCTGAATTTGGTTATAGGGGGGATTTGAATTTCTCTCTGGACCTATCAAAAACCTGGAGAGCATTAGCACTTGTTGATCCCATGACTAATTTATTTATGAATAAGATCAGTTCCAAAAAACTAATGGACATCAATATAATCAAGCCCAGGCCAATGTGGAGGAATAAGAGAACAGGGGAAGCTAGGGTGGAAAAGAGGTTGGACCGTTTCCTCCTTAGAGAAGAAGTGGTGGCTAGGATCCTAGTCTTTAGACACTAGGTGGGGGAAGGAGGAGACTCATACCATCTTCCCATCCTACTAGAAATGAAAGGCCTTAACAAAAAGCCTGGTTCCCCCTTTAAATTCAATCTGACCTGGCTTATGGAGGAATATTATAATAATCTGTTCAAATCTACTTGGAGTTCAGAAGCAGATGATCATAACAGGGGGAAATATTTTTTGTTCATGGACAACCTAAAGCGAATGAAAAAGGAAACTATTGAATGGGACAAAATTAAGAAAGACAAAGAAGAATTAGAACTAAAGTAGATAGGAGAGGAATTAGACTTGCTAGAGATCCCGAAAGAGGATGGATATGGGATGGAAGGGAAAAGGGACAGGATCAAAAAACTGGATTCCAATCGAAGAAATATCTTATCAATCAAAGAAGAGTAGTGGAGACTAAAACTAAGAGCTATTTAGTTGGCAGCAAGGAATGAAAATTATTTTATTTTTTTTCACAATTGTGCAAAAGGCCGGAAAAATATAAATACAATATGGAGTTTAAAATTGGAGGAAGGAACCCAAACCAATTATTTTGAGGAATTGTCCCTCTTGGGAAGGAACCACTTTCAAAAAGATTTCAAAGCCCCTACAGACGTGTCTATCGCCGAGGTGGTTAGGACGAGACAAATCTTTCCAAGGTATCTGGAGGAGGAGGATAATGAAATCATCACGGGGGAAGTGAAAAAAGGGGAAGTCAAAGGAGCATTAAGGTTGATGCAAAAGGATAAGAGCCCAAGTCTGAACAGTTGGACAATAGAGTTTTTTCAACATTTGTTTTAGTCTTTTGGAAACAAACTTACAGAAGTAGTTGAAGAATCCAGGGGAAAAGGGTCAATCTTTGAACACTTCAATGCCAATTTTATAGCCCTAATTTCGAAGAAGGAGGACCTGTCATCCTTTGAGGATTTCATATCGATATCTCTATGTAACTGTATTTACAAAATTATTGCTAATGTTATCGCATTTAGATTGAAACCGATTCTCTCAAGGAACATATCAAAAGAGCAATTCAGTTTCTTGGATGGAAGGCAGATCCATGAAGTAGTGGGCATGGCACGGGGGACTCTGCATAGCATAAAGAAGAGCCAAGGAAAGGTGTTATTGTCAAAATAGACCTATATAAAGCATACAACTGAATTAGTTGGCTGTACATTCGAATGCTATTGATCCACTTGGGGTTCAACATTGGCTTCACAAACTGGGTTATGGGATGTATGAAAACCATTAGCTTTGTCATTCTGATCAATGGGGCAGCCACATCCTTCTTTCAGAGCCAGAGGGGACTTCGGCAAGGATGCCCTCTCTCTCCACTCTTTCTCTTGGCAGCAAAGGGACTCACTCAAATGATCCTTGAAGCAAGGAGAAGAAGAGATATAAAGGGTATTGAAGTGGCTTTCAACCTTCATATATCCCATTTGTTGTTTGTGGATGACATTCTTCTCTTCAATAATGGTAGCAGGAGTGAAACTCGACAGATAAAATATATCCTATAGTTGTTTCTAAAAGTTATTGGTATGTGTATTAATAAAATAAAATGCTCCTTGATGCTGGAAGGTTTCTCAAGGGAGGAGACTAGAAGGATAGAATAGGATCTTCCTTTTGAGGAAAAGAAGATGCCAAATAGTTTCAAATACTTGGGTTTCCATTTAAAGCCTAACTCATACATAAATCAGGACTGGTTCTAGTTGGTGGCGAAAATCAAGAACAAGATTAAACACCGGAGTTACAAATGGTTATCGAGAGAAGGAAGTGTTGTTGGGAAAAGTATCTATTCAGAATGCCCCTATCCCACTCTAAGGTGTGACAGTGCCTTAGCAACAAACAAGGAAAACTACTTTCGTATTCTTCTTTATGAAATGTAAACGAAGAGGAAGGATGTAACTAACCTGTGTCTTTCGCTAGTTTGTTGATCCAATCGCTCTCCTCTTTGTTCGCTTCCCGCTGCCTGCTCCCTTACTGGCCCAGCTTCACCAAGTTCCTGCAAGATCACAGAAGAGGAAAACTACCCAAAAACATAGATTTACATTCATAAATAGCTTAGGATCAGATTTAAGCTAAACATGCAAATATAACAAAGCATCATTGATATACAAGCATATAGGAGAAACTCAAATAGTTTTATTGATATGATAAGAAAGTCCAAGAGGAGATACAACCAAGTGAGTCCCAATCCAGCATCTACCTCCCAGCAAAGGAATCCCTTCCTCACCTCCAACAAAGCATAAATCACCCAGTGCACTAATCTCAATCTCAAACCAACAGCAATTCTCTGCAAAGTACAAAATTCCAGCCCCCGGATCTCTGGGATGAGGGATCCATATATAGATGTAAGCAGAGAGGATGAGTCAGCTTATGTTTTGACTTGTGGCTTCTCTCTGTCAGTTCTTGCTTCCACTTGGAGGCTGAGAGCCTCTTGCTCATCCTTGGTCGAACTCAGTGAGGCAAGTGTCATTGAGGAAGATTCAGGAAGCTTCCATTGTCTGTCCACCTCGTTGAATGACTTTGCCATTTGTCATTTCCCGCTCAACGCACCCTGGTAGTGCATTCACCTGCATTGCAATGCACCTAGCCAGTGTATTTGGGTGCTTTGCAACGCAGGCAGCTAGTGGAGCATCTGAATTGATCCTGACTTGACTAGTTTTGAGTAGTTTTTGGTGGAGAACTTCTGGGAGAAGCTGTCATTGGTTGACCTTGTTCCTTTAGGGGCAGGAACAACACTTTTAGGGACTTTGGATCCCTTGGATTATGGACATTTCATGCTCAAAGCTGTAAGGCACAAAAATGTCTATAACAGGAAGGCTAGTTTTGATCAAGTCTATCATCATGGAAATCTTTATCTACTGGTCGACACTAACATGGGTGCCCAAAGGAATTCTTGCAAGAGTAAGAAAATAATGCAGTAGATTCTTGTGGTCCGGCTCAAAAGAGGGCTCTGTTCTCCCGTGGGTGGCATGGGAGAAAGTGGCAAGACCGAAGGAATGGGGAGGATGGGGTATCAAATACCTCACAACTTTTGGCCCATCTCTAGCAGCAAAATTGGGATGGAGGTTGTTAACAAAGGAAAATCTATGGATGTTGGTGGTTAAAAGAAAATACATTGATCCAACTCCAATGGATGAGTGGATCAAGAAGCCGGACAAGAAAAACTCACAAGCGTTTGTGGTGTGGAAAGAAACTCTGGACTCAATCAAGATAATTGAACAAGGGATTTCCTGGAAGGTGGGTAATGGAGAGGAAGTAAGGGTGGGGCAAGACCCATGGGTAGGCTATAACAAGGTTTTTTTCCCTCTCTCCAAGAATCATCGACCACTTGAAAGAAAGAGGGGTATATAATTTGAGTCAGATAGAGAAGGTTGGACACTCAACAATCTGGCATCAAGCTTGGTTATCCGAAGGGGAGTTAAACCTTGAACCCCAATGGGAGGAGGAATGGCAACATTTTACTATGGAACTTCAAAGGTTGAATGTACGCCTCAGAAACAAACTAGACACCCTGCGATGGGTTCATGCTCCCACAGGCAGTTACTCCCCAAAGTATGGTTATAACTATCTTATGTCCAAGAAGGGATGGGAAAATACAGAGTGGTGGGAAAAATCTATCTGGAAACTAAAATGTCCAGCCAAAGCAAGAATGATTTCTTGGTGTATACTAAGGAATAAGGTTCCAACATGGGACTAGGTTGGTCTCCTTTGTGTAGGAAAGTAGAAGAATTAATTCAACATTTATTCCTAAAGTTTCCTTTCAACAAAGGCGTATGGCTCAATACTTTGAGGTTGACAAGGAAAACCTAGAGATGGGATGGAGAAATAATTAGGGAGGTGTGGAAAAACTGGTGGATAGATACTCTGGAGGAAAATATGCGAAATTTGCCTCTAATAATAGCATGGGGCACATGGTTGGCCTGGAACAAGAGAAATTTCAAGGATCAGATCCCATCTCATGAACACATTGCTATTGAATGTGCATTTGTCTATGAAAGAATACCAGTACCAATCCCTAAATCAAATGTGAGGTGGAATAGGGAGGAATAGATTAGGGAAATATCACTTCGGCTCTCTTTAAGGAGGCCTCTAATCAGAGGAACATCTATGGAGTAGGAATTGTAATCCACTTAAATGCTCATAGATGCTTAAAAGCATCGGTGGGGCTAGGAGTAGGAACAAACAATTATGCTGAACTACAAACCTTAAAACTACTTCTTTGCTGGCTTATACACCTAAGACTAAGATCGGTTCAGATTTTTGATGACTCTCAGAATGTCATCAAATGGTTTAATGGAGAGTACAGATGTCAAAACTATATGTTAACTCCTTTGTTAGAAGAAGCCTTAAATCTTAAACAACATTTTAATTCTATTATTGTGTGCCATATTTATAGGGAACGAAACATAGCTGCAGACCTCCTATCTAAGGAGGGTTTACAACAGGTTATGGACAACTAGTGCATAAGAGAAATAGAACATGATGTGATCCGTGTGTCGGATCATCCTCCTTTTGTGCCTTGAAGTACATATCAGTTCTAGCCCCTTCTTTCGAGCTTTTGTTTTTTGTTTCTTTTGGACCACAGTTTCTTGGGTTTACTCAGAATATGTTAACATGGATAAAAAATCATTCCTATGCTTATTTTTGCTGCTTGTTTTTTGAAATAGTGGAAAAATTATAACAGAATGGTTGCTTATTCCTCTTCGTATTTGGTTTTTTTCCTCATATGAGGAGGCCCGAGAATTCGAATCAGTGCTTATTTTTGCATACATTGGGATGGGAAAGTATTTTTGTTGCTTACCATCTTAACTTAATACTCTATGTTTAGATGATAAACATACAATCTACAAAATACTTAAGTACATATATTATGTAACTTTTTATTGCCTTAATAGAAAGTTCGACTTTTTTCTCTGGAAAAAAAAAAAAAAAAAAAAAAAAAAACATCTACCTACTGAATGAAAAATTGAAAGAAAAGAAAAAATTACATCTACCTAGACACTTCCCCAGCAACGGTGCCAAAAAGTGATGGGCCCCAATATTGCAGCAAGAATGATGCAACTCCCAAAGTTACCAACTTTACTTTATCAACTCGGGGTTTTGTACAAACTTAGAGGTGATAGTGTTGTATACATAGTAGCTACATTATTCTACTCATGCCATCCTCAAATGGATCACTTGATCATTAGGCTTCCAGACCATTCCTCTATTGAACTGAAAGGAGTCTAACTACTAAAAGAAAAATGTGAAGTCTAGTCCTAGTGCAGAGAAAGTAAATGCTTTTACACTCAGAAGATGAAATTTGTCAACTTGTAAATGCTATGAAATGACACCAATCTTATGCTACTTTGCAGAAAGGAAACTATGCTAACTTGCACTTAATCATCTAGCTATCAAGGTTGCTTGAAACACAAGATTATTCTAACATTTGATAATTCAAGAATGCATGCATTGACTTTCTAATTCACACTTGCAGAGTAAATAAAGTTATAATTGTTAAATTTAGAAATCAAATAACTAATTCTATCTAATCTTGCAATAAGGAAAATGAGTGAAAGGACTAGTCTAGGTGGAACTTTCGGTCATGGAATCCAAGCTAAGGGGTGGAAATACCCCTAAACTAGGCTAAGCTATCAATATAGGTCAAAATTAGGGTCAAAACATGTTGCTACAGGTGAGCTACAAGATGTTGCTACAGGATGTCCTGTACTGCTACAGGATATCCTGAAATGCTACAGGAAGTTGGCTGAGAGGTTTTGGAGAGTAATAATGGTGATATGAAGTGTTGTAAGGGTGTATGACAGTTGGGGACAATGTGGGGAAGGTGATCTTCACCCTTGGCCAAGCCCATTACTTCAAGAAGGTTGGGTTTGGCTAAGATGGCTTGCTCATGGTGACCTGGAAACAGAGGTTTGGAACATGGGTTGGCATGCATCAACAGAAGGGGGAGAGGACCTAAATGGAGATGGTGGAAAGGATCCTTGCCTGTAGATCAACAATCCTAGCATAACACCTGCACTTATTACTTTTCATTTGCAAATTGTTTTATGTCAATATGGAAAAGATGAATTGAATTTGGAAAAATTAATCTAACTGCTGCTAAGAACTTGATTGATGAACTGAAATATATTCTAAGCTAAAATAGTCATGAGAAGAAAAATAACAAGTGTAACTCTTTCCAGGAAACCATAAACAACTGTCTAACTAATGCTACAACCTGATTGATGCAATTGACAAGAAATCAAAATCTGTTTTTGGGTTGTGAGAGTGGGGTCCTCTAATCACAATCCTATGAAGGAGATGAGATAGGGGTCATTGTCACAAGATTTTTTATGTATTCTACTCTATTTAACTACAACAACTAATTTATCCTCTAATCTAATGGAAGCTTGAATAGACCAACAACTTAATCAATATTTTAAGATAAAAGACATGAATAAACTACAACAACTAATCAACATTCTAGCCTAAGAATATAGATACAAGAGAGGAACTTCTGCTGCTAGGGTTGGGCCCTAACCCAAGAGCTTCAGCCCTTTGAGTCAACTCAGTGCTGGATCAAAACATAACTTCTCATTATCATTCAAAAAGTGGAAAATACATCATAACAATAACAATCAAATGTGCTTCATCTTAATGGCCTCTTGGCTACAATAAAACTTTGAATCCTAATGAGTCTCTTAGCTGGTTTATTTATACAAAAATGGAGCTACCAACATCTCCCTAGAAAATATGGATATTTGCCTCCCTAACTCAAGAATAGGTTAATTTAACTCTTTCTTGACTTGCACTGGCTCAGTTGCTAATGAACTCGGCTTGCTTGGCTACCAATGACATCGAATTGATGAGATAGAGTGGGGGATATTTGACTGATTTGAGGAATTAAAGAGGTGGACCATCCCCTAGAATCTCTCTTTCTTGTCTACTCCAAGTTCCTTCACTCAAATCATCTCAAAAGTGCTCCAATTCCCGCATTTAACACACATTAGGCCACATGACATAGTAACACATCTTTACTCCTCACACTAAGCATAATATAACAAAATTTGTAGATAAATGTGAGAAAAAGATAATTTAATAAGCTAGAGGATGGCACTGTGACCCATATAATATACCTATTGATGAGCCTCATCAAGACCTACTGCCACATGCCCCATTAGTTTTTTCCTCCTGCCCATGGCTGATCTGAAGTGGTCCCTATCTCTACAATTCTGATAAACATTGAAGGATTACTGCATTGACTTCTGCTTATTTCTCCTGTGCCTGAATTCTTTTGTCATTATCTGCCTTGCAACTCCTTCTTTCTACATTCAAGATTCTCAATGTGTCTGCTAATTCAGAAGAGTTCCCAACACCACGTTGCTCATCTAATCCATAGGGAGAGTTTCGTGAAATGTAGTCTACCATCTTGCTAGTCATCTTTGGTCTCTTTCCTGTAAGTACACCATGTCAGCTAAAACCAAAACATAACATAATCAACATACCTCAGCAATTAGTTCAGGGGAGGATATATCATCTGCAAGATCAACCAAATTTTCATGATACATGTATAGTCATAATGACATCAGCATGTAATATTAGTTTAACCATTATCTAGTTGTCAATGCATGACCACACCGACCACATACCATGACCTCATGCGTGAAAACTACAACCATATCAATGTATGCATAACAATATATAAGCACTAACATGCATAGCCAATGCATAACTGATATACACTCATGACAACCACATCTAACAACAGACCATCAACTTTCACACGAAGACACCACTACAACCATGGACAGCATCATGCATACACAACTAGTACATATACCACAAGCATAAAGAACACATATATGAAACCAACATGAATGCATGACCAACACACCGACCATCCAGTCCAAGGGGTGAACCATGCTTTGATACCACTATGTGACACCCTCCTTCGACGTTTACCCAAGCTAACCAGTCCACTGGGGTAAACATGTGACGAGAGGCTACTATTATGTGATTCTAATCCCCATGTACAATTAATCAAGAGGAACCGATGAAACCAAACCAATCTGACCTTCCAAACATGCCACAAAACCTTCAAGATCCAACCAACCCATCCAGGTGACAAACCCCTGAGGCAACTTGACATTTCACTGATATGGACCCCTAGCTACTCCAATGACAAGCCATGCACGTGACTGAGGCCTTCCAATCGCTCCCACAACAAGGGCATGCCAACAATTGTGGACTTTTTTTAGCTAGTTCTAAGCCAGTGACCCCAGATTTTGTGCCACTTTTTCAAGGCCAGGACTTAGGCCACTGCCCAGAACTTCATGAAACTTTTAGAAGTGATAAATAACAAAGGAATACAAGTAATAATGCAAACACTTTATCAATGAATTGACTAGACCCCTACTAGCCATGGCAAGAATTTTGTCAAACATGTCACAAATATGAAATCTACAAGTCATAACAACATATCTAATCATAAGGGGTCTCATACTTATCTGAGATTCATAAAGAAGCATCATTGCCATATCACACTAACTGCATTATCATCTATTAGGTCATATATTCATTGTACATTCATTTTCAAAACAAAACATGATGAGAGTCATACAGCAAGTCTGTCATAAAATATACTCATAACCAACATATAAACAACAAAAATGCAAGGATATAATAGCCATAAAATACACATATAAGCCAATACATTTACACAAGGAACACCAAGGAGAAAGAACTCTTATTAATGAATGCACAATCCAACAAGGTATGGGACTTCCACGAACCACTCAACCATATATTGGCTGAACCAAATATATCTTTTAGCCAATCACCCCCGTGTTATATTCCAAGCATGAATCTGGGTCTCAAAACCAAATGAAACCATTTTTCCTCAGGCTTTACCGATGTAATCCCCTCCCCCCATATCTACCCAAGTAACCAACCAACCGGGGTAAACATGTGACAAAATTTACTATAATATGATTTGACTCCCTATGTGTCAGTTAAGGAAGTGGAATCTATGAAAACACACCACACAGACCTTCCACATCTGCAACAAAAATCCCAGGAGCCATACCAACCACTCAAGTAACCAAGCCCTTAGACCAACTAAATTTTGAATGCATCAACCCCTCGACGCTTCCTTGATATGGACAAGGGTGTGTCTGAGAGGCTCCAAACGTTCCCACAACAAGGGAAATGGAGCTTCTAGGAACTTTTTCCCAAGTATTGCGCCTGTGACTCTAGGATTTGTGCCACTTTTTCAGGCCCAGAGCCCCAGTCACTGCCCAGAACTCAATGATACCTTCAGAAATGAATTTACACAACAAAGGACAATGATATATTTGTAAAAACATTGACAAGGACTAGACTGGAACCCTACTAGCCATGACACGAATTTCATCAAACATACCACAAATATAAAATCTACAGGTCGTAATAGAAGATCTGAGCATAGGGGTCTCATACTAATCTGAGAATCACTAAGAAGCATTGATGCCTCAACACATTAGCTACAATTTAATCTATTAGGCCATAGATACATTTTCATTCATTTACAAGTAAAAGCATGATATATGTCGAACATCATGACAGTGATAAAACTCATTCATAACCAACATATAAACATCAAAGATACTAAGCATAGAAAAACCATATAAGCCACATAACAATAATCGTATTTACCCATCAATACCATAGGAAATAGATTTTATTACCACAAGAAAAATGAAACCAAGTCCAGGACTTCCATATACCACCCAACCATAGACATGGTTGAGCGAAATCTCTCTTTAGCCAATCAACCCCATGCCATATTCCAAGCATGAATGTGGGATCTCATAGAAAAATCCATCAAAAACAAACCAAGGCTTCCAGAGGCAAAACCACCTCAACCCATCAAACAGTGATTCCACCTCACAGTCAAACATCACAAACCATCACCATATTAGTCTCTACCCAAGCCTTCCAGGCCTCTAAAGCATTTTTTCCAACCAAGGCTTTTAGGAATAGTAACTCAACGCACAACTACCACTGGGCTTCCAGACAATTTTTCCAACCAGGGATTCCAGGACTAGTAACTCAACCCACCAAGGGCTTCCAGAGCATTTTTCCAACCAAGGCTTCCATGACTACTAACTCAACCCAAGTTGTTACAAGGCTTCTATAGCGTTTTTCCAACCAAGGCTTCCAAGAACTAGTAACTCAACCCAAGCTAAAGGAAACATGAGAACCAACCAGATAAACAAATAAATGAACCCACAAAAACATAGCTATCCCGAAAATGGCAAGGTTAGGAAAATCCACTATCAATCTAGATAATCCTCCATGCCAATGATAGATCATGACCAATAAACCACATGGATATTCCATTCATTTCAAAACTAGTGAGGAAAGCATACATGCAACTTGATACCTACAAGCAAAACTCGTTGTAGTTGTTGATCCCGATGTCCTCTTGCACTTTCCTGCTCTTCCTTTGCCTTCTTTCTCTAAGCATCCAAGTATGCCACACTCTCCAAGAGTGCTCCAAGAAAACTCTAAGTGTCTAAGATTATGAGAGAGAGAGAGAGAGAATAGAATGAGAGCTCCAAAACTGAACTGACAAAAAGCTACACTAACCAAGCTTGAGCAAAAATCTTACCCACTGATCCCCATAAGCCTTTTTATCAATGAGGCCTCTATTTTGTTCATTTTCCATTATTTTCCTTCATTTTCCTCCTCATGCAACCTGTGACCTTTCACCTTCCTTTTCTCCTAATTTCCATTATTTTCATAAATAAATGTGCCAAAAATGCAATTTTTTCCTTTCCAAAGCCTTTGCCATTGCCTTTACCAAATCCCTTTAGCCATAATAACCAAAATTAACACCCACTAGGATGTTATTCCCACCATTCAACTTGGAATTCATGTCCCATGACCTTGTTCTTATATATTTTTACATGGATTATTAACTGGGGTTGTTACAGAACCCTCCCCCTTTGGGGAATACTGTCCTCGGTGCTCAATGACGCCGATAACCAACAAGGCTGTTGAAAATAAAATGTACTACCCATGAAGATTTATAACACATCTCGTTGTAGTATTTACAATGACCACTGCTGAAACATGACAATCATATCGTTTACTGGAGCTTTATAACACAACTCATTATGGTATTTACAACAACAAACACATATACTTAAGCACATTTTCTTCAACTAGAAAATAACCATACTACCTATGGAGATTTATAAACTAGTTCAATAAGTATTTACAATAATATGCACATATACACATATACACATTTTCTCAACCAACCAATAAAAGGATACAATGCCCGTATCAATCAACAAGGGAATCTAGAGGCTCACACCTCCACGCTTAAAAATAGTACACGAATTCACCTCCTTCCCAGGAAGTCTAGAATCCACTCTCAAATTAAAATTTGCTTCCAATGTCCAACACTACAATCCAGCACCACTTGTCCTCTTAGTGAAAAATTACCGTCTCATTATTCTAGGCACACTCCCAATGTGCATCTGATTCCATCTAGAAATGCTAATGACCAAACCAAATCCATACCCCAACCTTCCCTTCTCTGCTACATAGTCCATCAGGTGATCCGGTCACCCATTTCTGTGCAATCACACACCTTCCAATTTCCACTGACCACCCCATCCCAGGAATTCCATCCCTCGACAAGGTTTCCTCACATTAGAAGGTCCAGAAACCATGGCATATCTCTGTCTCAAACTATCATACAGGTCATAGCATGCTCATGGAAATCAATGGACATTATTGGGTACCAGTGTCCCACAATAGCCCTGCTCTTGAATGCTTTACCAGCATATTGATGCCTGTTCCAATTCCTCTTGTTGTTGTTGCTAATGCTTGCCATCAGTTTCGACCACCCAACCAAGCATTTCATGCTTTCCTGTACCGAGAACATAATTTCCATTAGATTCAAAATGAATTGAAACAACTTCAAATCACACCTCATTGGTGGCCCATCAACAAGGTACACTTGCAATTCTGTTCGCTTCCGGTCACAACAAGTCAAACTAGCATCTTTGACCAAATCATCATGTATAAACATATCACATCATGTTAGCTCAAAACACAACAATCATAGATAAAAATCATAAATCACATGTAACCATCATAAACCAGAATCATAGATCACATGTAATCATCTTAGACTAGAATCATAAATCACATGCATAATAAAACTAAAATAAAATATTGATCTTATCCTTCAATCAATCCTTAACTTCTACCTTTTTCCTCATTCTGTATGCACACCGAATCAGTTGCCACACCGGAAAAACACCCAATGTCTTCTCCTCAACCATGTGCACAGTGTGCATCACACACATACAACCACACACAACATACAACACCATGCAATACATGCACCTACACCTGACATACCACACATACACCTACACCCATTGTACAACACAACACAATACATATGCCTACATCTAGTGTACATCACAACACAATACATACACCTATACCTAATGTACAACACAATACATATACGTACACAAAGTACAATACAACGAATACACATGTCACGATACCACGACAACACAATGTACATACATAGTATCGTATGCCCACAACACAACATGTATGACATGCACACAATACCTCATCCATTACCATATGTACAACATGTACACAGTACCACCTGTACACCACACCACCTACACAAAGTGTGCACAACATCACATGTACACGACACCACTTGTACAACGTGTACACAAAACCACATGTACATTGCACCACCTGTACAATGTCTACACAATACCATATGTACACAACACCACATGCACGACATGTACATGATAGAACATGTACATGGCACCATATGCACGACATGTACACTACACTACCTACGCACAACAACACATGTACAACATGTACACAACACCACATGTACAATCACGCACACAACACCATATGTACACAGCACCACATGCACAACATGCACACAAAACCATATGTACATAGCATTGCATATACAACATGTACATAGCACCATATGTACAAGTCACTGCATATCCAACATGCGCAAAACACCATATGCACACTACACCGCATATCCATCGTTCACACAGTACAATATATATACAACACCGCATATTCAAAATGTACATAACACCATCTATACCCAACACTGCATATGTAATATACACACAACACCATATATACAACAGGTATACAACATCATATGTACACAATACTACATGTACAACATTACACATCACCATAGGTACAATCACTAAATATACAACATGCACAACATATACACAACAATAGCACTGCATATCCAAAAACATACTGCCTCTACCAAGCAACCTTGCTTCCAGTGTCTATCTGCCATTTGTGCTTATCCTAGCATGTCGCAGATCACACTATTTTCATTCCGCTGATGTATCTCTCAACATTACCTGTCCATAATGTAAACATAGTCATAGTATAAAAACATAATATCAACTCATATCCTCATGATACCGACCTCATAGATTTTTCAAGGCTACTCTCCCACTTGATTCCTCATAAACTAGGAACCTCTTCATGCCATTCACCTACATAAACAATCATTGCTCCACAAGAATGATCCTTGGTGACTCTGTTCGACAATGGCATACATACATACATGTATACATATAAACATCAACATAAAACAATTATGATCCCTGATGACCCTGTCAGATAACAACGTACATACATACATATATGCATATAAACATTAGCATAAAGCAATCATGGTCACAACATAATTACTAGATCTCAAGGTCAAGGTTAAGAGAACTTCCTTTATTCATGCACAACATGCACAATATTGAGAACAACAGTTCCCAACATAGCCAAGGCATCTAACACCTCAAGTCCATTTACTTTACCTTTCCTATTACCTTTCTCATGATTGTTCTGCCATCATTCATTTATCCTAATGGACCAAACCAATCCAACTGAATTTCATATTCTTTCCTTCAAATGCCCTTTACTCATGCACTTTGCTTCATTTGAGTCTCATATTACCTGATAGGTTTCATTCAGCTTCTTCCGAGCTCCATTAAATTTCCTCTTTCCTAACCAATTCCCAAGACTCAAACTTAAAAGGAAAGCACAAGAAACAAAGAAGAATAAGACCATGAAAACCAATAACAACACGACACCATAACAAAGTGGCAAGGCCTTGCACCAGACATAAAAAAGACACAATCAAGCGCAACCAAATCACAAATACAGAAAGCACAAAACTAGCAACATGATGTATTGCTTTTGCTTTGAAGGGGGTTGATAGGCCCCACAAAGTCCATGCCCCACTTCTCATATGGCTCAAAGGTCAGGTGAGGTTGCATGGGCATTTCATCCTTTGGAGTGGATTTCCCCATCCTCTGACACCGATCACATTGGCTCGTGTATCTCACATCCTGATGAAAAGTGGGCCAGTAGTAGTCTACTTGTAATATCTTGAAGGCGATTCTTTTTTCTGCAAAATGACCTCCACAAGGCTCGTCATGAAAAGTCAGGAGAATGTCAATGACTTCCTCCTCCCTGACACATCTTCTCAAGATCTGATCTAGGCCAAGTTTGAAGAGATTGCCTCCAATCCAGGTGAAAGGGGCACTTTTCCTTACTATCTTGCTCTTCTCTTTTGAGGATAGGTGTGGTGGGAACTGTGCTGAAACCAAGTAGTTTGCTATATCAACAAACCATGGAGAGAGTACTGATATAGAAAATAGGTGTTCATTTGGCATTTGGTCATCCACCATTCCTTCTTTACCTACAAGCAAATTTACTCTAGACAAAAAGTCAGCAACAACATTTTCTTTACCAGGCTTAATAATGGTCAGATCAAACTGCTGCAATAAAAGCAACCATCTAATAATGCGAGAATTTACATCTGGTTTGCTCATTAAATATCTAATTGCAGCATGATCAATGTGCACAAAGGTTTGATAGCCTGTGATATAATGTTTGAATTTGTTTAAGGAATGCACGACAACTAGGAGCTCCTTCTTGGTCACAAGATAGTTTAACTCTGCCTTTGACAAGTTTTTGCTTATAAAGTATATGGCATAAGATAACTTATCATCAACTTGTCCTAAGGCTGCTCCTATTTCTTTTTTCGAGGCATCTGTGTGAATGTGAAAGGGTTGGGCCCAGTTTGGGCCTCTGAGAATTGAGACAATCACTAGCTTGCTCTTCAGGGAATCTAGGGCTTCTTGACAGTTTTCCGACCATATGAACTCAACATCTTTGCCTAGCAGGCCAAACAAAGGAGAGGCTATCTTGCTGAAGTCTTTAATGAATCTCCTGTAATATCCAGATAACCTAGGAAACTTCTGATATATCTCACCTTTTGAGGAGGTGGGACCCTTTGGATGATGGCAATTTTGTTGGGGTCCACCTGCAGTCCTTATTGAGATATTGCATGACCTAGCATGGTCCCTTTAGTCATCAAAAATTCACATTTTTCCAGATGGAGGGATAGGTTCATCTCAATACACTTATCTAGAACTTTTTCTAGGTTAGATAAAGCTTCCTAAAAGTCAAAGCCATAAGGAGTAAAATCATCCATGTATATTTCTACTGCATCATGAACTAGTTTAGAAAATATACTCAATACCGCTCTTTGGAAAGCGGCTAGAGCATTGCACAAACCAAAAGGAAGGACCCGGTATAAAATGGTACCCCAAGGACAAGTGAAAGTGGTCTTATCTTGGTCTTCCGAGCTAATTTGAATCTGATTGTACCTACTAAACCCATCTAGGAAGGAGAAAAACTTTTTCCCTGCCAGACCATCTAACACTTGATCTATGAAAGGTAAAGGAAAATGGTCCTTTTTAGTGGCTTTGTTCAATTCCCGATAGTCGACACAGATTCTCCACTTACCATTTTTATTTGGCACTAGCACCAAAGGAGAGACCCATTCACTGTCAGAGATGGGACAGATGAATCCTGCATCAAGCAATTTCTGCAATTCTTCCTTAACAATATCTTTAAGTGCTGGGTTCATCCTCCTTTGAGGTTGCCTGACTAGCTTTCAATCTTCCTTGATGTATATATGATGAGTACATACTGAAGGGTGCACTCCCTTCATCATCTTATAACTCCAAGTGAAGGAATCTAGATGGTTTCTCAGTATGCTACATAGCTCCTTCTCTTGGGAAGTAGATAGGGATGGATTGATTTTCAACATTTTTTCTGGGCCGAACTCTATATTTTTAACATGGAGAGAAGTGGGGTCTGCCACAAAGAGATCAGTTGAGGGGTTGTTTTGGGTTTCCCTTACTATGTCTTATAATGGAAATACACCGGGAGGTGGATTCTGAATCAAATTTTTAATCATATCATCCTCATCTTGCGGTTTTCCCCCCATGGCGATTTCTAATGTGCAAAGTGGTGTAGAATAAACTTAATCCTCATCCTCCTCCAACCAGAGAGGCAGATCATGTTCTAGCAAGGGTTGGGCAGGCGGATATAGGGTTAACTTCTTGGACATGTGCCCATTCTTTATGGTCATGTTCCCAACTTGGCAACTAATGTAGGCATTGGCTATAGCCAACCAGGGTCTTCCCAAAATGAGAGGATACCCAGTGAGCTTTTCCTTTGGCTGGAGAACTAAGAAATCAGTAGGGTACTCCCAAGAATCAATGGAGACCATCACATCTTCCACAATCCCCCCAGGGGTCACTGTGGAGAGGTCTGGTAGCTGTAGCACTGTCATGGTATTCCTCAAGGAGCCTTGGAGGTTAAGTTTGAGCATTGTGTCCTTTGTCATCACATTAATGGTAGCTCCCAAATCAATCAAGGTATGTGGGACCATTGTGCCATTGATGTGGACATCAACTAACAGATTATCTACCCCAACATCAGGTCGGGCAGTTGTCCTATGACATTGATGGTTGGGGCATCTCTCTTGCACCTTCCTGGATGCCTAAAGCACTTCTCTTTGATCAACCTATTGTAGATAGGCACATCTTTTATGGCTTGGAGAAGTGGTATCTTCACACATAAATGTTTCAATTCTCCCAGGAGTTCAGTCTCTTCTGAGGTAGGCTGGATTGTCATGGATAGTCTCTCAGGAAAGGGTGGATTTGCTTTAGGTTCGCTTTCTTTTTTATCTTCCTCAACCTCCCTGGGTGGAGGCTGGCTATCTGGGAGAACTTTCCCAGATCACAAGTTAATTTCTTGAATCTCCACAGCATAAGTTGGGCATGATGGTTCCCCACTATACACTTGCTAAGCCTGTCTGTTGTTCGGGTTCGGATTTGGCTGGGCAGGCATTTGGGGTTGCCTTGGTGGAGCAGGAGGTAATGGTTGTGGTTGGGTAGGTGGTGGAGGCAGAAGAGTGGGAAGAGAGTTGTATTGGGGCCTCCACCCTTGATGAGATGCATTCCACTGAGGTTGTGGCTAAGCATAGGATTGAAATGAATGGGTGGTTGGTTGGGCATGATATTGAGATGTGAAGGACCAAGGAGGAGGCGTGGACCAGGAAGGATGAGCAGGGGGGCCCCAAGAAGGTATGGAGGTGCCTTGGTTGGGGTTGTAGTATGCTTGAGGTATCCCTTGCATCCCCTGCTGGTATGGTCTAGGTCCATGCGGCCTACTTTGGTTTATGAAATAGATCTGTTCAATGACTCCTTCAGCCCCTTGGTATACAGCTTTATGTCCGGGCAAGGAAGGGCACTTATCTGTAGAATGCTCTTCTTTAAAGACTGAACAAACCTCTATAGAGTTCAATGGGCATTCATTCCTAGGATGCCTCCTTGTGCATCTAGGACAAAAAATGGCCAAAGCCCTCTCTACTTCCTCTTGTTTTCTTTTGATATGTAAGGTATCCATTTGCATGGCAAGAGTCTGCAGCATCTCACTCTTGAAGTCTTCCAGCATGTTTCCAATTTCACCTTTAATGGATGAATTGGAAGAAGAGGTACTGGCTATGGGTTGACTCCCCCTACCTTTATTTCTGGCTGCTCTATAATGGTTTCTAAAAACAGTCTTTATGTCCTCATAGGATAGTTGGTAGATGTCTCCCCCAGCCAGTAGATGGAGGGTGTCTAAAAGGTCTTCCCGAATTCCCCTGAGCAGGACCAACTTCAGAGACTCAGGGTCAAGTGTACACCTGGCCCTTTTGTAACTAAGCTGGAACCTCTCTTCATAGTCTTCAGGAAGTGAACATGATAAAGAAGATCTAAAGCAAAGCAAAACTGGACTATCAACCTACTAGAGAGCTGCAAACACTGGAAGTCCTAGGAATGAGGAAAATTTATGTTTTTGGGGCAACAAGAGAGTCTTTGCCTCAAATCATGGTCCTAGAGGGAGGAAGAGAGGTTAGGGCACTATTTCTAGCCTTTTGAATCTTTTCTGATCACTGCTTAACCTGCTACAGAAAGTACAAATGGAATCAAGCTACTAAATCATCAAAAGCAACCTATTCTTAACCATAAAATAAATACATCTAACAACAAATTAATCTACAAATTGAAGTAAAGCATAAAAATACAAGAAAAGAGAAGTTTGGCTGCTTGGATTGGGCCCTAACCCAAGAGCTTCAGCCCTTTGAGGTAACCCAGTGCTAGCTCAAAAGGGATTCCATCTTCATTATCAAAAAAATAGCAAGATTACATAAAACTGTCACAAAATAGTAAGCTCGAAATTTGAGCAAAGTTTACATAAGCAAAAATTCGACCCTAGTGAGGTCGTAGGCCTCTCTACTTATACATCTAAAGCTACCAACAGCTTCCTTAAAATCAGGGAAGCTTGACTCCCAAAATTCGATATAACTATTAATCATCTTCCACTTGCTCAGCTGCCTTCTAGCGCATGATTCGGCTGCTTGTACTCTTAGCTGAATGAAGGGGAATTCGAACTGAGGAGCAATAAATGAGGGGTATTCCCTCCTATAAGTCCTCTCCTCTATCTACTTCAAGTTATTGCTACAGTTTGACCATTAAATCCTTGACTTTGACCTCAAAATCCATCAATAATCTACATTAAATACATGTTAGACCACATGGCATGATAGCTAACTCAACTCACCCTATAAGCATAAATATAATCAGAAAATAATACAATAAGCTAAGAGAACGATTGATTTGACTAGGTTAGGAGGTAAAATGAGCCCATATAATTACCCATTTATGAGGCTCATCACATGCGTGAAAAGTTTTGCTACAATTTAGTTCATGTTTTTATATTCATTGTATTTTCTAGTTTGGAACATTATAGAAGAGGGAGAGTTCACATACCAAATTGGTGACTTGGTAGTGATGGGTCATTTTTTGAAAAGGTTAAAAACACGATGGTCACATTATTTATATAGATTTTATACTTGAATATAGATCTCACCATTACATCCATCTAGTCATAGCATCTCAGATCAATCTCATAGAAATCAAATGATCAGGTGCTTAGTGTTTAGCTCAAAAATCAAAGTTCCCATAATTTCTCGAAATGTGAACGACCGTGTCTGTCTTGATGATACGATCCCAATGCAACTCGTTTCACTCAAAACCGAGTTCGTATGAGGAAGATATCGCGTTTTGTCCGATTTGCCAAACAAAGGAATTTTTGAAAAAAAATGTACAGTCACTGCACAATCAGTAGTCCATACTACTGGCGTGGCAAGTGACTGGACAGAGTCAACAGTAGTCAACGGCCTATTAGAATTCACCAAGTGTCGCATTTATATTGGTCCGCAGGTGTGGTGACCTGGCATGATTTTATTGGTTCAGGAATGGACTAATGAGGAGGGGATAAGTGGCAAGAACGGAGGCCACCACGTGTCCCTCCCCAAAGGTTGGCTATCGGCACATAGTGTGACAAAATTATGGGGCAGGTCGGCATGACTTCGCCTGGGAAAACCACGCAACATATAGTTCTACCACGCGTCAAGACTTAACATGTAATGGTCACAAATGTTATTTAAAGCTTAAACGTTTGCAGTCTGGGGGTTAGGAGGGAGCTAGCCTGCAGGCCAGACCCCTCCATGTGAACACACCACATTAGCCGCAAACTAACAATCAGTGAAAACCACATGGATATCGCACTAACCGTCAGTCAACGTGACATTCAATGTCACCTATGTGACCACTACAACCCTTAATGTTAACGGTTATCCAAAAACCGCGTGTATTTTGCTAATCACAATTATCACTTAATTAAACATGCTTAACGTTAATTAATCCACCAGTTAAAATGAAGTTAGTATGGAGGAAATTTCGGCAGTACCTCCAATTGTGGCGCTAACTCCATTTTTAGCATGACTAACTAGAGTTCCTCTAGTTTTAGAGGAGTTTTACTAGGAGAAACTATTTTGACCATAACTTGGGAAAAATTCAACCAAATTGAGATTGGGAAAAGGTGTTCCTAGCTAATTTGGAGGTTCTAAGCACATTGAAGCAGGTTTCAAGAGCAATATAGCATTGTAAACAACACTTTTCCATTATTTATCCAATACAGAGGCCTAAGCCATGGAAGTTGGACCAAGGAGGTGTAGCCCAGGAGGGGTGAACTCCTTCATCAAAACATTGTGTTAAGTGTTCATTTTGATGGTTTGTTGTACATTTGATTGTTGTTGTTCAACACTTTACTTTTATGCTATTTTTCTCACGAAATTAACATAAAACTTGCAAATTTACATGTTTTCATTCACAAACACCATAAGGGAACCTATGCATATGAATAAATTGACAAGCATTTGTTTATAAATATGAAGTTGAAATTAGCACAACAAAACTAATATTCATTAACGGATCAAGTTGGTATAAAAGCAAAGGTTATTTTCTTGATTGCTTGAGTTTTGTGCAAGTAGGGTTTTAATGGTTGTAAATTTGTGATGCTTACAAGGTTAAAGTTGCAGAGAGGAGAAGGGAAACTATTGGTTGCAACTCCTGAGGTAATGCCCAGAAGAAGGAGAGCCACAAGGCCACAATCTCCACCCAAAGTTCCAATCCCAACTGCACTTGAAACACCTCAAGTTTTACTTTCAATTAATTGAGGGGGTACAAGCAGTACTAGAAGTTGAGCTTGAATCCAAAGCCATCATGTATGGAGCAAGAGAGACTGAAGCTCTTTTAGAAGAGGAAGCATTTAAGAAAGCTTTCTATGACTTAACTAACATGGTTAGAGTCCTCTATGAAGATAGTAATACTAGAATGGTTGGAGAGAGTTCTAATTCCCCACATGGAGAGGGAAGCTCAAGAGATAAAAAAGATGAGAAGAAGGATTCAAAGGGTATTGGAGGAAAGCCACCTCCATATCCACCATATTCATCATCTTCCTCATCATCTTCATCATCCTCAACGTCTCAAATAGCTTCATCTTCCACTTCCACCACAAAAACTGTTCATACTCATTCCCAAACCCGAAAAGGAAAAACTCCCTTACTCAAATTGGACATTAAGTTCGAACTTCCTATGTACAATGGTGAGGTGAATGCAGAAAATTTGGACAATCAGATTCGACAATTGGAGGTTTATTACAGAATTTAGAACCTTCAAGAAGATGACATAAAGATCCATTTGGCTTCATTGAGGCTAGAAGGAGCAGCATTAGTCTTGTGGGAAGAAAAGACTCAAGAGGAAATACAAATTCATGGTAAGATATCCATTTCTTGGGTTGAATTTGTTATGCAATTAAAATATAGTTTTATCCTTTAGCCTATCTGCAAAAAGCCATTATGAGTTGGAAAAATTTTAGACAACTCAAGGGCCAAACAATTCATGACTATACCCAGAAGTTTAGGAAGAGGGCTTTGTTGTTAGGAGTAAATTTGAATTCCCAAGATACACTGTTGAAATATATTGGGGGTTTACATTCCTACTTTAAACTTATTATCCTTATGTTCAATCCAAGAAACTTGGATGAGGTATGTGTGCAAGCCACGCACCTTGAAGCAAGAGGAGAGAACATTTAGGAAGAGGGTAGTAAAAAAAATCCTTTCAAGGGTAAGGAGAAAGAGAAGGGTGGAAAATGGAAGGGAAATAAGAATGCAAGTGTGAAGAAAGAATAAGAGAAAAATGTAAGCCAACATTGTTCCAAAGCTGGGCATGATGAAACCCATTGTTGCAAATTAAATCCTGAACTAAGGCCTAAGAAACCAAACAATAAGGGAAAACAAAAGACGAAAACTACCACACAACATGATCTTGGATCAGATTCTGGTGATAAGACCAAGATTTCAGCCATGGTCACAAAAGGAAAAGAAGTTGTTGCAAGCACTAGTTCCTCACATAGTCATAACAACACTCCAAATGAAGAATCAAGAATAAAGTTGTTCCATGTAAGGTTAATTTCAAATCATACAAATATTGATGTATTATTTGATAGTGGGTCACAATCAAACTTAATTTCAAAATACTTGGTCAAAAATCTTAACCTGGAAATTGTACCTCATCATAAGCCATATCCATTGGGTTGGGTAGTCAATAATGCAAATTTACAGGTTACAAGGAAATGCTTATTCAAGTTTGCCATTACTGAAAAATCCATTGATGAAGTTGAGTTAGATGTAGTTCCACTTGACATCTTAGGAACCATTTTGGGAAGTCCTTATTTGTATCATAGGAAAGCAGTATTTTATCGCCATGAAAACAAATATCTGTTGTTGAAGAATGGAGTGGAGTACATTATGAGAGCCCATCACAAAAAGTTAAACATTTCTTTGGTTAATGCACGGCGGATGAAGAGACTAGTAAATGAAAGTAAAAAATTTGTGCTTCTCGTTATCAAGAAAAAGAATGATATTGATTATGAATCATTTGAAGGTTGTGATGAAAAATTAAAATCTGATTTGTATGATGTGGTAGGAAAGCATTGCGAGATGTTTCAGGAACCAAAGGGGTTACCTCCCAAGAGGGGAATTCAGCATGAGATACAACTATAGCAGGATGTTCCACTTCCAAACATTGGCATGTATCGCATGTTGATTATGGAGAGTATGGAAATCAAGAATAAAATTCAAGAGTTGTTGAACAAAGGTATCATACACCCATCTACTTCACCATGTGGTTCACCCTTTGTCTTAGTTCCAAAGAAGGATGGGACTTGGCGCATGTGTGTAGATTTATGTGCACTAAACAAAATCACGGTAAAGAATCGTTATTGACTCCCAAGAATTGATGATTTTCTTGATCAATTGAGGTATGAATAGTATTTCACTAAGTTAGACTTACGAATTGGTTATCATCAAGTTAGAATAGCTGAAGAGGACATTTTGAAAACCACATTTAAAACTAAACAAGGATTGTTTGAGTGGCTTGTTATGCCTTTCGGTCTTACAAATGCTCCAGGTACTTTCATGAGAGTTATGAATGATGTATTAAGACCATTTCTAGATGACTTTGTCATTTTTTACTTAGATGATATTCTCATATTCAACAAATCCAGAGATGAATATGGCATGCATGTGAATAACTTACTTGATGTCTTGAGAAAAGAACAGTTGTTTTTAAAGATGTCAAAGTGTGAATTTGGTAAGACTTCTTTAGTGTATTTGGAACACATTGTTGGAGGTGGTGAGCTGAAGATAGACCCCTCTAAGGTTGAGGTCATTTTTAATTGGCCCAAGCCCAATACAGTTATAGAGGTAAGAAGCTTTTTAGGGGCAGCACAATATTGGAAGAAAATTATTGCTAATTTTTCTTCCATTGCAGCTCCACTACATGCATTGACTAGTGTCAAGAAAGTCTTCCATTGGGGAGATGTATAGCAGAAAGAATTTGATGCTTTAAAGCAAATGATTAGTTCAGCACTAGTATTAGCTCTTCTGAATCTTAGACATCCATTTGAGATTCAAATAGATGCTAGTGATTACGCCATGGGAGCAGTTCTTATGCAGCATGGTAAGCCCATTTCATTTCATTCTAAAAATTTTAATGGAGCTGTGACTAACTATCCCACTTATGACAAAGAACTTTACGCATTGATACAAAGTGTCAAAAAATGGAAACACTACTTTATAGGAAGAAGACCATTATCCATATCGACCATCAACCACTGGAATACTTACAGTCACAGTCAAAGTTGCAGCAATCACGACACTTCATATGGATGGGTTTTCTACAACAATTTCATTTGGTTATCAAGTAAAAAAAGGGAATCTACAATAAGGTAGCTGATATGCTTTCTAGGCCTATTGTAAATTCATCTATTATACTCGAGCATAATTTTGTTTTACATGAAAGTTACATCAAGCAATATGCATATGATAATGACTTTCAAAAGGTGTATGCAAGCTTGGGGCAAGGAAACAAAATTGAATAGTTAGATTACCATGTCCATAATAGTTTGTTGTATCACTGGGGTAAGTTATCTGTTCCATAGGGAGAAAGAAATAGTATCATAAGGGAGGCACACACTTCATTGATTGCTAGACACTTTGGTATAGGCAAGACAATAGAAAATCTCTAAAGGTATTATTATTGGCCATGCATGTTTGATAATGTATCTCGTTTCATTAGAGGATGTTCTTTGTGTGCAACAAGTAAGCCTAGCAATACAAAACTAGGATTGTATACTCCACTTTCGGTACCTTCACGTCCATGGGAGAGTATCTCAATGGATTTTGTAGGAGGTCTTCCATTGTCAAGAAAAGGTCATGATTACTTGTATGTAGTTGTAGACAGGTTTAGAAAGATGTGTATTCTAACACCATGTAAAAAGCAAATTACAGTTGAACAAACAGCGCATCTTTTCTTTCAAAATATTTGGGTTCATTTTGGTCTTCCTAATTCCACTGTAAGTGATCGAGATTCTCGATTTGTTGGGAATTTTTTGTCAAATTTGTGGGACATGATGGACACTAAGTTGAACAAGAGTACAACTTTTCATCCACAAACAGATGGACAAAACTGAGGTGGTAAATAGGACAATCATTCATCTTCTTAGAGGATATTGTAGCAAACATCCAAAGTTGTGGGATGAACAGTTGCATTACATACAACATGCATACAACGGGGCAAAACATTCTTCCAAAAACACATTGCCATTTGAGGCATGTTTTGGGTACTTGCCAAGATTGCCATTGGACTTCATCTTTGAGAAATATGTCGCCATCGATGGTCATAGCGACATTGATAAGGCAGGGAATTTCATAGAGCAAACTCAGTTGATACATCACACAGTGCAAGAACAACTGGAAAAGAGTCAAAGAAGCTACAAGGCAAGGCATGACCAACATCATGTCGATCATAAATTTCAAGTTGGAGACGAAGTTTGGTTATATATTAGCAAAGAGAGACTTCCAGGGGAAGGTAAAAATCTTAAGCCAATCAGTTATGGTCCTTTTAAAATTTGGGAAAAGATTGGTAACAATGCATTTAAGCTAGATTTTCCTCCTTATAGGCAAATATACTCTATTGTTAATGTTGAGAATTTGATATTGTTTGAGCCTCCTTTGATTGATGATCAAGGAGAGCATGTTCAGCTGCAATCAATAGATGATTTCTTGCTAGAATATCTTGATGAACTTCAGCAGGATCTCATACTTGACAGAAGAACCAAAACTTCAGAGGGAATGTCGAATACATTAGAGTGGGACTCAAGGGACAAAATCCTTCTAAGGCCAAATGATTGTAGATAGATAAGTTGAGGGAGTTGTACCCTCACCTTCTGAACAATTGATAGTATCGTTTGGGGTCCAAAAGGCTTCCAATGGGGAGGAATGATCAAGTGCTCAGTATTTAGCTCAAAAATCAAAGTTCTTAGAATCACTTGAAACCTGAATGACCATGTTCGTCTCAGTGATACAATCCCAATGCAACTCATTTCACTCAAAACTGAGTTTGTAGGAGGAAGAAATCGCGTTCTGTCTGCTTTGCCAAATAGAGGAAATTTTGAAAAAAAATGTACAGTCACTGCACAGTCAGTAGTCCATACTACTAACGTGGTAGGTGACTAGGCAGAGGCAATAGTGGTCAATGGCATATCAGAATTCACCAAGGGTCACATTTATATTGGTCCGCATGTGTGGTGACGTGGCATGATTTTATTGGTTCAGGAATGGACCAATGAGGAGGGGAAAAGTGGCAAGCCCGATGGTCGCCACGTGTCCCTCTCCAAAGGTTGGTTATTGGCGCGTAGTGTGACAAAATTATGGGGTAGTTCGGCAAATTCGAACTCGCAACCTCGCCCAAGAAAACCACATGACATACCGTTCTACCACCGCGTCAGGACTTAACATGTAATGGTCACAAATGCTATTTAAAGTTTAAACGTTTGCAGTTTGGGGGTTAGGAGGGAGCTAGCCCCCTCCATGTGAACACACCACATTAACCATTGGCTAACATTCAGTGAAGACCGCGTGGATATCAGGCTAGCCATCAGTCAACATGACATTCAATGTCGCCTATGTGACCACTACAGCCCTTAATGTTAACGGTTATCCAAAAACCCCATAGTATTTGTGCTTATCCGCAGTTATCACTTAATTAAACATGCTTAACGTTAATTAGTCCATCAGTTAAACTGCAGTTAGTATGGAGGAAATTTCGGTGGTACCTCCAATTGCGGTGCTAACCCCATTTTTAGCAGGACTAACTGGAGTTCCTCCAATTTTAGAGGAGTTTTACTAGGAGAAACTGTTTTGACCATAACTTGGGCAAAATTCAACCAAATTGAGATCAGGAAAAGGTGTTCCTAGCTGATTTGGAGGTTTTGAGCACATTGAAGCAGGTTTCAAGAGCAGTAGAGTATTGTAAACAACACTTTTTCCATTATTGAGCTAATATAGAGGCCCAAGCCATGGAAGCTGGACCAAGGAGATGTATCCTAGGAGGGGTGAACTCCTTCATCAAAACATTGTGTTAAGTGTTTATTTTGATGGTTTGTTTTACATTTGATTGTTTTTGTTCAACACTTTACTTTTATGCTATTTTTCTCATGAACTTAACATAAAACTTGACAAATTTACCTGTTTTCATTCACAAACACCATAAGGAAACCTATGCACATGAAGCAATTGACAAACATTTGTTTTTAAATCTGAAGTTGAAATTAGCACAACAAAACTAACATTCAATAACAGATCATCAAAGCAAAGGCAAGTGAACCAAGGAGATGGAAGATGATAGAATCTGACCATAAACATATTATGGAGAATTGCATTCCTATCACCCATTAGCCAAATGAGTATATGATGCAAATGGCAAGTCCTGAGGCCATGTATATACCAGTCAAATGTAATTTAATCTAGTATAAGAGATCAACATATGAATTTTGTAATTTAAAAAAGTGACAATTGAATACTTTTGTAATTTTGTAATTTTAAATTTGAATAAAATTCATAAGGAAATGTTTCTCTTTGATATTATCTATTACGAGTAAAATCATAGAGAAATAAAATCAAAATGCATGTGGAAATGTTCAACATAGAATGAATTTGTATGAAAGTATGTTTATAGATACCCCACGAAAGGACACCATGCACCCATACCCCTCTTGGTGCATCATTCCTACATATTTGTTGCAAATGATAGTTTATTTACAAATATGATGGATTCATAATGGTGTATATGTTATAAGCTTTAGGTTCCTTGAGATGCTTAAGTTTCTAAAGTTTTCCAAATTTCAAGAAAGTTTTATTTTTAGGGATAGGATCCTTATGTGAACCCCATAGATTTAGAATCAAGAGGGATCTAAAATTTAATTAAAATTTAGAATTAAGAGGGATTTAGATTTAGATTTGATTACAATTTTTTATGTTAATTTTTTTTAAATGTCATGTATCCTATTCATGTTGATCATGGTAGAAATTGTATACATATACATCATAATGGGTTTTAGAAAAGCCGTTTTAGTAGAACAATCAAGTTCATATAATATTATTTTAATTAAAATAAAAATTCAACTATCTAGGTTATGAACAACATTGAAATGGACCATGAGTTGTATCACCGATGTCTCCTATAGTGTTTTACTAAATGGGGAAGCCTCCTCTTTCTTCACTTCAGAGAGGGGACTCAGACAGGGATGTCCACTCTCCCCTCTGCTGTTTTTACTCATTATGGAAGGGCTGAGTAGAATTATTACATCTGCACGAGATAGACATCAGTTATCTGGCATCAAACTTGCAGACCAACTTTACCTCACTCACCTTTTGTTTGTTGATGATATTCTTATTTTCCTGAATGGCAGCGTTGGAGACTCCACTATACTCCATAATTCATTCCTTCTCTTTCAACAAGCTACTGGTATGAAGATTAATGTTCATAAATCCACCATTACTACTTTTGGATGCACCATCAATGAAATAGCTTATGCTAATCAACGATTTCCATACAACAACTTGACATTTTAAGATGGTATTAAATATCTTGGTTTCAGACTAAAACCTAATGGATACAGAATCGCAGATTGGTTATGGCTTATAGCCAAGGTGGAAAAGCGACTACAAGTTTGGTATCACCGATACCTATCTCGAGCTGGCAGGCTGATTCTTATTAAAGCTGAGATTGAAGCCACTCCAGTATACTGGATGGCTCTCACATGGATTCCCAAGGGCATTCTCAACAGACTACAACATATTTGCAGTAGATTTCTTTGGAAGGGCCACCAGCCAGGCAGAATCTTTGCCTGGGTGAAATGGGATACTATTGCAAAACCCAAACGCTGGGGGGGTTGGGGTATCAAAAGGCTCAACCTATTCTCTAGAGCACTGGCTGCCAAACTTGGATGGCAACTTCTCACCTCGGATGGACTCTGGACCAGGGTAGCACATGCAAAATACATCAGACCCATGAATGTGATGGACTGGATATGCAGTCAACAGAGAACTAATCATAACATATCCATAATATGGAAAGCAGTTATTGGCACACTACCCTTACTTCGAGAAGGATTAACTTGGCGCATCAAGGCTGGTAATGCAGTCTGAATAGGTCTGGACCCTTGGGTTGGATTTGGAAATACTCACAGACTCTCAGACGACCTCATTGGACATCTAAATGACAGAGGTATCACATACATTATGCATATTGGTGATCAAGCAAACTCCTCCTTCCTTCATCAAGCCTGGACCAGTGCACAAGCATTAGATATTCCGGCACAGTGGCACAATGAATGGGCAGAGTACACGGATGCACTCACTCAAGCTCATATCAGACTTACTGATGGACCTGATGAAATCATTTGGGCATATGCAAAACATGGAATATATACCCCGAAGCTTGGCTACCTAAAGCTCATGGAGTCTCATAAGCCTCATATTATCCATCACACATGGAAGGCTTTATGGAAACTCAAATCAGCCCCGCGTACTCGACTACTCATGTGGAATATCATCTTCGATAAAGTACCTACGGGCACCAACCTCATGAAGCGATCCTTCCATGGACCCTTCCGCTGCCACCTCTGTCACCAGGAGGAAGAAAGTACTTTACACTTATTTCTGACTTGCGGTATCACATTACATTTTTGGCAAGACCTCTC
Organism: Pinus tabuliformis; assembly: GCA_031772625.1. Lineage (NCBI taxonomy): Eukaryota > Viridiplantae > Streptophyta > Pinopsida > Pinales > Pinaceae > Pinus > Pinus tabuliformis. The sequence goes on along the minus strand of CM062805.1, from coordinate 346,813,208 downwards.
TTCTCATCTCCCGCAATTGAAAAACTGGCATGGTCACAGCATAATGGAGGCTTGGGAGAACTGGAACCTAGATCATTCGGGGAAGGCCATTAACATTCCGCTTCTTGCATGCTGGGCAATCTGGATTGCCCGGAATCAAGCAATTTTCAACCTCAGAGCCCCCCACTGGCCTACTATCCTTCACCATACCATTGCGGATTACAACATGATACCTGATGATGAACACAGAGGTCCTGTTCGCATCATTAAACAATTGGACATTGACAAATCCAAACCTTGGGCTTTTTTTGATGGGTCTGCACAAGAGGTGGGCTGTGGGGGAGGCACAGTACTATATCTCAATGAATCTCACAGCTACAAAATACAAATAAACCTTGGCAGAGGAACCAATAACTATGCTGAACTAAGCACTACCAAGCACCTCATATACTTTGCCATACAAAAACAATGCAGACACCTCCAACTGTTTGGTGATTCTAAAATAGTTTGCAATTGGCTGTCTGATGCATCTCATTGTCATGCATTTTCATTAAGGCACATATTAGATGAGGCAAAGAGGCTGACTACATCATTTGAATCATTTACTTGTCGTCATATCTACAGGGAATAGAACACCATTGCAGATCAACTCTCCAAAGAGGCAGCGCACAGACAAGGAGACAATTGGCTGATACAGGAGGAAATCGAAGGGTCATTTTATCAGCATTATCATAGACCCTTTGATGAACAGATGGCATAATGGGCTCTAAAGGCCCACTTACAGATTTTCACTTGTTTTTTGTTGTCAATAGTTGTACATATCTCTATATATTTAGCACTATACAGCACCTTGCTTTTGATATATATGGCTCTCTGCGTAGAGCAATGGACTCCTATTTTTGAACACTGTTAGTGAACAGTTTTGGACAGCTCCCTGCGAGGAGACAACCTGCTTTATTTTTGTTCATATAGTACTACAAACTGATCTTGATAGGCACAGCTGCCTGTATATGAATGCTACGGCATATACAAAATGTAATTTCTTAACTTTAATAGAAATTACGACTTTTTCCCAGGGGAAAAAAAAAAAAACAACAACATTGAAATATTTTTATTTTATTAATAAATACCACGTCTCAATTTGATATAAAGCATGGAAAGAGTTACACACATGATTCATATTGGATTGTAAAAAGTGCAACAAATAGAATATATATATATATATATATATATATATATAGAGAGAGAGAGAGAGAGAGAGAGAGAGAGTTTCTATTAATTCAAAAGATGGTATTTACATTCGAAGTGGGGTGTCTCGAGCATGAGGCTCTTACACTAGTTATAGACGTTCCTTTTATAATAGTTACAAAAAAACCCCCTTCTTTTGGGTTGAAAGGAGAGATGGAAGTTATGCTTGCCAATTCTACAAAATTTACCAAAATTGCCCATTACTCTGAGAAGGTGAGCACTATAAGTGACTGGGGAAACCAAACCGCAGATAGTATCATTACTGCAGAAAGTTCCATGGACATGTGGAGAGTGCCAAAGACATGCAGAAAACATCATAAACATATTCATTAAGCAATGTCATCTGAGGGATCATCCTCCAACCTGATGGGCTTCTCTAGAGAGCTACCAGTTGGGGCGTCCACAGTGGCTTAGTGACTGGTGGATGCACACGTTGTCTCTTTCATGATGCTCGGAGAGCCACCACCGCTAGCCTGCATTGTGGCAATGCGACGCTTGAGAAAGGCATAGTGGGGCGAGTCTCTCATAACGAAGTGCCTGTGGTGGACTAATTCCACATAGACAGTGAATTTATCATTCAACATGTCTAACTTGGCCTCCAATGCTTTGGAATTTTCAGATTGTTCTTGCAGTGCAAGTAATTTATTGAAATACTTGGATAGCCAAATAAATTTAGTCAAGTTCTTAAAATTATATAAATTATAGAAACATATAGTCAATAATTTATTGGTATATTAAATTCCAATACATATGACTTGGGTTTATATTTGTTTGTGGAAACATAAACGATATTAATTTTTTTAGCTACTTTATCATTGTTGAATTGAGGCTATTGTGATCCATATCAAGTTTACGATAGATTTTTCGGTCTATTTAGCATGCATAGCTTGATCTGCTCCTCAACTTGTCCTGATGATGAACCACACTAGTTGGTTCGAAACACGTCGACAAATGAAATACCATGTGATTTAAGCCAAAAAATCTATCGTAAATACTTTATCATTATCAATTCATGATGGTAGAGTAAACACAATTATGGAAACCACGTAATTCTAACCATTAAAATTTCTTATTAGCATTTCAAATGTGTAGATTCATTTAAAAGTCCAAGTAATGTATTAATCTTAAAAGAGTTGACCACAATGGTATATGGTTTGGCTGCAAAAATTTCCATATATTATTTTTTTATTATAATATGGATGACTTTATAATTCAAATAATCGATTAAAATCACTGTAATAGCATATATTAATTGCACTAAAAGGCACTTTCTACAAGACAATATGAATTAAATATTTGTAATATTTGTAATTCTTTCCATGTTGAATATTAAATTAATATATGATATATTTCAGCTCATTTTAAGTATTAAAGTGACTTGCATCATAGTAAGATTGTACTTATTTTCTTAAGTAGCCTATGAAACTAGAAATCAAAATGAATATTTTGTAAAATTTTACTTTTTGAATGTTGTAGATTCCATATTTGTGGTTTGATGGTGACAACATATTCTAAATCTATGTATCTAAGGGTTAGAGTGAGAAAATAGCAGAGAATGCAGAGATTCACCTATGAGCACTGGCACAGAGACCTAACGTTCAGCAAGTCGGTTGTGACTGACATTCGGCAAGTTGGTGTAGTAGAAAAGACCAAGGAAATCGCATGTTGTTGTGGTACTGCCATGGAGGAGGCTGAGATCCCTTGCCTGGAGGCCGAGATCCCCTTAGCTTGAAGTTGCTGCCATTTGCTGCTCATGGATCGGCCGAGCCTGACTGCGAAGAGGACACAGAGATTCGCCTATGAGCACCGGCATAGAGACTTGAAATCTTTAGAGCCCGATCAAGCACGCAGAAACAAAGATTGCAATAATCTCTTGGCATGAGGAGTGAAGTTGTTTGTTGCTTGTAAATCCTGTTGGCCTGATTCATTACATATAGCGACATGGTGCAGGAAGACAATATGGTCCTCCCTTAAATCATATGATATGGTCCTCCCCTCGGATCTATTCTAATCAAATCAAAACAATCCTTCCATATTATGAAGTTCTTCTCATGCGCACTCATAAGTTTAATAATTTTGATCTGCACTCACTGTTTAGGTGAGATCTGGTTAGTCACCGGCATCTGAAAATTTTGAGTGAATAAGTTTGTCTGCACATTTTGGGTTCTAGATGTAATCTTCTGCGGCTAGATCTAGATCTAGGTGGCTAGGTTCTAGATCTAAACTTTTGCGGCTAGATCTAGATCTAATCTTATCTTCTGCCTTATTTCTCTACCGTTGGGTTCTACGGGCAAGTAAAATATGGCTCCTAGCTTCGTGAAAACAGTTGTTGGCTCATCTGCTTCTGGAGGGAAAGCTCTTGCCCATATCGTCAGTGAAGCCCCAGCTCCCACTGTCCACTTGGTCCAGGCCTCACTCGATGAGGCTTTGAAGTTTTCCGAAAGTGCCATAATCTGTCGGTTCAATGGTTTTTGGCCGCGGCTAACAGCTCTCCAAAATTGGATCTCGGAGGCATGGAAGCCTGTCATTTCTGATGAAATTAATATCTACCCCTGTGCTAGGGGTTTATTTATAGTAGATTTTGAAAATCCTGAAAGCAGACAATGTATTCTAGATTCCAGCCCTTGGTTTTGGGAAAAATCAGGCCTATTCATGAAGCCATGGAACCCATCATTCGATCCCTCTACAACAGTCATAACCTCAGCATCAGTTTGGGTGAGATTGCCAAGCCTACCCTTGCATCTCTGGAATCTCTCCTCGCTAAAAGCCATTGGAAATGCAATTGGGAAATTTTACTGCAGGCGCCCAGAAATAGAGGAATATGCCAGAACTACCTATGCACGCATCCGTGTGGAAATGGACTTCAACATCGGATTCCCAACTGAAATAAACCTAACAATTAAAGACTATGTGTGGAACCAGAAACTCGATTATGAAAGTTTTCTCTTCAAATGTAGATCCTACTTTGAGTCAAGCCATCTAGCCAAAAATTGCCCAAAAGCCTCCTAGAAAAATTCTGCTAGAAAAAACCACCACAGATCTACATGGTGGGAAGGAGCACAAAAAGAACACTACATTGTCATCAAAGAAGAATACTCTAGAGAAAACTCTGAATCACAAGAAATCGGGCAAGAAAGAAACAACTCTCAAGACAAGCAGGGAGAAAGCCCCGCCCAATAAATCAACAGCTATGAGGATTCGAATACCACACAAAATAAATCTTCATTTAACAGCAAAGCAGATCTCCTAGACCAAACTTCTTCTCTGAATATCTTCAAAAGGACGAACACAATAGATCGCGAACCTAAGACACCAATGTCCCAAGAACCAGAAGAGATGAAGGAGATGCAAGATAAAGGAAGTTGGAAGACTGTAGAGAAAAAAAAGAAAGCTACAACACCAATCTCACCAAGAAAGACAAGGAGCCAGATAATTAAAAACTAAGAAAATTATAGGTCCGATAGACCAATTTGGTCTCAGTGGATGTTAACCACCACCATCACCATCATCACCATCACATAATGATTTTACTTCTTTAATCTTGTAAATTCCATACTCATGGCTTGATGGAGAGTCCTACATAATGCTTAAATCTTATACCATGGAGTTTTTAGTTGATTACATATGGATTTGTGATGAAGTTTTATTTTTCAATACCATGGAGAGAACTTCAGTCTAGCACATAATTGAAAAATTTTCACAAAATGGATGATAAAAGTCATTAAATACAAAGTAAGATTATATTTTAAAATACAAATATTAGTCTTTTAATTAATTAATTTTAAATTGTTATCTTTTTTAATAAAAATTATACTATAGATTTTTTTAAGCTAGAGAAATAATTAACATCCATAAACTAAAAAATTAATGAACATCCATAAACAATAACTAATAAACATCCATAAACTAAAATAATAATCATATCAATAAACTATCCATGTGAAAATATATACAAATTGCATTACATGAACATCCATAAATTGAAATAATGTTCATGTATCCATAAATTTTCCATATGAAAATATAAAAAGTTTCTATCACATGTGAATGTGCACTGTGAAATGATCCTGAAAATAAACAAACTATGTGGTCTAAGTACCACTACCCCTATGTGATAACTGGTCAAACATGGCGTCCAAATCTCGGCACTGCAATATAACACATTCAAATTCAAATTAATTATGATTATTTAAAAAATAAACAATATAGAAATAAATTATTTTGAACCATGTTTAATTACATATGAATCTACTAACCTCACTCGAGTCCAAATGAAAGGAAGGTAGGATGGGGGTCTGATCAATCTAGGTTGTTTATCTTGTGCCTGTGACTCAACAATTGGGGCCTACGTCGATGGACCCGCATTGGTAATATCACTCATGGTTCCACATCGTTGTGACCTCGACACCACTTTACATCTAAGCCTGTGTACACAATGGCAAAGACAAATGGTAATTAGTCTATGAATTAATTAGCATACACGTAACTTTAAAAAAACGAAATCTTATGAATACAAATGTTTACCTCAACTACTAGTCCATGTGGCTATACGTTGTGACTCTCCTCCACATGAGTGTGATGAGGTGGTGGTGGAGGTGGAGGAGACTTCGTGGAAACATGCACTGATGGAGGCTGTTATGGACGATCAATTATCGCCTCGAGTGATCTTACAAGCTCATCTATATAGCCATGTTTCTACATGTTATCATGAACTTATTAATATAAATGCAATCCGATACAAACTTATTAATATAGATAATGTATAATTTGATGACAAGAGTCAAATATTTTATATATATGTACCTGGTCTATGTCACGTGGGCCATACATCCTCCAAGTCTCGCAAATGACATCACAACACATACTTGCATATGAAAAAACTTGGTCAAGGGTAGACTCTTGAGCATTAAATCATCAACTAATGGAACTGACAAGTCACAAGGCAACGGTGGTGGTTTTCTCATCTCTCCACGCAATGTGACCTATACACTGGAAAATGCGGTATGCATGTTATCCGCAATGGTATCCATGGTCTCAACATTGAGTTGTGATGGCTCCTCTAGCTCCATTGATAACACCACGCTCTAAGACATTATTGGCGACAGTCTAGGAGGTGGTGGTACATGCGCAATGTCCCTATGATCCCTGGGACGATAATAGTTGTGTCCCCTACCTAGTACATAAAACTCAAATCCGATGTTGGTGTAATGTGGCCTCATATGTAGCATGAACTCTACATATGCATGCCGGGAAAAGTAAAATGGGACCTAGTCATGGCGGGAGAACTGGCCCCAAGCTCCAATGAATCGATCATAAACAAAACGGGTCGCATCAATATTCTTAATATATCTAAGTGGAATCAGACCAGCGTGTCTAACACAACAGCCCAGAGGGATATCAAACAACTCCCCACACACATCAATGTCCTTGGTGGTGGCTTTCACCGCAACCCAACCATATGGGCATCTATCCTCCTACTTCCTACACCTATGTATGGCATGTACAAGGTCACTATGTTGGATTGCCCTCTTGTATTTCTGGATCAACCGATTGATGCTCTCCAGCATCAAATTAAAGCTATTTCTAGTAGGTGACTAAGCAGGGAGTGTACCCATCTCTCGTGTAATCCATGAATGTTGGGCCCTAACATCCTCGAGCATAATAGTGGTTGTGGCATGGTCTCGTAGAGGGATCAACACTACAGTGTCATCCTCAACTTCGCCCTATTGAGGGTATGAATATCATAAACATAATTTAACATATATAACAAACTAAACATAATAACATATACATTAAATTCAAACACACCAATTGAAGATGATTTGAAAATTAAAGACAAATTCAAGACATAAAACACATAAAGTTTAAAGAGGATTTAAAATTGTAGGAGGTGTACCTACGACAAGTGAAAATGTTTCACTCTCTTTAACATCATCAAAAAGGATATAAACACTGCCTCTAACACTCCTACCAATGTTGGAGCTAGGATCTACCAATGGAACGTGAACTCTAGTTGGGTCGTGTTATCTTTCACGAGCCCGACCATGTATAATTGGTCCCTCCACACTCCAACGGCTTGCGAAAGGGGGTCATATGGGAGATGGATCTGCATAAATTTAGTTGGAAGGGGATTGATTGTAAGAGTTATAGAGTTAATGAATAGAAGACAATCAAAGTATAGAGGAATAAAAGTAATAAAGTTTTATTTTAAGTATGTAAGAGATGTCTAAGTCGTATAAGCTTTCATCATAAACCTTTAGAATTGAAACAAAATTATTACATATAATACATATAAACTAATCCAAGAAAAAAATGTTGACTAAAAAATGTTGACAAGAAAACCATTTCTAAACTCAAGTAGAATAATCTAGCCTTCCTAAACTTTAGAGTCCCTTTTTTAATAATTTATCAACCAAAGTATTGAGTTCCATGTAAACACAACCGAAAGAAGTGATCAAATCTAACTTGACACTTTTTCTCATTTCTAAATAATGCATTTTATTCATAGAGTATAAATATGTAAACCTATGTAAAAATTTGAAATAAACATATTTGCAAAACTAATAAAATTTCATGCCAATCAAATACTTCATAAGGCAAGTTCTTATAATGTTTGACTTTGACACAACATACAAGGTGAAAGCACATGAAGACATTGTTTCTTGTACAACACACTACATAATGAAACAATTTGGTTAGGGGTGATTTTAGGGGCGAATGTTCTCCCTTTGGCGAAATTAAGGGGTTTTCAATTTTTAGTGGGCGAATATTTTGTATCATAGTACATTTTTACAAATCACCTCAAATAGCCCACCTTATTTAAGGGAGAGGGTAAAAAAGGTAAATTTAGCCCTTGAAATTAGGAGTTACAGCATTTTTTATATTTACTCCATAAGTCACCTTATATACATGCAAGGGTGTAAACAAATAAAAATATAAGTAAAGTGGAGGTATGGTAAATAAATAAAACGTCTTTTTATACTTAAAAGGTATGGTAAATAAATAAAAATATAAATAAACTAGACGCATGGTAAATAAATAAAACCTCTTTTTATATTTAGTCCATAACCCTCGTTCTATTTATGAAGGCTCAAGAAAGAGGTTTTATTTAAGTGAATCCTATGGGCCAAATACCATATTTGTAAAAGAGGTATGGTAAATTAATAAAAATATAAATAATCGAGAGGTATGGTAAACAAATAAAACATTTTTTTATATTTACTCCACAAGTCACCTTGTATTTATGAATGGTATGGTAAATTAATTAAAATATAAATAAACTAGAGGTATGGTAAACAAATAAAACATTTTTTTATATTTACTCCATAAGTCACCTTATATTTATACTATGGGACAAATACTATGGACTAGATTGTTATTAATACCATGCAAAAAAACATTATTAACCCTAATATTAATATTAATAAAAATAAAAATGGCACATGGTATTGACCCATGGTATTCACCAAAATGGCACATGGTATTGACCCATGGTATTCACTTGGAATGTAGCCTATTTAAATGGGGGAATTAAACCAGCATAAATCCATCTTTACTCTGGATCTACTAACCCCCGAGAGGTATCAAATATCGTGATATGCAAACTAGCATAGAGTGAAAAAATATTTGATCCGATCAAGAGTAAAAATGGATGTTGTAATTTAATGTATGTTAAACATTTTAGCTTGGTTAAAATAAAAATAAAATAAAAATCAACTATTAATTTTATTATTTTTATAAATTACTAATAGTAATTTTTAAGCTCCAGGTTTATGATAGCCCATGGTATTGACCCATGGTATTCATGTGAGCATAGACTATTTAAAGGGGAAATTCTATCTTAGATCCATCTTAATTCTGGGTCTACCAAGTTCTCAGAGGGATAAATAGATTTCATCCCCCTAAGAGTGGTAGATGTGGAGTTAAGATAGATATAGGTTGGTTTTTATGATAATGAAGATATTAAATAGACTTAGGAAATTATATTGTAAAAACATCTTAAGGTGAATGGTTAAAGCATAGACATTGGACAAGTATATTTGTATACCTCTGTTTTAAACTGAAACAAATCCAAGGCTAAAAGGAATGGATTGATTGCACTAGTCATCCTTCTATAACTTTCCAACATATGCTAGAGTAAACAGATTGTAATTTGGGTAATTTTTCTAATTGCAAACGGGAACATACTTGTGTATTGGTAGGGTGGTTACAAGGTCCCTAGAAGTGGAGTAAACAAATTGTAATTTGGGTAATTTTTCTAATTGCAAACAGGAACATGCTTGTGTATTGGCAGGGTGGTTACGAGGTCCCTAGAAGTGATGAATTAGAATTTTTCTTGGTTTTATATATAGTATTAGGTTTTTTCTCATGCTTCAGATTGTAATTTGGGTAATTTTTCTAATTGCAAACGGGAACATACTTGTGTATTGGTAGGGTGGTTACGAGGTCCCTAGAAGTGGAGTAAAAAGATTGTAATTTGGGTAATTTTTCTAATTGCTAACATGAACATACTTGTGTATTGGCAGGGTGGTTACGAGGTCCCTAGAAGTGATGAATTTGAATTTTTCTTGGTTTTATATATAGTATTAGGTTTTTTCTCATGCTTTCTGTGAATAGCACGGATGAATTTTATCCTACACCCACTAGGTTATCGATATGTAATTTCGGTAATTTTGATTTCAAAAGATATCCTAAAGAAATGCAATGATTTCATTTGTGTATTCAATAAACACAAGATTTTATAATTGAGTAAAATATTCGCCATGCCTAGTGAGAGATTCGCCAAAAAATTATATATACATATCATATTATTGATAAAATCGCCTTCCATTTTTCATATATACCATGGAGATTCGCCCATTTATTATACATGTAAATTTAGGGGGGTTCTTAAAATTTTCCCTGAATTTGGTATTAGAAAAGAATCAAAATGCTTTTATTCACTTTAAATGCACTTTTGATAATGGATTTAATATATGTATCAATACATAAGAGATGAAATTATCATTTTTTTTTTCATGTAAAAATAATACATAAAATATCATTAATGATTTATTAAAGTATATGTTGAATCTCATAATGCCTTAAGCTTCCACCATCTCATATTCCATTTGATGGTGGGCAATATAATTTACAATACAAATAAACTAAATCCATAATTTAATTTTTACCATTATAATATTCCCTAACTATCATAATTTTTCACTTTATTAATAAAAACCAACACAAAATATGATAAATATTTTATTAATAAAAAATCTATGGGTTCTCTCATTACATCTACCTCATGTTTTTCCCAAACACTATTAGGTGTTTTCAATGGTTGGTGTATCTATGCTTCCACACTTAAAAAATATTTGTCATCATGCTCTCATACTAAAAAATATTGCTTTGGTTTACTAAAGTATCTATTAGCATAACCTCACTTTTAAAATGCACATTCCATCATGCTTCCATTTTAACATAATTGTGTTCTACTTTTTTAATAACATTAAATTAATACAATAAATATTTTAATGAATTCATTTTTTCCAATAAAATAAAATTCAATCTTGATTTTTTTTTCAAAATTTCAATAATTTAAATTATTTTAAATATTAAAAATACATAAAAACAAAAACTTCATTAATAAAAAAAAAATTAAAAAAAAAAAATTAAAGTGTATATATATATATATATGAATTGACTAAAATTTTATTTTTTTCTTCCTTTAAAATATTTTTTATAATTAAATATCAACTTATATTATATAATTAAATAAATATATTATATAATAAAATATTGTTAATAAAATTTAATTAAATAATAAAAAATTCTTTTAAATTTTTATTTTTTCTTTCTTTAAAATATATTTTATAATTAAATATCAAAATATATTATATAATTAAATATGGTTCATAAAATTTTATTAAATAATTAAAAATATATATATTTTATTTGTAATTAATTTTTTAAAATATATTATTATATTTATTATTAAAAAAATATTTAAAATATAAATTAATTTAAATTTAAAATATAAAAATAAACATGTATTTGATAAATAGAGGTTTACTATGAACAACCATATTCATTATCTCATTATTAAGCTCCTAATGACTATGGTTGTCACGATCTTTAATCCAATAAACTAAATAAACCTAATTCTAAATTGAATAATGTCGTTGTTTTAGATATTCATCTAGTTTTGGATAAGCTTGTCAAAGATTTTAGGTGAGTGTAACAAATAAATCTTATAGTAAATTCATTAAAGTCATTCATATTGATGCTTCATGAGTTTCAGAGTACATCGGAGAGAGTGAAATTCAAGATGCACTCAAATTTGTGGAAAATTATTCATCCAAACTAAAATAAAAGAGAATTGAAAATATCTCAAAGATAGATAATTACATGCTTAGTAAAAGTAGGTAAAAACTAATCCTTACATAGCTAGATCAAAGTTGTGAAAAACTAATGCTTTCATTATAAAAAAATTGGTTGTCCATTTTAATAAAATTCCAAGATCAATGTTTTTTTTTCTAAGTAAAACTAATCTATTAATAAAAACATAATGTACACTGAGGCATCGGCCTCTACAGGTCTAGGTCAACCATATGACCATTTTACACAACAAGTCTTGAAGTCTAGACTGCCGATGGGGAAACCAATCCGTGAACAAGATAAAATTCAATTCGTTCTGCCCACATAGGGGAAACAGTTCCAGAATTCAAAATTTACTAACAAAAAGACTGTAAAATTCAAAAAGGTCTGCCAAAATTGACCACTATAGAATTCAAAAACACTGGCCAGTATTAACCATTGTAAAACTAAAAAAACAAAACTCAGATCCCGAATAGGACATGTGACCTGTAGCATGCAGCTGCAAGGTGTCTTAGGATGGCGGCTTTTCTTCCACGATCGGACACCAGCCATAATCTTCAGAGTCAGTTTCCGCTGCCTGTCTGCCACCTACAGTGTCCTGAGGCTCATGGTCTTCCACCTGTATTCCTTTGTCTTTGCGGGTGGCGTTGCCTCCTGGAGTCTTCTATCTGCTGCTGGACGGATTGTCCATTTCTATCGGTGGGCGGCTGGAGCTTGGCTCCCCCTGGATATTGACAATCAAAGGAGAGGCTTGGTGCATCTCTTGGCTGTGTTCTGGAACTACGCATGAGCCAGGGACTTCCCGGAAGTCCACCGTGATGGTGGCGATGATTACCGGCCAGTCCATGGAGCAGAGAAACTTGAATTGAGCCTACTGGGATGTAGCAGGAAAATCCGTATGCTGGGTGGTTCCACTGGTGCACCATGCCTCACGGGAGCCAGCTCGACCGCGGCCGCTGTGAGTATCAGGATATCTACCCTAGAAGCGGGAAGAGGAAGGGCTGGGGGGTGGGAAGCTGAAGGGGAAGTAGAAGCAGATGGAGGCGAAGACGGGGACCGAATGACATTACCACAACTGCCACCTCGCCTACTTCGCATGTGATGTCTTTGCCTCATGATTCTCTGGGTATGAAGCCGCAACGAGGAATGAGTCGAAGGAGCAGGGAGAGGCGTAAGAGCAGCAGAAGGGAAATTGAGATGAACAGGTGAGGTCAAGTCTAGACCAGAGACAGGGGCCGAGACCTCAATTTGCAGGGCGCAATGGAGGGACTGAGAGAAGTGCAGACCATTGCCCAGGTCGACGCAACAGAGGAGTTTGCAACGTCTACCCGTAGCGGTGCGGAGGCTAGGTTTAGCAGCTGCAGGGTGGCAAGCACAACTCAGAGGTCGAAGGGAAAATTGCAGAGGGTATGGCTCCATGGTTCTGTTATGGCAGGGGATGTCTCGATCCTCCCAATGCGATGATGGTACCAGCCGAGGGACAATGATCTGTGTTAAATTCCCACAAGGGAAAGCATAGGTTACCATGTGGTATCGCCACCTGCATGTCTAGCGGTACGCCTGACTTAAATGCACATCTACCACCGCATCCGGGGAAAATTCCAAGATCAATGTTGTGAAAAACAAATGCTTTCATTATAAAAAAAATGGTTGTCCATTTTAATAAAATTCCAATAAATTCAAGATTGTTGTCGATTGTAAAGAGTGAGATTAAGAATAGTTTTAATGGTGTTATGTGATTATTTTATTTGGTTAATAGCTTATTTTTCTTCAAATTAATGAAATAGGTTAATATAAGGAAATAGAAAATAACTTAAAATTTATTTATTCGAAAGGATATTAAGAATATCATGGGCACGGGAATTTTTTATATATGATAAAAAAATTTAAAGTTTGTTGGAAAAAAAAATCATTAAAAATATTTCATACCCATGTTTATATATATTTCTCGTGAATAAGCTTGAAACATCATATTTAATAATAGTGCTTCATCATACTATATTATGTAAATATAATAGTGTTATATGTATGAACTGTAAAATTAATTAATTTGTTTATTGGTTATATAATAATGTTATATACAATATGAAATTTATTTATTTATTTATTTATTTATTGGCTATAGTTTGGTTGTTTTATGTTTTTGAGTTTTTTTGACTAGGATGTGTTAGAATCATAAATTTGATGTGAATTTTGGAGAATTCACTTATCCATTTAAAGATGCATTTTAAATAACAAAAATCAAAATCTCGCAAATTTTTTTTATTATTAAATTCCTAAGAAAAACTTCAAACTCTAAAATAATTAGAAAAGAACTTTTACCATTCAAAATCACAAAAAAGTTGTAATAAATGTGATATCATTGCAATTATTAAAAACTTATTCTTCAAATGGAATAAAATTTAAAACTTAAATTATACTTATCTATGCTTTTTTGGTTTTCAAGGGTTTTCTATGGTTTTCTTAGTTGTTTACAATGGTTTAATATGGTTTTTTCCATCGTTTTTGGTCGTTTTTTATGGTTTTTGTATGGTGGGTTTTCATTTAAAATTATTTTTTTATTTGCAAGGAAAAATAATTGAAATAAGCAAAAAATGGTAGAAAACCAGCCTCGACCTGTAGAAATTTGGCTCCACGGAAATTGGGCCGAACTTCAGGCACATTGATCCAAGGGGCTCCCGAAACACTCAGTGACCAAAGAGGGCTTAGGAAAGGCTCAAAAATAAAAGTCCTTGGATTACCATTAAACTAGGGTCATATCGAATATCTCGTCACAAGCTTTCCAACGACGCAATGACACCTCAATCTGACATCGTATGCAAAATTTATGGCCAGTCAAAGTTTTGGTCAACTAGGCCCCTTGGCTAAAGTTCGCAGAGTGACAACTAAATTTGGTGGAAATTAATGAGGCAACAATTTGTCACTTTCGGCAACGGTTTCTAGTAGTTGAAACCAGCGTAATTGTTGTTTACTTAATTTTTCCGGTGACCCCAAATTTTTGGCCAACAAATTTTGTCAATATTTTTTTTAAATGAAAAAAATAACCAAAAAAAATTAAAATTGGCCAATAACCCAACAAATTAATACTGCCAACCATTCTGCTAAAAAAGCAGGGTTAAAAATTAACGCCAAGTTTTTTATTTAAACTCATATTTTCCATAAGGGAATAGGGGGCACAGAACCCAATGCAGATGTGGAATGTTGAGCAGGCACGAAACCCAATCCAGATGTGGAATATTGAGTGGGCACAAAAACCAAGGAACAGAGCCCTAATGCAGGGGAATATGCAAATAATCGAAAATATTCTGTAAGGGCCAAATTTTGACAGTGTTAGACCCAAACCAATTTTATACTCATTTTACTCAGTTTTTTTCGAGCGCAATGGCGAAGTCATATTTGTCATCTAACTAGCAAATCTTCAATGAACTTGCAGAGAGGAATCTTTGTGGAATCATGAGGAATCTAAAAGATTCCTTACTGGCCAAATTTTGACAGTTACATAACCAGTCCGACTTTATACTCATTTTACTTAGTTTTTCATAAGGAATGCAGTGGTGAAGTCTTATTTTTCATATGAACAGTAGATCTTCAGTCAACTTTCAGAGAGGAATCTTTGTGGAATCATGAGGAATCTAAAAGATTCCCTAAGGCAAAATTTTGACAATTTCAGAACTAGACCGATTGTATACTCATTTTACTCATTTTTTCACAAGGAGCACAATGGTTAAGCCAAAATTGTCATCTAAGCAGCTAATCTTAAGTCAACTTGTAGAGAGGAATCTTTGTGGAATCATGAGGAATCTAAAAGATTCCCTAAGGGCCAAATTTTGACAGTTTCATAACCAAGCCGACTTTATACTCATTTTACTCAATTTTTCACAAGGATTGCAATGGTGAAGTCAAATTTGTCATCTGAGAAGCTGAATTCCAGTCAACCAACTAGAAGGAATCTTTGGAGAATCTTTGAGATTCCCGAATGTCCATATTTGACCAACACAGAAAGGGGTCAAGTTTACAGTCATTTTTCACGATTTTTCACTAGGACTTCAATGGTGCATTCCATTTCTTCAACATGGGTGTGAATTTTCAGGCCATCCCTGGAAGTGGAGGTATAAGGTGTCTTTTGTACATGCATGTAATTTGATTTTTGTTGAAGATTAATAGAAGAGGTCTCCACAGATTAAGCAAAGCCCTGAGACATAGCCCACAATGGGTTAACTCTATTATCAACCTATTATGTCTTTGCTTCTCATGGTTGTTGTTTATTTCCACTTCATTTATGTATATGCATATTATGGTTACACGCTCTTTAAAATGCGATTTTATATGCATCTTTGAAGTGAAAATATATGGATCACACATTGGTTGGGTTGTTGGGTGGTTGGATCAAACTCCTCCATCCTCAATCAAGCATCTATATTTTCGTTCGAGCTACAAATTCACTTGCAGTCTATGAAAAATGGCTTGCATAGACTGCAAATGGGTATTTTATTAACAAATAGAGGCTTGACCAAGCTTATAGCTCGATTGAGACTTTATAGCTTGATTGAGCCCATGGCTTGACCAAAGGGCTTGATTGAGCCTCTTTTTAATATTTTGTACCATGTTTGTTTGGTAAGAAATTTAAAAAGAAAACTCAATAGAGCCTTTAGCTCGATTGGTAGATAACCTTGGGTTACATAAGAGCTCGATCAAGGGCTTGTTTTATTGTTTGATCGAGAAATATTTAATCCCTCAAATAGCTCAATTGAGGGCTAAAATATTGCATGATTGAGCGCTTAAAAAACACTCAATCAATCTACTTTTCTTCACCCTAAAGCACCCTCACTTGCCAAAAAGTGTAAATTAGCTTCTTGCATAAACCCAAATCTAGAAATCTAAAGATAAATAAACCCTTACAATACATATTTCAAATTTTCAAATATAATTTATCATATCATTTGTGACGAACTGTCTAGTGGAATATTTATGACAGTTTATGGATCATATTAGTATCAGAGCAGGTTTCTTTGAGTATATTATGGATATTTGAAGGGGATCTACATCGGCTAAGCCAAAAGTCATAAAACTCCACCCATGGTTGATGAATTTGTGAATAACCATCGTGATCCTACAGAGGAGAGTTTTTTGCAGATGGAGCATAAGTTGTAGATATATACGTAATGTGAATCTCTCTTCATGGTAATCCTAACCAATAAGCTCAGGCTATTCAAAGAAGATGGGAGTTCTAACATAACGGTCTGGTCAAAGGGGAGATCAGCAGATCGAGAAGAAATAAACAATGAGCTAGAAAAAGAACCCGAAAAAGACCAACCTAGTTCAAGCACCATGAACCATTCACATTCCCTGTTCAAAATGGAAGAAAATATTGATATCAAGTCATATAAAGGAAAGATTGATGCTTTGAAGCTACATCACTAGTTATAGCAATTAGAATTTCATTCATTGTTCATCATATAGAGGAAGAATAAAAGATTTCATTTGTGCGGCTAAAATTAGAGGGCTATGCCCTAACTGGTGGGAAATCCACACAGAGATCTTAAGGTTAGAGGGAGATCCTCCAGTGACTAAGTGGGAGGAATTTAAAACCCTTATAAAGTCACAATTTTAACCTAATGGGTATGTAGAGGACCATTGGATCGATTCGCACTACTTTAGGAAGAAGCAGGTAGAATTTATAAACATGGTCATAATGTTGGGTATCTCTCCAAAGAACCCACAAGTATTCCTCAAGTATCTACGGGATCTATACAGCCATTGAAAGAAGCAATTGATGTTGTTCAATCCCAGAGAAGTGGACAAGGCTTGTGTAAAATCACAGTGCCAAGAGAACATATGCTAGAAGAAATGGAAATCAAGTGGATTGAAGTGGAAGGAGAATTAAGGTGCTTCTAAGGAGGGGAAGAAGAATTGAAAAGGGGGGGAGATAAAAAGATAGTAGATATAGCGCACCAATGCAAAGATGCCAAAAACCACTACAACCATTGTAATGTTGACGATCATATAGATGATAAGTGTTGGAAGTTTCATCCATAACTTAACCTAAAGAATAAAAATAAATATACTAAGAAGAAGGATCTCATTGCCATTGATTTGAGCAATTAGGTTGAAAGTACCTCTGATGTGGATGAGAAGATCGTCTATACATCATTGCAGAATAAGATGAAGTTGAGTAGCCTTCAGCAACAAGAAGAGAATGAAAATACCAGGCTCTTCCATATAAATATACAAGTCAAAAAATATCAATATTGATGCTCTATTTGACTCAAGATTGCAGGAGAATCTCATCACATCAAATTTGTTCAACAAATTGGGATTGGGATTTCATGATCATCCAATCTCATATCCATTGGGATGGTAGATAAGGATGCAGAGACAAACATTAAATTAAAAAGAAAAGTGCAATATTTTATTTGGCATCAGTGTTTATTTTATTGATGAAGTAGAACTAGATGTAGTTCCCCTTGATGTATGTGGAGTGGTATTTGGAATTCCCTACATGTACATGTGGGATGCAATCTTCATGTGGAGATCCAAATAGTACCAATTCATTAAGGATAGAAAATCGTTCACCAACAATGTGTACAAAGGCAAGTCAAAAATTGTGTTGGTAAGTGCCAACAAAGCCAAGAAACTAACTAGCACTAGCAAGAAGTTTGTTTTACTATTTTTAAGAGAGAAACAGTCTATGGAAGAGTCAGTAAGATCAAATGAATCCCTAGAGGGGTGTATTAGGAAAAATAAATAGCAACTGGAAGAGTTGCTATATGCATACAAGAATGTGTTCCAAGAGCCTAAAGGGATACAACCTAAAAAGGAAGTCACAACATGATATTCTTCTATTGTCAGATTCCCAACAACTACTCAAACAAGGTGTCATTCAATTGAGTACATCACCATGCGTATCACCCATCATCATTGTGCCAAATAAGGATGGGACTTGGTGAATGTGCATAGATTACAAGTAATTAAACACAATTGCACTCAAGAACACGTACCCCTACCCAAAATAAATGATTTATTGGATCAGTTGCAGCAAGAAAAATACTTCACCAAGTTGGACTTAAAGTCTGGATATCACCAGGTTTGACATGGAGAAGAAGATACCGAGAAGAAGGTTTGTATGATTGGTTAGTCATGTCATTTGGCCTATGTAATGCACCTAACTACATTTATGAAATGAATGACATATTGTGTCATTGCATAGATTCAGTTGTTCTTGTCTGTTTGGATGATATACTAGTATACAGTGCTACCTAGGAAGAGAACATATCACATTTGACGCAGGTTTTTGGAGACATTAAAGAAGCACCAATTTCTATAAATTTTCAAGAAGTGTGAGTTTTCATAGTGGTATTTGGTGTATCTAGGGTATGTGATAGGTGGAGGAGAGCTAAAGATATATATTTCCAAGATGGAGGACATCATGAAATGGTCGATGCTTACTAATGTTTCTAAGGTTAGGAGTTTCGTTGGGGTTGCACAGTACTTATGGAAATGCATATCCTCATCTTCAATAGTAGCAGCACCACTCCACACCATAAAAGTAAGTGGCAAGGGTTTATAATGGGAAAGGGTTAGCAGAGGACATTTAAGGAGCTAAAGAAGAAGATCATTCAAGCACTAGTTATTACATTACCGGGATTTTAATAGCCCTTCGAAGTGGAGACAAATGTGAGCAGTATACTATGCGAACATCTTAATGCATAGAGGAAGGCTTATATGCTATCATTTTGAAGCATTTCATTAGGTGGTTCTTAGTTTCCATACCGACGACAATATATATATGCCCTAGTGCAAGATGTGAATAAGTGGAAACACTATATGATGGGAAAGTAGATAGTAATCCACATAGATCACCAACCTCTAGAATATCTTCGGGCCCAAAATGAGCTACAACAGACCAATAATTACAAATGGATGGGGTTTCTATAACAATTGCATTTAGTGATAAAGTGTAAGAAGGGAATAGGTTCGTCGACATGCTTTCAAGGCCACCCACACAAAAGATCACAAATTTTTGAACTCTGATGCACATGGATCCATTCACCCATGATGCATATAGATAATCATACTTAGAGGAGAGTAACTTCAAGGAGGTGTTTCAACAATTGAAGAGAAAGATTCATGTGTACGATGGTGAAAACACCATTGACTACCATCTTCAAGATGGGTTAATATACATGTTGGATAATTTATGTGTTCCTAAAGGTGATCGATTGTAGTTGACTAGAGAGGCTCACACCTCCAAGGTTGCAAGGAACTTTAGTGTAGGGAAGACAGTGGCCAACTTGCAGAGGTATGTGTATTAGCCCAATATGCAAGAACGTGTAGTTAGGTTCATAAGGGGATGCATGTTTTGTTGTACCAGAAAGCCTAGTAACATGAAACGGGGTCTATATCAGCCCTTAGCTATACCTACTCATCCTTGGGAAAGCATTTTCATGGACTTTATGGGAGGTTTACCAACAACTAGGAAGGGACATAACAACTTGTTTTTGGTAGTTAACAAGTTCAACAAGATGTGTGTTTTGATGCCCTGTAAAAAGATATCAGTGGGAAAGAAGCAACGAACGTGTTCTTTGGATAGATTTGGGTGCACCTTGGGATACCAAGAGGCATCATTTCAAACAAGGACCCAAGATTTCTTAGTTCATTTTGGACTACATTATGGGAGAATATGGACACGGAGTTAAAGAAGTCTACAACATTCTATCTACAAATAGATGGAAAGACAAAAGTAGTCAATAGGACTTTGGTGCAACATTTAAGGGGTTATAATCAGAAACATCCAAAGACCTAGAATGAAAATATTTTATACACGCAACATTTTATTAATAGATCATTCCACACTTATATAGGTAAGTCCCCATTTGAAACTTTTTTTGGATATTTTCCACCTTCACCTTTGGATATTGCATTTGGGAAATAAGGAGGAGTGAGTGAGGATCTTACGGGGGATGCCTTGAGGGCTGGAATATTATATAAAAGATCAGGCACATTCATATACATGTATAGGAGACAGTGCATAAGTCATAGGAAAAATACAAGGAAAGGCATGGTCAAAACAGAATAGAGAAGTTGTTCATGGTGGAATACAAAGTATGGTTATAGTTAAACAAGGAGAGGCTACAAGATCCTAGCAAGAAAATCAAAGCTCTATGGTATGGTCCCTTTGAGATACTAGAAAAGGTGGGAGATAATACCTATAGACTCCATCTACCCCAATACATGTGCATTTACTCAGTGGTGAATGTGGAGAATCTAAACTCTATGAGCCTTCCATGCTAGACCAGGAGGTGTTGAGAATAGCAACAAGAAATGCTAAAAATAGCATTCAGAATATTCCAATTTTGATTTTTCCTTGAATTAGAATTGAGAATTAAAATTCGAATTTAGTCTCACCAGTTGCTTGAAAAATAATTAATTAATTCATCTTGATTTAATTAGTTAGAGAAATTCAAGCTAGAAGTCTTTTTGATTTACATGAGGGACCATGGTTTTAGGGAAATGCAGGTCTATTCATGATACCATGGTTTCCAGGCTTTGATGCAAATACCATGGTGGTTTCTAAAATGCCATTGTGGGTAAGGTTACATAATCTACCGTTCCATTTTTGGCATCAAAATGTATTAGTAGCCATTGGGAATGCTTTGGGGAAATTTTTAAAAGTAGATGTAGATCGTGCCACAAAGGCAATCTTCACCTTTGCCTGGATCTGTGTGGAGGTAGACCTTAGTAAAGGATTACTTGATCACATCCTGCTATATCACAACAATCAGCAGTGGTCCCAGCCCCTTGACTATGAGAATACGGCCTTCAGATGTCGTACATGTCTTCAAACTGGTCATCTTCAAAGTGCTTGTCCTCAAAATAAAAAAGAAAGAAAAAAGAGACAACCACAAAAGCCAAAAGGATGGTAGTTTTTTGAAACATAGGCAACAAAAACAGAAGAAGAAGAAACTACAGACAATAACACAAATAGCAATGCATAGAATTCCCATGAAAACATGTAGAAGGACGAGGTCAAACACAACTCAGCATTAGTTCCAGTGCCTCCTAAACAACAACAATAGATAAAGATGATTACCTTCGAAAAAGAAGCAATTGGTACCAAACGAACTCATGCATCAGAAGGCTCGGATTCTGACAAAGAAATCTTGTCAAATATAAATGAGACTCAAAGGACCATTGTATCATCCACACCCAACTCTAGTGGTTGGCGAAAAGTGGAAAAAAAGAAAGGTAGGAAAGAGTAGAATAGGTTAACTCTATGATGAGTTTTTATTGATCTTGGTCACTAGGATCAATTATTATGCATATTCTTTTAGCATCTACTATATCTAATTTTGTTCAAATGAATAAAATTGTGGTTTTTCCTTAGGAAAAAAAGAGGGGGTGTTAGAAAATGTAACTAGGTTCAGTCTTCATAAAGATCTTTGTACTTATAACATTGTATATTTTATGTAAAAGAAAAAGAAGAAAAAAAAACTTTGTTATTGTTATTTTACTAGATAAGCATGTTCTTCATGCTTCTAGGTTTTGTTGAGTCAAAGAGTCAAATTCCTATTTGGACCTAATGTAAAGAAAAAGGAAAATTAATTTTTACATATGTAATTTGGGTCAAAAACCCCTCTAGACGCCAAGTCAACCTAGCCCTAAAGGACATGTCTATTCACACCCCTATGAATGATATAAATAGAGGGTGATTTGAGCTCATTTGGACACACACAATTCGCTTAATTGGTTCTGAAATTTCGTAGAAGGAGGAGGGACAAAATATAAAAAGGGTTTGTGAAAGTTCTACCTTATCATATCTCTTGTTGAAGATTTGTTATTGGTCTCTTATTGTTTTGTTGATAAATTTGCTATGCAGAAGGAAGTTTTGACTTTGCATCTAGAAGGCTAGAATTTTTTTGTGGTCATGGGTATTGGATATCTCACTTTGATTTTATTCTATAGGAAGAGAATTTTATGAGTTTCCCCTTGGAGGGGTTTTTCCTTGGATTGGATCCTATATCTTTTACTCTTTTGTCTTCTGTGATCTTCATGTTTTTATTATGGTAATTTCTTGATGAAATAATTAAAAACATAATAATAAAAATTCTAACAAACTCACAAGTAATTATCATGTAAAGATAAATATAATCTAAAACATAAATCCACGTGATTTCTCAACATAATCTCCATTCTTAATATATATTTCATAGCCCCCAAGTCCTTCATATAAAATTTTGTTGGCTAATATTTCAAATCACAAATCACGTCACTATTATACCAAATAATAATGAATCATTGATAACAAGGAAATGAATGCCATGTTGTTTGTAATACACACAATGATTTGATTTGGATCTCAAACGTCTCAATCCCAAAACTGAAGAATCAAATATTGGGTACTACATCTTGGGAGACTATTTGAGACCATATAAAGACTTCTAATTCAAAAACCAACGACCTTTCACCTTTTTCAACATAGTACTTTAACTATGTCATATATATTCCCTTCTTCAAGTCACCATGTAGAAATTTCACTTTTACATCCATATGTTCTATATCTATATCAAATTCTACATGTACAAATAATAGGAACCTAATAGATGTTAATTTATCATCTAGAAAAACAGAACTCTCCAAATTCTAGCCCCTCATTTTGGTAATATCCTTTTGTAACCAACCTTATCTTCTTCTTTTCAACAATTCCATTTAAATTGATATTTGTTTTTAACACCCATTTATATCCAATGGGATTTGATCCATCAGGAAATGGTACCAAGTCCCATGTACCATTGTTTATTACTGCAACAATTTCCTCATCCATGGTCAATCACTAGGACTCTTGATCTTCCATCTCCACTGCCTCTTCACAATTCACAACTCATTAGTGTTAGCAAATAAAGAAAATATATAACAAGTCAGGAATGAATATATCCATGCATTAATTTATATTAAAGTGATCCAAATATGTATACATAAAGATGACCTTTGGTTTTATCTTCTCATAGTTATATCATTGTTCATATTCACCTATGACTTTTAGTTTCTCCTAAATTAAATATTTACAATATTATAATCCCAAGGATTAGGTATCTAACATTTCCCATCTTAATTTGAATGGGTGTTTGTAAGTCCAAGAATCTTTTTGAACTTTTTCTAACTTTTCTCTTCCAAGTGTTTTAGTGAAGATGTCTATAATTTTCTCACATGTGGAATAATGTATCAACTAAAGTGTCATGGCCTCTACATGATGTCCAATCAAATGGTACTTTGTGTTGATGTGTTTGGTTTAAACATAGAATCTAGGATTCTTGGCCAACTTGATTTCAAAAATATTGTCAATCAAAGGTGGAGTAACATTTAATTTTTTCTCCCATAAATAATATGGTATCTCCCTGAGCCACACAATCTTCTTTGTTTCCTCTGTAGCAACCACATATTCGACCTCTATAGTCCAATTTACTAGAATAGACTTTTTGCATGATCTTTAAGAGATGGTTATTAATCAAAGACTCATGAAGTATCATGAAGTAGATATTCCATTCTCATTATTTCCATCAAGTTCTAAATATATACTTCCAACTAGTGAAAATTCCTTTAGCATAGACTATTTGAAATCAAAATTTGATTTCCCTTCAAGTACCTTAGAACTCTCTTTATGTCACATCAATGTCCTTCACAAGGTTTTTACATTAACCTAGAAAGGTCCCAACAACAAATGAAATATCTTATCTAGTAGTAGTAGGGTAGATAACACCCCCCAATTTGTCTATATTAGTTGCATCCTCAAATATATTCCCTTCTTTTGATGTTAGCTTCAATTTGTTTTCCATTGGAGTAGAAAGAGGATTCCAATCATCCATGCCAAATTTATTCAATAGCTCTCCAATGTACTTCATTTCAGATATGAATATATACCTTAGATTATAAGCTACTCCAATACCTAAGTAGTATTGAATATGCCCCATGTCTATCATCTCAAAACCCCTTTTCAGTTATTTCTTTACAAATGCAACGTATGCTTCAATATTCCCTGTTATCAAAATATCATTTACACACACTATAAGATATACAACATTTTTGCAAAGTTTCTTGGGAAACAAAGATGCGTTATCAAGATTAAAAAGGTTCAAATTGATCTTCTTTATCAATCAGATTTTCATACCATGTGCAAGATGTTTTCTTTACAACATACAAATACTTGATGAACCTTCATACTTTATGTTCTTAACCCTGCACAAAAAATTCTTCTAGTTGAGACATGTATATGTTCTCTTTCAAACCTCCATTTTGGAAGGTTTCCTTCATATCCAAATGATGAATCATCCACCTATTATGTGTTTCCAAAGCCAAGAATATAGGAATGATATCTCATTTTGTTATGGAGGAAAAAATATCCTCATATTCTATGCATTTTCTCTACGCAAATACCTACTCCACAAACCTCACTTTATTATTGTGAAGTGAGCCATCTAATTTTTAGTTGTTCTTCTAGATCCCCCACCTACAAATAATTGGTTTGGTTCCAAATCAAGGTTCCACCAAATTCCATGTCCTATTCTTGATGAGAGTACCATACTCCTTCTGCATGGCATCTTTCCACTCATCATGAGAGCTAGCTTCTTCAAAGGAATTTGATTCAATGTTAGTAGATAAATTAAATTCACATGAAACATGAAACATCCATATCATTTACATCACCTAAATATGAGTTATATACATCACCTCAATCATCTTATCTTGTAGAACTTTGAGTTCCTATCTTTCCAGCCTCAGTAAGACAAACATTTTCAAGTGTTTATATGAACCACTTAGGACATTTTTGTGATGATCCATGTTGTTACAATGATTGTGATGGTGTTGCATTCCCATCAAAGGTTTCGCTTTTCGATCCTATTAATCACATCATCCAATTGAACTTCTTATCATAATGAAGTGACTAGATATTCTACACAAGGGGTAAATGGCACCTCAAAATGAGATTCCACATATTGATCCAACATAGGGACCCCCTTCAAGATGTAGGAATATCATGATCATATTCATGATATGTCTTTACATGGACGAATCAATCCAAATGATCAATTTTTCACTTAATAGTGTTGTAATTCTTAATGGATTCAAGAAAAAACACATCTTTGAAAGGAATGAAATTTTTTTTCACCTCATCATAAAGATGATATGCCTTAGTGGTATTTGAGTACCATAAGAAGATTTGCTTTGAATCCTTGCAACAAGTTTAATTTATTGCTCCTTAGGTATTAAGGCCTAGTAGATGGAACCAAAACCCTCATATTTCTCACTAAAGGAATGCATCCATACCACATTTCATAAAAAGTATTATTCGCAAGAGCATGATATGGACTTTTGTTTTTCACATAGATTATATACAAAACTTGTTAGGTCCCTATAATACTAGTGTATTCCCCCATTATTATTGTCATTGTAGCCCTTATCGTTATTGGTGTGCCCATGTGGTCCCCATATTGTTATTATTGTGCCCCATAGAAGCCCACTATTGTTATTGTTGTGCCCTTACATTATTATTGTTATGTCGGCTCTTATTATATTGCAACCCCTTAGACTCCTATATATGGAAAGGAGGTTTTTTCATTTGAATCATCCAAGAATTGTTCATTTGTGTAATGTAAAGGAGGTTTCTCCCTCGAAGAGGCTGATTTTGAAGTCGTTGATCTATCTTTTCTATCTTTTTCTGAGTTGGTTGCATAACGTTTGGAATCAAAGCTTTGGATTCTAAGGTTTCGGTGCTTCAAATAGGTCCTCGTGGAATTTTCACTATAACTTTTTTTCTGCGAAGCTTCAGAAGCTAAAAAAAAAAACCATTTGAGACAAAATCTCAATGAACATCGTGTCCAAATTTTAGATATTGTCTTGCTATATTTTCGGATATATGATCAAAGGAAGTTAGGGTTTTTGCAGACTCCCGAATTCCATCTCAAACAAGTGATTTTTGGAAAATCGCCATAACTTTCTCTCTAATCATCGGATTTGAATTTCATAAAAAGTGAAAGAAATAGATGGATTGTATTTTTTTGGGTGTTGTTTTCAGGTCTGAAGGTCGAAACAGTGACATGTGACACTTCGTACAAGTTCACTCTACTGAACCAGTCTATAATCAGGGCATTGTGGGAGATTGGACATAATTCTTTTTTGGAGAATCCGATCTCGATCTGACTTGTGGGGTTGGAAAGAGGGTTGTGAGGGCTACCGTAGAACAAAATTTCAGACCTTGGAGATCCACCATTACAGAGATACAACAGATTCAATATCGAGCTCCTACAAAGAAAAAAAAAGGTGTGTATTTTTTTTAAATTTGCATGAGATTTTTTTGAAAAAAATAATTTGAAGTGATTCAAAGGGAATAGTAAAGCATAATACTCATTAATTGATGCCCTAAAGAAAGAAAATGGAAACACCCAGTAAGCAACTTGAAATTTCTACTATGATGCATGAAGAAGAATAAGAAATGCAACATGATATATCAAAATTACGAGACCAAGTGCCACAATTTTCGCTCTCACAAAGAGTAACCAAAAATGAAATGGAAGCTAAGATGGATGGTTTGAAGAATAGCTTAAAATCAGATGTTATGAAACCAGCTCACAAAAAGATAGAAAATATAGATCAACGCCTTAGAAATAAGCCTCTTCGAGGGGGCAACCTCCTTTACATTACACAAATGAACAATTCTTGGATGATACAAATGGAAATACCTCCTTTCTATATATAGGAGTCTAAGGGATCATAATATAATCAGAGCCGACATAAAAATAATAATGTAAGGGCACAATAATAACAATAGTGGGCTTCTATGAGGCACAATAATAACAATATGGGGACTACATGGGCACAACAATATAAGGGGGTTGTACTAATAACATAAGGGGTTACACTAGTAGTATAGGGACCTAACATTCCCCTCTCCTTCAAAAAGTTTTGTCCTCAACGCTTGAGTAGTTCTTGATGCTTTTGTATAAAATTCTTGTCCTCCCATGTGGAATTTTCAGTGGGTAAGTTCTTCCACTTGATGAGGTACTCTGAAATTGATCGATTTTGTAGCTAACGGGTTCTTGTTTATGTGACTGCTCCAAGTTCTAATATGATTTATCCTTCCTCGTCAAGTTCTGGCAATATTGTTTGAACTGGGATCTTCTGCAACTTTTGAATCAGTGGCCACACTTATTCTTCCTTCTTCCATTCATCCTTGCTTCGTTTATCCAATCTGGTTGGATAATAGAAATAGCACAAAACAATGCTTCCACATCCTCATCCTTTCTTAAGAGTGCATCTGCAACAACATTTTGCTTCCCTTTTTGTAGATGATTTCAAAGTCATAACCCAACATATTTGTGACCCATTTTTTTGTTCTTCTAAAGGTAATATTTGTTCTAAAAAGTATTTAAGACTATCACGATCCATTTTTACCTTAAAGTGTCTTCCCATTGGGTAAGGTCATCGTTTCTTAAGTACATGTAGTATTGCCAACTTTTCCTTCTCATAAATAGCTTTCTTGAGATGTACTCATAAAAATACCTAATCACCTACATCAAAACTTTTTTCACTGCGATGTTGATCTACCTGTTGATTCATTCGATTTTGCACCAAAGTGGCGTTATCCTTTAAAAGTTGGAGAACTTGTTTTTGATGCTCGATGTGATCTTTCACTGCTTGAATCTTTTTCTTCTTGATATGTCCTTCTATCTTGAGAGTTTGAAGAGTCGTAATTTCTTCCAATGCATTACAAGATATGGTTGGATTCATTTCTTGATGCTCGATGTGATCTTTCACTTCTTCAACATTTTTCTTCTTGATATGTCCTTCTATCTTGATAGTTTGAGGAGTGGTAATTTCTTCCAATGCATTACAAGATATGGTCGGATTCATTTCTTAATGCTCAATGTGATCTTTCACTTCTTGAACATTTTTCTTCTTGATATGTCCTTCTATATTGATAGTTTGAGGAGTGGTAATTCCGGCCAATGCATTACAAGATATGGTTGGATTCATTTCTTCTTTCTCGATGTGATCTTTCACTCTTGCACCTTTTTCTTCTTGATATGTCCTTCTATCTTGAGAGTTTGAGGAGTGGTAATTCTTGCCAATGCTTTACAAGATATGGTCGAATTCATTTCTTCTTTCTCTGGGGTTGGGTCCTGGCATATATCCTCTTCTTTTGATGTTTCTTGATCATTTTCTTCCTCCTTTTCATACTCTATGTAAAATCATTTCCTCTCAACACACTTATGACCTTTAGTGCATTTGCTATCACAATTGTAACAAAGCCCTTTTTCTCTTTTTTCTTCCAATTGTTGTAGTGTAAAACTTGTAGGTTGTGGAAGGCTAGGAGAAGAAACACTTCCATAATTATAGTCATGAGTGGTGGGATTCCTTGTTTCCATAATTTCGCTTTCAATTTTTCTTGCCCACCTGAATGCCTTCTCCAATGAATCGGGTTCCCAAAGATGAACCTCATGTCAAATGTTATCCTTTAAAATACCTATGAAGACATCAATCCTTTGCTTCTCTAGAATATCATTTACCCTTATATTCAATTTTTGAAAGTCCTCAATGTGCTCTGCGATTGAACACTTTTGTTTGAGATTTATCAATTAGCTAAAGAAGGTGTTTCTCTTTGTATCCTTATAATGTGCTATCATTTCCTCCATGAAAATTGACCACGTAACAAGTGGTTTACGAGAACAAAGCCCTTTATACCATAAAAATTGATCCGGTTCTAAATATGAAGATGCAATACATACCTTTTGTAATAGTTTCACCTCATGTAGATAAAAATATTGCTCCATCTATAGTATCCAATTTACTGGATCCTTGCCATCAAACTTCCTCATATCGCCTTTTCTTGATTTTAGGAGCTCAATCTTGAAACAACTATAACTCTGTAATTAGGCTCTTCCAATTCTAAAATTGTGATCTGCAGTACCCCTCTTTTTCCTCTTTCCAATGCCACCATTCTTATCAAAATTGGATTCTCCAAGAAAGAGTCATGCACAATCTCCCAAGATGACCTGATTATATACCTTTTCAGAAGAGTGAACTTGTATGAAGTTCCACGTGTCATTGTTTTTACCTTTGGATCCGAAAGATATATACATGAAACTACAGTCTATCCTCTTTCTGCAACTTCTTATGAAAATTCAATCTGATGCTCAAAGCAAACGTTATGACAATTTTCCCAAGGTGACTTGTTTGGAATGTAATTCGGGGGTCTGCAAAAACCCTAAATTCCTCAGATTATATCTCCGAAAATATAGTGAGACAGGATCTAAAATTCGGAGCCAAGGTTCAGACCCATTTCGTCTCAAATGGGTTTCTATTTTAGCTTCTGAAACTTCGTAGTGAAAGAGTTATAGCGAAAATTCCATGATGACCTGTTTTAGAGGAAATTCTGTAGCTTGCAAAAACCATAACTTCCTTAGATCATATCCCCGAAAATGTAAAGCGAAAAGATCTGAAATTTGGACACAAAATTCAGACCAATTTCTTCTCAAATGGGTTTTTTTTGTAGCTTTTGAAACTTCGTAGCGAAAATATTATAGCGAAAATGCCACGATGGCCTGTTTGGGGCAGCGAAACCTTAGAATCCACAGCTCTAATACCAAATGTTATGAAACCACCTCACAAAAAGATAGAAAAGATAGATCAACGCCTTAGAAATAAGCCTCTTCAAGGAGGAACCTCCTTTACATTACACAAATGAACAATTCTTGGATGATACAAATGACAAGACCTCCTTTCTATATATAGGAGTCTAATGGGTCATAATATAATCAGAGCCGATATAACAATAATAATGTAAGGGCACAATAATAACAATAGTGGGCTTCTATGGGGCGCAATAATAACAATATGGAGACTACATGGGCACAAAAATATAATAAGGGGGTTGTACTAATAACAATAAGGGGTTACACTAGTAGTATAGGGACTTAACATCAGACATGGAAGGATTGAAGAATGGAATGAAAGTTAATATGGATGGCATGAAATCTAATATGGTTGACATGAAAGATAATATGGAAGATTTTAAGAATGGTTTAAAAGCAGACATGGAAGGTTTCAAAGAAGGTTTGACAAAGTTGCTACAAGGAATGCTTCTTAATGGCGAAAAGATATTAGATGAAACACATGATGAGAACAAAAGAAATGTTAATCATGATTTCATAGACTCTCACATTGGATCAAAGACCCATCATGTTCCAAAGATCAATATGAGGAAGTTTGATGGAAAGGATACCATAACATGGATACTACAGATGGAGCAATATTTCGATCTCCATAATGTGCAAAACACACAAAAGGTACGCATTGCAACTTTATATTTGGAACCCAATCAGTTTGTATGGTATCGATGGCTTTGCTCTCGTAAAAAAATTGTCACTTGGTCAATTTTTATGGAGGAAATGATGGCACATTATGAGGATACAAAGAGAAACACCTTCTTTAGTCAATTGATAAATCTCAAACAAAAGGGTTCAATGGTGGAGCACATTGAGGACTTCCAAAAATTGAATATAAGGGTAAATGATATTCCAGAGGAGCATAGGATTGATGTGTTCATAAGGACCTTAAAGGATAACATCCAACATGAGGTTCACCTTTGGGAACCTAATTCATTGGAAAAGGCATTCGGGTTGGCAAGAAAAATTGAAAGCAAAATTATGGCAACAAGGAAGCCTACCACTCAGACCTATAAATATGGAAGTGTTGTTGCCCCTAACCTTCCACAACCTACAAGGTTGACACCACAACAATAGGAAAAAAATAGCAAAAGGGCTTTGTTATAGTTGTGATAGCAAATACACTAAAGGTCATAAGTGTGTTGAGAAGAAATTATTTTACATAGATTGTGAAGAGGAGGAAGAAAAGGAACAAGAAACGTCAAAAGAAGAGGATATACACCAGGAACCAACCTTAGAGAAAGAAGAAATGAATCCGACCATATCTTGTAATGCATTGGCAGGAATTACCACTCCTCAAACTCTTAAGATAGAAGGACATATCAAGAAGAAAAAGGTAATAGTGTTTATTGATTCGGTTAGTACCCATAATTTTATTCATTGTAAAATAGCCAAGGAATTGAATTGCCTCCTGTATCGAGCACCAGAGTGTCAAGTGATGGTTGCAAATGGAGGAACTATAAATTGCTCTGGAAAGTGCCATAATATCAAGTTATCCATGGGAAATTATGTATTGAATAGTCCAGTGCTTTCCATTCCAATGGGTGGTGTTGATGTTGTACTAGGAGTCCAATGGCTACAATCTTTGGGTACAATAGCTTTTAATTTTCAAGAACTTTTTTTGAAATTTTTTTGGGAAGGAAAGGAAGTTGAATTAAGTGGCATTGCAGGGAAACCAGGAAAGATAATCATCTCTAACGGCATGAAAAAACTTCTAAAGAAAGAACAACGAGGCATAATTGCACAATTATGTTCACTAGAGGTTCCCACATCGAAATCTTCTATTTCTCCAGATTTTCAAAAAGTCTTAGACAATAATTCTAAGGTATTTGGGACTCCCAAATGCCTCCCACCTATTCGTGATCATGACCATGCTATTCATTTTATTCGAGGAAATGTTCCTCCAAACATCAGGCCTTACAAATATCCCTATGCGCAAAAGAGTGAAATTGAACATATGGTTGCAAAAATCCTAGAGGCTGCTATAATTCAACCTAGTCAAAGTTCTTTCTATGCTCCTGTAGTATTGGCACACAAGAAGGATGGATCATGGTGCATGTGTCCAGATTATAGGGAGCTCAACAAGCTCACTATTAAAGATAAATTTCTCATTCCATTCATTTATGAATTATTAGATAAATTACATGGAGCAATTTACTTCACCAAGTTGGATCTTCATTCAGGATATCATTAAATTAGAATGAATACTGAAGACATTCCGAGAACATCATTTATAACTCATGAGGGTCATTATGAATTCTTGTTCATGCCTTTTGGCCTTACCAATGCACCTTCTACATTTCAAGGTTTGATGAATTCCATTTTCAAATCCTCCTTAGAAAATCTGTGTTAGTATTTTTTGATGATATACTAATCTACAACAAGTCTTGGAAGGATCATGTTCAACATGTTGACAGGGTGCTCAAACTATTGGAGGAGAAACCATTATATGCAAAAACGTCCAAATGTTTCTTTGGAGTACAAGAGTTGGAATATCTGGGTCATATTATATCTCATGAAGGTGTTAAGGTAGACCCTAGAAAAATTAAAGCCATCAAGGAATGGAATATTCCCACATCCATAAAGCATATGCAAGGATTTTTCGAGTTGATAGGGTATTATCGCAAGTTTGCTAAGAATTATGGGATAATAGCAGCACCTCTAACAACATTACTAAAGAAAGATGCATTTTCTTGGACTCTGGAAGCAACAATGGCCTTTGAACATCTTAAAGAGGCAATGTGCCAAGCACTAGTATTAGCTATGCCAGATTTCACAAAAACATTTATTGTGGAATGTGATGCCTTAGGAAATGGAATTGCTGTTGTTTTAATGCAAGAAGGAGGACCCATTGCTTTTGAAATTCATCCAATCAAAGGAAAGTACTTACACAAAGATATTTATGAGAAGGAAATGTTGGCAATACTATATGCACTTAATAAATGGTGACCTTACCTAATGGGAAGACACTTCAGGGTAAAAACAGATCATGATAGTCTTAAATACTTTTTAGAACAAAGATTGTCTTCAGAAGAGCAACAAAAATGGGTCACAAAGATGTTGGGTTATGACTTTGAAATCATCTACAAAAAAGGGAAGAAAAATGTTGTTGCAGATGCACTCTCAAGAAAGGATGAGGATGTGGAATCATTATTTTGTGTCATTTCTATTATCCAACCAAATTGGCTAAATGAAGCAAGGGATGAATGGAAGAATGACGAAGAAGTGTGGGAACTCATTCAAAAGTTGCAGCAAGATCCCAATACATATGACACATTTAGCTGGAAAAATGATTCATTATGGTACAAAGATCGCTTATACTTCTGTAAGAATTCCCAACTCAAACAAAAGATTCTTCTCAAATTTCACACCTCTCCATTAAGAGGGCACTTGGGATTTTTAAAATCTTACCACAGGGTTAAGAAGGAATTTTTTTGGGATGGCCTTAAATTTGATATTCAAAAGTTTGTGGCGAAATGTTTGGTTTTCCAACAAAATAAAGTTGAAACAATTAAGATCTGGGGTATGTTACAACCATCCATTCCAAATTAACGTTGGGAGGAGGTTTTAATGGATTTTATCACAATTCTACCCAAGTCCGTAGGAAAGAGTGTCATCTTGGTGGTAGTTGATAGACTTACCAAGTATGCACGTTTTTGTGCATTATCTCATCCATTTAAAGCCAGCACAGTTGCTACTGCATTTATGGAAATAATAAAAAAGATACATGGAAACCCAAAGATTATATTGTAAGCGACAGAGATCCCATTTTCACTGGAAATTTTTGGACGGAATTATTTTCTTGTCTGGGTACTCAGTTAGCTCATAGCTCATCTTATCATCCTCAATTTAATGGGCAAACTAAGATATTGAAAAAAGTTTGGAAGGATACCTTCATTGCTTTGTAACTAATAAACAGACACAATGGGTCAAGTGGTTGTCTATGGCTGAATGGTGGTATAACACTTCCTTCCATACTGCAGCAAAAATGACCCCATTTGTGGCACTTTATGGATATCATCCACTGTCCATCACATCATATTTAAGAGAAAATTCTAAGGTTCAAGCAATGGAATATCACATCGAGCATCAACAACAAGTTCTTCAACTCCTAAAGGATAACCTCACTTTGGCACATAATAGAATGAAACAACAAGTATATCAACATCACAGCGAAAGAAGTTTTGATGTAGGTGATTAGGTATTTCTACGACTACAACCATAAAAACAAATTTCCCTCAAGCAAGCTAAGAAGGAATAAATTATCACCAAAGTATTATGGTTCATACAAGGTGTTGCAAAAGATTGGTACAATGGCATACAAATTAGAGCTTCCTGCATCTTCCCGAGTGCACCCAGTTTTCCATGTTTCATGCTTAAAGAAGGTTATAGGTGACAAGATCTCATTTCAAACAATATTGCCAGAACTTGACGAGGAAGGAAAAATCATATTGGAACCTGAAGTAGTCATTGAAACAAGAACTCAACAACTACAAAATCGATCAATTTCAGAGTATCTCATCAAGTGAAAGAACTTACCCGCTGAAGATTCCACATGGGAGGATGAGAATATTATACAGAAGCATCTAGAACTACTCAAACGTTGAGTACAACACTTTTTTGAAGGAGAGGGCAATGTTAGGTCCCTATAATACTAGTGTATTCCCCCATTATTATTGTCATTATAAGGCCCATGTTGTCCCCATATTGTTATTATTGTGCCCCATAGAAGCCCACTATTGTTATTTTTGTGCCTTTACATTATTATTGTTATGTCAGATCTGATTATATTGTGACCCCTTAGACTCCTATATATATAAAGGAGGTTTTGTCATTTGAATCATCCAAGAATTGTTCATTTGTGTAATGTAAAGGAGGTTTATCCCTCGAAGAGGCAGATTTTGAAGTTGTTGATCTATCTTTTCTATCTTTTTGTGAGTTGGTTGCATAACAAAACTACATCATCCCAAAACATCAATTGCACATTCTTGAAAAATAGATTGAACATACCATATTCATTCAAGAGTATCTTCATTCATTCTTTCCACTACACCATTATGTTAAGGATTGTATGGAACAGTGGTTTGGTGTTTGATTCCATGTTGGCTAAGATAGTTTTAAAACTCATTAGAAGTATATTTCCCTCCATTATCAGTATGAAGAGTATTAAAACTAGGTTTTTCTTCAATCTCAATCCATACATGAAAAGTTTTAAATGTTTCAAATGCTTGAGACTTATGTTTCAACAAATAAACTCAACACATCCGGGTGTGGTCACTAATAAAATTCATGACACATTTATTACAAAGTAGATGTAATAGGCATGGGACCACACAAATCAAATTGTATCATTTCTATCGTTCTACATTCTCTTGAAGTGGATTCATGAAAAGGTTGTTGCTATGTTTCCCAAGGATACAAGTCTCATTTTCCTTGAAATTCCTTGGAATAGTAGGAGAACTAGAAACTCCATGTTGCTTAAGCATACAAATACTAGCATAACATGCCACAAGAAATTGGAAGATAATGTGTTTTTATCATAGTGAGAAAAATGTGAAAAAAATTGTGCACATTCAAATGTCCTTTTTAGTTTCAACTATTTATCATCCTCACAGATTTTCCTGAAAACCATGTTGTTCAAAGACCTCTTTATTTCAATTTTCCCATAAAACATGTGAAAGGAATGGCCTTGTTATCAAATATGTACTAGAGACAACAAATTCCTCTGTAATTCAACAAGGTAAAGAACATCATGCAAAATAAGATCTTGGAATCAAGGAAATTTAGGCTTGATGGTGCCAAAAGCTACAAATTTGAAACTAGATCTATCTACAAAGTAAATTGCACCTTCTACATTGTCATATAATTCTTCAAAGAAATATCTCCCAAATGTCACCTAACAAGTAGAAATCATGTTAAGCAGTAAGGCATCTCTCTAAGAGTAAATTGAAGCTTTGAAAAAAATATTCATTTACACCAAATTACAATGTGCAACAACCAAACGTATGAATTAAAGATATTTACCTTTTTCTTCCTTTTGTTCCCACTTGTATTTGATATTATTTTCAGAACCTCTACATGTCTTTGATTCATGGTCCATTATTACCACAACAAACACAGTGAAGACCATATCTCTAACCTTAATTGTGCCTACTTCTTCTGCTTTTAAAATTCTTCTTTTTACATCCTCTCTTACTACCTTCTCCTCTGTAAGAACCATGTGCTTGATTCATCCTTTTTTGAGTAAGATGCATACCTCTCTAGTGGGGATGAGTTGTCTTCTTTTTGAAATCCTTCTAACACTCTACAATTTTCTCCACTTAAGAGTCAAAATTGAGGGACTTCAACTTCCCATTAGTTTGAAGTGATTCAATATAGTGAGAATATGTAGGATAGAGGGCCTTAATGAATGCCACAAGAGAAATTTCTATCCTCATACCAATAGCATTAACATTGTGCATGATGGCATTAGTTTTCAAATCTAAATACATGGGATCATGATCTGTATTGGATCATTATATTATTTTTCACCATATCGATGCATTCGGAGTGGAAAAAGTGGAGGAATCATCTCATGGGGCCATTTTTACCAGCGGAACCTAATTTGGCGAAATGGGGTATGAAACCTTTTGGGAGCATTTTGAGGCATCAAATGAGATTTTTTGGGGGAGTAAAACTTTCTCGCTTTAGTACATGACCTTTTCATGTTATTCTATGCACATAGATATTTCCAATTGTGCAAGAAGCGTGAAAATCAGAGTTAGTATGCAAAAGTTGTGCCACTCATAAGTTGACCTTCTTGTTTTCACACCTATAATTTGGGAGGATGTCACGTCAGCCCACATTATTCATGGAAAAGGGGCTAGCCACATGTTTTTGATGTAAAAGACTCTAGAAGATTTTATTTTGTAACTTAACCACTAGTAGGCTATCGGTTTGTGTTATAATCGGGCCACTAGGAGGAAGAGGCATTCCATTCTTTCGAGAGAGTTTTGTTACATAGTTAAGAAAAGATAGACATGAAAGATAGGAGGTAGAGCACACAGAGACGATATGTGCATTGCAGTAGACCATGGGCCACAAGAATTACTTCTTTGTACATGCAGCCTTATTTTCCAGATAGAGAAAGAGAGTGAAGTGGCCTCACCTTCCAACTAGGTTTTCTCCCGAAAGGGTTTCCCAGAGCATATCTTGTGTCTTATGTGTGTGTGTGAGTTTATTTTTTCATTCTCTACTTTTCTACATAATTTCCATTCACATGCATGCACTAATTACAATTAAATTTACATATCTAGAAGTTTAATAAAATTGTAATAGTGTAAAAATTCAGAATTTTAATGTATTATTATAATATATGTTATGATGAACTATCCAGTGGAATATCCATGGCAGTTTACGGATCATTTGGTATAAAGAAGGTTTCTTTGTGTATTTTGTGGAGATTGCAGTTATCTATATCAGCGGAGCTAAAAATTGTAAAACCATAATCATGGCCGACGAATTTGTAAACGAACCTCATAATCCTACAAAGGTGAGGTTTATGTGGTTGGAACAACAAGTTGTAGATATCAATCGCAGTGTAAGCCTCCTCATAGCAGCCTTAAATAGAAATTTGGGGATATTTGGAGAAGATGGGGATTTGAATGCAAAGGAAAAATCTGAACAGGGATCAGAAGATCGAGGAGAAATGGAGAACTAGTCGAAGAAAAAATCTGAAAAAGATCAACTCGGTTCGAGTGTTGTGAATCAATCAATATTTAAAATGGAATAAAAATTCGATAACAAGTCATACCATGGGGAGGTTGACGCTCTCAAGTTGAACCATTGGTTACAGCAACTGAAAGTTTACTTCAACGTCCATCAAATTGAGGAAGGACAAAAAATCTCATTTGCACAACTGATATTGGAGGGTCATGCATTGAATTGGTGGGAGATCCACATGGAAAGATTGAGGTTGGAGGGTGAACCTCTAGTGACTAAGTGGGA
Organism: Pinus tabuliformis; assembly: GCA_031772625.1. Lineage (NCBI taxonomy): Eukaryota > Viridiplantae > Streptophyta > Pinopsida > Pinales > Pinaceae > Pinus > Pinus tabuliformis. Next base: position 346,774,920 of record CM062805.1, on the reverse strand, counting down.
AGATTTAAAAACCCTAATTAAGTCATAGTATTATTCCATTGGGTACATTAAGAACCAGTGGATCCGATGGCATTACTTCAAGAAAAAGTCATGCCAAAGTGTGTAGGAGTACACCACAAGATTAAGAAATATTGCTATAATGTTGGGTATCTCTCCAAAGAACCCATATGTACTCCTTAAGTATTTGGGGGCTCTACACCGCCATTTGTGTGAGCAACTGATATTGTTGAAGCCCAAATCGGTGGACGATTCTTGTGTATAGGCACAATACCTAGAGAACATAGGCCTGAAAAGAGCGCAATAAAGTGGATCAAAGCAAAAGGAGCAACAATAAGCTTCTAAGGAGGGGAAGAAGAAGCAAAAAGGGGGAAAAGATAAATATAAGGTAGCCACAGCACATTAGTGCAAAGATCCTAGCAACCACTGCAACATTGATGGCCATACAGAGTAGAATTGTTGGAAGTTGTATCTAGAGCTAAAAGCAAAGAACAAGAAGAAGAATCTCATGGTCGTAGATTCGAGCAACCAAGTTGAAAGAAGCTCGGATGTGGATGAGAATATCTTATGTGTGTCAGTGTAGGAGGAGGTGAACCTGAGTAGCCTTCAGCAACATGAAGAGAAAGAAATGGCCAAACTCTTCCATATAAAGATACAGGTCAAGAAGACGAAGATTGATGGTTTGTTTGACTCAAGATCGCAAGAGAAGCTCATTGCAGCAGAGTTGGTCAAGAAGTTTGGGTTGGAAGATTGTGATCATCCAAACCCATATCCACTAAGGATGGGTAAATAAGGATGCAGAGCTGAAGGTAACAAAACATTGTAAAATTAGATTTGTTATTAGTGATGATTTATTGATGAACTAGATATAGATGTGGTTCCCCTTGATGTATGTGGAGTCATGTTTGGGAGTCCATACATGTACATGCGAGATGCAATATTCATGAGGAGAGTTAATATATTGGCTCGTGAAGGATGGAAAAACATTTATCTTCAACCCACACAAAGGAAAATAAAAAATTTCACTGGTAAGTGCCTATCAAGCCAAGAAATTGATCAGTTCCAGCAAGAAGTATGTATTGTTTTTAAGAGAAATTCAATCTAAAGAGGAGTCAATAAGAGGCAAGGCATCCCTGGATGGGTGTCCTAAGAAATAGAAACAACAAGTGGAGAAGTTATTATAGGCATACAGGGATGTGTTCTGAGAGTCCAAAAGGTTACCACCTAAAAGAGAAGTTGAACATGAGATCCAGTTATTGTTGGACTCCCCATAGCTGAATATTGGGTCGTACACGCAATCTGTTATAGAAGCAACAGTTGCAATGGTTGCTGGAATAGGGTGTCATTCGAATGAGTACATCTCCATGTGGGTCTTCCATCATCATTTTTCCAAAGAAGGATGGGACTCGGTGGATGTGTATAGATTACAGGGCATTGAACAAAATCATGCTCAAGAATAGCTACCCCCTACCCAGGATAGATGATTTGTTGGATCAGTTGCAGCAAGCAAAGTACTTCAACAATTTGGACTTGAAGTCTAGATATCACCAGGTTTGAGTCAAAGAATAAGGTACATGGAAGATCACCTTCAAAACCATAACAACGATTGGCAAGATTTTCATGTGGGGAAAAGGTCAACAGAGGGCTTTCGAGGAGTTAAAGAAGAATATTAGTCAAGCACCAGTTTTGGCATTACCAAACTTGCAGCGACCCTTTGAAGTGGAGACAGATGTAAGTTGGTATGCTATGGGATTTTTCTTGATGCAAGGAGGAAGGCTTGTATGCTACCATTCTAAAGTATTTCATGGGGCAGTCCTTAATTACCCTACCTACGATAAGGAGCCCTATGCCATGGTGAAATTTGTGAAGAAGTGGAAGCACTATCTGATGGGAAAGGAGACATTAATCCACACAGGTTACTAGTCATTACAGTACTTGCAGGCCCAGAGTAAGCTACATCAAACCAGGCACTACAAGTGGATAGGGTTTTTATAGCAGTTTCATTTGGTGATCAAGTATAAGAAGGGCAGCAAAAACAAGTTGGTCGACATGCTTTCAAGGCCACCCACATCAAAGATCACATCTTTGGGGACTCTTATGCACATGGAGCCATTCACCCATGATGCATACAGAGAGGCATATTCATAGGATGAGGACTTCAAGGAGGTGTATCAACAATTCCAGAGCCAGAGTCATGTGCACAATGGCGACAACATCGTTGATGACCATCTCCAAGATGGGTTACTCTACAGGCTGGATAAGCTATCTATTCCTAAAGGTGAGTGATTGCAGCTGATTAGAGAGACTCACACCTCTAAGGTTGCAGGGAACTTTGGTGTAGAGAAGACCATGGCTAACTTGCATAGGTATGTATATTGGCCCAAGATGCAAGGGCAGGTAGCTAGTTTCATAATAGGATGCATGTTTTGTTGTATTAGCAAGACAAGAAATAGGAAACAGGGTCTATATCATCCCTTACATGTACCTACTTGTCCTTGGGAAAGAATTTCCATGGACTTTGTGGGAGGTTTATCGACAACGATAAAGGGACATGACTACCTGTTCGTGGTAGTTGACAGGTTTAGTAAGATGTTTATTCTAATGCCCTGTAAAAAGACCATCAGTGGACAAGAAGCAACAAACTTGTTCTTTGGACAGGTTTGGGTGCACTTTGGGATACCAAGGAGCATCATTTCATACAGGGATACAATATTTCTCAGTGCATTTTGGACTACATTGTGGGAGAATATGGACACGAAGTTGAAGATATCTACAACATTCCATCCATAGACAGATGGGCAGACAAAAGTAGTCAACAAGACTTTGGTGCAACTTCTAAGGGGATACAACCAGAAGCATCCGAAGACCTGGGATGAAAATATGCTTTATATACAAAATTCTTGCAATAGATCAGTCCACACTTCTACAAGAAAGTCCCCATTTGAGACTTGTTTTGGATATTTTCCACCTTCACCTTTGGATATTTCATATGGAAAACAAGGAGGGGTGAGGAAATATCTTACAGGAGATGATTTAAAGGCTGAAAATTTTATAGAGAAGTCCAGGCAGATCCATCTATAGCTACAAGACACACTACAGAAGTCATAGGAGAATTATAAGACCAGGGATGATCAACACAGGATAGAGAAATCATTCAAGGTGGGAGACAGAGTATGGCTAAAGTTGAACAAGGAGAGGTTGCAGGGGCCTAGTAAGAAAATCAAGGCTCTCAAGTATGGTCCCTTTAAGATACTGGAAAATGTGGGTGATAATGTCTATCAACTCAGTTTACCACCATATATGTGCATTTTGTGAAGGTAGAGAATTTGAAACTCTATGAGCCTTCCATGCAGCGTTTTGTAGAAGAGGTCCACAACTACAAGACGGGGGTAGCATGGCCTTTGGAAAATTGGGTTGAAGGGACAACTTCCAAGAAAAGCTAAATGGTACACCAGAGAAAAGGTGAGGGAAAAAATTCCTCACCCCATTTAATAAAAGCTTTTGGGGACCAAAAGCCTCCCAAAATGGGGAGGTATGATCTAGATTGGATCATTATATTGTTTGTCATCCATCTCGATGCATTCGGAGTGGAAAATCAGCTCATGGGATTGTTTTTACTAGTGGGACCCAGTTTGGGAAAACAAGGTCTAAGACCTTCTGGGAGAATTTTGAGGCATAAAACGACGCTTTTGGGGGGTAAAACTTTGTTGCTATAGCATAACACATATTTATGATATTCTACACATAGATATATTTCCAATGGTGCAAGAAGCGTGTCAATCAGAGTTCGTATGCAAAAGTTATGTCACTTAGAAGTTAACCTTCATGTTTTCAAACCTATAATTCAGGAGGATGTCGTGTCAACCCACATTATTCATGGAAAAGGGGTTCGCCACATGTTTCTGATGTAAAAGACTCTAGAAGAGTATATTCTGTAACTCTAGTTAAGAGTTGATGTTGTCAAACTTAACCACTAATAAGCTATCAGGTTGTATTATAATCGAGCCACTAGGAGGAAGAGGCATTCCATTCTTTCGAGAGTATTTTTTGCCATAGTTGAGAAAATATAGTTAGGAGAGATAGGAGGTAGAGCACACACAGAGGATTTGTGCAATGTAGGAGCCCATAGGCCACAGGAATTACTTCTTTGTACCTGCAACTTATTTTCCAGACAGAGAAAGAGAGTGAAGTGACCTCACCTTCCAGCTAGGTTTTCTCCCAAAAGGGTTTCGCAAAGCATATCTTATGTCTTATGTGTGTGTGTGTGAGCCTATTTTGTCGTTCTCTAATTTTCTGCATAATTTCCATTCGCATGAATGCACTAATTACAGTTAAATTTAAAGATCTAGAAATTTTTTTGTGTAAATCAGCTGATATATTAGATCACAAAAATGTTACATATGGTTACAAAAAGGGGCCTGCCATTTTCAGAGGGAAAAGAGAAAATGCAGGCCTGCCAAACAAAAGACCACTTATATAAGCCCTGTAGCCGATCGTTGTTCAGACAGGAAACATACTGCATAACAACTAACACAAACTTAACCTGAGTCAACCATAAACTGAAACAGAAAACGACCAACCACACAGGGCTACCAGACAGTAAGAGAGAAACTGCTATCATAGAAGGCCGCTTAAAGGCCCGCTAAAGCTTACATTCATCAGACATAGAAAATAACAAAAGCAAAGGATAAACAGGAACCATCAGCAGAAGACCGCCCACCAAGAATCCTACTGGTTGATTTTGGTGATGCCTGGAGAACCAGCAGTACTCGGACCAGCGCCATCATCTCCCTTGGGAACACTGCGGGGCCTGTGGCATCTGATGATGGTTGTTTTGGAATCATCTTCAGGGATTTCAATAGAGACATTTAGCACATGGCGCATGTACAACTTGAAGAGCCGAATAAACCCTCCCAGACTCTGAGCAAGCATTTTAAGTTCTTCCATGAGGGAGTTGATGGAAATCTCCAGCTTGTCCAGCCGCGTTGAATTCTTGGCAGAGGCGAGGGAGTTCGCCTGGTAGGCCTCCTTGAAAGTGGCACCTTGCATGCTCATGGCTTTTGCAAGCATCGTTTTCATCTGCCAAGCCACACTCTGCATTTTTAGGAACTGGGTAGCTCTGGTTGTTGGGGTGCCCGGGTCCGAGATCCAATCTACCTCCTCGCTGATGGCTTTACTGTCCATCCCTTCACTGGCTTTGTCCACCTCAATTTGGAGCTCTTCAATAATCTGTTTTCCTTTTTTGGAGACGGAAGCCTCATAATCCTTCCGGGCTCTCTTTAAATCTCTGGCAGCTTTGGAGCTGTGGAGGTTGCGCTCGGCCATGGCAAGATTGCAGGTGCAGACTATTGAAATGTGAATTCCTATACACAAAACCATAAACACAGGGCTAAGCTTTGAGGAATACCGTAAGAAAGTGAAATCTTTCCTGATTGGCTCTGTATTAATAGTGAAAGACGCGGTGCGAGGGGCTGCGATCTTAATTGAAACTTCCATCTTTTCCATGTTTCTGACAGCCTGGATCCCCAACAGGTGACTGAAGAAATTCCTATTATTATGTTTGAGTGCATTCAGATTGCCACACTTATTACTTAATAGAAGAGGCCATGCGTGCCCAAAATCGTAAAAGGTATGCTGACCTCTATCCTTGTGGTAGATCTTCCATCTTTTCTGATGCGAGCCATAGGACAACCTCCAAAGATGCCACCACCACGCATTAAGGATTAGGGAATAAACAGTAAGAGAAAACCACATTATTCATTGATGATCGGTACCTTGTAAGCCGTCCTCCTCTCCTGACACGCCTGTGAGGTCTTGCCTTGATATTTGAAGGCATTCATCCCGAAGATTAGCACATGTGACACTCTGCCAACAAGTGCCAATGTCATCATTCGGGTGGTCGACCGTGTGGTTGGCTAGGCTATCCACCATTGCATTCGCATTGCACCTGATTGCCTGCAGAATGACTCCATTGAGAGCGGAGAGATGTTTGGCGATGAGCGCGGTGACCATGGCGAGGCACCAGTGCCTTTCTCCTCCTCTTTTGTTATTCCAGGTGTATAACCCGTTTTTGGGGAGGATATCAACAAGATTTGTTGCTCTAAGGAAGCTATTGAATGTCTCTGCATCTCTGTTCAGAGTTCTTACCCCTCCTTTCTTTTCTTCTAGTGAGGTAATCATGTTGAAATCTCCTCCATAGATGGCTTTAGCAGTGGAGTGTCTACATTGCATCTTGGAGAGGCGATCTAGCATCAACAATTTATCCTCTAGTCTTTAGGGGCTGTAGATATTAGTGCACAAGTATGTGTTGGATTCCCCTATGATTTGCATTTCCAGGGAAATGTATGATCTAGAAGCCTCTGCACTTATAAGATGGAGGGAGTGGGGATTACAGAAAGTGGCCAGGCCTCCCTCCATTCCATTCCCTTCCACTTCCGTGTATTCCATTCTTTTTCCTAAATTTTTGCTTATTCCTTTCATTTTCTGACCGGAGCACTTGGTTTCTTGTAAAAAAATCATGTCAGGATTTTCATTTTTTACTTTCTTCCTTAGAAGTCTTTGTTTTCTTTGGTTGTTTAGCCCTCTAGCATTCCATGAAAAAATCTTCATAATTAACAAGTTTAAGAGGAGAATGTGAAAGCCTAAAGGGCTTTCATCTTACCTGAGTTGAGGAGCATCTAACCTAGCTCGTGGAGTGCTTCATTGTTTGTTCATCAGCCTCTCTTTTTCCTGTGTTTGGCATTGTGGTTTGTTTGGTGTAAACCTTGGGCCTTGACACCCAGACCCTTTGTGGCGCCAAAGCCTCTTTTCTGCCCTTTTAGTTCTGCATCTTGCCTTGTTAGGAAGAGAAAATTGACTCTGTCTACTTCCTCCTCTGGGATATGTTCCATTCCTTTCTGCTTCCATTGCTCTACCATGGTATTGAGATCCATGCCTTCCCTCTCTAATATGTCACTGAGTTCCAGATCCTCTATTCCTATTTCACTGGTGGTCATTTCCACATCTCCTTCTAAGTATTTTTCCAACTCAGGACCTTGTAGGATCTCATTTGTCGGATCTGGATTGGGATCTTGAGCTTCCTGTGAAGGAACATCCTGGATTTCCGGCGTTAGGTCTGGTACTTGGGGATTTTCAGTTGAAACTATTCCGGACCCAAGAACTTTAAAGGCATTGACAATTCCTTTGATGGAGGTGCCTGTTTTGGGTTGGTTTTTCCGATTGGCCTGTTGTCTCCCATTTGGACGGGAAAAACCTTCTTGATCCTTACCTGTGTTTTCCTTGGCTTTCTCGGTTTGCTTATTCATTGGGCATTCCCTAAACAGGTGTCCATGTTCATGGAACTTCTGACACCGAAAGGGGATTTTTTCACAATCTATGGCTTGAAAGAAGACTTCATCTCTAAATTCTAGCCATAGACCTTCATGTAGTGTACCTGAAACATCCATTTCAACACATATTCTTGCACAAGAGGTGTACCTTTTTTGCAGGGTGGCCTCCGAGGCTTGGATGAAGGTTCCCAGTTTGTTGCCTACTTATTTCAACGCTGCAAGTCTCCATTAATCAATGGGGAGAGAGAATAGGTGAATCCAAACAGGTACATGCATGAATGTTTCTTGTTCTAGTGCAAAGTTTGGTTTCCAGGGTCTCATATAGAGGCCTGCTGAGGCATAGAAATACGGTCCTCCATCAAAAATGTGATCCCTGTCTTCTAGGTTCACAAAGACAACAATGAAGAACCCTTTGGCCCCCAGGTGTAACCTGACATCTTCCTTAGGCTTCCATTGTTGCTTGATCCAGAAACAGAGGGATTTTTTCTGTAAGAAAATCCCATGAACTTACAGATCACCGCATGTTTTGACATATGGTCTCTGTAAGCTTGTATTTCAGGGTTGGTGATAACAACTCGCAGACTTTCTGTCGTTTTGGGCTTGCAGCGCCCCAAGTCCTCCTATTTTCTTGTCGTTGTGGCAGATCCCTCCAGATCTGGGCCGTGCTGGGGCAGGGCCTCGGTTCCCACAGTTTTTTTGTTTTTTCCTTCTGCTCCTTGTGGTTCCTGCTCGGGACTGGGGTTCCCGTTGTCTTTTCCCTCCAGAATCTTGATTCCATTTGTCTGTTTTTGACTTTGGGTTTCCTTGGTTTGCCCACCAGCCTTTTTCTTCTTGCTTAGCTCATCTTTTCCTGCATTTTCAGATCCAAAGATCTGCACCCCTTCCAGTGGGGCCTTTCCTTTATCCATCATTTCTTGTTTGTATGAAGGGGCCCCATTGGTCCCCGCGTGCCTCATCTGTTGGGCCAGGGCAATCCCACGCCTCTGAAGATTTGTGAACAGGGCACTGCCATCCACCAGAGTTTGTGACAATATTCAGATTGCAAACCGAAACCCTCGCTCTGAAGATTTTTTCCCAAGCCTTCAAGTAAAAAGATCTAAAAATTTAATAAAACTATAATAGTGTAAAAATTCAAATTTTGATATATTATTATAAGATCTATTGTGACAAGTTGTTCAATGGAATATCCATAGCAGTTTACAAATCATATCATTATCCTTAGTTTCTAGGTTGAGTACCTTCATCCATAATTAAATTAGCTCTAGTTCTAAATGTGAATCATACATATCTTTCTACTTCTTCAAGGCACTTCAAGAATTTTTAATAGATAGGATATGATGACTCACCCTTTTCCTTATAAAGGTAGTAATCAAGGCATAATATTTCTTATTTGTATTCATCCATATGGAAATTTATTTATATGATGTTGGTTTGGTAGTTTTGGTATCTCTATCACAAATGTCATCCTAAATATCATTGAATATCAAGGTGTGCTTGATCGTTCTTAACCATCCTAGATATTTATTTTTTCCACTGAGAACCATGCCGACAACGGAAACAAGAGAATGAATTTTCACCGCTAGTTTCTCCTCACAATCCAACTTATTTCCCCATAATATTTGAGTGTTGGAAATATTCTATGATGAGAATATCATTAAACTAGGCTTTTACTAAATATCCACTACAATATTTTATCAACCATAGTGAGATATATCTTGTGGAGGCTTTTGGTGAATTTTGTAGAAATTGGTTGCAACATACACTAATGCTATAAAATCGGTAATTGTATCATTATTTTCTGGTAGATCTAAAATGCAGTTGTGCATTTTTTAATCTATGGTGTTGATCTTGTCCAATTGACTATCCAATATTAGATATGTAACTGTTAATTTCATAAATGAAAAAGCACATGGTAAGGAATGATATAAACAAAATTCATGAATCATTAAAAGACTAAGCCTAGCCAAAAATTGGTGCATAGGAAAATAATCACAGTCATGATATTCACATCTTATATTAATAATATTAGGGACAATGCCCAAAGGCTTGAAGCAACCTTGGGATTTATCTAACTATTAATTTGCTCTTTACCACAACCACACCTTTATTCATCGAGATCTCTATTGCATCCTTTTGAACCCTCAGAAGAGGTAGAGACATCAAATATGGCTAAAAATACGAATACAATGACGAAGAAGGTGGGTTTATCACTTCGATTCTCCTAGAAATATGCAGTGCTATAACAGTAATATATTACTTTGAGCAAATGTTACGGTAGTTATGGATTAGGTTTAGGGCGATTATCTCCCAAACAAATATGCCAACAAAAGGACATGCCAATAGTTGGTTAGTTTAATTTCCTACCAATATGTCTTGTTTAAATGAGGCTCTCCCTACAATAATAATGCTCCTAACCCTTAATGACCAACAACAATAATGCTCCTAGCCAATAATAACCAACTACTAGTGGTGAATGAAAGCATTATAATGGCTCATAATAATTTGGTAAGGAAACTATAAAAAATGGTTTGCATACTAATGTTTATAGTCAAATATTATGTCAGTTTAACTCAACAATTCTAGTGATGGAACAATTGAGGAATGGGTATTGCTTGGCCTATGCCCGCATAGCTCTGTGTGAAATTGCAAGGCATTAATCCTAATCCCAAATCATGTGGTGAAATGGAGAAAGCTTGGAGTATGCAACAAACAAACTGAAGATTGTGAGTTATTTAAAAACATCAACCTTGCTCTAATACCACTAATAGGCCAAGGATTAGGAGAAATTTTAGGGGTTAATATTTGCAGGGGGGCTAATTTTCTATTCTTTTTCCAAAATAAAGATTCTTTGATTTCCATTTTTTCCAAAAATGATTTGCCCAATTTTTATAGTATAAAATTATTTTACCTTACAAATCGCTGAAATTTTATATAGAGTAATATAAAATAATTACAAATCTAAATATTTTTACAAAAATATTGCTAAACATTTTATAATTTGCATATTACTATCTAGTAAGATTCGTCAAGAATTCTAAACTTTAAGATAAATTTCCACTCTTCAAATTTTCCCTGCTAAGGATGGATAATTCCACACATTAATTTTTTTGTTAAAATGAACCAAATATATATACACATAGATGACCTTTGGTTTCATCATTCCACACGTCAGATGGATGTTCCTATTCACCCATGACTTAACATTTTCTCTTAGGTTAAATATTTAAAATACCATAATCCCAAGGATTTTGCATCTAACAATATGAAATCAAGCAGGATATAATTATACATGTTTGATCACCTTATTTTCCTAGTGTACCTCCTTAAAGTTTGAGGTGGATTTTCTTCCTCTTGTTGCAAGATTTCTAAACTCTCCTTCTCATTAGGTCTATCATGAACTTCTTATTTATTTCTTGTTCCTATTTCTTGGTCTTGGGTGTTAACTAAACTAGTAAATTCTTCTCATCCTCTACTAACTAGACCACTATAGAAGAAGGATTGTCTTCTTTAAAATTAGCATTCTTACTATTAAAAATTTCTAGCCATAGAATCCCAAATTTTATACCTTTTTACACCAATGCCATAGCTTATGAAGATACATTTCACAACCTCGTTATCCAACTTCAACCAATTCTCCTCAAGCACAGGAGCATATGCCTCACAGCCAAAAACATGAATATACTGAAGTGAGGGATTATTTCCCCTCAAACCTTTATAGGGGTCTATCCACAAGAGTTTATGTGGGAGACTTGTTAATCAGGTAACATGCAATAGCAACCATTTCTACTTGGAACTTCTTCTTTGATCCAACTCCACTAAGCATACCCATAGCTCCCTCCATCAATGTTCTATTTATATGTTTTGCAACTCAATTATTTCAAGGGGTATATGGAGTTGTCTTATATCTTTCAATTCCATTCTCCTTGCAAAACTTATCAAACTCTACAAAACAAAATTCACCACTATTGTTAATCCTCAACACCTTAATCTTCCTACCTATATGACTTTCCCAAAGAGCTTTAAACTCCTTAAGCTAACTAAAATCCTTAGATTTAGTTCTAAGAAAATTACACATGTCCTTCCAAACTAAACATCAATGAATGTCACACAATGCAAAGATTTGGAAACAAAAGGAAATCTAACTGAACCAAATACATGAAGATAAATTAAGTCCAACAACCCAAAAGATTTGTGAGAACTATACAAAAATTGAACACAATTCTATTTTCCATATATACAATGCTCACAGGAATCAAATTCAAGAGTGTTATCATTCAATCCATCCACAATATTTTTGTTTTCAAGTTCCATAGACCCTTCTCACCTATATGGCCCAATATTTCTTGGCATCGCATTATCTTCATTGTAGGTAACTTGATTTTTGAAGTAGGATTTTATCTAAGTACCTAGAAAGCATAGCCATCAAGAGTATATATACATTTTGGTTGTGAAGATTCCAGTCCTATAGACCTCTCAATTGTAGAAATTGAAGAACCATTACACTAGAGTGTGCACACCTCAACCTAAAATAAAGTGCCCACTTGAACATCCATAGTGAGCACCATTTATTCTCAAACCATCTGATACCATTTGTCAAAAAAAACAACCTATACACCTACACCATTAAGTTTTCTTACTAAAGGTAGGTTCCATTCTAGACATGCAAAACTCCATTGATCCCCTTCACTCTACCATCAAAGAATCTGATTAAGACTCTACCACAACCAATTATATTGAGAGGAGAGTCATCACCAAGGTATAACATCCTACCATCATATTTCTTATACGTTGAAAACTAGTGATGATGGGAAGTCATGTGGAAGTATTCAACCATGCACTCTAGCCTACATAGGTTCCAAAGCTATAAAAAAGGCATCTTCACCATTCTCCTAAGAAGATTTTTCAAACTCGTCGTTAGAATCATCCACTTCCTTCTTATTGTTCTTTTTCTCTTCCTTGGAGTGTCTTCTTAATTATGTGACCTTTCTTTAGCTCCAACATTTTTTCTTGGAATTTCGAAGAGACTTATGTCGAGTGTTATGGGATTCAACTCTGCCATTTTATCTCATCTTTTCCTTTATTCTTCTATCTACCACAAACATCCTAGGCCTTATTGGTGGATTCGAAAGTTGTATGCATCACTTCCTCTAAGAATAAAGCATGCACAACTAATAAGTCCTTACAATGCTTCAAGTTGTCATTACAAAGTTGTCTCATGAATCTAGAAAAGAACACAAAAAGGCCATACAACAATCCTCCTCATCAATCTTCACTCCAACTGCGAACAACTAGGTCATAATATAATTATAAATGCATTCAAGTGTTCAGCTATGAAATCACCTTCACTTATTAACTAGGGATTTAACTTGGTACAAATCCACAAACCTCATCCAAAAATTTGCTACGGTTTTTTTGTCAAAAACATTCAATAATATTGAATTGACCAAATAGATCTTGATAAGGTTTCTCACCTTTCAAATCAACATCACCCACTCTTCATCATTCATACCAATGGGTTTGGTTCCAAATATTGCAACCCATATATCTTTGATATGTGAGAAGATCCTCCATTTTGAGCTTCGAACACTTAATGTTAGTGTCGTTAAACCTCTCCATTTCTAATCTATATGTATTCACCATTTTCTTCCAATGGTGTTCCCTTCTACACTGGCTCTCCCTAAAAACAAGACAAGATCATAAATCCTTGTCCTTAACACCTTAGATTTGAGGAGAGCAAACTAACACTAATGAATGAGAAAAGAATGTGCAGAAAACTTTAAACAAGTAGTTGTAAATGAAACCCTTCTAGGAGAAAAACATTGTAAAGTACACTCAATGTAATATTTGAAAAAATAAATGGTTACAATACATTACAAAGCCTATGTGCTCTCAACAAGAGTGTTTAACATCAACATAAGGATCCCAGAGAAACTTCAGTAGCATACTACTAAGTTAAAACTCATGCACAATGTGTTCTTCCAACCCTAGCATTCAATAAATAGTTATAACAAAACCATAAACAATTTATGGATTTCCAATTTTGTGTGTTGGGAAACCACCAAAAATTAATTGGCCTACTAATGCAGCTTAGCCTTCATTGTCTACTAGTGATCTACGTTTATTCCCTACTATTATTCAACATTTATTGTTTGTTATTGCTCAATATTTATTCCTTACAACATCTCAACAATCATTCTAGTTATTGCTCAACTACATCTCAGCAATCATTACTGTCTCTACTTCAAGATTGCAAGGTATATGACACACTTGTCCCAACAATTCAGTTCACTTATTCATAGTTCTCACAATATCAATGATGATTCCTTACATGTATATATCTATTATGACATTTTAAATTATTAGTCTTTTAAATAATATGTATGAATATAATATAATGTTGTTTGTATATTTGTTAATTTGAGTTATCTTGAGTGGTTGAGGGGAATATTTATTATGAGCTATAATAGGTTGGTAATTATTTTTGTAATGGCTTTATATATCCCGTATTGAGATAAGTGAAAACTTAAAAAATTTAGAACACAAATGTCAGGAAGGTCCATGTTCATCTTATGAACAAAACACTAATGTATCTGAGCAAATAGACTATTGTATTGAGATAAGTGAAAACTTAAAAGTTTTCGAACACAAATGTCAGGAAAGTCCATGTTCATCTTATGAACAAAACATTAATGTATCTGAGCAAATAGACTATTGTATTGAGATAAGTGAGAACTTAAAAGTTTTCGAACACAAATGTCAGGAAAGTCCATGTTCATCTTATGAACAAAACATTAATGTATCTGAGCAAATACCTTGGTAATTATTGTTGTTATAATGGCTTTATATATCCCTCCTAGAAGTGTCTGAGTATCTGAGATAAGTGAAACTTAACTTCTAAGATAGTGAAAACTAAAGAGTTTTAGAACACAAATGTTACGAAGGTCCATGTTCATCTTATGAACAAAACACTATGTAACTGAGCAAATAAGCCAATGTTTCTATCCTAGCCAATGTTTCTTTCCTAGCCAATGTTTCTATCCTAGGTTCTTTTATGCAACATCTGTTGGCTGCACCAATTTAGAAATGGCTTTAAGAATTGAACGCAAAAACAGATTTATTATAAAATGAACGAAAGTTTGAAACAGATGCAGCATATGTGGGATGCCCACAAGTAGAAAATTACCTCTTCTATCACCGTCCTTGTGCTTCTGCGGCCTCTGGGATCTCTGTGCGAATAGCCCTCAAAATACTGTAGGGGACTGTGTCTGGGACAGATCAACTTAAGCATACCTGCATTTATTAGAGGAATGAGTCAAAAGCTACTAGACTAGTTTAAATTATTTGAATTTTACGAATTAAACAATTTAAACTCTAAATTTTTAAAATCTCTACAAATTTCTGTAAAATTTCCTTAAAAACACTAGAAAAAAAACACCATTTCATCCTAAGCTTGGAGAGAAAGTTAAAAACCAATGTTAATGAAGGAAGAATAGATAAAGTACCTTGTTTCGAGATTGAAAAAAGTTGATTATTCTTTTATCGTAATCTTGGATTTGGGATGGTCCATCTGAGTACTCTTGCTCATTTAAACAATCTTCCGTACTCCCTGGAACATTTTTGCTGGTGTATGATTGCAGCAGTCTAGAAGTCCGATTTTGAGTACAGGAAAATTCTGCTTCTTTTAAATCCTTTAACAGATAAATGTCACTGTTTTTTAAAATGTGGCCTACCAGTAGGAAGAATGCACAGATCAGTAAATACTTGAACTCCAAAAGAAGGAATTTGGTCTCGTCATGGTTGGATGGAGATGTTTGAAAGTCAGCATTCTTCCTGCTGGTAGGCCAAATTTTAAAAATTAGTGACATTTATATGTTAGAGGATTTAAAAGAAACAGAGTTTTCCTGTACTCAAAATCAGACTTCCAGACTCAACCCTTGTCTTGCACAACATCCTCTCTTTGAGCAAATACTCATTCCTCAGATATGAGTCATCTGGCTCTTGAAATAAGTTTTTTGATTCAGCCAAAGTAGGATTGAGATGATCATTTTTCAACTCACTTGTAATTAGGTTTGTCCTAAACATTGAGCTGCTCTGGCTACTGTCAGAACTGAAATGCTGGGAGAGGGATGAAACTTCAGTGCAATAGTTGTTATTACTATAGGTAAACCTTTAGAGAATCCGGCAAAGGGTCATTCTAACTTTGTTCAAAGAAGTATCTCAGGATTTCATGAAAGGACCAACATAAATTGAAATATGTGAAAAAATATTATATAGCTCCTCAGCTTGGACTGTAACTGTACATGATGGATCATCAAGATCAACTTCCCAATCAAGCCGTGGTAATCTGGTGCCATCCAAATAAATTTGCTGACTACTGGTAGAGCCCTCAGAATGTGGTGGATCGTCTAGATCAACTTCCTAAATAAGCCATGGTAGCTTCATACCATCAAAATAAGTTTTCTGGTTTCTGACCAAATTCTTGGAATGCCAAATCTCTGAATAAGAGTTGGGGTGAAAGAGATATTTGTCTATGTAATTTCTGGCACTCTCCTCTAGATCCTTGGATATAAGCAATCTCTTAATATGTGCCTGTTTATGAGATTCAAATGAAGATACATAGCAATTTCTGATACTCCTCTTGAATGTTGAAAGTTTCTTTGCATATGCCTGCTTATGTGATATATTAATCAGTTAGTCTGTGTAGTGCTACGTTAGAAAAAAAAATAGAAAGAAACACCAACGAAAAACAACATCTATGAAAGCATCTTTCTTGACCAAGATAGTAGTATTATGACTACAAAATCTAATATCTCTTTTGTATTGCCTTGCAACATTTTCATAATTGTCATCCCAATAAATGCAGTAGTTCCACATCTTAGTTGGTACAACAAAGCAGTAGAACGTGGAGATACAAAGAAACACACCAAATCTCAAGCATTTTGCAAGCTCAGACAACTAGTTTTCACAGTATGGATGAAAGAAGAGTGAACTTGGGGGCAACGGTGACCTTGTGCATCAGTAGTAAGTGTGGGGCTGCAGCATAAGTTTTACAACTACGTTTTGGCCTCAGCGTCATCCTTGCACGTCTTCAGAGCTTTTTTGCCCTCACCTGCCCAAATGGGTATGGGTGAGTGTAGTGAAAGTAGAGTGAAATTGGGCAATAGTGAAAATGGATTTGGTGGATGTTCAAGTTGCCTAATCTCACCTTCACATAAATGGATTTGGTGGATGTTCAAGTTGCCTAATTTCACTTTCATATTTATATTAATATTTCATATTTATAAATTTGTAAGCCCATAGAGAAATTATGAGCCAATGTTTTTATAAGAAGAAGAATTGTGTTTTTTTAAAGTGAAATAGCGAGTACAGTGTGTCTTTCTTAAATCTTTGAAATATATAAAATCTTTTCATAAAATTTCAAATCATTATTTGTTAGGCAAATCACTTTCTAAAACCAGCTAAAACCATGAATAGTATCATAGGTTGAAACTTTGAATGGTCAATTACTTATGTTTCATTGCCCATTCATGAGGTAGGAAAAGAGATTTTATGGTAAAAACTATCTTAAAAACAAAGAACCAAAGGACATAAATAGCACAATAAGAAACATGTAATAGAAATAGTATTTAATAGATATTTATTAACCTTCTCTAAATTGGTCAAAGTTAGGTCACCAATGGTCATTTGAGGTATTATAATGAATCAATATTTAAGTCATTAAATAAGTTTCATCAACTATATCTCTAATTCTTATTCCTTTGCTTGAATTAAATTACATGAAAAGAAGTGTAACATGGATATAGCTATACAAACACATATAAGGATATGCATAGCTAAGAGATAACCATGCATATGCATGCAAGGTAATGCATGGCATGGAGACAACCATGCATAAACATGCATGAAGTGGATATAGTCATGCAAATACATGTATGAGCTTACATCTAATACCATGATAAAATACCATGGGTTACCTAATACCCTGGCTCATAAGCCCAACAATGATTAAATCAAGTTTTTCTAACTATTCTATGAGCCATACAAGTTTAATCCAACACTCCCCCCTTTAACTATGATTTAGGATAAACGCCTACCTCCATCAAAGTTCATAAGACAAAATATTTGGGAATACAACATACCTTGCATCACCTATGTAAAAAATTTACTCTAGTGAGCCATCAAACAAGTGATGTGCATACCTAAATAGGTCTTACAATCATATTCTCATTTACATGTGATAAAATCCAATTCCAAAATAGTTATGATTGTAATGTGGTAGCATGTGATGCTATATCAAAATATTTCATTTCTATCATCTTTCATGCTCCAAATACAATTACATAGACCAATTACTTATTTATCACTATATTACCAAGCAGATGATTCAAGAGGCATCTACCAACTTCTTTACCAGTGTTTCTCCCTACTCCAAATATAATGAGCCAAATCACTCATTCACAAAGTACTTCTTCATCAATGTGCTTCCACTTATGCTCCAAACCAATCAACTATATGCCTAAACAAATGATGCAAGAAGCATCTACCAACTCCTTTACTAGCATCCTTCCTTGCTCCAAATATAATTAACCAAAGCACTAGAGTCATTGAGCACTTCTCATTGTGCTTTTACTTATGCTCCATTTCCATGTGTCATTCACGATGCTACCATGCTCTAATGCAACATATGGGGAACACATAAGCCACTCTAGCTAGAGAGTCCGGGTAATCTTCTCTGAAGCCATGTCAAAAACAAAGAGCAACCAATGAGATAAATAGCATAAAGAGCAACATGATATCAAAGCATGTTGTTTGGACTCTCTATCAAGAGTGACTAGGTGTTTCTTGGGTGGTGGATTAGAGCATTGTAGCATGGTGAGTGGCACATGGAAGTTGAACATAAGCATAAGCAAATTCAAGAGATGTACTCGGTGAATTAGTGCTATGGTTCACTCTATTTGGAGCAAGGAGAGATGCTATTAAAGAAGTTAGTAGATGCTTCTTACATGATTTATTCAGGCATATAGTGTCAGCGTGAAGCATAAGCAAAAGTGCATCAAGGAAGAAGCACTCAGTAAATGGATGTTTTGGCTCATTGTATTTGGAGAAGGGAGGGATGTTGCTAAAGAAGTTGATAGATGCTTCTTCCATCATTTTCTCAAGTATACAGTGGTAAGATAACTACTTGATCGAGAAGCATTTAGTTTATGTAATTGTATTGGAGTGTGAGAGATGTTGACAATGAAATAGGTTGATGTTTCATAGCATCACATGCTCAAGTATTACAATTGTAATTATTTTGGAGTTGGATTTTATTGCATATAAATGTGCATGTGACTATAAGACATATTTAGGCATGTGTACCTTTGATTGATGATTCACCAATATAAAGTCTAGATGTAGACATAGGTGATGGGGGAACAATGTTTTACTCTCGAATCCTCATTTTAATAAACTTTGAAGGAGTAGGTGTTTATTGCAAGTCAAGTTTAAAGGTCATAATGTTGGGTTAATCTTGACTCGATCATAAGTAGTTAAGAAACCTTGTTTGAATCATTGTTGGGTTTACCATTGGTGGTTTACAAGCCATGTTATTGGGTAATTTCCTTTGCATGTAATCTAATTCCACATAAAGAATTAGGGTTGTGATTGATAAAGCCTATGATGGCTTGAGATACTCTATTGTATGATGCCTTGAGTGGTGGTATTGACTTAATTTGACCTGTTTGGGCAAGCTTAATATATACTTATTAACCATGCCTAAATAGGTCAAGGCTATCTCAAGCCATTAAATAGGCTTCATCTATTACAACATTGATTACTTTATTAAAGACATGCATAGGGTGGAGATAGCCATGCAAACACATGTAAGGACATTCATAGTGTGGAGATAGTCATGCAACCACATGCAACATGTAGGACATTCATAGTGTGGAGATAGTCATGCAACCACATGCAACATGCAGGACATTCATAGCGTGGAGATAGTCATGCAACCACATGCAACATGTATGACGTGGAGATATTCATGCAACCATATGCAACATGTATGGCGTGAAGATAATCATTCAAAGACATGCATAGAGTGGAGATAGCCACATAAAAACATAAATGATATGGAGATAGCCATGCTAAGACATGCATGAGCTTAAATTGAATATCATGGGCAATACCATGGGTTTTCTTGGTTAAAGGTTCCCAAGGTAAATCTCTAAGTACTATGTGTGAATGTTATTATTTTCTTTTTCTTTTTTAATGAAGAATTTGTTTGTATGCATAAATAGAAGGACATTAAGGAATACACAATTGGTGAATGAGTGCTTTGGTTCACTATGTTTGGAGCAAGGAGGGATGTTGGTAAAGAAGTTGGTATATGCTTCTTGCATCATTGCATCATTTGCTAAGATATTTGGTATGATAAGTACTTAAGTGAGAAGTACTTGGTACATGTAATTATATTTGGAGTAATGAAAGAAATTGACATTTTATAGCATCACGTGGGAATTACAATTGTAATTATTTTGGAGTTATATTTTATAACATGTAAATGTGTGCACACCCTTAATTTGATGGTTCATAGATGTAAAGTCTAAAAGTAAATTTAGGTGATAGGAGGACATGTTGTTTTCCTAAATACTTAGTTTAATAAACTTTGAATAGATTAAGTGGTTATCCCAAATAAAATTTGAAGGAGGATGTTGAGTTAATGCCTTTACATATAATCTAATTCCAGTAAAATAATTAAGATTGTAATTAAATCCATTATAAAATACCTAGTGGTAACCACTTATAACTTAAACAGTTTCGGCAATGTTCATAGATATCTATTAGATACTGAGTTTCCTGATTAAAAGTTTCTAAGAGTAAAAACTTACAAATATTTTATATAAATATTGCTTTTTTTAAATTTTCATAAAAATTTATGTGCATGGTTGAGTGAAAGTTTGGAATTATGGTTAAATGACTAAATTTTTAAGAATAATCAAACGTTTCATTATAAATAAATAAATAAAAACTGCTTAAATGACTGAGTTTTGAATAAATAAATCTAAGAAAAAAAACTACTTAAATGACTGAGTTTTGAATAAATAAATCTATTTCTTAAATTTATGAGACATTCTTTGTATTGAATTTGGAAACCAAAATACAGAATCGAATATTTGCAGATGTATACTTCTATATTGGAATTGCACACGAGTGCAATGGTCACGCGGTTGGGGAAGTCGGCTTTCTCGCACCCCGCCCGTGATTGAATCTCATATGTTGCACTGCGCGGCAGCCTATTATGTATCAATTGAACATGTATATTGGTTTGAATGTGATTGATGTGATGGATCTGGCATTTGTACATAATGTATATATTGTATATTGGACCTAATACAAGCTTCTTAAGAGACCTCGCCCTCCCCATTTTTTTTAAAATACTTCTATATTGGAACGGTATTAAAAAATTTCTTTTGCTAGATAATCAGGCTAATTTATATTCATATTTCATATTCCAAACTTGCTTGCTACTATGACAGTTTTCTTGCGGTTTTTTATTGTACTCAAATTCATCCATGCTAACTCTGATGGTAACGAGGGTCACTATCCTAATACATTCAAAGGATTTCCTAAACGATTTGTTACATTAAAAAGGATTTAATTATTTGTAAAAGTTTTGATAATCCCAACTAAATCTGGAGTAAAACCTTACCGATTTGGAGTTTGGAGGAATGGAAATCGAAGTGTTGAGTAATTTCTCAACCAAGGATTTAAAATTCTTGCAGTCTCTTTGTTTGAATGCCACCATTAACGAGAGTTTTTTTTAATTGAATTTTTGTAATGGATATTATTAAAAAAAATAACGGGTTCTAAACTTTAGACTTTCCAGAATTTAGATTATGTAGCTTATTCAAATAAATTATAAACATATTTTTTTTAATAATTTGTGTGATAGAAATATTTTTGTTGGTGAGAATTTTTATATTAAAACATTTTTAAGAAAAATTTGTAACAGGGTTTTATATTTAATAACATGTTTAATGATTTTTATTAAAAATTTAGTAGGTGATAAATAAAATTTTAAAGGTAAAAATAAAATTAACATAAAATAAATGGAATTTATAGTAAGTATCAAAATATTTATTTTATAATATATTTTATATTTTTTAATTAAGAAATTCATAAAAATTAACCAAATTATAATTTTATTTTAAATTATTACTAATATAGATTCATGTTAAATATGGATTTATTAACTGTTGGATGAATCTAATCTTGTGCAACTCTATTTTATAATGGATTTTAGTAAGTTAGTATGGGCTATGCAATACCATGGGCTTGTAACCACTATGAGTAGACTCATCAGATGACTAACCCAAACTTAATCATTTCACTGAGTAGTCAACATAATCCAATCTATCAATGTGCACACCTCTTTTTTGAGTGGAAAACTTGAGGAAATATTTGCACCTTGAGAGATTTGATCTCTCTCAACACTTACAGATCTAGAGTTAAAATGGATCTAGCCCAGTATATATATGTGTAGGTTATATTACATAAGAACACCATTGGAAAAACTGATGGGGTGAATGATCAAAATGGTAGTGGGGTTAGGGGGCGGCAAGCCACCCCACCAAATCCTGGGGCTCATAAAGGGGGTGGCAGCATGGCATCCTCCCCTCGTGCAGCGATCATGTGGTATATTATATTTTACCATGATGGAGCTTAGCTAGTGTTTTGAGGTTACTTGTTGTTATTGTTCATTCGATGGTGACCTGGTGCTATGAGGGGTAGAAGGGTCGGTCGCATGGAGGACCTACAAGTCTGCTAAGGAATATCTGGAATGACAATTTCATGTTAATACTACCTAGTTTGCATGCGCTATAGAGGAGGGCAAGGACTTATGAGTAAAACTTGAGATCCTGGTCGTAGGGAAATTTCTAAGTCTGGGGAGTTGCTAAGCAAACATGACTTGCTTCTCCCACTAGTGGCAGGCCTACAGTGGTGCTCCTCCCTTTGAATTCAATGGGCCCTGGAGGTAAGCCAAACCCCTTGTTTTCTCTGGCTCTCTTGCTTTATTTGTGTGACATGTAGGTTCATTTTTCAGGCAAGGTCCCTCTAGTGGTTTTCTCTATTGTCTAGTTTATGTTGTCTGTTGAGCTTATTCTCTTCTACAGTGAGAAATAATATGTCCATTAAGCTCAAAGCTTGTGGCACGTCTCGATCTGGGTTTCTTGGTTTCTCTTACAATGTTTGCTTGTAAGTCTAAGAAAAGGGGGCTTGTCAAGCTTGCAGCACGTCTCGATCTGGGTTTCTCGGTTTATCTTACAGTGTTTGCTTGTAAGTCTAAGAAAAGGAGGTTTGTCAATCTAGTGTTGATCGTGTTGCTGGCTTGGGGCATGCATTGTTGGTTATCTCTTTCGGTCTCGTGAACTTCTGTGGGAGTTTATCCTTATGGTCTGTTGGGTTTTTTTTCACTTTGCTTCTGGTATTCGTCTATGACTTTCGATCATGGGTAATGGTAAAAAGTCCCACTTCATGGCCCTTGGCATTTCTAGTTATGGGTTCTCTCTTCCAAACTCTTGTTGTTATAGGCTACCCAGTGGGTTGGGCAACAGTGGGTAATTCCTAGGGATCAAGGTTCTTGTTTAATTATTGGGATGTGGAAATCTTCACTGTTGGCACTCTCTGGTAAGTTTTGCAGTTTCAACTGCCATCGGGTTATGGTCAATATTAAAATGCCACGTCAGTGTGGTTGTGCATGTAGGGGTGCAAGGGAAAGGGGCCAGTCCAATCACCCTCTTCTTGAGGTTTCGAGTCAACCGGAGCTTGCAACTGATCGGGTACCTATTTCTCCCAATTTGCAGGAAGAACATCGTAATTTGGAGGTGTTCGCACACAGTATTATTAAATGAAATGCTTGCCATGCATAGACAACATCAGATGTCAATGGAGCAGCTCTGAAAGGCAAGGCATGGTGACATAAATGCACTCATTTTCTTCATGAACGATCTCCATTGAAATCAATGGCACATGCAGGATAGTTTGTCTGGTCTCCAACACAATCAATGGTACCTACAGGAAAGCTTGGATCGTCTTGATGGCCACTTGAGCCATATGGAAAAACATGTGCATTGTGACTTTCAGCCACCACCTTCCCCTAGTTGTCAGTCCTAATGGTGATCTATTGTGCCTTAATATTAATGGTTTTTTTGGTACTATGTCCTTCTCAAATTTTTTTGGAAATTTTCTAATAGCCAACAAATCTAATGAGAGTGAGAGTAATAAAATTTTATCAAGTATAAACAACTGTTTACAAACTCTAAAAGCTCCATTTTTTTTTATGGTATTATTCTCTAATTTAACATACACAAAATTCCAACCTACTCAACCTGAGGTTCAGGCTCTCTAAGAGTCCTCGTTCCTGCCGAGCATATCGAGGACCATGTCTAGGTCCTTCGAGCGGTCGAAATCCGGATTGTTTCAAACTGAACTTCAGCAAAAGGCTTTGAGGTCCTCGTGGTCACTGCATCTCGCACGCAGCCGAAATCCAAAGGAAGTCAGTCTGAGATTGTTTCAAACTGAAATTCAGCAGAGGGCTTTAAGATCCCCGGCAGACACTGCATCTCGTGCCTGTAACATTCACTCACTCACAGTCATCTTCGGTAATAACAAAAGTGACCATGATGTGTTAAGAGATGAGTTGTTTGGCAAACTACAGCAATGGATTGAGATGGCCCAGAGATGAAACAGATACCACCAAAATGTAAGGCATGCTCATAACCAACAACTCCAATGATACCATGTTGCCTGGGTCCCACAAAAAATAATTTTAGACCACCTTTATGGTCATAATTTTGTTCCCACAAGTTCTCGGCGTCTCCCAGTTATTGCACAATCTTCAGTTCATTAATCCATACGCAATAATTATCACTACGTATGTGGTTTCTGTGTTGTGTCGCTCATAATGGGGAAGGCTAAAGTGTTTTTTTTCCAGGAGGGAGGTTGGTTATTATTAGTAATATAAAAATTAGTATATAATAAGTTAAAGTTTGGTTTCAGTGGACGTTAAACATCATCATCATATCAACACAGTTCATCAACTAAAAATCATATTAAGCAGCCAAATGCATAACAGATATAACCATCAGGGTGCTGAATCCAAATATGCAGTTAAAAAACCATTTTAACTGCAACAAATCAAGATTTAACCTCAATTTCTTTCGCCGGATTCCGTCACCGGAATCTCCAAAAAATCGCATTATAGACAACTCCTATGAAAATAGCTCAAGCAAACATGCATCAAGCGGAAAGCTAAAATTTGTTTAATATGAAAATAGCTCAAGCAAACCTGCATCAAGCGGAAAGCTAAATTTGTTTAAGTAGTATTCACGAAAGGGTGATTCTTATTTTTCTAAATATAATGAGTATTGTAGTCAACGTTAAAAATTTGAGTGTGAATTTGGTTTATTTTAAGATTATTTAAAAGAGTAGTTTTGATTAAATTTAAAATTGTATTTGTTTAATTAAAAAAATCATAAATGATAATATTGGTAAAATTTTAAATTTTCATTATTTGTTTTTAATGTACAAATAAATTTAAAATTAAAAAAAAAAAAAATTAAGTGAAATTTGATATTTTAATATTTTTTATGAAATTTTTTTTTGATTAAAATTTAAATATTTTAAAAAATAGAAACATAAAATATGTAAATTATATTATAAAAATCTAATTTAAATTGCTATAACAATTTAAGTATCTATTAGCATAATCAAAACTACATTTAAGAAAAAAACCACATTTAAGAAAAATTTATTACAAGTTTAGACTTATTTGATCCTTGTCAACAATTGATAGATTGATGGATCTAGGTTGGTTTTATATAACTTGAATTTAATTTTATTTTATTTTTATTTTATAAAGTCAAAATGTTGCATAACAAGACATTACAACATCTCTTTCATACTAAGTTGGAGAACACTTCTAGGCACAATAATAAGAGAAAGAAAAAATAGCATAACTAATTTAGAGATTAATTTCAACTATTAGTTATGAAAATTAATAAAATTATTTTAGACTATTATATAAATATTAAATTCCTACCATCTACTAATAATTATTGATAAATTAATAAAAATATATCAAAATATTCTATATAAATTAAATCTTTATCATTTATTCAATAATTAAATTAAAATACTAAACACACATCTATTAATAATTAAATTAAAATACTAAACACACATCTATTAACATATTGGTCAAAAATAGACATAATTACCTTCCTGAAACAAAATAGCAACGCCTAAAGATTAAAGAGGAGTAAAAATAAATTAGAAATACACCATTATTAGTGTACTTCATAATACTCAAAAGTCAAAAGCCATTAAAGTAGCAGTCTTACCATCTTCAATGATTATGGATGTAGCCAAAAATTTTATTTATTTTTTAGTCTAATCAATACAGGTTAAGATTTGAATTTAAGTAAATGAGATAACAAATCATAATCTTATTCACTTTAGCTATGAAAATTTGATAAAAACCATTAAAGTAGTCTTTACAATTTTCACATTAGTTTATTTTTATCGTTTTTATAATATTCTAATTTTCACTTACTCTTTAAGCCTAATCAATACAGCTTAAAACATATCTCTAGAGATTTGAACCTATGGAGTGAAAATTTTTACTTATTCTTTAAGCCTAATTAATACAGCTTAAAACATATCTATAGAGATTTGAACCTACATGAATGAAATAACAAACCACAATCCCATCTATGAACCATTTTTAATACCATTTTAATTAGCATTCAGCGCAGAGCCCAATGTTAATTATCTTAAGCAGAGCAAACATGGTACCTTGATTGAGTGAACAGCATCAATTACTCTTTCTTCCTCATATTGACCTTGGGGATGGTGTCCCTCGGAGTACTTAGAATACTGCTGATAATCAAAGCAATCTCCCGTGTTCCTCAAAACATCTTTGCTGGTGTTCGCTTGCAGTAAATCCTCAATATTTAAATATGCATCATCTGGCTCTTGAAATAACCACTTTGATTCAGTCATGGTAGGATTCAGAGTACCATATTTCAGGCAATCTGTGTTCAGGCCTGTCCCATGTATTGAGCTGCTCTGTCTACTGTCTGACCTGCAATGCTGGGGGAGGGCTATACTTCCATGGCAAGCCTTGCTGCTGTTGTTGTTACTGTTCATAATTCTTTGAGAACCCTACAAAGGAGCGTTCTAAGATTTCAACAGGGACCCAGATTAGTTAAAACTTGTGAAGAAATATTATATTAAATTCTACCTTCTCAGCTCGGACCACTTTACATGGTGGGTCCTCAACTGCAACTTCCCAATAATCAAGCCATGGTAGTTTGATGCCATCATAGTAAGTTTTCTGATCAACTGAATTCTTAGATTTCCCGAGGCCTGGGTACTCAACAGCAACTTCCCAATCAAGCTATGGTAGTTTGATGCCATCATGATAAGTTTTCTTATCAACTGAATTCGTAGATTGCCCAAGGTCTGGGTCCTCAACTGCAACTTCCCAATCCTGCCATGGTAGCTTGATGTCATCATAATAAGTTTAACTGAACTCTTAGAATGCCGCTGGATGTCGATTCTATTTTTGGGTTTTTCCTAGGGAACTTTGGGATTAATCACATAAAATGTTTTTCTAGTCAATGTTTCTAAGATTATCTGGATAGTTGTTATAAGATTCTTACCTGCTCAAGCTGAGCTGCATAGTCCATGCGCATATCTGTAACCAGTTTGAGCAGGTCATCATATCTTAAATCCAACTTACTGGAATCATCTGTTGTAAACTCCGTGGGTACATTTTCAAGAGCCTGACATTAACGTAGATTTCAGAGGTTACTATTAGGAGTCATAACATTAGAAATCCAAATTCCACTCAAATATACTTATTTACCATGGAAAATGAAAACGGAAAACTACTGGATTGTTGGAAGAAATATTTATTTCTACCAAAATATCTTGAATCTCGCTTCTTTCCAAATATCAATGTTGCCTTTAGAGGAACAAAGAAAACAAATACCATTAAATAAAACAGAGTGAAACTCATTTTAATGAACTGTTGGGAAACAATGCCCTCCTCTAAAGAAAACAAATACCATAAAATAAAACAGAGTGAAACTCATTTTAATGAACTGTTTGGAAACAATGCCCTCCTCTAAACAAAACAAATACCATTAAATAAAACAGAGTAAAACTCATTTTAATGAACTGTTTGGAAACAATGCCAAAAATAAGTGAAACTCTACTAACAAAGGCAATTGACTCATTAGCAACTTGTCAGAGTCATAAACATGACCTAATAAAGAAAATGGCAATTGACTCATTAGCAACTTGTCAGAGTCATAAACATGACCTAATAAAGAAAATGGAAAACAATAGAAAGATTTCACACGCACATAAGAAAAATATCCCATTAATTGACACAATAAGATGGGTGGAATGAGAAGCAACTAGGCTATGTGACTTGTTCATTTTTCAAACCAAGGGATGAATTAATTTTTAATTTGATTTCAGCAATGGAGTGTTCCTTAATTCAGTGTTATAT
The DNA here is from genome assembly GCA_031772625.1 of Pinus tabuliformis. NCBI lineage: Eukaryota > Viridiplantae > Streptophyta > Pinopsida > Pinales > Pinaceae > Pinus > Pinus tabuliformis. The sequence continues at coordinate 346,747,029 of CM062805.1, read as the reverse complement.
AGTTAGGATAATTAGTATAAGGGTAGTTTTTAATAGAGCATTAGATAATTAGTAGAAAGGTAGTTTTTAATAGAGCATTATGTCATAATGAGATTTGAATTTGGGTAGGGAGTTAGTCATTAAATCTTCTCACTTACTTAGGATACATTACATTTTATTGACTATTCAATATTTTGTAATATTTTTTAAAATTTGTAAGTTTTTCACCTTGTATTTTTTGGTCTGTGTTATTGTTTGTGTTTTTCTTAAGAGGTGGTAAGTTCAAGTCTAAAAGGGATAAAGTATGTATGTACTTTAGTAGATTTTAGTAGTTAAATAGTTGGGAATCTCTTGTCCCACAAAGAAAAGAATCTCATACACCAATTGGGATTTAAAATTTAAAATAATATTTGTTTATAAGAAATCAACAACCATCTAATTATCATATTATCATTATAAATTCTATTTATTTTCCAAAATAAAAATTTGAAAATAAAGAACTATTACTCTCAACCGAAAAAATTAACAAACATATACAAATTAAAAAAAAGTTAACAAACTTGCTACAAATTTAATATGGAGAACTAACCATTAAAGAAATTTAATTGAAATAACTCGGTTACAAATACTCAACTACTACACATCTGCGTAATCCCATGTACTATTCATTAAAAGGATACATATGAATGGCATTAAGCTTGGACAAAAGGATAGATTTAACAATGCAATGAAGTAATCACCCAGATTCACTTAGTGAACTTGTGTCACCGCAAATATTAAAGATTCATTTAGTGAACTTGTATCATAGCAGATATTAAAGAATACTGGTGATTTTAATAGATATTTAAAAATATTTCTAAAAGTCATTTTGTTGGGCCCCTTCTAATACATACAATATTTAAAATCCCTATTTTGATGAGATACTTTAGATATCCAATTTTTTCCACGACATCCCTTTTTATTTCTACCTCTAGTTGTTTATCTATCATTCACCATATAGATGTCTTTTATCATTATAAACTATTATTTAAAGGGCATACATTATTAATATATCTTCAATATTATTATCAGCATAAATCCATCTTAAATACGGATTTAACATGTGCAGAGAAGGATCAATTTCTTCACGTGCAATTTTTTTTTGGCCAACATGAACAAAATTTCAACTTTGATGGCGTACAGACATTACACAAAATGCAAGATTTGGTTTGAAGAGGTTATGAGATGTTTGATTGCCGAAGGCTTCGTATTTCAATTTAAGGTAATCCATCTTAAATACGGATTTAACATGTGCAGAGAAGGATCAATTTCTTCACCTCAAATTTGTTTTGGCCAACATGAACAAAATTTCAACTTTGATGACGTACGGACACCCTTACACAAAATGCAAGATTTGGTTTGAAGAGGTTATGAGATGTTTGATTGCCGAAGGCTTCGTATATCAATTTAAGGTGGATGAGGATTTGTTGACTTTTTTATGACAGACGGACACCCTTACACAAAATGCAAGATTTAGTTTGAAGAGGTTCTGAGATGTTTGATTGCCAAAGGCTTCTTATTTCAATTTAAGGTGGATGAAGATTTGTTGACTTTTTTTATTTTTATTTGTGGCTTCCTACCCACCAATTCTAATAAATTCATTTTCTAATTAGATGGGGAAATTACTATATAAGCAATTTTTATTTAGCAAAATGGTTCATTTTACAATAAGATGTGTAATTCTTTTTTTTCTCAAATTAAATTAGATTTGTGCCACATGGCTCCCTACCCACCAATTTCCTAGGGATTTGATATTATTCCAATTCTAATAAGTTCATATTCTAATTAGATGGGAAAATTAATATATAAGCAAATTTTATTTAGCAAAATGGTCCATTTTACAATAAGATGTGTAATTCTTTTTTTTTTTTTTTCTCAAGTTAAAGTTGACCCATAATCTTTTTATACATGGTTAATGGTAAATGTGTACATTGGCAAGGCATTCTTCGTGTTGCAATATTTTTTTTTTTGTTATATTTATAAAGCCTTTGGTTATATCAACCACATTAATATTTTTAATGTGGTTGTACTAGTTATAAACATAAGGTACTTCTTAAAAATTATACAAAATTGTACTCACAACTAATCTTGTAATAATATTTTAAGCAATATTAAACAAATATTTAATTACAAGGTCTCATCAATGATCTGTTACTTTATACCACTTTTAACAAATCAATTATTTCAAACTTTATTACCTCTTTTAACAAATCAATTATTTCAAACTTTATTAAAATTATGCTAACACACCGATATAAATTAAATGATTGATAAATGTGGATAGACATCAATCCATAATAAACATCAAATTACTTATTTTAAACTTTATTAAAATTATGTCCCCATGGGGTAGCTCAAGTGGCAATGGCCGTGGAAATGAAGTCTCACCGAACCGGAGATCTTGAGTTCGATTCTTGTGCTACCCTCCCCGGAAATGAGGTGAATAACGGACATGTAAATACTCGAAAATGAGAGGGTCCTACCGAAGCTTACAAAAAAAAAAACACATTGATATAAATTAAATGGTTAGCATGGAGATTATTAATTTCTAAATATACAGTTATTCATAAAAACACATTGATATAAATTAAATGGTTAGCATGGAGATTATTAATTTCTAAATATACAGTTATTCATATTGTTGGAGATTTCCGAAAGAGAACTCTGTAATGGATTTTTGATCCAACCAACGTTTCGGATGGTTACTCCATCCATCATCAAGGACCAACAAGCTCAGAAATTTGTCCAATATTTCAGAAGGTTTTGAGCTCTTTGGTCCCTAATGAAGGATTGAGTAAGCATCTGAAATGTTGGACGGACCAAAAATCCATTACATAGTTCTCTTGTGAAATCTCCAACAATAGAATTTGTTACAATACCATGGCTTATCAATACCACATGCCCAAATAACCATAACTCATTTCATATGACATTTGTTTATAGCACACTTTTTTAATTAATCAATTTCATTACAATGGAAAAAGGGGTATAACTACTTTGGGGATAAATCTCAACCTTTGATTTGTGTATACTACTAAGAATGTTCTAAAATATTCCATGGAGGTTAAATCTCTACCATCCACTTAATAATTATTGATAATTAAATTAAAATTATGGAAACTTAATTCCAAAATAGACATGCCCATCAACATAATTAAACATGATTTATAATATTAAACAAGCTAAATACCTTCAACATATTAACTCGTTATTAATTATTAATTCAAGATAGTGTGTGGTGGACCCTAAAACAATAAATAAGTACAAACCATGGGAAAAACTAGGGTCATTTCTCCCCACACTTAAAGTGGTTTGACCTCCCTTCCAAAACGAGTGAAATGAATCTAATTGGCCCATGCACATAAAAGATGGTTTTACCTTTTCACCCCCATTCATTGTGTTAAAACTTGAGCAAGTTACTGTGTTGAAATAACTTATAGTCATAGATCATTTCAAACTTGATTAAAAATATATTAAACATGATTTATAATCTTAAACAAACCAAACACATTAGCATGGTGTTGATTATTAATTCAAGATGGTGTATGGTGGACCCTAAAACAATAAATAAGTACAAAGCATGGGAAAAACTAGGGTGGTTTCACCCTACACTTAAAGCGGTTTGACCTCCCTTCAAAAGCAGGAAAAATGAATTTGATTCTCACATACACATAAAAGATAGTTTTACATGGTTTTACTTTTTCGCCCACATTCTTTGTGTTAAAACTTGAGAAAGATATCATGTCAAAATAACTTATAGCCATAGATCATAGTTATAATCCAGATATACGTGGCTCTACTATGGTCGCTTGTCCATTGAATCTCATGCTTCATTATGCACCCCTGCCCCTGCCAACAACAGAAAATCACTTTTAGCAAACCACTGGTAAACTCCCCCACATCGGTTTGGAATTTTGGGGAGGGGGCGTGATAGATTTGATATGTTGATTAGTTATGAGTGATTTGGGCTCGAATCCCCACCCCTGCCCTGCTAAACATCAACCTGGGGGTCTCCACCACACATACACTGTTAAATCTAGTACTCCTGCGAATCAATGGTGATCCAGCACTCTGACCTGCACTTGTTGATTTTCATTGATTTTTTTGGTGTATTCCGATGTTTTAAAACAATTATTAAAGTATTGATATATTTTAACATTAACTCCCCACCACACTCACAAGAGGCAACTCAATTGGTGATCGTCATGTTATGAAAAATTATGTAAATTGTAAGATTCAAGGTTTAAATCCACACCATGTGTACTTTAATTTCATAGCTTTGTGAACACGGGGAAGATGATTGGGTCATGGGATTCCAATTAAAAGACCAGTAAACCCCATGCGCCAAAAATGTCCCCCCAAAAAAATTACATATATTGCTATGTATAATAAAGAAACATTTCTACCTTAAATATTGTACAATATTTTTTTTTCATTTTTGCTCTTTCCTTAACCTCTTATATGAACCTATGTATTAATGTATTGTTCATCTAGTAAAGTCCACGTAGACTCAATGATGGGAAAAGATGTTGATATAACAAATATAAAACGAATATTTATAAATAAAAAGATTTGTATAATTCTTGGAACATTTGATGTTTCAGTGACATAAAAATTAAAAAATGAATTATTTTATTTTTTACATCATTTATATAAATTAAAATATATTTATCATGATTATGAATTTATTAAAAAAAAATTATGGAAATTTCTAAATAGAGAAAAGCATTGAAATTGAAATGAATTTATGACACTTTGTATCTGTCTATATCTTAATAAAGATTATGTAATTTTTTTTAATTTACAAATTTTAGTATTTATAATATTTTGATTCGTAAGAAGTAACATTACAGGATTCTGTTATTGGTATTTACTTTTATTTTCTACATATTCTATTGAATTAATTTATGCCATTGTCACATCAACATCAATATTACACTGCAAAGATGCTTCCATGGTTCGCCTTTTAATATAGTGCGATTGCAATGTGCATCATTTTCATATATTAGTGATGTTGTGGTTGTTCGCATTTTGCAACAATGTATCTCATTGCACTCCATTGCAGGGTTGTAACTTATCGGAGTTTCACAATAAGAAAGAGATAAGTATGCTAAAAGGCAAGCAGGTTTTAGACCTAAACATTTCACAGTTGATCATTGTATAACTTTAAGGCACATCATTGAAAAAGTTTGGGAGAAAAGGGAAGAAGTCTTTTGTTGTTTTGTTGATTTCAGAAAAGCATTTGACTCGGTTCCTACGGATAAGCTTTGACACAAAATGGAGGAACTTGGGGTTCCTAAACATTTGAGAGCAGTTGTACATAGGCTGTATGAAGAGGTGAAAGTCAAAATTAGAACTTCAGTAGGCATTTTTGAAAGTTTTAGAAGTGATATCGGGGTCAAGCAAGGTTGCCCATTATCTCCTACCCTTTTTGGTTTATATATTGACAATCTTGAGGAGTGGTTAAATTCACAAGGGGGTGATGGTATATATTTGGGCAAGTTTGTTATAAGGCTTCTTTTGTATGTAGATGACCTTATTCTGATTGCTAAATCGGCTCTTGGTTTGCAAGAACACTTACTATCCCTTGAGCATTTTTGTAGAAGTGTGGGGATACAAGTCAATATCAGCAAAACGAAAGTAGTGGTCTTCTCTAAGAAAAGAAAACATAACCAGCATAAGTTCTACTTTGAAGGCAACATTCTGGAAGAAATTGCGAATTACAAATACCTCGAAATTGACTTCAACAAAAATCTAAGATGGAATGGTTGTAGAAAGAAAAGAGATTTGGGGGGTTAGAAAGCATTTTATGCTTTTCAAAATAGGTGTAGAGAGGCAGAGTTATGGGACTGGAAAACCACTCAAACTATTTTTGGGCTTCTAGTGATTCTAGTGATTCTCTATGGTTGTGAACTACGGGCCAACAGTACATCCAACATGCAGTGGAGACAAATTGAGAAAATTCAGAAGCATTTGATTACAAACAAATTTAAAATTAAAAGTGTAGTTCCTTATGGTATCTTGTTAAGTGAAACATGGACTACTCCTATTGAAGCAATTGCTATGGTGCGAGTCATAAGGTATTTAAAAAAAGTTGAGCAAATGGAAGAGGGTAGATGGTCTAAGGTCGTCTTTAATGATAGATTATGCAAGAGAAAAAAAACTTGGATGCAACAAAATAACAAATGGTTTAGTAAATAGGGTATTTGCTTGAACGCGTGTCCCATAAACAACAAAGAGATAAAAGTTTTTGTTATGGAAAAGTTCTATAAGCGTACTTGGGATAAGGAGCTAGGAAGAAAGAAAAATTACTATATTGAAGTGTTTAATATAATTGATAGTCATCAACCAAAAGCATACATAGAGGCCAATATCTCTTGGAGAGCCAAAATTCTTATTGCTCAATTAAGGACTAATTCTCATCAGCTCCGTTGTGAAACAGGGCGCTGGAAAAGGCCAAAGGAAGTGTGGGAGGAAAGAGTATGCATTTTTTGTTCTTCCGGAAAAGTGGAAACAGAAAAACATTTCATTTTAGAATGTGAGATATTCAAAGACAACAGGAAAAGTTATGCAGATATGCTGGAAGCTAGTTCTTGGGATAATCTATTTAGTGAGGGGTTTGTCAAGAAGCTAGGAGCACTTATTTTGAAGCTTCACAGAAAAAGGGCCGAATACATCAAGCAAATGAAGAAGCAATCTATCCCATAAACTATCTTTAACCTCGTAAATGTTAAAATAATTTCCTTCTTTATTTCTTTCTTTTAATCAAAATATCACTTACAATGAAGACTCCCAATCATGAAGACTCCCAATCATGATTGCTTTGTAAATCCACAATAAAAGGTCATAATATTTGGTGTGGTGATATTACAATCTTCGAGTAATTTATAGACTTAGTGTTTCAATTTGTTAGAGACGTTCAATGAAGGCTTATGGCGTAAGCTATAAAATCCATTATATAAGCTCAATATGGGCTTTATCATTGGATGTAAGCTATAAAAATCATTATATAAGCTCAATCATACACCAAAAGCCTTGTGGCTAAACATTAATCAGCACCTTAATGAAAAAGGTTGAAATGAATCCTTCAAATCTAAATCTATCAGAAAAAATAAAAATAGATATTATATCATGATTATATAATGTTACATATAAATGATTTTAAATCATTAAATGCAAAAGTATAACTGGTTTGATTAGAAAATTGAAAGGTGAATTGCACAAACCTCGTGAAATAATAGATTTGTGCATGATTTTTTTTTCGAAAATACAAATATAATAGTCAACCAATAGTTGTATGTGGTTGTTTATAAGAGTTAACAGTTATATTTTTAATCATTAAAAAAATAAAATTTTAAAAGAAAGTAGATATTAAAATAAAATTGGAAACGTAAAACTAAAATAATTTAATAAAATTAAAAATAAATAAATTATAACTAAATTTAATTATATTATTATTCAATCGGTCGGCTAACATTCACTCTCATCTCAATCCTAACAATAAATTTGTGCATGATTTTTTTTCAAAAATACAAATATAATATCTCAATCAATAGTTGTATATGATTGTTTATAAGAGTTAACACTTATATTTTTAATCATTCAAAAAAATAAAATCTTAAAAGAAAACTAGATATTAAATTAAAATTAAAAACCTAAAACTAAAATAATTTAATAAAATTAAAAATAAATAAATAAATGATAACTAAACTTAATTATATCATTATTCAATTTGTCGGCTAACATTCACTCCCATCCCAATCCTAGTTGTATTTATTGAACCTATTGAGTTCTAACTTATTCACTCATGGATTTAATTTTGATGATGAACCATAGAGTTTGGTTCGAAATGTCAATTCCAACAAACATGAATGCGATGACTCTGGAAAATAACACTACACAGAATCTCAATTCATTAAATGAAAAAATAAAATTGAATAAATAAAATTTGAGCAATGAATTTTGCCAATATTATAAAGAATAAATTTATTCATACTTCATTATTTAAAAGTGTTAATATATTAATACATCATGTTTAAGTCCTAGATTAAATATTCAAATTATAAATGATAAAATTATTCAATTTGAAAATTTTCAAGTAAATGGAGATTTTTATGAAAATATCAATTTATATCTTATGAAGATATAAGGTTTGATTTGTATTGTATTGACAACACCATGTATGGGACAGAGAGAGGAGCTTGGAGCGAGCACCTGCGACGCGTGGAACCAGCCGAGCAAACAGCGCCTACAGACTGCCCAATCCCGGCGCGAGACGTGAAATCCTCCGGAAGTGCTTGAGCTTTCAGTGGTTTGAGCGGGAGCCATCTCCTTGCGACACGTCCCACAGGCATGCACTAACGTGGGGAGCGGGTGTCATCAACTGGGACAAGTTTAAATCTTCTCGCATTCCTCATTACTCGGGTTTTTGCGCTGGTCCTGCTCTTTTTTGCATAGATCCTGCTCCGCCACCTTTCTGAAGCTCGACTCCTGAGCTTTGCACATAAACTTCTGTTTTCTCCTTAACCGTTTTTCTGTGCAGTTTTCAGACTCTTCCTCCTTCATAAGCTCAGGCCTGCTTCGCCACCCTCTCTGTGCAGAAACTTTTGCTTTTAACCTGCATGACTTCTATTAAATTTTCCAGTTCAGAAGACTTCTCCTGCTTACGAGATATTGGATGGATGGCTGTTGTTTGTCTCATAGGGTGTCCACGCGCGGGGTGCCTCGGCTCTGGCTCCAGGTCAGTGTTTTCTTTTTCCTTATCTAAGCTCTGGTTTTTTTACACGATTCTGCCAGTTGAGATTCTAGATTTCTAAGGTAGTTTTTGTCCTCCGTTCTAGTTGTCGTAAAGGTTTTTACATACTTGACTGTAAGTGTTTTGCAGTATATTTTACAATGGTCTTAGATGTAGAAACATCATGATGTTAAAAACATTTCTTCATAGACTCAGGAACTTATTTGTCATATATCAACCTTGCACCGATGTAAGGTTCAAAATAGGTCATTGGTGGTGTGTTATCAAGGTCTATTGTTGCTGTTTGGACTGTGATGAGCCTTCATCATAGCTCTCAGTGTCTCTTTCAGAGGTCTACATATCGAATTCCGGCCTTCCCGGTCTTCCATCCTCCTGGATCTTCCTTTCCCGACGACCGGTTTCAGTTACGTCATGCTTTGGATTTTCAAATTGGTCCACGCATTATGGTAGGAGTTAAGTCTGCTAAATATCCCTGTACGTGTCCTTACATCTAAATCCGAATTATATCCTTTTTGGGATCATGTTTGGCATAGACGTTACTTTCTGAACATTCTATGCAGAAGGTTCTGTCATGATTTGTACTTGATTCCTCTCCTTTAGCGTCCTTATCCTCTCCTCATATGCTTCGACATTTATATCCCATAGGGCGAGACTGATATTGACTGACAGGCTCCTACAGAGATCGGGTCCTTTCCTCAGAATTGGATCCTTCCCAATTGTCCTCACTGAGAAGTGGATCTTTCCAGATTGTCCTCTCTTTTCGAGGATTCCCTATTTGGCGGTGCATGGAGGGGGTCTATGACGCCATCGCCACGGACGACCTTATCAAGGCCACCATGGACGCTGAACATGCCTGGTCTGCTGCCACTCTGGCATCTTTAGATGACCTGGTGGTCAAGCCATCAATGTCTCGGGACGATAATCTCATTCAAGGTAAGAGTCGTAACTATAATAAGCAGCATAAACCCGCCAAAACTTCTCCCCCCCCACAGGCGATAAGAATCGAGATTGCTGAGCTTGATGACAGAATTGAGAGTTTGCAGAGCAAGGCGCTTATAGGAAAATGGCATTTCCCAGAAATGTCTGACTCTGACATGAGGAAGTGGCTGGCCGGTTTCTGGAAATCAGTCATTGGCTATGTTCCGGTTATTTCAAGCCTAATGAGAGAGTGGTATTGTTTCCACTTTTTAAATGCAGCAGATGCTGAAGCCATCCAGAGTCGACCATGGGTATATAATAGGAGTTTTCTTGCTCTGTATAGATGGTACATTGGCTTTAATCCTTTAAAAAACACTCCTGTGAATAATCTTATTTGGGTTAAATGCCCGAACCTTCCCCTGGAACTCTGGTCCAAAGAATCTTTGGAGGTGATCGGCAATGCTATAGGTCGGTTTGTCTATGTCGACCCCTGGTGCCTGGGCGAAAAGGACAAAAGAATTGCCTGGATTCTCATTCAGAGGCCGTTTAGGGGAGGCTATCCAGACCATATTGAGATAAGTTGGAAGAATCAGGTTATTAATCAACGTCTGGATTTCTGGGGTATACCATTCAGGTGTGCTGCTTGCAGGAAAACGGGCCACTTAGTTAAAAACTGTCCCAGTGCCAAACTATATGGATACAGACGGCTCAGGAAAAAGTCTCTCGTCAATGACAGTCCATCCTCTCCATTCTCCCCGACAATTCCGCTCCACAATCCTAGAAATTCTGAGTCTCCACGTGATCAATCGGGTGGTCCGTTTGTGCTCCCTGAGTCCTTTGCTGGTCGTCCAAACTCCTCCAAAAGCCCTATCACCCATACCATGACAGGGATCCTTACCTCCCCCTTTACTGAGCTGAGAGATGATAGCCCTGTTCCATCACCGAGTCCCATGCAACAAAAGGACTTTCTCTCTGACTCTCATCAAGGGATTCCAAAGAGGGCAGATTTCTCTGTGGGTTCTATTCCCATTTCAATTTCATCCTCATCACCGCATCCTGAACATGCTGGACCGAGCACCAACAAAGGGAAAGAACAATGTGTCGGGCCTACCCCTTTAAATTCCCCGGCATCATCCCCTGTCAATCTTTTTGACAGTGATCTGGATCACTTGCTTAATAGGGAATCTCTCGAACTGGAGCCTCTCACGATTCATAAGCCTGGACCTAATGTCTCGCCTGTTATTAGTCTGAATTCAGCAAGGAACATTACGGTCCGGAAGAAAAGTAGAGGGGGTAGTAGACACTTTAGAGGGAGAACTATAGTTACTGATTCAGGCATTAGAAATTTGTCTTTGGTTGAGGTGCCTATTTATGATGAGTCCGAGTCACAGCCCCTTAGAGCAAGAATGGCTGCCGAATCATCCAAATGATCCCCATTATATCTTTGAATATAAGGGGTCTTGGCGTTGATCCCAAATATATAACGCTAAAAAATTTCTTTTTCCATTCCAGGGCTGCTATAATCCTTATCCAGGAGACCATGCACAAAAAGGAGGACACTTTAACATATTTCCGGAAAATGCTCCCAACTTGGTTCATGGTTGCTACAGAGGCTAATGGATTATCTGGGGGATTGGCTACTCTGTGGGATCCGGCTCGTGTAAGAGCCAAGGCGTATAAATGCTATGCAGGGATCATTATTGCGGCTTCCATCAGAGGATGCGTCTTTCCTATCAATGTTCTCAATTTATATGCGCCATACAAATCCCGTGTTCCTTTCTGGAAAAGATTTTTTGCCACAGACCTTTTTGACATTGACCATCTCCTTATTGCGGGTGATCTGAATGTGGCATTGAAATCTGATGAGGTATGGGGACAGGGGAAGTTAAATAATGCTCTTGCTGATCTCATTAATTCTGAGATGCTCAATAGGAATATGGTAGATGTTAATCCTGTCGTGATGAAACCGACCTGGTCAAATGGTAGAGTGGGCAAGGCTTATATAGCTAAAAGACTTGACCGGTTTTTTGTTCATATTAGCCTCATCGAAAATATGGGTATGCCAAGATTATCTGTGGAAAATGTTATGATATCAGATCACAGTCCCATTCTTTTAACATGGCCTGGAAATCTTTTCAGAAGGGGATATCCATTTAAGTTTGACAGAGGTCTCCTACAGGATTCTGCGTTCAATGAATATATTCAAAACGCATGGAAAGCGATTAAGGACAGGGACAAGCTATTCATCTTCTCTACCTTTAGAGAAAAAATGGCCGAGATAAGGAGTTTGGTGAAAAAATGGCAGATTCAAAAACATCAAAAGGATAAAAAGAACCTACAGAGAATTCAACAAGAGATGGACTTGTTGTTGGCATCTACTGATTATGCCTCATGCACAATCGAGATGAAGAGTCGTTTAAGGAATCTGGAGAAGGAAAAACTTAGTCTGTTGCAACAGGAGGAAGCAAAGTGGAGGCTCAAAAGCAGAGCTTTATGGATACGGGAAGGCGATAAAAATACTAAGTTTTTCCATAACTATGCAAATGCAAGGAGAGCTAGAAATTACATATGGAAAATAAAGAACGACAAGGGTGGCTATGTTGTTTCTCAGGAGGACATCACAAAGCAGGCTATTAGCTTCTTCAAAAAACAATATTGCAGAAGTAATGATATTGCTTTCAGCGATATTCGGTGGAGCATCGACCTGGTCACAGAAATGTTTGATCAACAGAAGAATGAAGCTCTGTTTAGACCAGTCTCTGAAAGTGAACTTCTTGGAGTTATGAAATCCTTTAAGAAGGATAAATCCCCTGGACCAGACGGATGGACAATAGACTTCTTGATCCATTTTTTTGACCTCTTCAAAATGGATTTGCTAAGCATGGTGGAAGCTTCCAGATTATCGGGCAACATTCACAATCACACCACTTCCACTCTCATTGCTCTTATTCCAAAGAAGGGAGAGCCCGAATCTTTTCTGGACTTCAGGCCGATCTCTTTATGCAACATAACTTTCAAGATTATTACAAAGATTATAGCAGAAAGAATTAAAGGGACGTTGGCATCCTGTCTCTCTCTTAATCAACATGCTTTTTTAAAAGGTCGTAATATTCTCGATGCCGTCGCCAGCACACAGGAATGTTTACATTCTATGTCCATGCATAGAACTGATGCTGCTATCATGAAAATTGATCTACAGAAAGCATACGATGTATTGGACTGGGGATATTTGCAATGTCTCTTGGTGAAAATTGGTATGAATCCCGGCCCCATTAGATGGATAATGGCATGTATCGAAAATGTAAACTATGCAGTTATTGTTAATGGCATTCCCTCATCTTTCTTTCGGGCGGAACGAGGCCTTCGACAGGGCTGTCCACTGTCGCCTCTCCTCTTCATATTGGCCATGAATGCATTGAGTCTGCACATCAACCGCGCAGTGGAGGAAAAAGCTTATGCTCCGGTAAAGATATGTAAGCAAATATATATCTCTCATAACCTGTTTGTTGACGACGTGTTATTATTTGCAATGATGTCCAAAGCCTCCTGGATGTGTATTAAGAATATTCTTGACCGTTTCCAAAGGGCCACAGGGTTGGTTATCAATAAGGCCAAATCGCTCCTGTATCATAATGGAACTGACGAGGACACGTCCTTATGGATCTCTCAGCTCTTTGGAATTGATACAAGACCATTGTCCGAAGGTATTAAGTATCTGGGTTTCCGCCTTAAAGCTAAGGCTTATTCAAAGAGAGATTGGAGATGGCTTGTTGAAAGATTTTTTAGTAAGATTTCGTCGTGGGAATACAGATCCTTATCGTTGGGAGGCAGAGTAGTCCTTACTCAAACAGTCTTGATGCAAATGTCGGTATACTGGGCACACCTGTATCTGCTCCCGGTCAGTATTATCCAGGCCATGAACAGGATTTCATCCAACTTTATTTGGGGGGCCAAAGCAGAAAGAGGTAAGATCCATCTGTCTAAATTGAATCACTTAACTCTGCCAAAAAAGTTCGGGGGCTGGGGTCTGATGGATGTAAGGATTTTCGGAAAAGCTCTGGTCTGTAAATCCTTATGGAGAGGTATTTTTGGCACAAATCCTTGGAGTGAAATCATTCGCCACAAGTATCAAAAAGGAAGATGCTTGGAGTACTGGTTTAGGTTCGGCTCCATTGGAATAAAACAGGGGTCTGCAATTTGGCTCAGCTTCAGGAAAATTCAGAAATATTTCTTTAATAATCTAAAATGGAAGATCTTTTCTGGTAGGAAAATCTTCATTGGCATTGACCCAATTGCTGGCTTTAGGGGTAATCTACAGGTTCCGGCTCCTCTTCTCTGTTTTCTTCACAGAATGGGTATTTTTACTTGGGACAGGATTATTGAGGAATGGAGAGGTTTTTCACCTTCATTGAAAGATGCAACTGACATTGGCCTTCCTCAGGCCTTGCTTTCTCTCTGGGATAACTTGAAGAATGCTCTTGTTGAAGGAGGCTTGAAACGTGCCGAAAAAGACGATCATGTGGTGTGGTCCTTATCTCACTCTCATTCTGTTGCGATAGTTAAAGACATCTATTCTGATCTCGTCTCCAAAAAAATTATGCCTGCAAGACAGATCTTTCCGGTATATTGGTGGAAACTTGGCTGTCCTCTCAAAGTGATCATCTTCTCATGGTTAGTTTTTTACAACAAGAATTTAACATGGGAAAACTTGAGGAAGAGATCTTGGCATGGTCCCAGCAGATGTGTGTTATGCAATGCAGAGGAGGAGACAAACTATCATATGTTCTTCAAATGCGTGGTAGCCCAACAAATCTGGTATGAACTGGCTTCTTCTTTTTCTTTTCCTCATCTAAATTTCATTTCTGTTAATGCAGCTTTTGCTTGGTGGGGAAGACAAGAAGCAACAAAGCGTCCAATCCTTCCAATCACAATATGGTGTGTTTGGAAGTGGAGGAATTCAAAAAATTTTGAAGATTCAAACATCCCCTTCAAGACTGTTCTGTGTAGGCTCTTCGCTTTCTATCAATCCATTGGATGATTGGTCAAAGGCTGGAGTTTGGTAGGGCGCAAAGAGCTTCGTTTTTGGGGGTTTCCAGGTTCTTTCTTTGTCTGCTCCAGGTGGCTGTTCCAGCGGGAGGCTATGGGTTCCTCTAACTTCTGCTTTGAGGCTATGGGTTCCTCTCCATCTGCTCTTTTTTGGTTTCATTTTGTCATCATTCCATATCAGTAGCACATTCAGGCAATACTGATGATATATGTTTCATATATTTTCTATATGCTGCTCTATGTTCTTGCTTTATAGGTCTATCAGCATCAGGCAAAGCTGATGATATATATTTCATATGTTTCTATATGCTGCTCTATGTTCTTGCTTTATAGGTCTATCAGCTATTTGTCATAATTTGACATATTTGGTTTTTCATCAGTTTAGTCTCCTATGACTGGAGATCTTCTCTCTGTTATCACAGAATATGATGTATATATTTACTCAATATAATATATTGCTTTTCTTTCTGAAAAAAAAAAATCTTATGAAGATATAAATCTAGCAAATGCAAGGTATATATATATATATATATATATATATATATATATATATATATATATATATATATATATACGGTTATAAAACGAGTCGACTTTTTGGACGTTTTTCCGGTGGATTTTTCCAGTCTAATTTCTCTAAAATCCCGCACAAATTCATTGAAATCACAAGTTTGATGGACAACCCCTGCATAATAGAAGTGTCTTAGGGTTTTTCAAGGTGTTGAATCCATATATATAGTCAAAAAACTAGTTTAAATAACACAAATCAAGGTTTCACCTCAAATTTTTCCGTAGATTCTGACACCAGAAACTCCAAAAAGTCACACTAAAAACAACAAATGATAATTTAAAATTAGTTATTTAAAATGAGAAAATTATATTATTTTAAAAAATAATAATAAATTGTTTATTTAATTTTACATCAATTTTATTTTAAATATAATGAATTACAGTTTTCTTATTCTAATTATAAAATTTTAAAATCAAATATTTATAATTTATTAATCAGTAACATAACTAAAAAAATGTATAAATAATAAATAAATCTTTAAAATATAATTATGGTGGTTGAAATTCATTAGAAGTCAACATATTAAGATCTATTACCATTTATCATATAGCAAGTATAGAATAAAGATACTAAAGTTGTATATTATATAATAAGCTTAGATCTATCTTAATTATGGATCTACTAAGGGTTGAGAGGGGTCCAATCCTTTTTGACTCTAAAAGAGGTTTGCATATCAAGATATTTGATCCCTCTTGGCGCTCAGTAGTTCCAGAGTTAAGATGGATCTATGCCAATATAATTTCCACCTTTTAAATAGGCTATATTTCACATGAATGTCATTCGTAAATACAGGTCAATACCATGGCCATTTTTATTTTTATTATTATTTTATTTTTATAAGTTGTTTTTCTTTTCATTTTATTTTAATTTAATGTTTTTATTTATTTTGACCTAGTTAAAATGTTTATATTACATTATATTAATCTATTTTTTTATTTTTTTATTTTATTTTATTTTATTGTTATGTAATTTTACTAAGTCAAAATGTTAAACATTACAATACAACATCTCTATCATATTGAGTTGAATAGGGTGCAATTAAAAACAAACTTGCAAAATTTTTCATAAAAATATTAAGAATAACAATAAATTTTAAAGATTCATGGGAATTTTTATATCAATATTAATTATGTAAAAATTTTAATTAAATATTTTTCATAAAACATAAAATTTAAAAGTAAAAAAATAAAAGTCCATGGGGCCTTGGATAGATGGTGATAGGGTGCTCTATTAAGGCACTATATTAAGAAGTGTGGTATCGCAAGGCATAAGAATAGTTCATACACATCTGAATAGAATGGAGTTGCAGAAATGATGAATGGAACATTGATGGAGAAAGTAAGAAGCATGCTTAGTGGTGTCGGGTTAGGATAGGAATTATGGAAAGAGGTAATGGAATTAGATGATAAGACTCCACATGGGGTATGGACTGATAAGAAATATTCTCTTAAATTTATCACGGTGTTTGGTTGTGATATTTATGTACATGTTTCAAAGAAGAATAGGAGTAACCTAGATAAGAAAACTAAAAAGTGTATATATTTTGGATGTAAATATGGTCTGAAAGGTTATAAGCTTTGGAACCCATAAACTAAGAAGGTAGTGTATGGTTGAGATGTAGTATTTAGAGAATTCAAATATGCGGTCAAACATAAAGGATGTTAAACACATACATGGTAGCAACAAAAGATGAATGATAAACATGAGAGTGTATCTATTATTAACAAATGATATACATGAATAGTACATTCATATGACCTTTGGTTTCATATTCCAATGTCTCTTGGACTTCCTTACACTATTCAGCTTCCACACCAACCCTTAGAGGATTAGGTGTCCAACATTCACCCCCTTAATCCGAAGGGTTATGTATGAGTCCAAGAAGAGATTTGTAATACAAAACATGCAAAAAATGCATGGCAGCATTAGGCTGAATGTGCTCTCTGAAATGTTGGTATAAGGGATGTGGTTTAAGGATGACCACCAACACTGGAATGCTTAGCGCAGTTCCTAGAACTCTTCCAATTCTAGCATGAAGCTCAAGTATTCTACTAGAGGAAGTGCTCCTGATGTTTTGAAGAGGGAAACCTTCAACCAATAAAGGGAGGTCTCACCCCGCTTAAAAGGGAGAACCTCAACCTAAAACTCAATTGTTGTGGCTTAGGCTCGCTTGATGTTGCTTTGAAGCTTGTAGATGACCATCAATTCCCCCCTGTCAGATACAAGGTGAGAAGATGAAGAAAACTCAACTGCAAGACTGTTCAATACTCGAGAACAAATCATGTTGTATGAGCAAAATATCTTCTTGGTTGTTGAAGCCCATTGCCAAGAAGCGATCCATCCAAAATGAATCTTTGTTCTTGCAGGAGGTTTGTTTCTGAAGCATCTGTTTGAAGAATGACTGGTTTTATGACAGTGCTTACATGGATGAAGATCAAAACAGTGATCTTTCATATGGCCAACTCAGTCATAGTGTTGGCATTTCACAATATGTTGTTGTTGTTGTGGAAGAGGAGCAGAATCTAGAACAACTGAAGGTGAACTATCATGAAGGAATCCAGCACTCTGAAACTGAATGGGCTTTGAGTAATCTGGAATATGAAAGGAAACCTATCATATCCGAGACCTATTATGTGCTTGTTATGGACAAGCTCTTCCCAAGGTCTGACGACTGACTTGGGAAGTGCAGACTGAATTTCTACATCTGCATGTACAACTGTTGCTTCATTGGGTACTAAATCTGAATGAACTTCAACAATATGGGAGTTTATCTCAATGTTCTGAATATAATGATGCTTACCATGTTGTAGCTCTTCTTGTTGTAGCTTTGTCTCAAGCTGCAAAAACTCAATATTCTCTTGTGCATTTTGGAGACAAATTTTAATATTGGAAAGAGAGGTTTTGTTGATCTTAACCATCTCATCAACTGTGGAATGTATTAAATTATTTAGTAGTTTCAATGCATCATCCATTCAATCCATTTCAAACCAATATAATGCTCTTATCTTCAACTACAAATTGTCCTATAAAATGATAAATAGCTACAACTATTATATGAATAGAAGGATACCAATATCACCAAATCACTGTAGCAGATAGCGCAGTATCAATTTCAACGCAGCAAATGACTCGTTGTTGCAATGTACTTACTTCTCAAATTATTCAAACTACTCACTCTGTGAAAAAGAGAGTCAATCTTTGACTTTCTTTGCAAATGAAATTTGTCGACAGCTCTAGTAGAGCCTGGTTTGTGTCATCAAGATACCAAAGATAATCAATTCCAAGGAAGCTGGATCGAACCCTACGAACTTATTTTTATTGCCGAACTAAAGCTTCAAAAGAATCAAGTACCTTCATCTAGTGCTAAAATTAGGAATATTCTGAAACGATCAATGAAGTATCTTTAACGCTGTGATTTTTCAAGCCCCTTTTTGGAAGGTCAAAATTCAATAATTCTTCAAATTTAACATTTGTTTGCAAAGTAATGGCGTCATTGGTTTCAAATCCTCAACGAGCCATGGCCCCTAAATTTTTCCCCTTGGAAAATGCAGCACAAGGGATACAATGCATAGTGCTTAAGAAATCAAATGCAAGAGGTCGATTTTGGTAATTATAGAGCATTCATTACTGCATCTGACGCATTATAGTCAGTTAGGGAAGAAGTGAGTTCAATTGACAAACATTTCGAGTCACTGATATCATAAGTGCCAAGGCTTACTAGTGGATGCAGTGAGTTTATGGACTCAGCTCCGCAAATATTAAGGAAGCGAAGGTTAAACCGTACTCTTCTAGCAAATCATAGTACACTACTTGATTTGCTTGAAATTCCTTAGCTTATGGACACGTGTGTACGAAATGAAAATTATGATGAGGCTCTTGACTTAGAAGCTTTTGTCCTGAAGTTAGCAACCATGCATTCGAAATTACCTGTGATTCAATCATTAGCAGAAGAAGTTAGGCAAACAACACAATCTATGCTATCACAACTTCTTCAGAGACTTAGAGCAAATATTCAGTTGCCGAAATGTCTTCGAGTGATTGGATACCTTCGTCGTTTAGGAGTATTTAATGAGCATGAAATGCACTTACAGTTATTGAATGGCTTGCAACTATCATTGACGATTTGGACCAAGGGAATGTATATGAGTTCTTAAAACGAATGGCAGATTGCCACAGAGTGCATCTTTTTGATGTTGTTACACAATACCGGGCTATATTTGCTGATGACACGTCTGGGAATGAAGAGAACTATGATGGTGGTCTACTTTTCAGTTGGGCTATGCACAGGATAACTTCACATTTAAATACACTTCAAACTATGTTACCAAAAACAACTGAAGGTGTATCATTAGCAATTATTCTTGAGTAATGCATGTACTGTGCAATGAGCCTCGGTTGGGTTGGATTAGATTTCCGAGGTCTGCTTCCTTCCCTTTTTGAAGCCTCAGTGCATAATTTATTTGTGCGCAATATGGCTGCTACAGTTGAAAATTTTCAGCTTGTGTTGTGAACCGGTGGTAGGGAGGATAACAATACAGCGTTTAGGAGTAGTGTGTTGTATGACTCACTGCGGTAGGTCAACCGAAAGGTGTTGTGGGAGTGCAGTGAGGAGTTACCTATGCCTGGAGGTATCAAAGAAGCCGAGTGTGGTATGTCGAGGGACCAGAGCGCAGTCCATCGATATGTCTTCGCTGCTTAGACTTCCACCTCTATTAACCACCAGTTAGACTTCCTCAACTCGTTCCAGTGATATTCCTTATCGCAGAGCCATGTGAATATTCATCTCACTACTCCCAGCGTTCTTGTCTTATGTATGTTCATTGAACACGAGTGGTGCAGCGGAATCAAACACGAAGCCTATTGATCCACGCAAACCCCCAAAGGTGACTCCCAAATATCTTTGTATAATAAGGCAGAGAATATGAGGCAAGTGGGTAGGCAAGAGGCAGGCAGTCAGTCTCACTCCCCGGCCCGTTTCTTCTCAACTACCAGGTTAAACAACTGCTATTGCATCGGATTCAAACACCAGGCGGCCTGTCTATCGACCAAGCAATTAATCAAAATACAATAACAACTAAGCCTGTGTTGTCAGAATGCATAGCACTATTAGGACCAGCCTATTTCATGATGAGGGAGCGTTAGTGTAGCAGAGTCTTAGAACAATCGCAAAAGGCGTTAAATGTGCAGAGAATATGGTAGAGGCGTTTTTGCTATTTGAGACCCTGGATAGAGAACCCAGCACGAATCTTGCTGAGAGGTCAGCCTGACAGTGCACAACATGAAATAGGCATGTACACAATAATGAAAGCTCTATCTGCGGAATGCAAAACTGACATGCACAGAGAGGTCACAATTAGTGGCTCAAATTTGAGCAGGGCAGAAATTCGCCTATAGCTCTGATACCATGTTAAACACATACATGGCAGCAATAGAAGATGAATGATAAACATGAGAGTGTATCTATTATTAACAAATGATATAAATTTATAGTACATTCATATGACCTTTGGTTTCGTATTCCAAGGTCTCTTGGACTTCCTTAGACTATTCAACTTCCACACCAACCCTTAGAGGATCAGGTGTCCAACAAACGAGAATGAACCAAAAAATATAGATTTTGAATTGAAGAATGATAAATCAAACTCTACAAAATAATAGAAATCATAAGAAGAAGAACTACATACTCTGGTATTGAGGAGATCGGTCCAGGAAAGAAGGTAGCCAGAAAAGTACAACTCATTTCCATTCAAATTTTGCTTTTTTTATTACTGATGATGATCTTAGAAATGTTAGGGACATAGTGGACTCAGAGAATGTCAAACTTTGGGAAAAGAACATGGTTGAAGAAATAGCAGCCTTAGACAAAAACAAGGCTTGGGATCTAGTGGAGTTGTCAACAGGAATAAGTTCCATTAGCACCAAATGGGTATTTAAGAAGAAGTTGAACACAAAAGGTAGAGTGATTAATACAAAAACAATTCGTAACAAAATTTTATTCCCAAGTAGAAGGAATTGACTTTGGTGATATTTTTTCTCATGTTACCATGTTAAATTTTATTAGATTTCTTTTATCTGTTGTTGTTTCATTTGATTTTTAAGTAGAACAGATGGATGTGAAGAAACTTAATTTCTATATGTGGTTGTGGAATAATAAATCTACATAAAATATCCTAAAGGTTTTTTTGTTAAAGGAAAGAAAGAGCTCATATAGAAGTTGAAAAGTCAATGTATGGGTTAAAGAAATCAGCAAGGATGTGGTATCAAAATTTTGATACTTATCTATTGTGACTTGGCTTCACAAGGAGAAAAGCATATCATTGCGTATATTTCAAATTATTTGGTGATTTTCTTATTTACTTGGTGTCACATGTGGATGATATGCTGCTGATTAGAAGTGACAAAGAAATAATCCAAGAAGTGAAAATTCGGTTGTCCTCTAATCCGTGATCTTTTTTCGGTGATGTTAAACATAAATTCTAAAAGAGCATGAAAATTACATAAATGCAACATCCATGAAGAAGCAACACAAAATCAAGGAAACATAGACAATGCACCAATATTTGTTAACGGAGTTCACTCACAATGTGTGAGCTACATCTAGGGGCCCAACTTCAAAGTGGAGAGGCCTCTATATTATCTTAGCAAAATAATGGAAATATACATGGAAATACCTCACATATGGGGATCACCCAAAAATTTGTTTCTTGAATCCTAATTTTCACTGGAGTGGATTCCTTGCGAAATTTTGAGAAAAATGAATATAAACTTGACAAGGTTATGGATTATCACTTCTTCCTCAAATTGTGTGCCACAATAGATCGGAATATACTTCAAATATTCTTTGGGATATGTTGTACAATATGCCACAGAATATACCTCCTCGATTCTTGTGTTTATCTGGGCTCAAGTCCCCTTTTAGCCTACGTGTTGATTCTTCGTATCCCCTTCATTTTGTCGTGGTCATATTTTACCACGTGGTCTCGTTGGAATATATTAATAACCATATGGTATTGTTTCAACCATATGATATCACTGGTATGCACCCAAAAACCATTGGCACGTTGGTTTATTTTAAACATAACGACATACCCATTATACTAAATATAACACTCCATTCAACCATAACCCGTCCATGTCATAACCATATTATGTATATGGTTTTCCATTAACATTGGTTATGGGAGGTCCATTTAAACCATATCATTCCATGTGATATATGCGCCCAATTAAAAATCCCACCATGGTATTGTTTGCGTTGATTGGTTATGCAATTGTTTTCGGTCTTCTATATGTGGTAGAGCCACCATATATGGCAGGCTCCACCCCCCTCTCCCTTTTCCGCCATCTGCATTATTTGAAGATTTTAATTTGAAACTTATGCCACCTTGGACGCAATGAGCTCATGGCTCATTGGTTGTGGCATTGGCCACTAGACCCAGAGTTCATGGTTTCAAAACTTATTAACCCTAGCCTTATTCCTATTTTGGGCCAACTACTCCACATAAGGTTGTCATGTGGCTAGCTTCTATTAGGCCATGTAGCACCCAACGATTGGGGCCATGTGGCACCCAACGATTGCGTCATTTCATGCCATGTGTGTTTTTTACTATGTCGTGTGTCAAGACTATATCATGCCATGTCATCTTGCATCTACCACATCACCTTTGTATGGCCTAGTGACTTGGTTGCCACGTTGTGGCACCCTAGGGTCCCATCTACACATAATTTTTTGTTGTTTGTGCCAAATTTCATATGTCAAGCATATCTTCCACATACATGCTCATATTTAGGTGTCGTTCACATTGTTGGAATCATCTCGATGCAATCTATGACTTAGTGCCAATTTTCATGGGATTTGAGGACTTTGAATTTTAGGCCTTTTTGGATCCTCTTGGGTCAATCCTCCCCATTAAAGGACTTTTGGTCCCCAAAAGTTACATACAAATATCATACGTGTTTTCTCTTATTTATAATGAACTCATACACTTTATTATCCAACAAAAGGTCAAAATATCACTATGTTGCATACTTAAGTGATGTTATACATTTAATTACTCTTACAATTTTTTGCTCATCTATGGGGTCTTTAAAAAGCAACATGTGATTTACAATGGTGGCCACATTCAGCTACTTAAAAAGGATACACATCTCTTACCTAACCAGGCCAATCGGATTTCTTCCTATGGTTGTCTTTCTTCCTGAACTACTTCAACGGTTTGTTACTTCAAAGTTTCTTTTTGGTCCTTCTTTGGATGGAAATCTAGATTGAGCTTCCAACTTGTAGATCTATGGTTTCCTCTCTTGTTGAAATTGGTGCAATGGTTTTTATTCATCCATAATTTCTTGACCTTATTTTTCTCCTGATGTGGATAGGAGTCTTTTTGTTGTGTCTCCTTCCTCGTTGACATAACCTTCCTTGAGTGGTTGTCTTTGGTGTAGCTCTAGCAAGGCAAATTTGACTTAGCTCGTTCTCTGAAATTCTCACCTCCATTTGGATATGACTAACAATCACGATTGCTGGAATGGTGTGATGTGCTCTTAGCCTACATTGTTTCAGACTCTCTTGCTTATACATCTTTGGAGTGTCATTCATCGGTGATCTTGGGGATTTTTCTTTGGTGGACTTGGAGAATGTTCCATATTCCTCTCTAACATAGCCTAGTCCTACATATCAAAGTAGTTCCACCACATGGATGGGATTCACAATACCCTAGACATTAACTCCTAGGCCCTTTCCTTTATATCCCATCTTCTTAATTGGCTTTGAACCAATACCTGTAGTGTGCTTTTCAAAAGCACCAAAATCATCATCATAATGGGAACATGAAATTGAAGAATCATTGACATTATTTACCTCAAAATTCCAATTTTGGATTGGGTGAGGATGGATTTTTTAAGCCTTCATTACACTGTAACTTTTCAAATGCCTCTTATGTGGATTTTAAAGGAAGTTGCAGTCCCTGCTTCTCCTCTTCTGCTTCTTCTAGCAACCTCCTCAACTCAGCATTTTCCACTTGAATGATCTATTTGATTTCCTTGAGTTCTTAGAGCCATGAATTCTTTGAGGCTTTTCCCATCTTTGGTTAAACCCCTGCAAGCCCAACAGTTGTGATCTTGATATCATCGTTTGAATTAGAACTTGAGTCATGTTGCATTGTAGCAATAGTTTTCTACTTTCCTTTTCTCCCTGATCTCTTAGGCTTCAACTCAGGATGTAATTTGCAGTAGTGCTCCTCATCATGCCCATGTTTCTTGCAATGAGCGCAAGAGGGATTTTATTCCTTTTTCTTTGTTGGCATTGCCCTTTATGTATGGTCATCTTTTTCATGGTTTCCCCTGTTTTCAAGATGAATTTATTTCACACTTTCTTCCTCTATATTAGTGGGATCAAACAACAACAATGAGTGATGGAGATAATTGTGTAAAGCGCCAATGTATTTCATCAAAGTTCTTAGTGAGTCTAAAGGAATATTCAATGCTAATTTTTTCTTCCTAAACTCTTTTGTAAAACTTTGAAAATTCTGACCTTTAACCTGTCTCAAATGTTGCCACGCCATCCTAGAATTTTTCCTATAACCCAATGGGTAAATTTTCTTTCTTAATGTAGATATAAATTTAGACCATGATTAAAGGAGTTTACCATTATGTTGACTACCTTTCTGAATTTTGCTTTCCCACCATACAATAGTTGTGCCTCTTAGTCGAAGAGATGCCAATTGAATCTTCACCTCGTCCTCTTTGATCTATTGTATACAAAAGTAAACTTTGATCTATCTAACCCACTTGTTTAGCTTCTCTTCATTAGATTCTCCATTAAACATGAGTAAATCAAATTTCACATCTAACTTTAAAAATGGATTTTTAGAAGCATTTTTTATATGACTATTTGAATGATGAGAATGAGGGGAAGAGGAAGATCGTGAACTTGAATATGGAGATTTAGGAGGTTCTCCTCCACCTCCTCTGTGTACTAACGCATTATCATCTGTTGGAGATCCCTCTTTTTCCATTCTCCTTTCATAATTTTCAAACAACTTTTCCACCGAATATGTCATCTGGTAGAAGGCCTTATGTAAAGCCTTCTCATTCTTTGTGCACATTTCATTATCCTCCATTTTCTTTCTTTGAGTTGCATGTACAGTATCAAGGTTAAAAGACTTGATTTTTCTTTCACCCTCTTTGAGTTTGGCCCTAGTAAGCATCCACACTCACAATTCACATCAAATAAGATCGCTCTAATATCAACATGATCCGGGATATTTTCTTCAATGATGTTAAACGTAATTACTTTAAAAGCATGAAAATACCATAAATGCAACATCCATGAAGAAGAAACATGAAATGAAGGCAACATAGAAAATGCACCAAGATTTGTTCAGAGTTCATTCACAATGTGTGAGTTATGTCTTCGGGCACAACTTCAAAGTGGAGAGGCATCCATATTATCTCAGCAAAATAATAGCAAATACATGGAAAAATGCATGGCAATAGCTCACATCTAAGGATGACCCAAAAATCAGCTGCTCATATCCCAATTCTGACTGAACCAGTGGATTCCTTGTGAAATTTGAGAAAATGATTATAAACTTGACTAGGTTCTAGACTATCACCTCCTCCTCAAATTTCATGCCACAACAGATCAAAGTATACTTGGAATATTCTCTAGAATATGATACAAAATATACCTCTTTGATTTATGTCCATGCTTGGGCACGGGTCCCCTCTTGGCCTACATGTTGAATCTCCATAGCCCCTTCATTCTACCATGGTCGAATGAGCACAGGTTGAATAATATGCCATGATGGACTTTACCACGTGGTCTCGTTGGCATATATTAATAACCATATGGTATTGTTTCAACCATATGGTATTGTTTCAACCATACGATATAATTGGTATGGATCCAAAAATCCTTGGCATTTTGGTTTATTTTAAACATAAACACATACTCATTATACCAAATATAACACTCCATTCAACCATAACCCATCCATGTTATAACCATATTATGTATATGGTTTGTCATTTGCATTGCTTATAGGAGGTCCATTTAAACCATAGCATTCCATATGATATATGTGCCCAGTTAAAACTCCCACCATGGTCATGACTTCATTGATTGATTCTGGAACCATTATTAGTCTTCTATATGTGGCGGAGCCGCCATATTTGGTGGGCTCTGCCCCCCCTTTTCTTCCATCCGCATTATTTAAAGATTTCAATTAGAAACTTATGCACCCTTGACACAACGAGCCCATAGATCATTGGTTGTGTTGTTGGCCACTTGACCTAGAGGTCCTGGGTTCATAACCTATTGACCCCAACCTTATTCCCATTTTGGGCCAACTGCTTGATGCAAGGTTGCCACCTAGTGAGCTTCTATTGGGCCACATGACACCCAATGATTGAGCCACTTCATGCCATGTGCGTTTCTCATTGTGCCACATGTCAAGACTATAACATGCCATTTCATCTTGCATCTACCACATCACATTCATACAACCTGTTGACTGGGTTTCCACATGGAAACATGTGGGAGTGCTACGTATCACCCTAGGGTCCCACTTGCACATAACTTTTTATGTTTGTGCTAAATTTCAAATGAGCATATATTCCTCATTTGGACTCGGATTGAGGTGTCATTCACGCCATTGGAATCTTCTCGACAATATCAATGACTTGGTGACACTTTTGCTAAGATTCGAGGACTTTGAATTTTGGGCCCTTTTAGATCCTCCTTGATCATCCTCTAAATTTGACACGAAGGATCTTCATGTCACAAATTTCATTTTGGGCATGGAAATTAAAAGAGATTGAGTAAATCACCTACTAGTTGGTCTTCAAATATCTCTTTAATACCCCTCAAGGGTACAAGGACTTCTTCATGATGGTGCTCTTCAAACTACTCAAGAGGCTTCTTCAAGGGCCCACGAGGTTCAAGGACTACTTCACAATGGTGCTCTTCAAACTATTCAAGAGGCTTCTTCAAGGGCCCAGAAGACTGCTCTTCAAGCTCAACAAGACTACTCTTCAAGCTCAACAACACAGCTCTTCAAGGATCTTCAAGTGCACTTCAAGGTTATCATCAAGACTGCTTCAAATGATATCAATGTAAATCCCACAAATCTAGCTTTTGTGTTTTGTCTCCCAAGATCAAGTATAGAAGGCATGGAAAATTTTAGGGGCTAATATTCGCAAGTGAGCTAATTTTCCATTTTTTTCCAAAAAAAGACTCACTAATTTCTAGTTTTTCTAAAAATAATTCGCCCAAATTTTATATTATAGAACTATTTTACCATAAAAATCACCAAAATTTTATATAAAGACTATATAAAATTATTAGAAATTTGAATACTTTTACAAAAATATCATCATACATTTTATAAGTTGCATATTTCGAAATACTGATATTCGCCAAGGTTTCTAAAATTTGATATAAATTTCCATGCTTAAAATTTTCCCTTATAGAAGGTTGAACACTGAGATGTAGTCAAGTCACAAGTCTATTGCAAGGAACCCTCAAGATTTGCTCTAAAAATTCAAGGTTGGTACAAGGAGCTTTGGGTCTGGACTGAGCCACAAGGAGCCCTAATTGAGATCAGTGCTCAATTCAGGAATGAGTAGAGTGTTCTAAGATCATAGGTATATACTATCCATGAACATAATTAATACATGTTGTAGACGTGTGCCAGTCAAAATAGTTCGTCAAAACTAGACCCTTGCTAACAGTACTTCCCTTGTTATACCTCCGCCAAATCTATATTTTTTCTTTCACTAAATCGAGTTCAGACCAAATTTGATTCTGTAAGTAGTTAACGTAACTAAAGACTTCAGACTAAATCAGTGTCATTGACGAAGTTATCCTACTAGTGACAACGAGTTCACATATATGTCAATGATTGGAATGAACGTTGTAATGAGACCAACAAATCTACACTTAGAACTCAGTTTTCTTATTCGATTTCCAAACTAGAATTTTTAAAAGACTTGTTGCTATAAAAATCCCGGAAATAGTTGCATTCAAGTCCCATGAAAAGTTACAGAACATTTAATCAGAACTCCTATGTTTTTCCTTGGATCCAAATCTCTCTTCATTGCTTCACAGAGTTGATCGTAGAAAAGAGGAGGCATTATATGTATTTATACGAATCAACCATTTTGAAGAGACGTGTCTTTCGATCATGGGGTCGAATTGTGGGTTGACTTGTAGACCGACCTATGCAATGGAATTTTTTAATCGTTTTATACAGTAATAAAATCTGGATGGACCATTTTTAATACGATCTCTAACACAAATTCTACAACCATTTATGTGTATTCACCAGTTGGCCATGGTGTTGACACATTAAGGTTGCAAATCTTGTATTCATGAAGCAGACTTTTCTGTTGATTTATTTACTAAATGTTGCACAAACACCAGATTGAGCCAAACAAAATATAACGTTTTGTGTTGCAACTGCTTCTATCATTTTGGATCTCTTCTTTAAGAACTACAACCTAATCTTAATGGAGTTTAAATGTATTGAATGCAAGAGATCCCTTTTTCATCAATGACAAATACTTCAATACTATCCGCCTTTGTCATTGATGGCAATACTCTCCTCATTTCAGTATTATCTCCCCCTTTCACATCAATGGAAAATGGGTAATTTTGTTAGCTACTCCCCTTCTCAATAAAGCTTTTTTTGTCATCTTACTCCTCCTGCTATGATAGAAATTCCACTCTATTTCCTCATCAAGTTTCTCGTATTCTCCTTTGCTTGCTCATGATAGTGCTAAAATTCCATGTTCTCCCCATGTCATGATGTTGCTCCCCCTGAGGTATTGTTTCCCTAAAAACCCTCTGCACATATCCTCTTTTGTAATGCATGAATGTATTTAACATGATTTCCCTAGTCTGTTAACCTACCCACTTCATATTTTCAGGAATAAATCCCATGACACATTTAAGTTTCCATATTTTCCAAATGTGCTTCAAAAAATCCTTTACATTCTTCATTTGGGGAGAAAGAAACATCTTCAAGGCAAAGCCTGTTCGCAATATACAATCCACTGATCTATTTTTACACTTTTCTGAGATTCAGATCCTCCTATTCATTTTCATTACTAGAAGAACATTGTTGTTTTGCCTTAATCAAGTTTGAATTTGATCGGGAAGGTCTTAACTTCTTACTTCGATCTGCATGTTTAGAAGTAACTTTTTCACACAAAGTCTAAATGATACATTTATCAATGTTTTTTTTTTATCTCTTTCATTGTAAATCTTGCTATAATGAGTGAATGAGATGGTTTCGTTCCATTTTTTAATCTTCTATTGCATTTGAATCTAAATATCTATGAGAATTTTGGAATATATATTTGAACAATGAGCTATTATGAAATTTTCCACTTACATTGAAATCCTCAAGCATTATCTTAGACTCGGCATTTGCATTATCATTATTAGTATATGCATCTACATGGGAAAAAGTTTGTCCATTTATAGAGAGAATGAGATAAATATTGGTCATCACTACTAGACTCATTGTTAGATGATGAAACTATAGAATATGAGTCCAAAGGGAGATGCATAAAGTCTTCCTCCAGATTTTGGCAACGATGTAGTATATATTTATGATAGTGGGGAGGAATGAGATCGAATTATCTCCTTAATACTATCTAGTGAACCAAACTTTCTATTGGGCACATTTCTTCATTTTCCATGGTACTAGGTACATTCTAACCACAAATAAGTCATGCCATCTCTAGGTAAATTTCTAGCTGCATTGGAGATTAGAACCTTCAATTGTTCCTCAGAGCTATTAACTTCTCTAATTCCTAAATTGAGCCAAAGTTTCAGTCAAGTAGCATGGAGATCCATTAGCACTTTGATTCCCTAAGAAATATTCATGCATATATGACAAGCCACCAGAGTATCGATGACCATATAGTATATTTTTTCTCTATTATCAGTTGGGTTTTCATATCACTGTTATTTTGAAGACTCTCTTTACGTCCTCATCTTTCCAATCTCTAAAATGGTGACCAAAAAATAGATTCCACGTGTTCTTCACATACCATAACAATATCTTCCTTTTTTATTCTGCATCCGTATTATGACCATGCAACATTCTTGAAGGAAGAAAATTTGTATCCACAGGTAGCTCAGCTATTGTCTTCAAGAATGAGATTATTTCTTGTCTTTTGAACTAAAATAATAGTCCACCAGTCTACAATAATGTTCATTACTAGGTTGGAGATATAACTTTACAATATAGCGCAGTTTTGCATGTACAAGACCATCATCTATATAGGGAAACCAAAGTTTGATTTTGAGATCCCTAGATTCTTCATTCTTGTGTCCCGTGACAAATGGGTTGACCCAACATATATGGTGACCATATGAGAGTTGAAAGCCACAGATGTTATTTTTACAATGAAGTTGACCCACAGGCCTACCATATTTTTGTAAACCATATCAATTAATTCACATAGTGGGCAATTTTCCCTATTGTAAAATCGTGAGCCTTTTTTTTCATGTATGAGAATTCTTCATGATTTTCTCACAATATTGAGTACAAGAATGAATTTTCAATAGAATTGTGCAGTCTTATAGTGATCCAAAATGGATCTTAAACCCTCTAAACCTCTAAGTATTCAAATATCAGAAAACATTATCGCATGGAAAAACACTACGAACTGGCGGAAACAAAGCTAAGCGAAGATTCAAATGGCATTGCATAGGAGCCGTTGGATCGGATAGATCAACGGTCCAAATCAAATTGGCAGATCGCATCGGTGGAGGTCAGCGGGGCATATCGGCACTAACCCAGAGTAGGTTGCGACTGTTATCCAGTGATATAACGTGGCAGATCGGCGCAGATCAACGGTGGAGACCACGTATATCGCATCGCAAATTTAAAGGGGAAAGGCCCAAACCGCAGGCCCTGAAGACTCAATGATATGCGATTGCGACTCATCGCATCGCAAAATACAAAGGGGTGATGCCAATGGACCATGGAACAGTGATATGTCGATGCGTCGATAGCCGATGAGGCCGGTCGGAGCGATCGAAGATCGGAGATCGGGGAAATGAAGCGACATACAATATATGAAGGAGCAATGAGTGGACCCAAAAGGGTTATAGGTGCAGCAGTATAAAATTTAAAATCCGATATGAAGCGTTTGTCGGGTTTTTCAGTATTTTAATGTATTTTTGCATATTTGCGTTATAAACCCAAATACAAAGGGAACCATGGCATTTGAATCGTTGAGACTTGCGACAGCGATAGAATGGTGGACCCGATAGGTTTATAGATGCGGCTTTGTATCTTTTGAGTTCTGGCTTTGGTCTGTTGGTTGGATTTTCCATTGTTTTTAGTGAATTTCCGTTTTAAACAAAGAAGTGTAATTTCAGGGGATTTTCACCCGCACCCAAGATCTTTCCGTGTGTGAATGGCTGCCTATGTGCCTTAAACATTTTGCAATGAGTGTTTAACGCTTGGCAGGGAGATGAAGGGACAAAGGCCGGGAGGCAGAGAGCCCAAAAAGGATGTGAACAGACAGGGATGAGAGGCTTAAAAAACCACTCTGTGACAGATAGAAGGGGACAGAAGAGAGAAGCAGTTGCTCAGAGACAGAGAGTCAGAGAAAACACAGCTACGAACAGTTGATCAAAGGCACTAAGAGGGAGAGTCTGTGTACTCTTTAAACTTGAGGTTTTCGAGTGAAATCCCTGTGGAATATCATTGTTATTGTGTTGAGACTCTGCTTGAGCTCACACTTGTAATATTCTACTCTTAAAGAAATAATATAGAGGTCGACACTGAAAGCTGGACCAAGAGACGTAGCCAGGAAGTCTGGTGAACTCCTTGATTATTTTTTGTGTTGATGTGTGTGTTTAATTATGTTTTATAACTGTTCACTGTCTATATTATTCGAAATCTTTTCGATCTGTTGCACTAAATAATATAGGCATTCCTACACATGAGTCTGTAATACCTTAATATTGATTTAAGAACTCATTTTCAGATCAACTGGTATCAGAGCATTTGGTTTTGTTAAGGTTAGACAAGCTTGTGCTGGATTTTGAATGCTAACTAGATTAAAGCTCAGACTAGGAGAAGGGGAACTTGTTGAGGCTAATCCAGAGATTGGAAGAGTCTATTCTCATAAGAGAATGGCAAAAGAAGCTCCATTGGGATCAGAATCTCAGTTCATGGACAATTTTATGTCCATGCGAGCCATGGTGGAAGAGATGTATCTAGAATTTAAGAAGGGTCGAGGTGAAAGCACTTCAACACCCAAACCAGACAAAGCAGCAGAGGGACCTTTTCTAGTTGCCCCTCCAAAAGGCAAAGGAAAAGGAGAAATACCTCCTCCACCATCTCCTCCATCATCACCTTCATCATCCTCATCATCTTCTTCGCATAAAACTAGCCCTGATAAGAAAAAGAAGAAAACTTCTTTGATTAAATTAGATGTGAAGTTTGATTTGCCAATTTATGATGGAGAAATCAATGCAGAAAAGCTAGATAATTGGATAAGACAGATTGATGTATGTTGTAGGGTACAGAACGTTGATTCAGAAAACAAGAAGATTCAGCTGGCTAGCCTTCGACTTGGAGGAACTGCACTAGTATGGTGGGAAGGCAAGACACAAGCTGATCTGCAAAAACATGGTAAAATCATTTCTACCTAAGATGAATTTGTTTCTACTATCAAAAATAAATTCTATCCTTTAGCTTACATATAGCAGGCAATGATGAGTTGGCAAACTCTTCATCAGTTGAAGGGTCATATTGTATAGAGTTATACTCAGGAATTCAGAAAGAGAGCTTTAACTCTAGGTATATCATTAGATTCACCTGAGACTTTATTGAAGTATATAGGTGGTCTTCATAGCTATTTAAAGCATACTATTCTCATGTTTAATCCCACTAGCTTAGATGATGTATCAGTTCAAGCCACACATCTAGAAGGTAGAGGTAAGAATGTAAACCCAGAGGTTGGGGGATCATCTAAATATTCTGTAAGCAAGAGTAAGGAAAAGAAGAAACTGAAAGGGAAGGAGAGGAAAGCAAAAATTGTACAGAAGGATAAACCTTCATGCACTCATTGCAAGAAAGAAGGACATGATGAGGCACACTGCTGACTTTTGCATCCAGAACGGAGAGCTAAGAAGTTCGGTGGAAGGAAGAAAAAAGAATGTTGCAGCTATTCAGCAGGACTTGGGATCATATTCAGGCGATGAAACACTAGTTACAGCCACAGGTATTAAAGGTAAAGATTCTGAAGCATCCACAAGTAATTATGTACAATCTGTTGATAATGAAAGTAATGAGAGGGAAAGAAATGAGCTTTTTCGTATTAGAGTAATTTCAAAACACAATAAGATTGATACTTTGTTTGATAGTGGATCACAAGTAAATTTGATTTTTGAAACAATTGTAAAGAAGTTGGGATTACAAACAAAACCTCATGAGAAGCCATATCCATTAGGTTGGGTGTGTGATAAAGCAAAGCTACAAGTAACGAGACAATGTAAACTTAGGTTTGCTATTGGATCAACATTTGTAGATGAGGTTGAGTTAGATATAGTTCCATTGGATACATGTGGTATTGTTTTGGGAAGTCCATACTTGTATGATAGGAAAGATATTTTCTATAGAGCTGAAAATAAGTATCAACTCACTAAATATGGAATGGAATATATTGTAAGAGCTCATAAACTCAAGGGTAACTATTCTCTCATAAACTCAGGACAGATGAAAGAATTGTGAATTCAAGTAAGCAGTTTTTACTAATGGTTGTAAAGTCAAAGGATCCTGAAAAATCCAATGCATTTGAAGGCTCTGATTCTAAACAAAAAGTTGATTTAGTTAAAGTTGTTTCAGAGTATGATGTTCTATTTCAAGAACCAAAAGGTTTGCCACCCAAGCGAGAAATAATACATGATATTTATTTGCAGCAAGATTCTCCATTACCTAACATTGGAATGTACAGGTTGTCAGCTTTAGAGAATGCAGAGATAAAGAAGTAGGTACAGGAGTTGCTCGATAAAGGGTTTATATGACCAAGCACATCACCAAGTGGATCTCCCCTTGTGCTGGTGAGAAAGAAAGATGGTTCGTGGAGAATGTGCATTGATTATAGAGCACTAAATAAAATAACGATCAAGAGTCGTTATCCTCCTCCTCGTATTGATGATTTATTAGATCAATTGAAAGAAGCAGTTTACTTTTCTAAGTTAGACTTGAGAAGTGGTTATCATCAGGTCAGAGTTGCAGAACAAGATGCATGGAAGATTGCTTTCAAGACAAAGCAAGGACTGTATGAATGGTTGGTTATGCCTTTTGGCTTAACTAATGCTCCTGCTACATTTATGAGAGTTATGAATGATGTACTCAGACCATTTATTGATGATTTTGTAATTGTTTATTTAGATGACATTCTTGTTTTTAGTAAGACATGGGAAGACCATGTAAAGCATGTAAATCAAACTTTAGATGTTTTAAAAAGAGAAAATCTCTATGTAAAACTGTCAAAATGTGAATTTGGCATAACATCTTTAAATTATTTCGGTTATATTGTAGGGGGTGGTGAATTGAAGATAGATCCCTCTAAGGTTGAAGTCATTGTGAACTAGCCTAAACCCAAATCTGCTACAGAGGTTAGGAGTTTCCTAGGGGCAACACAATACTAGAGAAAGTTTATTGCTAACTTTTCTTTGATTGCAACTCCATTACATTCTTTAAAAGCATTGAAATAGGTGTTTCAGTGGGGAGGCAAACAGCATAAAGCCTTTGACACCTTAAAAGAAAAAATCAATACAGCACCAGTACTAGCACTGTCAGATCTTCAACATCCATTTGAGATTGAGATAGATGCCAGTGACTATGCCATGGGAGTAGTGTTGATGCAACATGGAAAGCCCATATGCTATAATTCTGAGACATTTACTTCTGTAGTAGTTAATTATCCCACATATGATAAAGAATTATATGCATTAGTACAAAGTGTGAAAAAGTGGAAACATTACCTAATGGGTAAAGAAACAACCATACATAGAGATCATCAACCACTTCAATATTTGCACTCACAAACTAAATTGCATTATAGGTGGATGGGTTTTCTACAACAATTTCATCTTTTCATCAGATATAAGAAGGGCATACACAATAAGGTTGCAGACATGTTATCAAGACCAATCATAAATGCATCTACTATACTTAAGCATAACTCAGTAATGCATGAAAGTTACATTGAACAATATGCTCAAGATGTAGATTTTAAAGATGTATATGCAACTTTAAGTCATGGAAAGCAAGTAGAAGAATTAGATTATTATGTAAAGGACCAACTCTTTTATCATTTGGGAAAGTTATGCATTCCACAAACTGAAAGAGTTAACATAATTCGAGAAGCACATACTTCTCTTATATCAGGTCATTTTGGTGTAAGTAAAACAGTTGCACAATTGCAAAGGTTCTGTTATTGGCCAAGAATGCATGAGACAATTTCTAGATATATCAAAGGATGTACAATGTGTGCTATAAGCAAACCAAGTAATAGAAAATTAGGCTTGTACACTCCACTTCCAATTCCTTCTCGTCCTTGGGAAAGTGTTTCCAAGGATTTTGTTGGGGGATTGCCAAAATCTAGGAAAGGTCATGATTATTTGTATGTTGTTGTGGATAGGTTCAGTAAAATGTGTATTTTGATACCTTGTAACAAGCAGGTTACAGCTAAACAAACAGCATAGTTGTTCTTTTAGAATGTATGGGTTCATTTTGGTTTACCCACTTCTATTGTATCTGATCGAGATTCTCGATTTATTGGGAAGTTTTGGTCAAATCTATGGGAGTTGATGGACACCAACTTGAAGAAGAGCACAACATTTCATCCACAAATAGATGGTCAGACAGAAGTGGTCAAGAGGACAGTGATCCAGTTGCTCAGAGGCTATTGCAGCAAGCATCCCAAGCTTTGGGATCAGCATTTGTGCTATGTGCATCATGCTTACAATCGTGCCAAGCACTCTTCTACTCAGAGATCTCCTTTTGAGACTTGTTTTGGTTTTATACCAGAGTCTCCCTTGGATTTTGTCTTTGGTAAAGACATAGCAGTTGATGGACACAGTGATGTGGACAAAGCAACCAAGTTCATTGAACAAATCCTGGAAATTCACCAAGCAGTACAAGAACAGCTGGAAAGAAGTCAAGCCAAGTACAAGGCAAGACATGACAAGCATCGAGTTGAGCATAACTTTCAAGTTGGTGATCAAGTCTGGCTGTACATCAACAAAGACAGAATGCAAGGTGAAGGTAAGAAGCTAAAACCAATAAGGTATGGACCTTTCAAAATACTTGATAAAATTGGTGAAAATGCTTTTCGCCTTGATTTGTCAGCTCATATGTAGATCTATTCAGTTGTTAATGCAGAAAACCTGAGATTGTATGAACCTTCATTGATTGAAGATCTTGAAGAGCAAAGTCAGTTGCCTTCTATTGAGGATCTGTTGCCAGAGTATCTCAATGAGTTACAGGAGGACACAGTTCTGGGCAGGAAGGTAAGAACAATGCGTCGAGGGGATGTTGAGTACCTGAGAGTAGGGCTCAAAGGTTCAAATCCAAGCAAAGCACAATGGATAGAAGTTAAACAAGTGAGGGAGTTGTATCCTCACTTGATCGATGCCTAAAACCAACTTTTGGTGGTCCAAAAGCTTTTCAGTGGGAAGGCATGATCCAAAATGGATCTTAAACCCTCTAAATCTCTAAGTCTTCAAATATTGGAATACACTATCGCATGGAAAAACACTACGAATGAGCGGAAACAGAGCTAAGTGAAGGTTCAAATGGTGCTGCACAGGAGCCCTTGGATTAGACAGATCAACAGTCTAGATCAAATTGGCAGATCACATCGGCAGAGGTCAACGGGGCATATCGGCACTAACCCTGAGT
Organism: Pinus tabuliformis; assembly: GCA_031772625.1. Taxonomy (NCBI): domain Eukaryota; kingdom Viridiplantae; phylum Streptophyta; class Pinopsida; order Pinales; family Pinaceae; genus Pinus; species Pinus tabuliformis. The sequence goes on along the minus strand of CM062805.1, from coordinate 346,709,780 downwards.
AGGTTGCGACTGTGATCCAACAATATAACGTGGACCGTCAGATCGGCGCGCAAATCAACGGCGGAGACCACGTATATCGCATCACAGATTTAAAGGGGAAAGGCCCAAACCGCAGGCCCGAAGACTCAACGATATGCAATTGTGACTTATCGCATCGCAAAATACAAAGGGGTGATGCCAATGGACCATGGAATAGCGATACGTCGATGCGCCGATAGCCGATGAGGCCGATCGAAGCGATCGGAGATCAGAGATCGGGGAAGTGAAGCAACATACGATATATGAAGGAGCAATGAGCAGACCCTAAAGGGTTATAGGTGCGGCAGTATTAAATTTAAAATCTGATATGAAGCGTTTGTCAAGTTTTTCAGTGTTTTAATGTATTTTTGCATATTTTCATTATAAACCCAAATAAAAAGTGGACCATGGCATTTGAATCACTGCGACTTGCGACAACGATAGAATGGCGGACCCGATAGGTTTATAGATGCGGCGTTGTATCTTTTGAGTTCCGGCTTTGGTCTGTTGGTCAGATTTTCAATTGTTTTTAGTGTATTTCTGTTTTAAACAAAGAAGTGTAATTTTAGGGGATTTTCACCCGCACCCAAGATCTTTCCGTGTGTGAACGGCTGCCTATGTGCCTTAAGCATTTTGTAATGAGTGTTTAACGCTCAGCAGGGAGATGAAGGGACAAAGGCCGGGAGGTAGAGAGCCCGAAAAGGATGTGAACAGATAGGGCCGAGAGGCTTAAAAAACCACTCTGTGACAGACAGAAGGGGACAGAAGAGAGAAGCAGTTGCTCAAAGACAGAGAGTTAGAGAAAACACAGCTACGAATAGTTGATCAGAGGCACTAAGAGGGAGAGTCTGTGTACTCTTTAAACTCAAGGTTTTCGAGTGAAATCCCTGTGTAATATCACTGTTGTTGTGTTAAGACTCTGCTTGAGCTCACACTTGTAATATTCTGCTCTTAAAGACATAATATAGAGGTCGACACTGAAAGCTAGACCAGGAGACGTAGCTAGGAAGTCTGGTGAACTCCTTGATTATTTGTTGCATTGATGTGTGTGTTTATTATGTTTTATAACTGTTCATTGTCTATATTATTTGCAATCTTTTCGACCCATTGCACTAAATAATATAGGAATTCCTGCACATGAGTCTGTAATACCTTAATATTGATTTAAGAACTCATTTTCAGATCATATAGCACTCCTACGCTTGCCCAATAGTTGTAATTCATCCAACTTGAGATTAACGATGAAGCAGGGGTATAATTATGCTTTAATCAATTTCATGCATACTCTAACTATCATCCAACATAGGGAGTTTCACCTCATCATGTTTTGCATATTTTCTAGTTTCAAATTTCCATGGACCCAGTCTCCTTCTCCCTACCTCATGAACTAGATGCCCTTTTGTTCATATTTGAGGATCAGCATGGTTGAAGCATTTTTCCTTTCACTACCTTTACTGGATCATCTACCAACATTGTTAGTAGCATTGTTTGAATGAAGATAATTCCAATATGATCCCCTATAACACCTGCCCTTGGAATATTCAATTTTGAGGATAGATCAACAATTTAGTACAAATTCATATTCTTGTGTTTTTGGTTCCTCATGCTTTCTTCTCCAAACATGATTGGGTTTTTAAGAACACTTTTGTTGTTTAGGAACCCACCTCATATTACTTCTGCAGTGTTGTGCAATGTGACCAATGTTTGGAGGAAATTGAACTGTAAGGTCCATTTGGAGTTTTCCTTCTACGGTCTTGATAAATTTTGTGATAATCCCTACAATCTTTTGCCATGTGTCCAAAATTTGTACAAGAGTAACAATGACCAAAAAATATAGTTTGATACCTGCAATATGACGATTGTTGGTGCACTTATGCAATTTTTTTGCCTTGATGTTCTTTGATGAAATTCATTGTTCATTGCATAATCAACATATCTTCTTGGGGAAAAGGCTCTTCCAATGTTATTTTGACACCTTTCCTTGCTTGAAAATTAAGGTATCATCCTCCGCACAGCATGATAGGCTTTCTATAAATCTTTGCATATCCTAACATCATTTCTCTAAAATGTACCATATGGTCCATCATCTTGACGACGTTTACCACCACCTTCCCTTACACATGGTAAATATCCATTTTGGTCGGTAGTATCTCCCCATTCATGGATCACTCCATTTTATAGATCCCCACATACTATTGGGATCCATGACCATTCACTCAATCCCGGGAGCCATCTCATTCACATGTCTTGAAGATCGACCCCATTCTCCTCTTCTTTACTTATTGCTTACCATCCCCACTCCTGGGCCGCCCCTTTTATTTATTTGTTTTTTCGGATCAAGTTAAATTCACCCCCATGTTCTACATTTGGCCTACCATCACTCTATACGGCACAGCCAATTTTCGACACTTCATCCACCTCATCTACTTAGCACGAAGACCAACCCATGTGTCCCCTGCCCTCAACAAGAAACCCTACCTGCATCATTACACAGGTCATTATTTTCACGGGGCACCTGTCTCCATGTATGTACATCCCAAACCACCTTTGTATTATTTTGGCAACTGTACAACAAAAAAAAATAGGAAAAGGGTTCCCACCCATATTTTCACATCTCATACCCGGTAGCAGTCACTAGTCGTCCTTGGTTGGAGCGCGCTTACCACCGCACCATTCATTTATTATGCCAGTCATAACCTACTTATAACTAACCTGGATGTCCTACCAACTCCAGGGACATTCCCCCCATAAAAATTGTTTTGACTTCCACCACTCGCATTACATCTCCAAACTCAGGCAGTTGTCCATATCCCTTCATATTATCATCTTTCAATAGCATTCCCTGTTGACCCATCATATTACATTCATCTTTATCCATCATCTTGATTCCTCGAATCGTCATTTCACGCAGTTAGCGCGTCTTCCCTGTCGAACTCAAGGATCAAAACAATAACTTAGGTACTCCCCCCCTTATGGGAAATCCTCGAGTGGCAGTGGGAATCACTATTGCCCATTGATGTCATCAGTCTCCCTGACATTCAACACCTGCATAAGATTTTTGGGTCAAGGTAGTATCGTACGTCGTGATCGTTGCAGTTCTCTCATTTAATCAAAGACCCATGAATCACTTAGCACCTCATTCAGTAGTGCTTACATTATGATGCATGGGAGATACCTAGAACCGAAGACCCATGTATCCATGAGCACCTCACTCAACAGTGCTTCACTTTTGATAAATGGGGGAACCTCGTTCATTCTATTTGTCAAAAGTTCCCTTGATAGAATAAGCAGTTATTGTCATCAACCATCAGCATGTGAGCCACCCCAACGCTGACTTGATAATAATATTTCATGTATGATTGTAATAGTTAGTCACTAGTTATCATAACAAGCATGGGACATGCATGTCTCGTATATGTTGGCTTATTGGTGCTTGACCCAGGTTCGAAAGTGTATTATCCAAACAAATCCCATACTACCAGCCCTTTCAGTAACAGCCCGTGGAGCGTGGATTGAAGTCTCACCCGAGGCAGTAGGGAGGGTGCTGGAACCAGGTTTCCGCACCCTTGGGATGTCTAGATGTGGTCTGGAGGGGTCGCGAACTGATCTGCACCCTCGCGCCACTCTGCACTAATATCAGGCTTCCGCGTAGATCCACACTGATGAACTTTACTATTAATGAGTTATTATAGAGCCAAGCTATTCCTTAAGGTCTTTAAGCAAACATTTAACTGTAATAGCTAGTGCATGTAATCATACATAAGCATAATTCTAGAAAATAAGCATAAACATATAGTCAGATCCACAATATTTCAAAACCAACTTATCTTTATTAATGTCTTTGCTTCAATACAATCCACTTCTTACCCTGCACACACAGCTGCAAGGGTCCGCACACACAGCTGCGGACTCTACCAGGCCTCCGCGCACACAGCTGCGGAGCCTCTATCTCCTACTATGACCCAAGACTCAGACTTCCAGACCCAGAGTGAGTATTACCATCAAAAACCCATAATACATTAGATTCCTCCCAAAAAGATACCTTCTACCCTTAGAGCCTCGCTCTATTTATACATTCCCATGGTCCGCGGACCATGGGCAGGCCAACTCACTTTCTATTATTTTACATTATTTTTGGGTGGACAACCCTTTGACTCAACCCATTACATTTCACGCTCCGCACACTTCGCGGAACTTTTACAATATCATTACCCTAAATTACGGGCTTTAAGCCCCAAAACCGTTACGTGGGGCCTCTGCTGCCCAACAGGCCCCCAACACAATCATCGTGACTCATCCCAAGTCACTCGTCGATGCGGCGATACGTGCTGCCAAGGCTTCGCGGTCCACCATCCTTGTGAGTGACGCACTACGTTCTGCTGCTCCCTCTTTGTCTCCTACAACTCTTCTTCAAGCTTTTACTCCATTGCCTCTACTAATTCACGCAACCGATGATGCTCATTCTGCTCTGCTCGGTTAACACAAAGCACCCCCTCATAGGATTTTAGCTCAAGTTTGGGTGCCGCATACAAGAACTCTTCGCAGCAAATCTCCAATTTCTGGTCTACTGTATGCACTATCTGCTGCAACTTGTGTTGCATTTTTGCAAGAAAGGTGTTGTTGTCCACGAGATCCCAATCTTCAAGGTGCATCAGAGACGAACTATTCACTGCAATTCCATCATTTGTATCAATATTCATAGTCTTTCCCTTATCTTTTATGGGCCGCCAGCCAGCCCATGATTTAGGCAGCGGCATCCAGACCAGTTCTGCTTCGTGTCCAAGGATTTCCGGTACATCCCCTACTGTCAGTGCTGAACTCAGCGTGACGTCCGTGGCTGTCGACCCCACAGTATCCAGAAGGTCGTTAATCTCGTTTGGCCATATTACAACCCCTGGGATTACTCCTTCAGTGTCAATGATCAATAGTTCCATACTAGTGGGAAGGCACAACAGCTCACTTCTCTCGATACCACAGATCGTTCGGTGGATGCCCCCCTGTGATTTATAAGTGTTTTGAAATTCAAATTCAGACGTTCCTTCCTTTTCTGGTGCATTAACGTTAAGGCTATAGTAGATCATTCTGCATCTCGCTTGTACTTCATCTCTTAATTGCCCACCGCCCACTCCTTTTCACCGTAACTCGTCCATCTTGTCATGAACAATGATAGCAACGGTCACTCCCCTACTTGTCCGCGCAGCAGCGCAGCCACTTCTATGCAACTGCAACCCTTGTGACATACCAATTCTACGCGCACCCTTGTTGTCGCGCAGCTTCCCCACAGTCTGCTTTATTGTCCCGCGCTCTCTTTCAACTGTCTGGAGTGATGATACAGTATGTCGGTCGGTTAGTCAGGCAGTCGGCCCACTCGTGTAGAGCTCCAGGCGACTGCCATTTACTCTTCCTGGGAAGGGCTCTCCATTAAGCTTGCTAAGCTGCACCGCGCCTCCTTCTGTGACTTCCTTGACTACGTATGGTCCTAACCAATGCATCCAAAGTTTTCCCAGGAATTTCTCGAACTTACTATCATACAGCAATACTAAATCGTTTTCTTTGAACATGCACAACTTGATATGGCAATCATGCCAAGATTTTTCGCGCTGCTTCTGTACCTGCTGATGGAATCCTACCAAAAACCGTTCCTCCTCTAGTTCTTCTAGTTACGCGAGCCTTTCTTCCAATGCTTCATGGTCTGCCATGCCTGTCATTGCTACTATCCGCAAATTGGGTACAATGTATTCCATTGGCATGATGCCTTCGGTGCCGTAGACTAACCAAAAAGGTGTCTAACCCGTCAATTTCTTGCAAGTGGTTTGATATGCCCATAGCACAGCAGGTATGCGCAAATCCCAATCATTTCGCTGCGCGTTATAGACCTTAGTCAATGCAGTCTCTAAAATCTTGTTGAATGCCTCGACTGTCCCATTTGCTTGCGGATGATACGGTGTACTTTGCTGATGATATACCTGGAATTCCTCAGTGAGTGCGCTGATGGTTTCATTTAGGAAGTGCATTCCGCGGTCGCTCATTAGAATTTTCGGACATCCAAACCATGTCAACACATTTTCGAACAAAAATTTCACAGCTGTAGCGGCCGTGCAATCCTTAACCGGTTGTGCTTCCACCCATCGAGTAAAGTATTCTATCGCGGTGATGATATAGTGCGCACCTGTATTTCCTTGAGGAGAGATAGGTCCTACAAAGTCAATCACCCATTTTTCGAACGGTTGCAACATCATCTATGGATTGAGCAGCATTTCGTCCCTCCGCGATGGTTTCCTCGTCCATTGACACACGTTGTAGGCCCAACAGTATGCTTTTGAATCTTGATGTAGAGTTGTCCACCATAGTCCGGTGCGAAGAATATTCTATGTTGTCGCCCGTCCTACATAATGTCCCCCTACAACCCCTCCATGGGCTTCTGCGAGGATCTATCCTCTTTCAAATTTAGGTACATATCTGCGTAAGATTTCGTCGGTTCCCATTTTGTAAAGGTGCCCCGCAATAACAATAAAGTCCGCTGTGCGTATCACCAGTTCCTTCTTTTGCTGAACTGAATACCCCTGCGGCGCGGTCCCTGTGGTTAAGAAGTAGATGATATCCTCAAAGTGGCCATCCGCGACACGCACTGCATAAAGTTGTGCATCAGGTAGTCCTTCCTCTAAGTTTGTGGGCTCTTCACCGTTCTCAATTCGGGACAGGTGATCTGGGCCTATGTTTAAGTGTCCCGGCTTCACAATGACTTCAAAATCATACTCTTGAACCAGTAACAACCATCTGCAAAAGTGTTCCCACAACACAGGCTTATTCACTAAGTATTTTAATGCAGAATGATCAGTGTACATCTTAAATTATCCACTAAGTAGATAGTGGCGGTATTTCTGGAGCGTGTATACCATTGCCAACCCCTTACGCTCAGTAGTAGAGTAGTTCTTTTCGGCTTTAGACAATCGTCGAATTGCGAACACGATCGAGTGAACAATTCCTTCCGCTCCTTCTTGTGTGAGTACAGTACCCATTGTGATACACAACGCATCAACATGGACATGAAATTTGATGTCCCATTTTGGGAAAACCAAAATGGGAGCGGACGCCATTTTCTCCTTGAGAATCTCCAGACTTCTCTTACAATAGTCATTCCAACAGTAGGTAGCATCTTTCTTGATCAACTATTCCATTGGTGTTGTGATTTGTGCATAGCCCTCAATAAACTTACGATAGTAGCCAGTGTGTCCCAACGTGGTGCGGAGTTGTTTGACGTTGCGCGGCGCTTGTAGATTGAGTATGACAGCAATCTTCGCCGGGTCCACCATCAGGCCTTGTTTGCAGACCACATGGCCAAGCAAGTTTCCGAAGGGGATGAGGAAAGTACACTTCTTTAGATTTAGCGCAATCTAGTGCTGTCGGAAAGTATCCAGCATCAACCGTAAGCTCGCGATATGTTTCTTGACTAGCCCGAATACAGTCCAATCATCAAAATAAACTTCCAGAAACTTATGGATGAATTCTTTGAACGTGGCCACTACTACGCATGAAAATATCGCCGGGGCATTCTTTAACCCAAAGGGCATAACCGTGTACTGAAAACATCCCCATTCAGTCACGAAGGTGGTCTTGCTTCTATCTTCTGGCGCGATCTTGATCTGATGGTACCCTGAAAACCCATCCGTAAATGAGTACACTTCCTGTCCACCGACATTCTCCAGAACTTCATTTATAAACAGCATTGGGAATGGGTCATGAACATAGGCGTCATTGAGTTACTGGAGGTCCACACAAATTCGAATTTTTCCCTTCTATTTCTTCTCTTGCACTATCATAGGACTCACCCAATCAAATTTTTCCATAGGTTCAATAATTCCTACTGCCATCATTTTGTCCAATTCTTCGCAGACCTTCTCCTTGTACTTTGGATTCAGACAGTAAGGTCACTGCTTAACTAGCTTTGCATCCGGTTTCAGAGTTATTTTCATCATCCCTAGATTGCCTAGGATCCCTTTTAACTCAGTTATTTTGGTCAAGAATAAGTCTTGATATTAGTGAAGTAACTCAACGACCTTATTCACTATGGCATCATCCCAATAATCCCCAAGTGTTGTGTACTTCGGCTGCTCCTCTGTACCAATGTTCACTTGTTTCATCTTCAGTGGTGTGGTGATGTCAGGGTCCTTGAACGCGGGTCCACGAACCTCGCGACTTCCCTCTATCTCCGGAATATTGATGTTTATGGGTTCATCATCATCATCTTCCACCTGTACATTGTAACATTCTAGGGCCTGGCTCAACTGATGCGCCCACTCTGGCTGCACTATTTCTTTTGGTTCCAGTGGTATTTTGAAAATGGCGGCCTTCACAACTTGCAACACATCGTCAACAATATCCATCCACTGGTCCTCAAATAAGAATGTTAATAAAAATCCTTCACGCAAGATATCCCATTCGCCTATACCATGTCGGAGTTCTGTTTCAGTATACCAGTTCCTTGGGATGACATCCAGGGTATGATAAAATAAGTGTACCCACTCTGGCTAGGGTTCTTCTCCATAGGCCTTGGTCCATCTGGTGAGGTGCATGCACGGGTCATCACGTCCATCGTATTTCTCAGTTATTCATAGTTCTGGCTTCCCAAACCTTATCTGCATCATCCTTCTGCAGCCACGCCAGTCTTCAAAGGTTCCTTCATGTGTTCCCCACCAACACGCAGGCGTCGTGCGCAATGCCCATTTTAATGCATCGAACCTCTGGTGCTCTGGTACAGCGTTCTCAAACTTGTTCAAGAATTCATCCACCACCGTCAGCCCATCATATGTTGGTAGGTCTCGATCCTGAGCCGTTACACAACACAGCGACCTAGTCATCATGTTGCAGTTTAACATTGTTACTCCATTCAACCGATTATGCCATCATTTGTCTTCCTCATCTGAATCTGCAGTGCAAGACTCTGCGCACTCCCACGATATTCTTCCTTCTGCAGTCAGATTTACCCAATCCTGATCTCGCGCAGTGATCTTGTAGATACAATCCAGTTCATCATCACTTCCTTCGTCGCGCACGGGTTTAGTGTAGCATGCTCCTTCAGCCGGGTCTAGCAGAATGACTACGCGGAGTGACTTCTTCTCAAATATCATCTTCTTCTTCTTTAAATTAATGACTCCATTCATATGTGTGGCCCAATGTATCCCTAACAAGGTAGGGTAAGGGCTACTGCCATCCACGATTTCTATTACCTCAAAGTTCGTTTGTGTGCTCGCGCCTTCTATATCTACTATGATTCCTTGTAGTCTCCCCATGGGAAAGATCTTTTGTTGGTTCACCATCCGTAATTGAATAGGAGACCACTATAATGTGGGCCTGCCCATGCGTTCCCATGTCTGTTTAGGTAGCATGTTTGCATCCGAGCCTAAGTCTAGAATGATCTGATCCATCTCATAGTCGCCAATCTGCGTCGTTAATCGCATTTCCCTTCCAATGCACAAAGCATGTTTCCCCAATTTTCAGACCACGCGAGGTTCACCTGACCCTGCGCACCTAGTTATCAGCTCTTGTAATCCTTTAACCGCCTTATTGTCGTGAAGCAATTTCATGCATGTCTCTAAAAAGGTAGTTAGCATTGAGGGATCCATTTTCGGCTCGGGTTGATCCTTACTACCTGGGGTAGAGACCTCTGCGAAGCTCTTCCTAGCTTCCAGACATGTCTCCTTGCGAACCCCTGTGTCTTCCTCGGTTAGTTTCCCCTTATCCTCCCCTGTGGCTGCACCACTTCTGAGCATCATGTTCATGTTGGGGTCTTCCTCATGCGGCTCGGACCTCATCATTTGGACATTTTACATCGGTGTAGGTTGTGCTTCCCTTTTCTCACGTATTTGCGCTATCAGCATGGGGCAATCTATCATTTCATGATCGAACTACTTGCAGTAGGGGCATGATATTCTAGTCGAGTTGGTACAGTCATGAGCATAGTGCCCTGGTCCTCCACAGTTATAATAGATTAACTGTTTATGGCCCCTTCCTAGCCCCATTCCTCCCCGTCCGTGTCCTCGTCCCTGGAACCCACCATGCGCTATCGTTGCGGCTGGATCCTGAGCTCGCGCCTCAGTCTGCATCCTATAGGCAGGTGTTCGATCCATCAACAATTCGTAACTACGGCAGCCTCATTCATCGTGGCCCACCGATCTACAAAAATTGCAAAATAGCTGTTGGGGGTCTTGGTAAACTTTTGCAGTGGGTGATAGTTGTCCGTGGTGTGCTTCCCTCCCACTTGACAGATCACGCACCAGAGTGAGGGCGCCACGCTTGGCCCCACATGTGCCTCTGGTCGCAACGGCATTGGTCCCCCTCCTACCAAATAGTTTGCAAATACTGGACAGTGATCCTTATCGTGGCCCTGGCTTCTACATTTATCCACCACACTTCTTCGCGTGCTTCTGGCCGGGGTGCCTTCTCCTGTTTCAGACTCTGCATCTCCAAGCATATGTTTTGTAGTTGCGCGTGGATCTTCTAAACTCCCAACCCAGGATCCTATATTGGAGTCTCATGCAATCTCATCGATATCTCTAATGCTTCAGCCTAGGTCGAGATCTTCTGCTATGACATCGCCATCATCAGATGTGGCGTCAAAGACGCCACAAACCACGCACAGTGCTGCGCATCCGTTAACGTCATGTTAGCCTCTCGGATCATACTCTTCAGTCTCTGATCCAGGTCCCAAGGGGTTTCACCAGATAGCATCATGATCTCCTTGAACCCTATGATCGACTGTGTCTCTGATTTCGACTAACTAAACTCTTTGTTCAATGCATCATGGATCTCCGCTATTCCGGCATTTGGGTGATCGCTAGAGTGTTTGATATACCAAGTCAGTGCATGATCCTGTAGCACACTTACCGAGGTATCCCTTTTAATGTTATCATCTGTAACTCCGTGCACTTCCCACACTACCCTTACTATGAACCAAAAATATTATGGATCTTCTCTTCCTACTCCTTTGAATACAGGCAACTTGATTGTGCTTGCCATGTTAATCTTCTGGTTTGGCGGAGGGTGTGCTAAGGCCAACCACAAACTCGTACAGCTTCTAATCCAACCAATCTTCAATCCCTTTCTTTGTAGGCTTCCCCTATTCCAACATCAGAGATCCCTTAAGCAGATCCCGGTCCAGGCAACAGAACCATTTGTTGGCTTATTAGGGCCTGACCCAGGTTCAAAAGTGTATTAGCCAAACAAATATCGTACTACCAGCCCTTTCGGCAATAGCCCGCAGAGCGCAGACTAAAGTCTCACCCGAGGTAGTAGGGGAGGGTGCTGGAACCAGGTTTCTGCACCCTTGGATGTCTAGATGTGGGTCTGGAGGGGTCGCGAACCGATCTACGCCCTTGCGCCACTCTGCATTGCTGTCAGGCTTCCGTGTAGATCCGCACCGATGAACTTTATTATTAATGAGTTATTATAGAGCCGATCTATTCCTTAAGGTCTTTAAGCAAACATTTAACTGTAATAGCCAGTGTGTGTAATCATACATAAGCATAATTCCAAAACATAAGCATAAACATATAGTCAGATCCGAAATATTTCAAAACCAACTTTCTTTATTAATGTCTTTGCTTCAGTACAATCCACTTCTTACCCTGCGCACACAGCTGCGGACTCTACCAGGCCTCCGCACACACAGTTGCAGAGCCTCTATCTACTCAGACTTCCAGACCCAGAGTGAGTATTACCATCAAAAACCCATAATACATTAGGTTCCTCCCAAAAATCTACCTTCTACCCTTAGAGCCTCACTCTATTTATACATTCCCATGGTCCACGGACCATGGGCAAGCCGACTCAATTTCTATTATTATACATTATTTTCGAGCAGACAACCCTTTGACTCGACCCATTACATTTCGCGCTTCATGCACTTCGCAGAACTTTTACAATATCATTACCCTAAATTATGGGCTTTAAGCCCCAAAACCGTTACGCAGGGCCTCCACTGCCCAACAGTATAGACACTTTTTTATTAGAATTTCTTCAAAGCATGGTTATCTTTCATCTTCAGTCAAGGTTTTTCCCTACTAATCTTCACAACATGTTATTTCTCTCTTAAGAAGTTGATCAGACTCTCAATCAGCACAGAAAAATGTGGTGTATTTTGGCTAAACGTTTGCTCCTAACCTCATACATCAAGGGGCAACTTTTAACATGGAAAAATCATACACACATTTGTACAATCCAGATGACGCCCAAACTCGTACGGAAGAAAGTAAAGATTAAGACTTTCCAGCTGAAAAACATCATGAAGTATAAAAATCAAAACTTCTCCAAAGGTTTCAATTATAAAATTTACATGTGTGGTCCATCCAAACGCCGAAATAAGAAACCGCACAAATTTTCCTTCAATAGTCACACAGTTAAACAAAATTCCAACTCAACAATCTGAGACCACTTCACACACTTGGAAGATTGGATTCCCTAACATGTACCAGTGAAGGACAATTGATTTCAAGTTGACCTAGAGATATGCAGCCCCCAAGGGATCCTCTCATCCTACTCATAAGTCATTTTCTTAATAATGGACCAAGAGAGGGAAGAGGAATTAAAAATTCTATATAAACAGGCCATTGGAGAACCAAAAATAAGAAGTAGAGTATTGTTATCCTAGGAAAATTGCTCCTCAGCAATCCAACATTCTAGTGCAAGAGGATTTCATCATTAAGAGAGTCATCATACTTCTTCGAGAGAAAGGAGAATCTTGCAAAGATATTGAGGAAAGGAACCTCCTTGTTGAGGATTTTTTTAGCACCTCAAAGAATTATATCCAAGTGTTTAGTATTAATCAATTGTATCTTGTCTACATTCAGTAGTCAATAAAGGGAGCGCTTTTCCATTACATTGTTGACTTATTTGCTTCTTTAAGCATTGTTTGTGTGTTTATCTTCTAGTTTTTATTTTTTGTTTATGTATGCATTATTCTCACCATTTAAAGTGCTTTGTTTACTCACATTTTTCCACTAACAACAACCAATTATTTCTATTTTCTTTGCAGGGAACAACCAACTGCTAAGAAGGTGTCTTTTGGTACCCCATAGCAACAAAAACACCACTACAAGTATATATTTGGCCTTTCAATACAACTTATCATCCACAGACATATGGACAAACGAAGAGGGTCAACAGGATTTTGGAGGACATGTTGAGAATGTATGTTATGCACCAGCAAAGGTGGGAGGAGTATCTTCCACTCGTTGGGTTTTCTTACAACAATAGGTATCATGAGTCACTGAGGATGAGTCTGCTTGAGGCACTTTATGGGCAGAGTTGTAATACTCCAATCAGCTAGAGTGATCCAGTGACCAAGGAACTAATAGGACCAAAGATGTTGGCAGAGATGGAACATGAAAAGAAGGTTATCAAGAAGAATCTAAAGGTAGCACATGATAAACAAAAGAGTTATGAAAATCAGCATATGGAATTTAAGGAGTTTAAAGTTGGGGAGCATGTGTACTTGCGCATAAAGCCCAAAAGGAGCTCCTTCAGGATTGGATCATGTGCCAATTTGGAACCTTGGTATTTCGAGCTTTCCAAGATCCTTAAGAGGACTGGACGAGTGGCCTATAGACTTGCACTACCTCCGACAGTGAAAGTCCATGATGTTTTCCATGTTTCATTGCTTAAAAGATATGATGAAATATGTTGATCATGTGATTGATTGGTTTGTATTGCAGGTGGAGCCAGAAGGATAATTCTGTAGAAAATCTATGATAGGTTAACCTGATAATGCAATATAAATCAAAGCAGAATACTATAACCTACTTCTACTATCAATTTGTGGAAGCTTAAAGATCGAGTTGAACAATATAACCAGAAGAAGAAGAATCAATGTCACAATACACATGAAAATACTTTTGGGAAAGCCTCAACTAAAAAAGCCACACTATTGTATTATCATACATGGTGGAAATACATAGGAATTATACAAAGCCTTAGCTCTCACAGCTAGCCAGCTCTCAGTAAAATCCTCATAGATGCTCACAAGCAATCTTGGCTTCTCTCTAGCCTTCCTCTCTGCCCTCGAAGCTCCTATTTCCTTGCATTGTTCCTTGTGGATGATTTGTCTATTACCAAGTGGAAGATCTAGCCTTCAAAACTGCGTAATCCTCAAGGATGAATCCTTGACTACATGCATGAGTTTTCTCCATGATAAAACACATGCTCCTTGAACATTAATCTCAACTGGGTCTTTCTCAAAATAGACATGCATGAGTTTCTAATGAGGAATCTTCAGTTAACTGGAGTAGCACTAGTTGAGTGTATTAATGCATCAACTGACTGTTAACTCACTATTAGTTCCTCAAACAGTTTGGAACTAATTTAACTGGACTTAACTCAGTAAACTGAGTTAACTAATTACAACTCAAATATAACTCAATCGTATCTCCTTAATTTAAGGTTTAACTCTTGCATGACTTCAGAAAGACTTCTAACTTGAATTTCTCCAACCAATTAATTTAAAATAAATTAATTAATTATTTCCAAGTAGTTGTTAAGACTAAATTCGATTTTAATTCACAATATAATTCAAGGACAAATTAAACTGGAATATTCTTCTTTCCATATTTCAACACTCCCTCTCAACAAGAAAGGGATTATCTGCCCCCCCGATCCTATCTCTATGTAACTCGAATTTACACTTTGACAATGTCTTTGTTAAAATGTCAACATCTTTCTCCTCTATTGAAATATACTGTAGCAACATGATCCTCCTCGCTACACAGTCTCTGATATGATGATACCGGATGTTGATGTGCTTGGACCTATCATGAAATATTGGATTATTAGAGAGTTTGATACAAATCTGGTTATCACAATAGATCACAGTTGGATCCATCCTCTGATCAAACAAACCAACTATGGCCTCACATGTTTCCTAACTTGCAGCCATGTATTATACCTCTACCGAGCTTAGTGCAACCGACCTCTGTTTCCTGCTGTACCAAGAAACTGTCACTGACCCAAGGTTGAAAATCCCTCCTGATGTGCTTTTCCGATCTGATGGACTCCCTGCCCAATCTGTATCATTGAAGCCCTATAACTTCACTCCCTCTATCCATCTGTACCATAATCCATACTGAGATGTGCCTTTGAGGTATCTTAATACATGCTTTGCTGCCTTCCAAAACATCTTGGTAGGCTGAACCATCGCTTGACGCAGTTGGTTCACTGCATAGCACAAATCTGGTCGTGTGTTCATTAAGTACATCAATGAACCCACAAGCTGCCTATACACAGTAGCCTCTACCACTTCTCTTGAAGTAGCAACCTCCTTCCTCCAGTTACCTACTAGAGGAGTCTGCATGGGCTTGCACTTCTCTGTGTGGAATCTCTTGAGTATCTCGTTAGCATACTTGCCCTGAGACACAAACAACTCCCCATTCTTTTGCCACACTTCCATGCCAAGGAAGTAATGCATGAGGTCCTCCTTGCAAGACACGATCAACTGATCATCACCAGTCAATATGAGATCATCAACATAAAGTACAATGATCAATAGCTTACCTTTCACCACGATGTGGTACAGGTTCGCATCTGCTTCACTCTTTTTGAAGCCCAACCTGGTGAAGTAGTTGTCTATCCTGGTCTCAAAACCTTTCGGTTTCTCTATGTACACCTCTTCCTCAATCTAGCCATTAAGGAATGCAGTCTTCACATCCATCTAATGGATATTCCAACCCATCTGTGCTGATAGTGCCAACATAGATCTGATAGATGAGTACCCTGCGACAGGAGCAAAAGTCTCATCATAGTCAATCCCCTTGACCTGTGAAAAGCCACGGGCAACAAATGTTGCCTTATGCTCCTCCACACTACCATCAGCAGCTTGCTTTACCTTGTAAAGCCAATGGGAACTCACAACTGACTTGTTCTCCAGTCTTGGAACCACGTCCCAAACACTGTTACGAACTATGGAGTCATACTCCTCCATCATAGCATCAACCCAAATCGGCTGTTGCACTGCTTCCTTAAAGGAAGATGGCTTGGTCTCAACACATTCCCCAGTAAGGGCCATGTATCCAGTGTACCTCTCAGGTAACCTCCTTTGTCTGTGCTAAGAAGATGGTGCTCCCACATTCTCTCTCGCATCCTCCAACAATTTGTCAGCTTCTTTTGTGCGCTTTCGTCCATCTATGGAAGAATCTGCTTGAGTGGATGTCTCCACTCTTGGAACCTCTGCATGTAGCTACTCCGCATCAGTCTAAGGCTCCTCCTCCTTAGGAACCAATAGTTCCTCCATAGCCTATAGTTGGAGCTCCCTCTCAAGGGAAACTCGCATGGCCTTCTGCTCATCAAACTTGAGATCTCTGCGAACCACTGTCCTCCGACTAGTAGGAAAGTACACCTAATAGTTGTGAGGTGTATCAGTGTACCCCACAAATATCTCCAACCTTGTTGTCGGCTCAAGCTTCTTCTGTGCATCCTTTGTCACATGGAAATATACCGATGAGCCAAAGATCCTGAAGTGACCCACATCTGATCTCTTACCAGAGAAATCTTCCTCTGGTGTCAACATCCCAATTATGTGATGCAAGCTTCTATTCTAAAAATAGACCGTTGTGTTGCATGCCTCAGCCCAAAAGTGAAGTGGTAGGCCTTGGTCATGCAGCATTGCCCGTGCTACCCTTACAATAGTTTTGTTCTTCCTCTCAGCCACCTCATTCTGTTGTGGTTATGAGGTGTTGTCAACTCTCGTTTAATTCATTCTGCTTCACAGAAGTCCTTAAACTCTTGAGAGATGCTTCTCAAGGCCTTGATCTTCTTCCCTGACTCTTTCTTGACCAAAGCTTTGAACTCACAAAACTTTGTGAAAGTTTGGTCCTTCTTCTGCATGAAATAAATCCAACATTTACAATAATAGTCATCAATGAAAATCACATAATACCTTTGCTTCGTTGTGGATGTCGTCGAGAATGGTCCACACAAATCAGTATGAACTCGCTCTAAGATAGCCTTTGCTCGACTGTCTCGATCATGAAAGGAAGACTTGGTGTACTTTCCCAAGATACAACCTTTGCATGTGTCAACTTGCTCAATTTTACCTTTGGGAAGTCCTGTATATATCTGTTGCATTATCTTCAAAGCCCCATGATGCAAATGGCCCAACCACCTATGCCACAACTCGCCAATGTCTTGGCTTTGCACCAATTCTGCTTTCGTACTCAATGTTGCACAATCATCTACCTCTAGTTTATAGAGATTATTCACCTAAATCCCTATCCTCTTGGTCTGACCCGTGGTTATGTGTCTTAGGAACGCCTTTCCTTTACTGAAGACAACATCGTTGCATTTTTCCTTCCAACGTCGCAACTGATACCAAGTTCTTCTTCAGTCCAGGCACATACATCACATCTGTCAAGGTGAGAGGAGCTCCATGCTCCCTCTAAAAAGCAAACGTGCCCACTCCTGAAACACTATACCTCCCGTCGTCTCCCATCTCTATGCGCATCTTGAGGCCTTTCTCCTCTAAGGCACTGAATAAATTTTTATCACCAGTCATGTGGAATGAGGTTCCACTGTCAAGATACTAGACACAACCCATCATTGATGACACCATACATGCGATGAGGGTAAAGTCCATTTCGAACTGAGAGGCTAATGCCTCACCTTCTGATCCTTCCGAGTATCCCTTCTTAGACTTCTTCGATGGGAAATTAGTCACATAATGTCCCATCTTGTGACAATTAAAGAATCTTACTTTAGACATGTCACCCTTCTTCCCTCCATGAGAAGAATTTTATTTGAAATGGGAAGCCCTCCCCTTCCCTTTCCTTGCCTTACTTTCTAAGGCCAGATTTTCTTCATCATCATTCTTGGATGAAGAACCATCTTGTGTGCTCCTCCTAATCTCCTCCTGAATAAGATTCGGCCATAGTCATTCCCAATCCAGAAGTTTCTCCCTTCCATTCACAGAGTCCTGGTAGTTATTCCAACTCTTTGGAAGGCCAAGGAGAGCGAGGCTCACCATATCATCATCAGCAGCAGTTATTCCCACACTGCCAAGCTCATCTTTGCAGGTGGTGAGCTTGTTCAGATATGTGGAAATAGTATCGCCCTTCTCCATCTTGATTCTTCGAAGCTTATCCTTGAGCGCCAATTTCCTCTGGTCGCTATTGTTCTGGTAAAGGTCCTTCAATGTCTTCCACATTGAAAATGGAGTATTCTTCCCATGGAAACTCGAGACAATATGGTCTCGAACTCCCTCAAGGATGATCTATCTCGCCTTCGCCACACACTTCTTCCACTCAGCCAACTCTTATGCATTTTTTGAAGCTGGCTTTGGGATTTCTTTATCAATGAATTCCTTCAAGCCATTGTCTTCTAATACAGCCTCCATTCTATCTTTCCATGCTATGTAATTCAAGCTACCTTCCAAGGCATACTCAAGTCTCAAGCCATAGAACTCCATTGGCCAACCTTGAAGTATGATATGAATTCGATTTGCACCTACAACCCCAAACTTCAAAATTCGAATTCTCTTCTTAGTATATTGTTCACAGCTCCGATACCATGTACAAAATTTGTTATAGGTTAACCTGATAATGTAATATAAATCAAAGCAGAATACTATAACCTACTTCTACTATCAATTTGCGGAAGCTTAAATATCGAGCTGAACAATATAACCAAAAGAAGAAAAATCAATGGCACAATACACTTGAAAATACTTTGGGGAAAGCCTCAGCTAAAACCCCACACTATTTTATTATCATACATGGTGGAAATACATAGGAATTATGCAAAGCCTTAGCTCTCACAACTAGCCAGCTCTCAGTACAATCCTCACAGTGCTCACAGGAAATCTTGGCTTCTCTCCAGCCTTCCTCTCTGCCCTCCAAGCTCATATTCCCTTGCGATGTTCCTTGTGGATGATTTGCCTATTATCAAGTGGAAGATCAAGCCTTCAAAACTGTGCAATCATCAAGGATGAACCCTTGACTACATGCATGAGTTTTATCCATGAGAAAACACATGTAACTGATAGTACAATGTCCTTGAACATTAATCTCAACTGGGTCTTTCTCAGAATAGACATGCATGAGTTTCTAATGAGGGAATCTTCAGTTAACTAGAGTAGCACTAGTTGAGTGTATTAATGCATCAGCTGACTGTTAACTCACTATTAGTTCCTCAAATAGTTTGGAACTAATTTAACTGGACTTAACTCAGTGAACTGAGTTAACTAACTACAACTCAAATATAACTCAATCTTATCTCCTTAATTTAAGGGATAACTCTTGCATGACTTCAAAAAGACTTCTAACTTGAATTTCTCCAACTAATTAATTTAAAATAAATTAATTAATTATTTCCAAGTAGCTATTAAGACTAAATTTGATTTTAATTCACAATTTAATTCAAGGACAAATTAAATTGGAATATTCTTGTTTCCATATTTCAACAAATTCCAGTGAGCCTGATCCAGATTTAAACAGGAACGCAACAAATTACAGAGATAACCATATACACAAAGATGCAGCGGAAATAATACTTCATTTCATTAATGGAAAATACTGACATATGCTTACAAACAGAAATGGCAATAAACTAGCTAGGGCGATGGTAGCTTATCTCTGAGAAGAGATGTGATGGCTACATGCCTCTGAACTGTTCTGAACTGTATTACAATGAGGCTCGAAGGCCTATTTATTGTTGAGAAACAATGGAAAACCCTTCACATACCGAAACCTAACCCTAGAAGATGAAACGCCAAATTGTGGGCCCCGTTTGGGTAAATTGGTACATCAATTTCCCGGGGTCGTAACTTTGGCATACGATCTCCGTTTGACGCGTACGATAGCTCGTTAGAAAGATCTATCCGAGTACTACCACTTTGGGAGGCAACATAGGGCTCGATCGCCCCAGAATTCCAAAAAAACGTCGTTTAAGGCCTCAAAACGGCTCCGGAAGTTCAGGACCCGAAAAACTGCTAAAAATAGTAAACTGTGCTACAATTAAGGAAACTGAAAATGCTGAGAAAGACAATGGTGGGGGTCCAGGTGGCCACCAATATCCACCTGGATCATTCCTCCCCCCTTAGGAAGCAATGGTCCCCATTGCGTTGAGCTCCTCCATGAGATGAGGAAACCTCTGCTGAACTTGTTCCCTGGTGAGCCACTTGCCCTGCTGAAGGAGTTGGCCTGCTTTGACAACTCGATACAGTTGGATATGCTGTTGGCGAGTGTTCTTGATCTGTGTGTCCATGATCCGATCAGTTGCAGCTTGTTCCATGCAATCGGATTTAATTCTGTGGGTTTGAGCTGTTCTGCAATGTCGGATGTGTCTAGCAATGGTGGAAAGTATGGCCGAAGGCGGTCCACATTGAACACTGGGTGCAGGCCAAGGAATGGGGGAATGCTGAGCTCAAATGCATTGTCTCCCATAGCCTTAGTAATGGTGTAAGGACCATATCGAAGTGGTCTCAATTTCCGATAGGCTCCAGTAAGGCGTTCCTTTTGCAAATGCAACCAGACTTTGTCGCCCACCTGAAACTTGTGTGGCACCCGGTGTTGATCATGTCGCTGCTTGTACTTGGCATTTGATTTCTCAAGAATGTCATGGACCTGCTGGCGAATATGTTGGATGCGCTCAATGAAGCTGGTGGCCTTATCTGTTTCGGACTGGACATGAGCTGAATTCATGTGAGTAGCTGCAAGTGGCATGGCCACATCAATGGGGCATAGTGGCTGGAATCCTAAACCCACCTGAAAAGGGCTATGGCCAGTGGAGCTGTGAAGAGCTCGGTTGTAGCTGTGCTGAACATAGGGGAGGCTCTCGTCCCATGTGCGTGGATGCTTTGAGTTATACATGCGCAGAATGTGCACAATCATCCTGTTGACAACCTCTGTCTGGCCATCAGTTTGAGGATGGAAGGCTGTGGACTTCGTGAGTTTGGTGTCCAGCATTGACCAGAGACTGGACCAAAATGTGCTGAGAAACCGACTGTCCCGATCTGAGATGATAGACTGTGGGATCCCAAAGTGCACCCACACTCGTTCAAAGAAGAGTTTAGCAGTGGCTTCTGCTGTGATATTCTTCTTGCAGGCCATCATAATGGCCATCTTTGAGAACCTGTCGACGACCACAAAAACACAGTCATTTCCATGCTTAGTGGAAGGAAGGCCTGACATGTAATCCATGGAGATGGATTCCCAAGGTCGACTAGGGGTAGGCAACGGGGTATAGAGGCCTTGCTTCTTAATGGTCGGTTTGGCAATGGCACAGGCAGTACATGATCGGATGTACTTCCCAACATCCTGTCGAAGATTCGGCCAATAGAAAAAGTTTTGCAGTACTGCCACTGTTTTCTCGACCCCGAAATGCCCAGCAGCCCGACTGTAGTGTGCTTCCCAAATCATCTTGGCACGCTCGCTTGAAGGAACACAAAGGTGACCGAGGTGGCATAATAGGGCATCCTGGAGGTGAAAATCTGCAACCTGCCGACCCTCCAAGAGTGTCTGGTATGTGTGGCCGAATTCTGGGTCGCTTTTGTAGAGAAGTGGCCAATCAGAAGTCTCGTGCCCGCAAGAGTTGAGCACGGTGGTTAGCGCCATGATCGGTGGTCGACTGAGGCAATCTGCAACATTATTGGTGCTGCCCTTTTTATACTTGATATTCAAGTGAAACTGTTGCAGGTATGTAGACCACTTCTGATGGCGATCATTCTGCAATTTCCCTTGGGTCTGTATGAATTGCAGAGGTCGGTGGTCTGTGTGGATGACCGTTTCCTTCCCCAAAATGTAATGCTTCCATTGTCGGCAGGCCTGTACAATGGAATACATCTCTTTATCATAAGTGGGGTACTTCCGGACTGTGTCTGAAAGTGTTTCACTGTGATATGCCACTGGATGTCCATGTTGAGTAAGGACTGCCCCAATAGCATAGTCAGAGGCATCTGTCTCGACCTCAAATGGTTGTTGTAAATCTGGTAACGCGAGCACTGGTGCCGTGCAGAGGCGATCCTTCAACTCCCTGAATGCCTTCTGTTGAGATTCAGACCAAAAGAATTTTGCTTTCGCCCCGCCCTTGGTGACTTGACTCAAGGGCCAAGAAATATGAGAAAATCCCAACACAAACCTGCGGTAGAAGTTGGCAAGACCTAGAAAGCTGCGGAGCTCTGTTAGAGTGGTTGGAGAGGGCCAATCCCGAATGACTTGGACCTTGGCTGGATCGACATGCACCCCCTGTTCATCAATGATGTATCCCAGATACTGGACCTCGGTCATGCCAAAAGTGCATTTCTCCAAATTGGCACATAGCTTGTGTTGCCGCAGTGTTTGGAGAACCTGTCGGATGTGGTGGAGGTGCTCTTCCCAACTCTGGCTGAAGATCAGAATGTCATCCAAGTATACTACTACAAAGGAGTTGGTGAATGGCCGCAAGATGTCATCCATTAGCCTCATAAAGGTTGCAGGAGCATTCGTCAATCCGAAAGGCATGACCAACCATTCGAAGAGGCCCTCCTTGGATTTGAAGGCAGTCTTCCACACATCTGAGGGTTCAATTGGTACCTGGTGATATCCTGACTTCAGATCGATCTTGCTGAAATATTTCGCCCCCTTTAGTTGGTCTAGGAGGTCATCAATCCGCGGGATCGGGTACCTATTACGGACAGTGATCTTGTTCAGCGCCCGATAGTCAATACAGAGTCTCCACGTCCCATCCTTCTTCTGTACCAACACTATCGGGCTCCCACAGGGCGAAGAACTCGGACGGATGTGACCTTTCTGTAGGAGCTCCTGAATCTGCCTCTTGATTTCATTGTTCTCCAGAACGGAGCGCCGATAAATTGGTCCATTGGGTAGCGGCGCACCTGGGGTCAGATCAATGGAGTGCTTGACTTGACAGTGCAGAGGAACCCCTGCCGGGGAGGTGAAGATGTCTTTGTACTCCTCCACAATCTTGTCCATTTGTAGCTGCCGTGCAGAGGGACCTCGTTTGGAGGCCGCGGCCACTGTCTTCTTCTTCCCTTGAGGGCGTATCATCAGGAAAACAAATTTCCTGGTTTTGGAAATGATCTTACTGCATTGTTTTGCAGTAATCAAAGAGATGGCGGCAGGTGGTGGTACCTCTGGTATCCTGAACAACTTATTTCCCAATGTAATAATAACAGCACGGGGCCTTGATTCATACACAGCATGTCGCTTCCACAAGTATGGTTGTCCTAGTAATACATCACAAACTTCAAGGGGAGCAATGTCACACAATACCTCATCCGTGAAGGGCTTGATGTTGTATGGAAGGCGACACTGCTGGCTCACGCGAAGATCTCGCCCTTGGTAAAGCCACCCAATGGTGTATGGTTGTGGATGTGCTGTGGTCGGTAAGCCCAACCGCTTCACGACCTCTGCCGAAATGAGGTTCTTTTGACTCCCGCTATCAACAATGAACTGTATCGGGGAGCCCTTGACCCACATCTGGGAGTGGAAGAGACGCTCCTCCTCCTCTGGATCTTCGGGTTCATTTTTCTGGATCTTTGCGGTAGCAACAGTGGCGCTGGGATCCGCATCAATGATCTGCTTCCCTTTTTCATACCCCTTATCGGGTTCTGACTCAGAGTCGAAACATGCATCTGATTCTGAAACCTTTAGCTCAGCCACCAGTGACTGTTTGGCCCGACACTCACTTGTGTTGTGAGTGGAGCTCTTATGGAACTCGCACCATTTTCCAGTGTCCTTTCTCGGCTTCGCGGCGTTGCTCTTTGCTTGCAGCTTCAGCTGGTTGTCTTGGGCTGTCCCGCCTTGGCTTTGTCCTTTGTTCTGTGGTTTAGGGGCACCTTTCCCCTGCTTTGGATTCGCAGATCCAAAGTCTCGCTTCTTTTGTTTAAACTTCTGCTCGACTTTGACGGCATACCGGTATGCTGCGCCGAGCGAGGGGATGTTTAGGAACTGTATTTCTTCCTGGATGTACTTGTGCAGGCAGCCACGGTATTTGAGTATCAAATGTTGCTCCGAATCCTTGATACCCAACTTTGTGCGAAGGGTATGGAAAAGATTGGTGAACTCCGGCACATCTTGGTCCCTTCCCTGCCGCAGCGTGGTCCACTTTATGTATTCATCCTCATAGCTTCCGACAGGGTAGTACTGCTCCTTGATGGCATCCCGGAACGAATCCCAGGTGGGTGCGGCTGAAAATAGTGAGCCAGTACTTTCATCCTTCTGCTCGCAGTAGGTTTCCCACCAGTCCTTGACGTGGGGGGCTGCTTTGAGAAGAGCAAAAACAATCTTTTCCCGACTCGAAAATTCATGAACAGAAAAATAACCCTCTAGCAGATTTAACCATTTATCTACGGCATCGGCGTCTATCTGACCCTCGAATATGGGGATTTCAAAATTAACTTGTACCTTAAAGGGTGTGGCGTTTCCAGAGGAGCTGCTGGAAGCCGATGCGCCGCTTCTGGGTAGCCGCTGAAGGATCTGCGCAAAGCTGTCCATCATCGCGTTCCGTTGTCGCTCGAGCACTTCTTCGAGCAAGATTTTGATGGGATCTCCTGCCCCCTCGTCTTTCTTATCGTCCGCCATGGGAGGCCGTCGGGATTTGCGAGGCTGGTCTTGCAAAGGTTCAACCAGTTCAAGCCCTAACTCCTTATATCCCGACCTTGTTGGGGACATGCAAAGAAAAACAGAGAAAAAGCAGACCGCTCTGATACCACTGATCCAGATTTAAACAGGAACGCAACAAATTACAGAGATAACCATATACACAAAGATGCAGCAGAAATAATACTTCATTTCATTAATGGAAAATACTGACATATGCTTACAAACAGAAATGGCAATAAACTAGCTAGGGTGATGGTAGCTTATCTCTGAGAAGAGATGTGATGGCTACATGCCTCTGAACTATTCTGAACTGTATTACAATGAGGCTCGAAGGCCTATTTATTGTTGAGAAACAATGGAAAACCCTTCACATACCGAAACCTAACCCTAGAAGATGAAACGCCAAATTGTGGGCCCCGTTTGGGTAAATTGGTACATCAATTTCCCGGGGTCGTAACTTTGGCATACGATCTCCGTTTGACGCGTACGATAGCTCGTTAGAAAGATCTATCCGAGTACTACCACTTTGGGAGGTAACATAGGGCTCGGTCGCCCCAGAATTCCAAAAAAACGTCGTTTAGGGCCTCAAAACGGCTCCGGAAGTTCAGGACCCGAAAAACTGCTAAAAATAGTAAACTGTGCTACAATTAAGGAAACTGAAAATGCTGAGAAAGACAATGGTGGGGGTCCAGGTGGACCTGGCAGGTGGCCACCAATATCCACCTGGATCAGAGCCTCAATGCATGTTGAATTGAAAGATGCTCATGCTCCGAAACTAAGAAATCGAGCAAGTTAAAGTGCAGTGGAATCACTTTTGCCCCGATGAAGCTACAAGGGAGATGGGTGATCGAATGAGGGCTATGTATCCTTCATTGTTTGTCAGTTGAGGCAAAGGAGTTTTGGTATATGTGCATATTATGTGTGTTTTTTATTGTAAATATCACAATGAGATATGTTATAAAGCTCCAATAAGTAGTATGTTTGTCATGTTGGTTTTTCTTTTCAGCAGGTTGTTCATTGTAAATATCGCATCAAGCTAAGTTATAAAGCTTCATGGGAAATATGTTTTGGTTTTCAGCGGTCTTGCTAGTTATAGGTGTCATTGAACACTGAGAATGGTGTTCGCCTAAGGGGGAGGGGTCTATAACAGCCCCGGGTTAAAATTTCATGTAATAAAGTTAATAAAGGAAAAATAAGACCAAGGTCATGGGACACGTATTCCAAGCTGAATTTTGGGAAAAAACATCCTAGTGGTTTTTCATTTGGCTTATTATGGCTAAGGAAATTAGCAAAGGCTTTGAAAAGGCAAGGAAACATTATTTGGTATTTTATTTATGAAAATAATGGAAAATAGGAGAAAAGGAAGATGAAAGGTCACATGTTTTCATGTGTGGAGGAAATTAAAGGAAAATTAGAGAAATTGAATAAAATAGAGGCCTCGATAATAAAAAGGCTTATGAGGATTAGTTCACGGCTTTTGACAGTTCTATGGTGGAGCTCTCTCTTTATTCTCTCTCTCTCATACTCTTGCATACTTAGAGAATTCTTGGATCACTCTAGAATTGGAAAAAGTATGGCAAAGGAAAAGAATGAAATCAAAGGAGAGCAAGGATCAAACAAGGAAAAGTTAGATCAAGCGACTACATTGGGATTGATTTGCAGGTATTGAGTTGCATGTATGATTTCCTTGCTATTTTTGGCATGCATGGTACATGCATGTGTGTATTTGGTTCTCTTGTTGTCATTAGCATGGGTTTTTCCAGGTGTGATAGTGGTTTCATCATTTCCTTTCCTTTTCTGTATAGCCATGGTGTGATGGGGTTCTTACATTTGGTTGAGCTTTGGATTTTTGATTAGTTTTGGAACCGGGTGAGGTGGTCTCATGAAAATTCCCAAGGGCCTATGAATCGCTTGACCGGTTTTGGTGGGATTGCGGTAAATCCTTAGGGTGGAGATAGGAAAATTCCTCAAGGTATTGGTGAAGAAATCTAAAGGCATCCAAGCCTGTTAGAGCATAGTGATCCCTTTTGGCAGGATTGCGGTAAAGCCTGGTTGTGTATGCTTCTTTCGGGCCTAGGATTCCCTTGACCACTTTCGGCGGGATTGCGGTAAATCCTAAGGAAACCCTGGTTTTTTTTTGTGAGTCCCACTTTCATGCTTAGAATATGGCATGGGGGTGATTGGCTGAAAGAAATATTTGGTTCAACCCAATTTATGGTTAGGTGGTACGTGGAAGTCCCTGACTTGGTTGGCTTTTTCATATGTTAATAAGAGCTCTTTTCCTCTTAGCTTCATGAGTATTTATACTTGTTATTATGTGGCTTTGATTTTTGTTCTATAATTGTTATTATTTTGGTTATATGTTGGTTATAAGCATGGTTTCATGACAAATTATAGTTATGGCTTTTATCATGTTTTGATTGGTAAATGAATGGTTATTGAATGCATGACCTAATAGATGTTATTGAAGCTATTATGAGATGGCATTAGACCTTCTTGATGATTCTCAGATAAGTATCAGACCCCTATGTTCAGATATGCATTCATGACCTATAGATTACATGTTCACAATGTGTTTGACGAAATGATTGTCATGGTTAGGCCTGGTTAGGTCAAGTATCTTACTCAATTTTGAGTGTTTAGCCTTGTTGGTATGTCATTTATGCATTTGAGAAGTTATAGGAAGTTTTGGGTAGTGGTCTGGAGGCTGACTTGGAATTTAGGCTCATAATTCGGGATTGCATGCTGTGAACTAGACATTTTAGGTTGCAACCTCATGGATGCAAGCTTGTGCATGTGGTTGGCATGGAGGCCTTGTTGTGGGTGTGGTTGAGGGTTCAGGGCAGAGAAGGAGGGTTCCAGCTCAGGGTTTGGCCTCTTGGGATTATTTTTCAGCTCTTGTGTGTTATGTATCACCTATAGGATGTTGTGAAATGTCAATTTGTCATCAGTTGTAACCCCCACTTCCTTAATGTGACATAGGAGGTTGGGTCATGTCATATTAGCTCTTCCTCGCGTGTTTACCGTGGAAGGCCGATGAAACTCAGTAAATGTGGGAGGGGGGAGTTACAGGTTGGTATCAGAGCATGGTTCAATACTTGGATTGGATGGGCATAATGTGTTTGGCGTGCATGCACATCAGTGTCTATGTAGTTTTTATGCATGCATTGTCATGGTTATGCTTGTCATCCATAAGGTCATGGTATGCAGTTGGTATTATCATGCATGAATTTGATATATTGATATGTGTATGTATATACATGTATCATGCTAATATGGACTGGTTTTGCAGATGAGATGGCCTCCCCTAAACTTCATTGAGGTATGTTGATTATGTTTGTATTTGGTTTATCTGACATGGTATGTTTGCAGGAAGAATAGGATTAAAGATGACTAGAAACATGGTGGATTGCATTTTACGAGACCCCCTTATAGATTAGATGAGTAGCCAAGAGATGATTAATATCCAGACATAAAAGGCACATTGAGAAGTTTGAAGGCAGAGATAAGAAGTTGTGAAGTAGATAATGAAATGATCATTCAGTCACAGAAAAGTCTTTCCAGGGCCTAAGAGAAACAAGCAGAGGTCAATGCAGTTATCCTTCAAAGTTTGTCAGACTTATAGACATAGGGACAACCACATATCAATTATGGAATGGAGGATAGGACTAATGGAGAATATGGTAGCAGGTCCCATGGTGAGCACAGGTTGGACAAGGATGATATGGTCATAGATGGCAGTTTCTTGGATACACTTGATAGGAGAGGCAGTGGACATGGGTTCTACTCTAGTTCTAGTTCAGACAGGTATCATGGCCATCATAGCTATCATCCTTACAGAAGGAGTGACAGGGGATATTTGTCGGATGAGTTCAAGAAATCCAAACCACCTACATTTGATGGAGATTTTAATAAACCAGAATATATCGAAGCATGGTTACTTGGGATGAAGAAGTTCTTTGAGTTGCATGATTACACATAGAACATGAAGACCATAATAGCTATTTTTAGCTTCACATGGAAAGCAGATATTTGGTGGGAAGATTTGAAGAGGGTCAGAGAAATCAGGACAGAGGAGTTGAGTTGGCATGAATTCAAAAGACTCTTCAGGAAGAAGTACCTGTCAGAGAGGTACAATGACGAAAAATCATAGTTTTATGAGCTGAAGGTGGGATTGATGGCAGATGAGCAGTACGCGACTAAGTTCAAGGATCTTTTGATGTGTGTGTTGTATCTTAAGGATTATAAATCCAAAGTTTAGAGGTTTTTCAATGGATATCCATTATCTTTTAAGGATCAGATTGAGTATGATGAGCCTTGGTCATTGGAATAAGTAATTGGGAAGTTGAAGCATTGTTATGATAAATCGAACCGTAAGACTGAATCTAAGCAGGGTTGGAAATGGAATGACAAGAATAAAAGTAAATGGCCACAAAAGCGAACTAGACCTAAAGATGCAGGTGATAAAGAGAATGTTTCTTCTTACTAGAAGTTTAAGGTAGTTGAGAAGGGACATGGGTCGCAACCTGGAGAGCAGCAAAATAGAGGTGATGGTAGGAGACAGTTACAGTGTTGGATATGTGGCAAGGAGCATCTCAAGAAGGATTGTTCTTCATATTAGGGTGTTAGGCCTCAGATCTACAGTTCTTAGGAGGTGTAGATAGATGGGGATGTTGGGTAGAGAATTCCTCATATCTATGCAACACTCGATAACAGAAAGTCATATCACCATGCATCTATTATCGACATGGATGGTAAGCTTTGTGATCAAGTTGTTTCTATTTTAATTGACCTTGGATCTAATTATAGTTAGGTTAACCCTGAATTGGTGGATAAGTGTGGTTTGAGAAAAGAAGTGCATGCAAATTCTTGGTTAGTGCAGTTGGCTACAAGTACTAATAAAAGAGTTCATCATTGGGTAAGAGGTTGTGCATTTGAGTTGAATGGTATGCCTACATCAATGCATTTGAATGTGCTTCAATTGGGATCATACAGTATGCTTATGGGTATGGATTGGTTGTATATTCGTAGGACTAAGGTGTATTGTTACGAAAAGGCTATTGAATTCTTGGATGACAATGGATAATCGAGAATCTTGCAGGGTAAGAAGAAGGAGACATTAGTTAGAATGGTTACAACTATGGAGGAAAAGCGTAGTCATAGAAAAGGGTGTGTATTATTTGTAGTGCATATTTTCAATGATAAAGGTAAGGATGTTTAGGATGCAGAAGTCTTGAAGAGGTAAAAAAATTTCCCAACAGAGATTTCAAAGTTACTACCTCGTAGGGAAGTGGACTTTTCTATTGATTTCATACTAGGGGTAGCACCAGCATCAAAGGCACATGTTGTGGCCACCAACAACCGCCCTCCTTATTTAGTATTAGCAATAAGACTATGTAAGTGGGGACCCTTAGTCAAAAAATTCAAAAAATCAATTAGTGCTCATATATGTTACTCCTTAAGAAACATCGCATCGCGCAAAGAATGATAGGGTATTTCCTTATGAGTCAAAATGATGAAATGCGAGATTGCGACGCGAACTCCATCGCATCGCATGCATTAAGAAAAGCTCACGTTGGAAAACCTTAAAAAAACGCCGATATGCGATATCGCATCTCACAAAATTGCACGAAAGACACATAATGATTTAACGATTAAGCGATCTGCGATCTTGCGATATTGCGATCAAGCAACCTTGCGATAGCACAGCACGATGAAATTGCGGTAATGCGATACAACAAAATACGATACTGCGATGCAAATCACAGAAACATTCCATCGCAAATTTTCCCAGCTCATATTCAAGAAAAAGTTTTCCATAAACCAAGAACTGGTTGCGCACTTTAATGATAATTAATGAGTTATATGCCAGTTGTTAATAAAATATGGTTTTGTGTTGTTCGAAGAGCCAGTTCACGTCAGGTGGTGTGTTTTTGCATATCCGTAGCATTTCAAGCTTTCCTGTCATTATTTATTATCATTACTCTCCCCTCACTTGTGAACTGCAAGAACGAAAAAGAAAACTTACACAAAGCAATGTGCAAGAAGCTATGAGGAAAAAGGGTAAAGCTCCAATGTTCAAAGACAGAGAAAACACGCCCTCATAAACAGATACCGCATGCAACAGAACCGCAGATTCACAGAATGTTGTTGAGCCATCCATTACAGATCTTTCATATATAGCCATGGTTGAATGAGTATTGAACGATGCTTATATCAACAGGCAGTTTAATGCTCAGGGTCAAGAGCTCACAAGGTCATTATTTTTACAAATTTTGAAGCCTTATACCCGATAAAGATGAAGAGGCGCAAAAGGAGAAAATCGCATCAGAGAAGCCCGGATCAAAGAACGGAGCCAGTTTCCGATGCGCAATTAGCGCCTAACGCTAATCGTGCATCGCTGAGAAAATTGTTCGAGAAGGAAAGCCTCTAACTGCTCAGTCACCTATAAGCCCGAAAAGTGCAAGAAAGTAATGGTAAAAAATAAACTGGAAATAGAAAGCTAAAGAAAAGGCAGAAGCAATCCAAAGGGTTAACCAAGTTGAACTGAGATTATTACTGGGCATACGCAGTAAAGCCACATAGACAGAGGATGACTCTCGAGTATATCATCGACTTTGCTGAGAAGATGGTGCCAGCTCTTACCAATTATGTTTAGTTAGTTCAACCAAAAGCGGAAGACAGTCAGTCGACTCTACCCAAGCAAATACTGAATGCTTGCAACATTAAGGAGCAAATGCAAAAATAGTTAGATATTAGATTTAATTTTTAGAAATAGTTTTGTTTTATTTTTGCTTAGAAAAAGGGCGGTCATTTAAACCGTATCCTGAATCTGTGTAATTAAATTATTTAGTTAGTAGTATTTAAACCCTTCTCATGCATTTAGAGAAGGGTCCAGAAATTTATCAAAAAACTTGTCCTCAGAACATGCACTTTTGCACCCTCAGAGGAGGTTTTGGTGAATGAATGGAACAGGATTTGTTGATGTTTGCATTTGATATCTTCTACTGATGTTGCACTTTTGTACTCTTAGTGGATGTTAGAGCAAGGAGAGATAAATCATTGTTGCTTGAAGCTCATGAGTAGGACTAGTCATAAATGGTACTTTTATCTCTTGACCATTTCTGCTTATGTGTTAAAGTGATATACAGTTTTTAGTTGTTTATGTATTATTGCATGAATGCCTGAGTTATCATTTGGCACTTTTGTATGGTGATAGCTATTTATTTATGCTTAATGTATGAATAGCTCAGTATGTGATATGTTTTTCACAACTGTTTCGTCTAACTTTTTATGCGAAGTGGTTCATCTTTATTGATTTCCTTTCTTATAATAGCTGAATGATCTTTATTACCAGTTGTTATTTGAAATCTTTTTAGATCGCATAACAGAAGAATTACATCCCGGGTTAGTATAGACATAGATGTTGCTGCTTATTAGATTACAATAGTATAGAATTAGGCTAAAGTTAGAATTAGAATATCTTAATTAGGAACTGTTAGACCAGGAACATCAAATTCTACACACACACGCTCATAGATTGGGAAACTGGTCCCATATCCCCAGTCGGACCCGCTATACCAAACGGATAAGGAGTTGCCAACCAAGGTCCGGACCGGGCGGGTATCCCCCTTGTTGTAGACCCGATTTTCGGGGCTTCAACATATTTGGCGCTAGAAGGAGGGCCTGAACTATGAATGGCAAGTAAATCTAAATCTGAATACCATTATGAGAGTAAATTTCCCTCACCATCTCCCCCGACTTCTCCATTACACTTAAATCTAGAGTTAGAAGTCGCTCGAGTATCAACCGCTGCTACAAACCCTGACATTTCAGAACAATCTACCGTTGAACTTCCTGAAGTCGAATCTCTGATTCACAAACTTCAGTGATTTTCCATTTCTCCTCAAAGGTCTGATAAATCTCAAGGCAGCGTGACTTCGCAATATAACCCTGCTCATCCCCTGACCAGGCTAAAGAGTGAAAAGTTTGGCGTTCAGCCAACCGAATTACCTCTTCCCACCAAGAAAAGAGCAAGGAAATCACCTAAAGAGTCCGACAGTGAGACTCTTTCGTCAACATCATCCATCTCAACTTCTTCAGCGCGAATTCAACCATCCACTCCACCACTTCAGATCATCGTCCATCCATCCACTGGAACCCCCACAACTCTTCCTGAATCATCTACAATCGTAGTATCCTCATCTTCCCAGCCACAGGGATCATCTTCTGCACTTTCCATTGTTAGTAGTACAGCAATGGCCCAATCTCCATGGAATAACCCTGGGGCAGTCTTAATGCCTGCACCCTTGAGTCAAATACCGGCCCATCTTGAGAAATGGTTGCCTAAATTTAATCCCGAGGCAGGCATGCTAGCAGAAGATCACATAAAAAACTTTATGCTATCCATTAATCTCAATGGGGTTACTAATGAAGATGTTGTTGTTCGACTCTTTCCTTATACTCTGCAAGGAACAGCCGGATCATGGTATTTTTCATTACCCTCCGGATCTATCACTAGTTGGGATATCTTCCAAGAGCAATTCCTGACCAAGTTTGGTGATGACAGGTCTACGGCAACGTTAATCAACGACCTATCCAACCTTAGGGCCGAATCTAGAGAGCCTATCAAAGATTTCAATTTACGTTTCAATAAAATCCTAAACAAAATTCCTACTACTTCCCAGCCCAGCGAAGAAGTACGAAGTGAATGGTATATCACCGCTCTACCATCAAACATAGCAATCTTCGTGGATAGGGCTAATAAAACAACCTTAGCCGAAAACATGAAAGAAGCAATAGCAGTAGAGAAACGTATAATAGCCCTGGAAAAGAAATCCGCGATAGAGGAACGTAAATCCAAGAAAGTCACCTTCAAGGAAGACTCCAAGAAGAAACAAGCAAAAGATCCATTCGATTTGGAAGGATTGCAGAAAGTTCTAAAGACCATGTCCAATGAAATGGTCGACATCAAAAAGAAAGTAGCAGAAACTTCTTCAAAAAAGCCCTACAGAGCTTTTAAAAGAGGCCCTTCAACAGATTCAAAGCCACCCAATGCTATTTCAAATGCTGAATCTGAAGAAGAGGAAGAGGAAATTACCACTGAAGGGAAAACTGATGAAGAAGAGGTTGTGGAATTACAAGGAATGTGGGATTTCATCCTCCCACAAGAAG
The DNA here is from genome assembly GCA_031772625.1 of Pinus tabuliformis. NCBI lineage: Eukaryota > Viridiplantae > Streptophyta > Pinopsida > Pinales > Pinaceae > Pinus > Pinus tabuliformis. The sequence continues at coordinate 346,676,010 of CM062805.1, read as the reverse complement.
AAGATCAAGAAGTATTCTCAGTTAGCACACGAAGCAAAAATCAACTTGATCCTCCCAAACTATCCCTAAGCCAAAGAGCGCAAGCTCTGCAATAAAGGATAAAGTCGCAACAAAGAAAACGACATCTAAAGCGACTCAAACCAGCCCAGTCCAAACAGATGATTCAACTCCATCTAAAACACTGATCGTGTCGAATGAAATGGAGTACAATATTATAGAAGATATGAAAAAGACTAGTGCCAACATCACCCTTTACGAACTAAGCAAGTTAAAGCATCAACAGAAGATAATGATGAAAGAATTACATGCTATGCCAGTTGCACCTTTGCCTGCCGTTGTACTTTCTCAAGCTTCTCATAACATGGGAAGACCTCCAACTAACGCGATCAATAAGATTGATCCAAATGACATCGCTCTAATTGGAGGAAGATCGAGATCTCATACTCCCCCGTTTCTCCGTAATTATGAAATTTTCAATAAAAATGTGCACACTTGTTTGGTAGATTCTGGTGCTTCATCCAATATTTTACCAAAGTCCATATGTTCCAAGTTAAACGTTCAACCGCAGAAATCCGCTGTGCGCATAGTTCAGCTAGATCGATCTCAAGTCGAAGTGATTGGCAAACTAAATCAAGTAACCATAAGGCTGTCATCCAACCCAAAGGTATGTCAAATTATTGACATTTTAGTTGTTGATATTCCAAAATTATATGGCTTAATTCTTAGCAGGGATTGGTTAGAAAAACTTCATGGATACTTCGCAACTGAATGGTCGCTCATGTGGCTGCCCTACAATGGTAAACCGAATCAAATAAAAGTTGAACGAGAATTACACCAGAAATACATAGTAACGGAGCTAGAGGGGGAAAATGAGCCAGTAGCATATAACAGTAGCATTATTGGCAATTACTCGGTAGATTCTTTCCTCAACAATTTCAATGCTCATGCGTCACCCTATTTAGAACACTTTGTTTTGTCCCAAGTCGAAAATTTTTCTCAAACTGATAGTTCAAAATGTATCAATTTTTTAGATAGTCCTGTAAATAAATCTTTGTTTTGGAAATTGTTTTTTGATGGTTCTAGATCTAACGAAGGAGCAGGAGCAGGATGCATTTTGATTAGTCCAGAAGGAGATAAAATCATGCTAACATGCAGACTCGAATTTGATTTCACCAACAATACAGCAGAATATGAGGCTTTGGTCCAAGGGTTGTACAAAGCAATCGGGTTAGACGTAAAGTATCTTCAAGTTTTCGGAGACTCTGAGATTGTGGTTAAACAGGTACGTAACACTATACATTGCTTATCAGGTCATTTAAAACATTATCAATCCTTAGTTCAAGATCTAACTGAGCATTTCATAGCGTTTAATATCTCTTCAATTCCCAGACTCCAAAACGCAAGTGCAGACCTTTTGGCTAACGTAGCTTCTAAGCTTATTCCTTCAGAAGATTTTAGTCCAGATAGATTCTCAATAGAATTAATCTTTAGACCATCCATTCCTAATAACATCACAAATTGGAGAGTATTCAATGACGATCCTGATATTGTAAATTTCCTCACATCTGAAGGATCCTACTCCAATCAAATAATTGACGAAGACCAACATGATCGACAATTGCAACAAGATAGCACTAACAATGTTATACCTAAGTCGGTAGTCAAGTTAGAAGACTTGTACGATTTGAAGGATCGGTTTAAAAGGTCTACCAATTCAAAACTCCAAAGTTCAACCTTGAACTACGAATTAGTAAACCTAGGAACCGATGCCAAACCACAAAACATTAATCTAGGTCTCGGCCTAACCCCTGAGGAAAAATTAGCGTATATTCGTCTTTTGAGACAATATAAAAATGTTTTTGCCTGGAATTATGATGAACTGAAAACATACGACACTTCCATCATCCAACATACTATTCCCATGATCGATAATGAAAAACCTGTCCAACAAAAGCTGAGAAAGATACATTCCAATTTATAAAATCAGATAAAAACTGAGCTTAATAAGTTATTGAAAGCCAGAATAATCTTTCCCGTCAGACATTCCAAATGGGTCTCCAATATGGTACCTGTTAGAAAGAAAAACGGAGATATTAGGATCTGCATTGACTTTCGAAACCTTAACAAAGCCTGTCAAAAAGATAATTTTCCTTTACCACCTATGGAACAGATATTGCAGGCAGTGGCGGGCTCAGAATTAATGTCTTTCTTGGATGGATTTTCAGGATACAATCAAGTGTTGGTACATCCTGATGATCAATTGAAAACCACATTCAGAACTAAATGGGGCACATACGCATATCAAAAGATGCCATTTGGTTTGATTAATGCTAGTGCCACATTTCAGAGAGCCATGGACATCGCATTCAAAGGTTTAGTCAATAAATCTGTAGTAATTTATTTGGATGATATAACAGTGTATTCAAAGAAATGAAGCGACCATCTTAAAGACTTGAAACAAATATTCCAACGGTGTTTAAGGTATGGAATTTCACTTAATCCAAAGAAATATTTTTTCTCATTAAGTGAAGGAAAACTTCTAGGATTCATAGTGTCAAAATCCGGTATTCACATCGATTCTGAGAGAATCAAAGAGATTTCTGAAATATCCTTACCTCATAACAAAAAAGCCATGCAATCTTTCCTTGGTCAGATCAACTTTGTAAAGAGATTCATTCCAGATTTTTCACAAATCGTCTCTCCTTTGCAAACCATGATTAAAAAGAACTCAAATTTTAAATGGGGCCAAGATGAACACGAAGCATTCAACCTGATCAAACAAGCTATTATTAATGCTCCATCTTTAGCAACTCCGAATTTTTTAGAGCCTTTTATTTTATATACATTTGCCTCAGATAAGTCATATGCTGCGATACTCACTCAAGCAAATCAAGAAAAAGCGGAAGCCCCAATTGCGTTTTTCAGTTCAAATTTACAGGGTTCTGAATTAAATTATTCAGACCTGGAGAAACAGGCTTATGTTGTTTTCAAAGCGGTCAAATAATTCAAACCTTTCTTACTCAAAACCCATACTAAAATTATAGTATTGTTTCCAGCGGTAAGGAACCTTCTAGTACAGAAGGATGTGGGTGAGAAAAGGGCCAATTGGGTTACTGCCTTACCGGAATATGACATTGAGATTAAACCAGCAAACATTGTAAGAGGTCAAGGCTTTTGCAAAATGCTGGCTGGAGCGTCGCAAATTTCTGAAATTCCATCTGCAGAGGTACAAATATGCAAGGTAAGCCTAAACGATGCAGATTCATTATACGCTGATATCATTTATTATCTTAAGAACGGGTATGCTCCTTCACACCTCGATCATACTAAGAAAAGAGATTTAAGGTTGAAAGCCAAACAATATCAGCTCATAAACGATATTCTTTTTAGAACAAATTATGATTCTGTTCTTCTTAGGTGTCTTGAGAAATCTGAAGCTGAAAAAGTTTTGCAGGAACTCCACGATGGGCCAGCAGGCGGACACTATGTTGGAGATGCTACTGCACATAAAATCTTGCGCGCAGGATATTACTGGCCCACGTTATTTAAAGACTCGCACAGTTACGTGAGGAAATGTCAAGTCTGCCAAACTACTGCTGGAAGACAAAAGAAGCCATCCTTGCCACTACAGCCGGTTAACATTGAGAAACCTTTCAGTCAGTGGGGATTGGACATAATAGGTGAGATCGTTCCTCACTCTTCTAAGCAGCATAGATACATCCTCACAGCAACAGATTATTTTACTAAGTGGGTAGAAGCAGTTCCACTCAAGACGACTAATGCTGAAAATATCATTGAGTTCATAGATCAATTTATAATCACCAGGTTTGGATTGCCTTCCGCTTTAATGTTTGATAATGCATCATACTTTTCTGGAAATTCAATGACTGAATTTGCACTTAAAAGAGGATTCAAACTTAAATATTCGGCCAATTATTACCCACAAGGCAATGGGTTAGCTGGGTCCACAAATAAAAACCTAATCAAGATTATCAAAAGAACAGTTGACCAAAATCACAAAAATTGGCATAAGGCTTTGATATGTGCTTTATGGGCAGTCCGAATAACGCAAAAAGCTTCTATTGGCACTTCTCCCTTTAATTTAGTTTATGGGAAATAAGTGGTTCTTCCGACTCATTTAGCGATTCCCTCTTTGTCTCTAGTTCAATACATTGATGAAGTACTCACTTCCTCCTTACAGCTAAGACAAATGGAAATAATCAAATTAGAAGAAGAACGAGAACATGCTAGGAAAACGCATGCTCATCATCAAGCACTAGTAAAATCCTCTTTTGATTCAAACATAATGACCAGAAAAGATTTTCAGATGGGAGACTTAGTTTTAAAATGGGACAAGGCTCATGAAGAGAAAGGCAAACACACAAAATTTCAAAGAATGTGGCTTGGTCCTTTTCAAATTGTAGAAGTCATAGGTCCATCAACGTTTGTGTTACAGGATTTAGCAGGTAAAAGAGACTCTTTGCCTGTTAACAGACAAATTCTCAAGAAATATTTTCCATAGAAGATTATTCTTCTATCTTTTTTAGAGTTTAATTTTTCTTTTCATAATAAAACCAGTTGTGAGTAGTTACATTAGGCATTTACGAAAAAGACACCAATTCTCTTTCAAGTTTTGAACTTTTCGCTTGTATAAATAGCAAATCTTTTGGAAAATTGATCTTTATTATTGATAGATACAGTTAAAGGCTCTAGCCCAGATATGATACTAGTTTCAACTTCAAAAAAGTTTGATCAAAACAACCTTTAGTGAAGAAATTGTTTTATCTCAGTACAATGAAAGGTATCAATAACAAAATAAAGATTCTCTGTAGAACAGTTGTTTCCAAAAACTCTATTATTGTCGTCCAGAGCTATATTAAGGAAACAATGACTTCCTCCCTTCTTAGGAAATCACAACTTTCAAGGGAACAACCCAAGGATACACTTTATCTTAAGGAATAAGAGGTCTCATCACGAGCCGGCTTATCATAATCACAGATATTATAACTTGATGACTTTGCCAATATTGTACACCACAACAGGGCAATGACTCAAGATTGTTGCAATCAAAAGACAAGGGGTCTCATCACGAGCCAGCTTGTTCAGCAAAGTTATAAATCAAGTGAATGACTGTGTCAAAATTTGGCTACCAAACCAAGACATTGTTCTTTAAGAATAAAAAAGAAAATCAAAGCAATAAGTGTGGATATGGAGTTTTCTTTGAAAAGTTGTAGGCTGCCTTAAGTAGGATACAGGATCATTGCTGGGTAACAGGTAACCCTGTCGAAGCTATAAACGCCTACTGGCAGCAGAGGCTCTACCTACGACAAATGAGCATATTTAAAACTAGTTTACAGAGAAGACTTTGTTTTATCTTTACAAGACCAAGTAATGAATGATGTAAATACAAGGACTAGCCTGAGGAAGCAAATAATCAAAGTGGAAAATAGTTGAAACAAAATATCATTGACAGGTTAGAGCATAATGTACTTTATCTTTCCATAATAAAGTTTAATTTTATGAAGAATTTTCTGTTTTGGAAGTTTAGAAAATTCAATAGAAAAACAGAGATAATTGGTTCTTCCAAGTGAATCACCAATTGTTGTGGCCACCAACAACCCCCCTCCTTATTTAGTATTAGCAATAAGACTATGTAAGTGGGGACCCTTAGTCAAAAAATTCAAAAAATCAATTAGTGCTCATATATGTTACTCCTTAAGAAACATCGCATCGCGCAAAGAATGATAGGGTATTTCCTTATGAGTCAAAATGATGAAATGCGAGATTGCGACGTGAACTCCATCGCATCGCATGCATTAAGAAAAGCTCACGTTGGAAAACCTTAAAAAATCGCTGATATGCGATATCGCATATCGCATCTCGCAAAATTGCATGAAAGACACATAACGATTTAACAATTAAGCGATCTGCGATCTTGCGATACTTCGATCTTGTGATATTGCGATCAAGCAACCTTGCGATAGCACAGCACGATGAAATTGTGGTAATGCGATACAACGAAATGCGATACTGCGATGCAAATCACAGAGACATTCCATCGCAGATTTTCCCGACTCATATTCAAGAAAAAGTTTTCCATAAACCAAGAACTGGTTGCGTACTTTAATGATAATTAATGGGTTATATGCCAGTTGTTAATAAAATATGGTTTTGTGTTGTTCGAAGAGCCAGTTCACGTCAGGTGGCGTGTTTTTGCATATCCGTAGCATTTAAAGCTTTCCTGTCATTATTTATTATCATTACTCTCCCCTCACTTGTGAACTGCAGGAACGAAAAACAAAAGTTACACAAAGCAATGTGCAGGAAGCTATGAGGAAAAAGGGTAAAGCTCCAATGTTCAAAGACAGAGAAAAGACGCCCTCATAAACAAATACCACATGCAACAGAACCGCAGATTCACAGAATGCTGCTGAGCCATCCATTACAGATCTTTCATATACATCCATGGTTGAATGAGTACTAAACGATGCTTATATCAACAAGCAGTTTAATGCTCAGGGTCAAGAGCTCACAATGTCATTATTTTTACAAATTTTGAAGCTTTATACCCGATAAAGATGAAGAGGTGAAAAAGGAGAAAATCGTATCAGAGAAGCACGGAACAAAGAATGGGGGTAGTTTCTGAATCGCGCATCGCTGAGAAAATTGTTCGAGAAGGAAAGCCTCTAACTGCTCAGTCACCTGTAAGCCCGAAAAGTGCAAGAAAGCAATGGTAAAAAACAAACTGGAAATAGAAAGCTAAAGAAGAGGCAGAAGCAATCCAAAGGGTTAACCAAGTTGAACTAAGATTATTACTGGGCATACGCAGTAAAGCCACATAGTCAGAGGATGACTCTCGAGTATATCATCGACTTTGCTGAGAAGATGGTGCCAGCTCTTACCAATTCTATTTGCTTAGTTCAACCAAAAGCGGAAGACAGTCAGCCGACTCTACCCAGGCAAATACTGAATGCTTGCAACATTAAGGAGCAAATGCAGAAATAGTTAGATATTAGATTTAATTTTTAGAAATAGTTTTGTTTTATTTTTGCTTAGAAAAAGGGCGGTCATGTAAACCGTATCCTGAATATGTGTAATTAAGTTATTTAGTTATTAGTATTTAAACCCTTCTCATGCATTTAGAGAAGGGTCCAGAAATTTATCAAAAAAATTGTCCTCAGAACATGCACTTTTGCACCCTCAGAGGAGGTTTTGGTGAATGAATGGAACAGGATTTGTTGATGTTTGCATTTGATATCTGCTACTGATGTTGCACTTATGTACTTTGTATGTTCACCTTGCCAATTGCACACACATTACGCATCACACATTAAGATTATACAAGCTTTGTACAAAAGGGCATCCAATTTTCGAAGCTTTTTGTACTTAGTTTATTTTTGCTTAATTCTTACACCATAAGTGAAGCAAGACTCCTAAAAGCAACCATAACTTGAACCAACTAAATTTCCCCACAAGGGCCACAAAAGAATTTATAGTTTAGGTTAGGACCATTAGGGGTAGGCATCCAATAAGCCATCATAGTCATGTTACATCTCTGAAATATAGAAGTTGACTTTTAGAGTGCTTAAAATCCTTCATTATTGCATGGAAAAGACTACTCGAGCACATCAGAAACCAAATTCACAGGGGGTTCGACTTAAGTCTAGTGCCTGCATTACTATTTGGGGATACCCGACCCATCTAGTGCTCGGTACTGGTAACTGACTACCAATAAGCTAAAGACTCAACTGCTCACGTGGGAAGAAGGTATCTTAGTGGCCAAAATCAGGGCATATTTCCCCTATAGGTGGAGGTGCGAGCAACACTAAAGCCTCATTTGTTACCTTGGTTCATTCTTTGGTTGCTGGAAAGTGTCACCTATTCTCTCGGGACATTGCCCCAGTACGCATCAAATATATATCTCTGCAAGGCCTAGTTAATTTGAGAGTGGTAAGGATGAATACGTCTTCATAGGATCTTTTATCATACACAAAAATAAACGAAAACGATTTTTTGTTTTATTAATCACATAGCATAATTTAAAGGGAAAGTAATCATTTTATTTTTCACTTTTTTTATTTATGGGATTTACTTGCTTTGACACTTATCTCCTTCCCTCATCACACGAAGTGACACACACTCTATGTGACACTATAGGGGACCCCATGGCTCCCCGTCACTCTAGATTTTTCCAAAATCTCCCCCCATTATCGGGAGGTGTGCTAGGTCTCTCATTGTTTAGGTGTAGAAGACACAACATAGCCACCATTGTAGGATCATCCTTTCTCAATGCAACTTTGATTGGGACTCCTCTTCATCAAAACCCTACTTTCACAACCCCTCAACGGACTCCACACGCTACCCCTCAGGGGAGCCCACACAACACTCCTCCTGGGAGTCCATGTAGTTCCCACCAAGGTAACCACGCCCATTAGGCAACCCCTTTACATATAGTTATTCAAAATCATTTTTTAATGGAAAACAAATTTCAAGTCCCATTTTTAGCTTCCTTAAATATGCCTTATTTAAGTCAGTTAACCAATGACCTTATTTCCCATGGCCCGAATTGGTCACCCATGCCAACCAAGTTATCTTCGGATGTGCCAAAATTCGAAGGGAAACAAGGAGAACATCTGGGAAACCATGTCATTACCTTTCACCTTTGGTGTTCATCTAATAGTATCCGAAAGACATTATTCACCAACGATTGTTTCAACACACCCTCACAGAACCGTAGAAAAATAGTACATAGGCCAACCCTTTGGGTCACATGGGAACTTCGGTTCTCTAGGCATAGCATTCCTCACATTCTTCAGCTCCTGGTCCACCAAGACTCGAGACTAGAACTCCTAACCCATTTCAAGCAAACATTTGCTAAGCACATATCATACCACATCCATGAATGGTGGAAATGTTGTAGCTTGTGCAAAGTCCATCTGGAAGTAAAACTCCTCCTTGACTTGTTTTTAAGATCTCTCACGTCAGAAATCTCAAAACATGTGGTGAATTCATCCCCACAAAATGAAGAAGAGGCTATTATCAAAGCTCAACAATTAGAGCTCATATACACACAATTTGGATACCTATAACATGTTCTTCTAGATGTGCCTCACCTACAAACTTTTAAACCATATTTACCAACAGATTGATCGAGACCATAGGCCAAAATCAACCAGGAAACACCTTCAAGTACTCTAGAAATACATGTAGTAGCCAACCATTTGGTGCCACACTTGCAACATCACTACTGTAAAACACACGATATTACCTCTGTCAACCTACACTTATGTAGAATCTTGTTATATTGGTCAACCAATACCCGCCCACATAGGGTGGCCAATACCCTCCCACACTGGGTGTCCCATATCCTCACACATAGGGAAATATGTACCCCCCTAGGAATGCAGAAGTGGTTTCCACTTCCCATAACGCATATGTCAACCAAAGACAAGGGGGTATGTGCTTTCCTTTTCTAGTACCCCAACAAAATAACCTACCAACATAGGTTAATGTAGGGGTTAATTTTGTGAAACCTTCTCTCCCTCAACAGAAACAATCATTTAAACAGCCAAACACATATAACCCACTTAATGTTGCTAAGAAAAAAGTAAAGAACAAGCCAACGATGGATCCTGGACATGAAGGCAAAAATCAGCAACAACCTCTTCGAGCACCGGAAGGGGGAAACCCAACCAGAATCCAAACCAAGGACAAACCAATATTAACCCACAAAGGCAATACAAGAACCCCGATCTACGGACTAATCATGCTTGTTCCATCTACGGGGAATATGGTCATTACACCCATCATTGCCCTCAACTCCCAGAGTTGAAAAGGATGAAAGATACTAGGGGGCAGGGGGGGGAACCAACAAACTACAGTAATGCAGAATCCCTTCCCCCATTAGGGAGTGGTAAATACTTAGCAGGAACCTTCCCATAAATAACATCATAATCCCCTTGGGGGAATTTCCCAAAATACCTCAGGTCGTGACATTTACATGGCAGGGGAAGACATTCTCTTACAGATGCGGAACCAAGATTATGGAACTCCACCAGAAACCAACCCATCCACCTTAACCACTGTAGCACCTATATCACCTTTGACAATCCCTCAACATCCTATAGAACCCATCCCAAAAATGGTCAAAGGTCCTTTACGGCATAATCGATGACTTAGCCCAATCCCCATCAGTTATGTCGGCATTGGAAGTCTTGCAAACATGCCCAACCCAACGGAAAACCTTAATTTCTGCATTAGGCACAATTGACCCTTGTGATTCTTATTTAATGGCTTTTTAATTGGATAATGTTGCCTCGCGTCTTCCATCAATAGTCGCCTTCTGAATTCTAGTCACAATCTGGAATATCAACATCCACCGTTGCATAATCGATGAAGAAGAATCTACATGTATTATGTCCAAAACAGTTTGGTAAAAACTTGAATCTCACAAACTCAAACCATCTGACATCACTCTTAAAGCATATAACGGGCGCTCTTCTTCCCCCTGTTAGAGCCTAGATTTACCTCAGGCTGAAAAGGTAAGATTCTAGGTCCACATCAAACCACGCTTAGCCTCGTAGCTAGCCCTACGAGGACAGGAGAGGGCTCTCTCCGGGTCAATCTCAGCAAAAGATAATCGATGGGGCTTGAGATGACTGAAATACAAACTAATTTTAGGCTAGGTATGAAGTGCAAGGATTTGATTTGATTTTTTGGGAGTTTTGTTGGAATCAAGGGAAAGGCAAATTTGGGTCCGGGGATGAGGCCAAATTTTTGCAGAGTTCCGGTTGGGGCAAGGTAGGCAGTAGTTTTGATGCTTTAGATTAAATGAATGGATGGAAAATACCACTGAGGAGCTGAAGAGGGAAAGAGGCTGCAATAATCCTCTCCAAACATATGAAAACATGTAAAACTAAACAAAGTTTAAGGCAGAGCACAACAAACTCATGAATTCTACCTTTGTCACTCAATTTGTTTAATTTCAGAAAGCAAAGAGAATGGAAATGGCATACATAAAACATCAATGAACTTACAATTACATGAAGAAAAACACCATCAAAACACAGAGCCACAAGGATCCCAACAAGTGCTGCAAAACCCTGGTCTTTCCTTTGCCAAAAATGCAGAAATCAAATGTACAATGGAGTGCCAAGCAATCCCAAGTGTCCAACCCTGAAAATGACTGAGAAATTACATGATATAGATAAGCTTAACTCCTTCCCATGCCTCTAGGGGTCGAGCTCATCATTCTAGGAGCTGTTTCAACCATATCTAAACAAGGAACTGAAAAATAGGCAATGAAACAACTTGCCTCTATATGTTAGGAAACTGATTCATTCAGTTGTTTTTCACTTTTTAGTGAATGAATCTACTAAAACAAGTAAATATGTGCCAAAATTACATCATGTTCATGAAATTACATCAAGGTAGATCAAGAGTTACATGAAAAAGTAAAACTAGTCAAAACTGGGCGAAATTCTGAGCTGCTGAGTGAAAAATAGGCCAAAATTCTCTATGCGCCGCGCCCAAAATCTCTATGCATAGCACAACTTTGGAGCTGATTTTGAGGCCCTTCCCAAAGTCCAAATTGAGCTCATGATAGCTCGTTGGAAAGCCATTTCTATCTACTTTCCAACCCAAGTAGAATTTCTGGATTTGGATGTCATTTTCCCCTCCAAAACTTCAATCTCCCAAGACTGCTTCCTCTGGGTGCAAAAGGTGGCAGAGAGGCCATTTTTAGGGTATTTTTGACCCTTTAGGCAACCTAGAACTTGATGAAATCCTTAGGTAATCCATGAGCATGCATAACTTTTGATGAAAAATCCAAAAATGTAAAGTTTTCCTCCAGAGGATCTCCCAATTATAAGCGCACGCCAAGTGGCGCTACGCGTTCGGCAGGAAAATCTATTTTGAAGCCAAAAATTTCAAAATTGACAAAATTTTCTCCAAATTTGCTGAAATTTGGACTGAAGGTCCATCCTCAACTATCATGCTCAACCAAATAAGCTTCAGCCAAGATTTGGAGCCTATCATGCCTTTTGTGTCGTTTTAGTGCCCTCCTTAGTCTTGCCTTCAGGATTTTGATCCTTGCGTTGCAAACATGAGTTCGTGCCCAATAATGATTTTTCATGTGCCTGAGCATGTCCTTGTCTTTGTTTGCCTTCGCCAATAGCTTCTCAAGATGAATGTTGACCCTCTCGAGCCAGGTCTCTCGATCAGCCTCTATCTCCTGCTCCAATGAAGTGAACTCTATCCTCCTCCTTTGGGCAGCTTGGCAATTTTCATGGATGTTTTGCAACTCCATGGATGAGTGGGACTGATGAGGGGAGGATTTGAGGCTAGCTGTAGGGTTTTGGGATTGCAATTAGGGTTTGGGGATATTTGACTAGGGTTTGGGAATAGTGGGATTAGGTATTAGGGTTTTTAGTTTTAGGGATAAGGGGATAGGTGAGTGTGAATGAAAGGGGAGAGGGAAAGTAATATGAGTGAAGTGTAGTGAGAGAAAAATGAAAATGGGGATACAATGGCAAAACTGCAATTTTTCAAACCCTAGGCAATTTTCTCAACACAACTTTGCAAGGAACTAGGGTTTTGTTTTTAACCTATTGAAACACCATAAACATTGATGGAAACTCATACATTGGCAATATGGAGGTGTTAACTTACTTGTGGAATGAAGAATTTGCAATTTGGAGGAAGATTTGAATGGATTTCAGCCTTTTTAGCCCAATGCGCAGCGCCAGTGTATTTTTTGCACTGTGGAGAGCAGCCCAATGTGCCGTGCCATCTCTATGCATAGCTCCTTTTTGCAGGAGACTTTTGGAGGCCTTCCCGGTGTCCAAATTGGGCATGGGATAGCTTGTTGGAAATATATTTGAGTCTACTTTCCAACCCAACTGGAATTTTTCAACTTGGAGTTCATTTTCCCTGTAAAAAATCAAATCTCCCAAGACTGGTCAAAATGTGCCAAATGAGGCTGCCTCAAGGCAAAGTGCTATTGCAATCAACTTGTGAAGGTGTTCCTCAACTCAAAATTGAGCTCATGATAGCTCATTGGAAATCTATTTGTGCCTAGTTATCATTTGACTCATCAAGAAAGTAATTTGGCCAACCAGGCTAGGAGAAAACTTGATTTTTCCAAGGTCACTTCAGAGGTGCATCAATTCTCCCGAGGCAACTGTATTTTTGACATTTATCTAAAACCATGACACCTGTGTAAAAATTGAAGGAGATTTTTCTTCCTTGGCATATATTGGACAAAAACCTCTCTAATTTTTCCCAAATTCATCTTTTATTGCTCAGAAACATCATTGGAGTAAAACCTATCCCGATGGGTGGAACAGGGGATTTGTCGAAATGAAGCGAAATAAATGGGATAGGGGGCTTCTAAATTTTTGAGGAAATTTTTAGAAGTAGGGAGGGATGTTAGGAAAGTGGAATTTCAAAGATTGAGTGAGGGGAAGGGGTCCAAAAAGGCAAAACACAGGCCTAGCCTAGAAAATTGCCAAGTTGTAGCAAGAAACTAGGGTTTGCGCGAAATGAGGAATTTGGGGGATCTCAGTGATGGGAAGTGTTTAATAAGGTACATTAAAGATAGGGGAAAGTGTATGAACATCAGGATACAAGTTTTGCTGATGATTTGACCATCCAAGAGAAATTACCTTCAAAACCCTAGGAGAGGGAAATGAACCTTACCTAGGCACAACTGAAACATGAACAAGGTGTAAAATGACCCAGTGGAACTTGACATGATGATGAAAACCCTCCGAATGATGGTACACTCAGCTGAATGGTGACATGGACCAAAATTTGGACAACTTTGACAAGAGTAAGAGCAAACCCTAGACCTAATGCCTAGTGACCAAATTTTGCTTGAAGACTCACTGAAATGACAAAATTTGACCTTGACACCTTAAAATCATTTTGTAAGAGCATGTTTGATCACTGGAGGAAGGCTGCAAATACTGACACTAACACCCCCATCAGCTTATTCCAAGATGTGTCGGTGAAACTCACTGGTAAAATTGTGCTCATTGACATAGAAGTCATGGACGCACAGTTGGATTACAATATCCTTCTTGGCCAAAGTTACATGTATGCAATGACTGCAGTGGCATATTTTGTATTCAGGATAATGATGTTCCCTCATGATGGAAAAATTTTTACAGTTGACCAACTCACAAACTATGAGAAGAAGATATCCACCACCCTTGACAGTATGCTACCTTTCGTAAGATATTCCCCTGAGTTGGTCACAACCTTCACTGAATTTGGACCTAGGCAATTTAAACCATCAACAATCCTCGATACATACCCTGGAGACCCCCCTTTATTGGAGGCCATTCCTACATCCACAAGACCTCCCTTGTGCATGATGAGTTCAGCAAACACCCCCTAGAGTCAAGAACCAGTTCTAGATACCATTAGTGTTGCAACTACTAATTCTACATTATTACCATATACTATTACCCAAACACCCTTCTTATACCCTCAATCTGGTTTTGTTTCACACCAAGTCATGGAAACAATCACCCTACCAAATATGGCTCTCGCAAGACCAGTCTGGTAGCTGGCCCCTCAGGACATGTCGAAAAGCTCAAGTATCACTTTGAGAAGCATCATTCATATTGCCCCTTCTCAGGAAACCACCCCAAAACGAGCAACGCCTACATCGACACCAGTCGGTGCTAGCAAGAGGGATAAGGAAAAGGCAAGAAGGGGGAAGCCTCAAACTCTTCCTCATCCAGGGTACTTCCACCCCGTGCTTTGTGTAAAGTAGTTGGACATGCTACCAATAAGTTCCCTGAGTTAGAGTAGTTAAAATCTCTTCTACATTCCCAAAAAAAATCCAGTGATCCCACCTCCACCTGTCACAGAGAAGGCCACACTAGCACGCAATAAGACATTGTGCACTAACCATGCATGCATTATATGCACGGAGTACGAGAATTACACTCATCATTTCCCCTAAATCCCTCAATATCGAGATGCATTGACTACACTCGCTCAAGCCAATACTATGGCTCCATCACTTCCCACCACGCTAGTGGTAAATGATGGATCCAAAACCATCTTTGTGTTTTTGAGGAAGAAGCTTCATGCTCATATTCCCCTTACACCCATGGTCATGCAACCTCCCACCATACAAGGAGGCAACCAGAATTAGTGACACCTCAACCTACCTTCACATGCGCCTTATGCGATGAACCGGAACATCTAGTTAACCAGTGTCCCAAGTTATAGGCACTTACGAAATGGTACCCGTCCCCCAAAGTTGTCCCTAGTAATAGACCCAGGTGTAAACGTCATAGTTTCCACATTTGTACATGAAACCATCATGCTCAATTTTTCCCAACCCTTCCCTGATTCCACAAAACATTGGCTTTTATGCACCAATTCATTGTCGAGAACTCAACATTTGTCCAAACAGATACCCAATCACTGGATAACACCACACTAGTGAGGGATGATGGATCCAGGACCATCTTATGTGTGTTCGAGGAAAAAAACATCATGTGATTCATCTAGGCACCCATCACCATGTTACCTCTTACCCTTAGTCAAGATCTAGAAGGATTACAAAATGGCCTCTCGCAGTATTGTCAAAACCTCCCCAAACATGGGCCCTATGCAACAAAACTGGCCATCTGGTCAATCAATGTCAGGAATTGGGAAAGATTAGAGACATATTTGCTTGTTGGTCCATATTCCTCGACCTACTCACTCAAATCAAGCTATACGCTCACGCAATCATTCTCACATCTACTCCCAAGCACACCATATGCAGAATTTCCATTACCTTCCATGTTTTCAAGTAGCAAGAGCATCATTGAGACAAACTGACATTGGGCAAACACAACATGTCGATACAAAGATCTATAGGTGGCCAGCACTGATAAATGCCCCATCTCATGACACCAACCATACATCATCATATTACACTATGGGCGATGCTGACACCCACACCATTTATCATGTTAACACTAGTTTTGCATGCAATATTTACACCAACAACTCTCATAGTTATAAGACATGTCTTATGTTACAAACATTTAGAAAAATTAGGATCTGGTATCCACAAGTTCACCATATCCCTAAACACTAGCCTCGCATAGTGGAAGATGCTTTGGCTCCTAGGATGCCAACGTGATTGCGGGAACTTCCTCCCACTCAATATCAATCCACCATTACAGATATTCTACCACCACCTAATGATGATGACACACAACATTAAATACGATTCATTTCCTCTTCCTTAGGAACCCTGATTCGGGTTGTCTACTCATCAATTTTTGGTGTTGAGACTACGAACCCCCCAAAATGGTGATACCATCACCAACAGTGCAGACCCATTCCATTTGCACATTGTCAACTTCGTTGGGTTCTACGAAATCAACCACTGAATCATATTATTTCTTTTCTACCAGCATAGCTAGGCCTGAACTCTGCCATCAAGGCCTCGCACAACCTAGTTCAACATTAGATAATATTTTTCACTCAAACAAAGATACTCTAGAGGCAACGATGGAACCTGAATTTCCATGGGACACCATACATCACCGTTCATTATTTCTACCTTAAAAGGAATTTGTTCCTATTGATGCACCAAGCCATGATATTTGCACAATAGAATCAAAGGATTTCCTGCCACCAGGATAGATAGATTGGTTTAAAATTCTCATCCCAACACCAGATGCATTCGAGGAGGGGAACATGTCAAATATCTCACCTACCATTAAGGTTGATATTTCAAATAAACATGGCATAGTCGAAGAGATCTCATTAGGGGCAGCATGCTCCCCAGAGGAGGTGGCCTCATACACAACCTTGTTCCAAGAATATAGGGATATCTTTGCATGGCCTTACTCTGAAATTCTAAGCATCAGTCCCACCATCATGAAGCACCATATTGACACCTAGCCTGACGCCCACCCCATTAGGCAAAAGAAACATTAGCTCCATCCTTCTAGATCATACGCAATCAAGAAGCAAATTGACAAGCTCCACAAAGTTGGTTTCATTTATCCTATCGCTTACACTTATTAGGTTTCCAACCTTGTACCCATCATGAAAAAACAAGTCACTAATCATGTTTGTAATGATTTTCAAGATTTGAATAACGAGTGTCCCAAGGACAGCTACCCTACACCATTCATTTACTAATTTATCGATGTTTGTGTCGATCACAAACCACCTAGCTCTGTACTCCAAGTCAGAAAGTACAAATGAGGTGGCATATGGCCCACTTTTCCCTATATATCGCGCTCTTTGTCACCTTCCAGAGCCCCATTCAGGAGCCCACGACTACATTTTTTAAAACCGTCACCTACACGAGTATTAGGACGGCCTCATCTTCATCATGGTACACTTCATTCCATTTCGCTCTTAGACACATTTTTGGGTCTATCTCACGTTCATAGTACCCCTTCAAGTGTGCCTTCCCATGTTTTTATGTTCATCTTGTTTCATAGATTTCATCTTATATATGTTTTCGTCAAGATGTTTTCACTTGGGGTATTGGTTGTCGAAATTGCAGGTATACCAGCAGTTTCCCATCAAAATCAATCTCCTGGCGGCCATCGACAGTTAAGGTATCATCCTCCACCGAGCATGATAGGCTTCCTATAAAGCTTTGCATATCCTGATATCATTTCTCTGAAATGTACCACAGGGTACATCATCTCGACCACGTTTACCACCACCTTCCCTTACACATGGTAAATATCCATTTTGATCGATAGTGTCTCCCCATTCATGGATCACCCCATTTTATAGTTCCCCACAAACTATTGGGATCCATGACCATTCACTCAATTCCAGGAACCATATCATTCACATGTCTTTAAGATCAACCTCATTCTCCTCTTCTTTATTGATTTCTTACCAACCCTACTCCTAGGCCGCCCCTTTTATTTTTTTGTTGTTTCGGATCAAGTTGAATGCACCCCCATGTTCTACATTTGGCCTACCATCACTCTGTATGACACAACCAATATTCATCACTTCATCCACCTCTATTACTTAGCACGGAGACAAACACATGTGTCCCCCGCCCTCAGCAAAAAACCCTACCTGCATCATTACTTAGGTCATTGTTTTCATGGGGCACCTATCTCCATGTATGTACACCCCAAACCACCTTTATATTATTTTGGCAAGTGTACCAAAAAAAAATTAGGAAAAGGGTTCCCACCCATATTTTCACGTCTCATACCTGACGGTAGTCACTAGTCATCCTTGGTTAGATCTCGCTTACCACCACGCCATTCATTTATTACACTAGTTAGAACCTACTTATACCTACCCTGGATGTCCTACTGACTCCAGGGACATTGCCCCCAAAAAAACAAAATATTGACTTCCACCACTCGCATTATAGCTCCAACCTCGGGCAGTTGTCCATATCCCTTCATATTGTCAGATTTCATTATCATTCCTTGTTGACCCAGCATATTACAATCATCTTTATCCTTCATCTTGATTCCTCGAATCAACATCTTCGCAAGTAAGCACTTCTTCCCTATCAACCTCAAGGATCGAAGCAGTACTTTGCCCCCCCACCTTATGGGACATCCTCGGGTGGCATAGTGGGAATCACTATCACCCATTGATGTTATCGGTCTCCTTGACATTCAAAACCAGCATAACCTTTTCATGTCAGGCTAGTATCGTACGTCGATATCATTGTAGTTCTCTCATTTAGTTGAAGACCTATGAATCGCTTAGCAGCTCATTCAGCAGCACTTACATTATGATGTGTGGGAGATACCTAGAGTCGAAGACCCATGTATCCAGGAGCGCCTCACTCAGCAGTGCTTCACTTTTTATGCATGAGGGAACCTCATTCATTTTATTTTTCAAAGGCACCCTTGAGGGCATAAGAAATTATCATCATCAACCAGCAGCATGTGAGCCACCCCAACGCTAACTTGACAAGAATATTTCATGTATGATTATAATAGTTAGTCACTAGTCATCATAAGAAGCATGCGACATGCCTACCTCGTATAGACGCTTTTTAATTATCATTTCTTCAAAGCATGGTTATCTTTCATCCTCAATCGAGGTTTTTCCCTACTCATCTTCACAACACGTTATTTTCTCTCTTAAGAAGTTGATCAGACTCTCAATCAGCAGAAAAATGTGATGTATTTCGGCTATACATTTTCTCCTAACCTCATACATTAGGGGGAAATTGTTAACATGGAAAAATCCTACACACATTTGTACAATCCAGATGATGCTCAAATTCATCTAGAAAAATGTAAAGGTGAAGGCATTCTAGCTAAAAACATCATGAAGTATAAAATTCAAAACTTCTCCAAAGGTTTCAATTATAAAATTTACTCGTGCGGCCCATCCAAAGGCCGAAATAAGGGGCCACGCAAATTTTCCTTCGATAGTCACACATTCAAACAAGATTCCAACTCACCAGTCTGGGACCACTTCACACACTTGGAAGATTGGATTCCCTAACATGTACCAGTCAAGGACAATCAATTTCAAGTCGACCTAGAGATATGCAGCCCCTAAGGGATCCTCTTGTCCTAATCATAATTCATTTTCTCATTAATGGACTAAGAGAGGGAAGAGGAATTAAAAATTCTATATAAACAGGCCATTGGAGAACCAAAAATAAGAAGAAGTAGAGCATTGTTATGCTACAAAATTGCTTCTCAACAATCCAACATTCTAGTGGAAGAGGATTTCATCATTGAGAGAGTCTTCATACTTCTTTGAGAGAGAGGAGAATCTTGCAAAGAGATTGAGGAAAGGAACCTCCTTGTTGAGGATTTTTTAGCACCATTGCTCAAAGAATTATCTCCAAGTGTTTAGTATTCATCAATTGTATCTCTTCTACATTTAGTAGTCAATAAAGGGATCACTTTTCCATTACATTGTTGATTTGTTTGCTTCATTAAGGATTATTTATGTGTTTATCTTATATTTTTTAGTTTATGTTTATGTATGCATTACTCTCACCATTTATAGTGCTTTGTTTACTCACGATTGTCCACTAACAACAACCAATTATTTGTATTTTCTTTACAGGGAACAACCAACTGCTAAGAAGGTGTCTTTTGGTACCCCATAGCAATGAAAACACCACTATAGGTATATATATTTGTCCTTTCAATACAACTTATCATCCACAGACAAATGGACAGACAAAGAGGGTCAACAGGATTTTGGAGGACATGTTGAGAATGTATGTCATGCACCAGCAAAGGTGGGAGGAGTATCTTCCACTTGTTCAGTTTGTTTACAACAATGGGTATCATGAGTCACTGAGGATGAGTTCGCTTGAGGCACTTTATGGGCAGAGGTGTAATACTCCAATCAGATAGAGTGATTCAATGAGCAGGGTATTGATAAGACCAAAGATGTTGGCAGAGATGGAACAAGAAATGCAGGTTATCAAGAAGAACCTAAAGGTAGCACAGGATAGACAAAAGAGTTATGCAAATCAGCATAGGAAATTTAAAGAGTTTAAGGTTGGGGAGAATGTGTACTTGCGCATAAATCCCAAGAGGAGCTCCGTCAGGATTGGATCATGTGTCGATTTGTCACCTCAGTATTTTGGGTTTTCGAGATCCTTAAGAGGACTAGATCAATGGCCTACAAACTTGCACTGTCTCCGACAGTGAAATTCCATGATGTTTTCCATGTTTCATTGCTTAAAATATATGTGAAATATGTTGATCATGTGATTTATTTGTCTATATTGCAGGTGGAGCCAGAAGGAGAATTCTAGTCGAAACCTCAATGCATATTGCATCAAAAGATGCTCATGCTTCGGAACCAAGCAATCAAGCAAGTTAAAGTGCAATGGAAGCACTTTGGGCCCGATGAAGCTACATGGGAGATGGTTGATCAAATGCGGGCTATGTATCCTTCATTTTTTGTCGGTTGAGGCAAAGGAGTTTTGATATATGTGCATATTATGTATGTTTTTTATTGTAAATATTGCAATGAGCTATGTTATAAAGCTCCAATAAGTAGTATGGTTGTCATGTCTTCATGTTTGTCATGTTGGTTTTGCTTTTTAGTAGGTTGTTCATTGTAAACATTGCATCGAGTTAAGCTATAAAGCTCCATGGGCATTATGTTTTGGTTTTCAGCGGTCTTGCTAGTTATAGATGTCATTGAACACTGAGGACGGTTTTCCCCTATGGGTGAGGGGTTTGTAACATCCCTTAATAAAGGAAAAATAAGACCAAGGTCATGGGACACGTATTCCAAGATGAATTTTGGGGAAAAACATCCTAGTGCTTGTTCATTTGGCTTATTATGGCTAAGGAAATTGGCAAAGGCTTTGAAAAGGCAAAGAGGCGTTATTTGGTATTTTATTTATGAAAATAATGCAAAAAGGAGAAAAGGAAGGTGAAAGGTCACAGGTTTGCATGTGAGGAATAAATTAAAGGAAAATTAGAGAAATTGAAGAAAATAAAGGCCTCAATAATAAAAAGGCTTCTGAGGATCAGTTCATAGATTTTGAGAGTTTTATGGTGGAGCTCTCTCTCTATTCTCTATCTCTCATACTCTTGCATACTTAGAGATTCTTGGATCACTCTAGCATTGGAAAAAGGATGGAAAAGGAAAATCATGAAAGCAAAGGAGAGCAAGGATTAAACAAGGAAAAGTTGGGTCAATCGATTACAACAGGATTGCTTTGTAGGTATCGAGTTGAATGCATGATTTCCTTGCTAGTTTTGGCATTCATGGTACATGCATGTGTGTATTTGGCTCTTTTATTGTCATTTGCATGGGTTTTTCCGGTGTGACAGTGGTTTCATCCTTGCCTTGCCTTTTTGAGATAGCCATGGTGTGATGGGGTTCTTTCATTTGGTTGAGCTTTGGATTGTTGGATGGTTTTGGAAATGGGTGAGGTGGTCTCAGGAAATTTCCCAAGGGCCTATGAATCCTTTGACCAGTTTTGGCAGGATTAAGGTAAAGCCTGGGGGTGGAGATAGGCAAATTCCTCAAGGTATTGGTGAAGAAATCCATAGGCATCCAAGCTTGTTAGGGCCTAGTGATCACGTGACCAGTTTTGGCAGGATTGCGGTAAAGCCTAAGGAAGCGCTGGTTCTTTTGTAGTGCGTCCCACATTCATGATTGGAATATGGCACATGGGTGATTGGTTGAAAGAAAGATTTGGTTCAACCCAATCTATGGTTGGGTGGTACATGGAAGTCCCTGACTTGGTTTCCTTTTGCATATGTTAATAACGGTTATTTTTCTATTGTATTTCATGAGTATTTATACTTGTTGTTATGTGGCTTTTATGGTTATTCTATCATTTTTATTATTCTAGTTATATGTTGGTTATAAGCATGGTTTCCTGACATATTCTAGTTATGGATCTTATCATGTTTTGATTGGTAAATGAATGGTTATTGAATGAATGACCTAATAGATGTTATTGCAGCTATTATCATAGGGTGTTAGACCTTCTTGATGATTATCACATAAGCATCAAAGCCCCTATGTTCAAATATGCATTTATGACCTGTAGATTACATGTTCATAATGTGTTTGACAAAATGACTATCATGGTTAGGCCTAGTTAGGTCAAGTCTCAGACTCAATTTTGAGTGTTTATCTTTCTTGGTATGTCATTGATGCATCTGAGAAGTTACAAGAAGTTTTGGGCAGTGGTTTGAAGGTTTGCCTCGAATTTAGGCTCAGAATCCAAGACCACATGCTCTGAATTGGACATTTTAGGTTGGAACCACATGGATACAAGATTGTGCGTGTGATCGGCATGGATGCCTTGTTGTGGGAGTAGTTTAGGGATCAGGGCATAGAAGGAGGGGTGAGGCTTAGGGTTTAGCCACCTACGATGGTTTATCAGCTCTTGTGTGTCCTGTATCACCTGTAGGATGTTGTGAAAGGTCATTTTGTCATCAATTGTCAGTCCCGCTTCCTTAATGGGACCTAGGCGGTTGGGTCATGTCATAGTAACTCTTCCTCGCATGCTTACCCTGGCAGGCCGGTGAAACTTGGTAAATGTGGGAGGGAGGTATGACAAATATTTTTTAAACTTAATTTTTCTCCTAATTTTGAAGGGAATAATTACGTTTATTTTTTGGAGGGAGTTGTATGTAATAAACTATGTTAATATGTGAGAAATTATTAGGTCAGCTAGATTCATCTCAAATTTGTATTTACTTAATTTCAAGAGGGATTAGGTTCGAAGTTAAATGGATCTACGTTGGTAATCTCGAATTCCATAATGAATTTCCTCAAGCCTTTTAAATAGGTTTCATCATAACAAATACCATAGGCCATGCAATAACATGGACTTGTAAACCACAATAATTTTATAGTTTAATTTAACTTTATAGTTTTACAGTTAAAATTATAATTTTGATATTTTAATTTTTATAATTTTAATTAGAGAGATTTGGACCTCTTTTTCTCTTTCTTTTTAATTTCTATTTTTTGACCAAGTCAAAATGTTTATATTAACATTGGAACATCATTGCCATACTAGGATGAGAGCTCCTCTCAACCCAATAGCAAATCTAGAAGCTATTACAAGGATATGCTCAAATGTCATATGCAAGAATTGAAATGAATAGACAAAATAAGCACATTTCTCCCAGTGGAATAAATTACATCTAATTAACAATTTTTAAATAAAATTATTTTAATATATAATTGAATTTTTGGTAATCTCAAGGGTTAGCTCAATTGGTTAAGTTCTTGTAGTTAAAGCAATTTTCTATTGAGACGTCATGGGGTCAATTATCCTTGATGCTCTTAGTGTTAGGCTAGGCTTTGTTAATGAGTTGGTGGGAAGTCATCTCTTAAAGTGGATCTACCTGGAACTATGATTTTCTCTGGAGTCTGTTAACCACACCCAAAAAAAAAAATCTATGCATTCTTATTTTTAATTCTATTTATTAAATATTCTCATTGTAAATATGTATACTTTTTTTCAGAAACCTATATACAATGAAGTTAACCATAACCACCCTTTTTTAAATATTTATTTCTTTGTGTATTTGATGTTAAGTATACATAATAATAATATAGAGATAAGATACTTGGAACAATACCTAGGAAAATATTAAAACCCTCTTACACATATTATCGTTATAAATAGTATAATTTTTTTCAGAAACCTATATACAAAGAGTTTAACCATAATCACCCTTTTTTTAATATTTACTTGTTTGTGTATTTGATGTTAAGTATACATAATACTAATATAGAGATAAGATATTTGGAACATTACCCACGAAAATATTAAAACTCTCTTATACATGTAGCTATATAGCGCACCACATTTTTTTTATACATGCTTTATAATTCTTTATTTTAATTTGTTAATGTGATATGCATAACATAATTTTTTTATTAGTTAATGTGATATGCATAACATAAATTTTAAGATGATGATGATGATTATCGGGGGGATGGCTCTGTAGTTTGGATTTCATCTGAGGCCACCACAAGGTCGCGGTTAGGGTTTTTTTTCGAGGGGTTTACTATAACCCTAAGGTGGGCCTTACCCATATCCAATTGCATGTCACACTTTTTTACAGGTTGAAGCATACACATGTGGTCATTCATTGTTTAACCAGGACTATTGTTACTTTTCCAATTAGTGCTCACACTTTATTTTTGTCGCTAGAATGATAGTGATTGTTCTTCGTTGGTTGTGGGGAATCTCTCGATGTGTCTTGGGATGAATGAGGATGAGTGTTGGTGTTGAGATGGAGGAATATATTGTGGATTACTTTTGTCGACCATTTAACGAGGTGCCCATCTAGCAAGAACTGCCACATTAGACTCAAGGTTTGGATCAGCTTATGCCATCTGGCTCCCCATATGTAGGGCTTTATTCAACACTCACTAACACTGGACGTGATTTTTAGCTACCCATCCCTCTTGGTTCTCCTCCATCGAGTCTCATTTACGATTTTCAGCATAGTGCAAGGATTACAGCGCCTGGGCAGTATGTATGGTCGGGGATGAAGGAGTTAGGGGTTAGTATCATAGGTATTTCACTAGAATCTCTAAGATTTGTTGATAATTACATTTTCCCTAATAGCCCCAATGTACATTTGCCACTCATTGGGCCTCATCCTGGTCTGTCTGGAGATCTAAGGTTTTATAATATAGGGGTAAACAAAGTTTATGGGGGCTTGGGGACTCATGGGGCAACTAGTGAGCTGAATGGCTCTGGGTTTTCTTCTGGTGTTGAAGCTCCCTTATTAGGATTAGGGTTATCATAGCATGCAGGCATCTTTGAGGGATTACAGCCTAGAGGGGTAGCCGAGGATGTGGGGGATGTACATATTGGAGCTTTCGTGGGTTTCTCACCCTCTCTTGTAGGAGAATCCTCCCTTGGGAATGATGATGGAGTAGCCACGAGGAAGAAAGGAAAAAAAGAAGTGTACAAAGGTTAAAGAGCAGGATAGTGTTCTGATACAAGGTAATGGTATCGAGTTCGACGATATCATGGATACCTCTGACAGGGTGTTATTTGGGTGAGTTCAATGTATGAACTAGTCATCTACGCAATTGAGGAATTAGGCACAAGAGATTTGGGGTGAAGAGATGGATGTGATGTCAAATGTATTCACCGTGTCCAGGGGTTAGTTCACCTCCAAATTTAGCAAGGAATAATAGGCGAGTTGGGCCCTATCTAGGTATTGGAACATAGAAATGGCTCCCATTTGTTTTAATCCATGGACTCCTCTATTTGACCTGGAGAGGGAAAAATTAGGGGCAGGATGAATTTGGGTAAGGTTGTCGGGGCTACCCTTACATTTGTGGTTAAAAGATATATTTCATTGCATTGGAGATGATTTGGAACAATTCTTGGCTACCCTTACATTTGTGATTAAAAGATATATTTCATTGTATTGGAGATGATTTGGGACAATTCTTGGACTATGGCAAAGGGTAAAAAATATTTTGTTAGGATCCTAATACATCTAGACACGAGAAAGGGCTTGGTGTCCAGTTTGGATCTACATTGTAGGGAGCTTGTACATATGCAGAAGTTAGAATATGAAGGTGTTCCATTTCGATTTCGTCGATGTCATGAGGTCATCCATGTTTATAAATATTTCCCTCTCATTTAGAAAAGAACTAATGAGGTCAGAGCAGGGCAGGTAGACCACCAGGAAGGTTTGGAGCCTGGGGAACAAGCCAGGACTACTCCATTGCAAAAGCATGGCATCCCATCACGTGTGCTATCTGGTAAGAGTACCATTATGGAGAGGAGGGTGATCCAAGGGACTAGTAGCAGAATGGGAGCTTAGCTCAGCACATTGGAGACCTCCTCTTCTGTAGGTACTTCTCCTTCTCCCTCTTTTCAAAATATTCACTCTATTAATGGTCTACCTTGTACTGCATCCTCTATCGTTGGGGCCCCTATATCTTCACTAGGGTTGGGGGTTGTTTCGTGTCAAATTGAAAATGTCCATGTTTGTTTCCCGAATCCCATCCCCTTTTTCCCTCCTTCAAGGAGGATTCCTCCAAGAATGTAGGTCAACCTTGATACAACCTACGTTCCTTATCTTGCCCTCCCTATAGCATTGTATGTCATCAGGACTCTGGTCTTGTTTTAGGTGCCCTGTCTCCCTCTATAATACCTAAGATACCTAGACGTCATCAATCACATATCTCTAAAGCTATGCATAAGGTTATTCAAGACATTATTGTTGGTCGTCAAGTATATTTAGATGGGGTTCTTAGAGTGAAGTATACCTCGAACTTCGATCCCTTATGAAGTGGCTTTCTTTCAATCATCGTGGGTTATCTAGTAACCCCAAAAAACTAGCACTGAAGCATCTAATCTCGTCAGGAAATTTGGATATTATCTTCATACAGGAAACCCTTGGGCACAATGCACATATTGTAAATTAGCTATAAGACATGTTTAAGGATTGGGTATTTTGAGCCATTAACACTCGTGGGCATTCTGGAGGTTTCGTCCTTGGGGCTAAATGAAAATCCATTAACATTTTAAATACATGAGGCAAGGAAGGCATAAATTCCACAGACATCTTCTCGGAAGAAATTGGAATGGAGCTTGTTAGCTCTGTTACATGCTGCTAATTTTCCAGGAGGAGGAATAAGTTTGGTCCTTGGTAGCTGGCTCAGAGATGGTTTATAATGGTTATCATTGCCTCTCCCTATTTTCCCGCTCACTTCCTTTACTCTACTATCTCTATTTTCTTTCCTAAACCTCTCCATTCCTCGCTTCCCTTCCATTCTCATATCTCTCCCTTAACCCGTCATTTCCTCTATGATCCTTATAAATTTCATATTTACCCTATTCCCTCGTGTCCTGGGCGCAAGGTTAACCCATGAGACCATGGTCGTATAATCCCCCGACACTAAAGTCTTAACCCATTATAGCCGCGCCCATACAAAGAAATTTAATATCGGCAAACCCTCACTTGTCACATCACCCAGAGCACGTGTTTATTACCTTGGCCGTCCGATTATCCATCACTACAATCCAATGTCATACGCTGCTCCCGCCCTGCAAACTTGCGCACCTGTTAGTCAGCAGGGAAAGTGGTTTCCCCCGCCGTCCCATCTGCCACGCGGTGCTTTATTACTCGATCACTCCTCTGCATACAAAAACCCCCATTCCCGTAAAGTGGTGCGATAAAACCGCTTACCGCCATTGTACCCTCCTCCCGCTTGTTAACGCTCGTGCAGCTCTTGATCTCGATAGTCGTCCGATCGTCCATCCCATGATCCGACAGCCCACGTGTCTCCATTCGCGTTACCTTCCGATGGCCTCTGTAATCTATTCTCCACCGTTCATTTACGAGATCCAACAGTCCACATTCTTCCCGCACATATGTCTTCCATCGCCTCCCGCCATCAGATCTCGGCCGTTCGTCTGAGCCATCCAACGGCTAGCGTTCGCTATCAACTCCTCATCTGTTTTCAATGCAATTTTCGTGTTTTTGGCAGTCCTGTGCACCCGAAGAAGAAAGGAGCCCATGGTTCAATACTCTGCGCATTAAATCCTCAGCTACCACATTCAAAGAATAGCATGGCTAAGGACGAGAAGGACGATCCTCGAGCAGTTCAATGACTGCAATAGTTATTGAAATTCATTCAAATAATACTTCACCTGTTCAGGAAGGACAACAAAGTACCAGTAAATGTCAAATTGATTCATTAAAACACACAATGTGCAGCAAGGACCCATATCTAATTGTAAATGTGGTTGGTGGTCAGTTATGACCCCTCCACGCATAGGTCAGCAAAGCTATTTTGTAAACAAAGTCCATATATACCCAAAAACAAGACGTAATGAGGGTTGATGAATGTTATTTTGATGTAAACTTCAACTTCTGGAGACTGTAACTACTATGATACCTGCAGCTTCTGGTCTTCATTTTCAGCTAATGCAAGCTTCTTTTGCTGTTAATTGCTCACTTTCCACTTCTTCTTCTTTGTTACAGGTTGTGCCTATTATACTTTTTTCATGTGCTCTTGGTGTTTAGCATTAGAGGGGCTGTCATCCCACCTCTGTGTTAGAATCTATCTTGTTTCATTGAATTTGTATGCATGTTTCTATTATTTTAATGCCAGAGAGTTGTCATCCTGTCTGAGCATTAGGAAATAGATTTACAGACCTTTAAACTAGTTGTAGCTGGCCATCACAGGGTCTTGTGCATCTACTGGTGTGATCAGTATTCTCCATCTTCACCTGTTCCTCAAACTATGAGTAATTGGTGGTCTAAAGCCTCGTAGTCTGGGGGTGTTCACCCATGTCTGGGGTTAAGCATAGTAGAAGTGGTTATCTGGCTTGAATATGCATCATTTCTCTCATTCATCCACCATTTTCCAACATTTTTTGTTGAGTTTGTAATGTTCCCGAGAATCTCTGATATACAACCTAGGAGAGTTTCTTAGGGTGATAACATTAATTGGTGTTGTTGCCGGGGAGAGGAGAATTGAAGCTCAACTTCCCTGGGGAAACGACACAGCTTCAAGCTTTGATGATAGACAAGGTTTGAACATATTTTTTGGTTGTAATCATCTATCTGGCGACTCCACTGGAGGAAGACCATCCTTTGGTGACTCCACATTGAAGTTCTAGCTCAGTTTGTGAGACATACCCGAAGAAATCCTCAGAAATCACCAGCTGAATCTGTGCTTGACCCTGAGAGGACTATCAAATCGAAGAAATCATCACAGAAAGGGGCATCAGGATCAGGTAAGCCTAAGAAATCTCATGCTTCTCTGAAAGATAAAGTTATAGCTGAAGATTTAGAACCCAGCACTGTTAATAAGGAAGCTCCTTCAGAGATTAATTCAGCCCCTTGTGCAGTCAGTTCCCCTTTGAATCTCAATCCAAAGAAAGCTTCCCATTTAGTCCAAAGAATCCCTTTGTCTCTGTCATCCATTTCATTGTTTCATACTGCTCAATCCGCCAGTGTTTTTCCACATACCCCAATCATGGCAGGCCAGCAAGCACCCACGAAGATAGAAAGAATTGTAGCCGCTAGATATGGACCATTAGTCTTGCATGTTCCTTTAAATCCTATGCCTATGGGAGAATATCAAAAATATATGCCTAAATTCACTGGCACAGAGGGAGTAACAGCAGAAGAACACCTTGAAGCTTTTTACAGTTATGCTGATAATTTAGATATAAGTGAAAATGATGTGTGGATGAGAGTTTTTGTCCAGAGCCTTGATGGAGAGGCTAGGAAGTGGTTCAGAGAATTACCCCAGAGATCTATAACAGATATTGAAGCATTAGATGATGCATTTTTGAAGCACTGGGGAGATAAAAAAGACCTGTTGTATTACCACACTGAGTTTGGTAACCTGAAGAGGGAAAATGGTGAATCTTTGCCTGATTTTAATAAAAGATTCAACCGTATGTATAGTAAGATACCAGCTGAGGTAAAGCCTACTCCCACCTCTGCCAAACTCACTTATGCCAATGCTTTTGACTCTGATTTCTGCCTGTTATTGAGAGAAAGGAGATGTGCCACTCTAGCTGATATGCAGGATGCAACACTAGAGGTGGAATCCAATATTATGGCTGCAGAAAAGCTAAAAAGTCAAGCTGACAGAAGGAGGCAGAGAGGTCAGGCTTCTACTTCTTCTGCATCATCTTCAGAACCTAAATTAGACAAAATGACTAAGATGATAGAGTCATTGGCTACTGAAATTTCTAAGCTAAAGGTTGAGCAGAATTCAGGAAAAACAAGGCAGCAGAACACATTTGCTCCAAGAAATCAAAATCCATTCAGAAGAGAAAATGAGCAGTTACAAGTAATGCATAGGGGTGAAGATTCTAAAGAAGATCAGAAAGTTAAAACTCCCTTCCAAAATGTAGTCATGGAGGACGAACAATTTGAAGATGAGGGTGAAATTCACTGCATGGAAGATAAAGGCAGCGCTATATTCTTGACCTTGGCTGCTTATGAAGAATCTTTGTTGCAGGAACAAGACAGTCAAGAATGGGACAGAGAGGCTGTTTTACAAACTGGTGAACAACAAAGATATAACCTGAGGTCAAATGCAAGAAATGTCAAGGAGAATCCTGCCCAAAGAGCTGTTGTCCAAACAGAGTCATAGAATACCAGGCAAAGAAAACCAGCAACTGATCCAGTCATCCTCAAAGCTCCAATTCAAGAGGTAAAAGGTTCTTATAAGTTACCTTCTTTTTTCAGCTTTGGGTCAGAAGTTCAAAAATTGAAAATATATGTGCCTCTGGTAGAGTTGGTGAAGAGTGAAGTATTTAGAAAGCTTATCCTTGAAGCCCTTGAGCTAGAAACCACACAAACCTCCACTGACTCTGTCAATTTGCAAGATGACAAGACTGCCATTGTGCTCAGCCCCATGATTGAACCTGCTGATAATAATTCTCCATCTTTTTATGTCTCCTTGACCATTCATGATAAAATCCTCCACAATTTCCTGCTAGACACAGGGGCCAGCCACAACTTGATGCCTAAAGCTATCATGGAAGAGTTAGGCCTTGACATCACCAGACCTTATCATGATTTATTCTCTTTTGATTCAAGGAAAGTGAAATGCCTAGGATTAATCAAAGACCTGGCCATTACCTTAACTCAGCTACCCATGAAGAGTATGATGATGGATATTGTGGTAGCAAATGTCCCTCCTAAGTTTGGCATGCTCTTGTCCAGAGGATGGATTAAGAGACTAGGTGGGACTTTACAGAATGTTCTATCTTATGCCACTATCCCTGTGTTCGGAGGAGAAAGCAGGAGATTGTATAGAGAAGCACAGTTGGCATATATCATCAGTGATGAGAAGAATCCTACAAATCATCCCATATATGCAGTGGACACTGATTTTGGAGCATGTATTCTCCAAATAGAAGAATCTCAGAAGGCCTCAATGCAGATCAGGAAACCAACAGTTTAGGCCAAGGAAGAGCAAGGAAATCAGGTTTGGGAGATGTTCTTTGATGGAGCATGTTCCAGGGAGACTATAGGTGCAGGGGTAGTGCTAGTATCTCCAAAGAAAGAAAACACACAGTTGTCTTTTAAGCTGGCTTTTCAAGTCACAAAAAACATAGCAGAATATGAAGCTCTGCTATTGGGCCTTAATGCAGCAAAAGACAGAGGAATTAGGAACATTAAGGTGTTTGGAGATGCTGATCTAATCATTCATCAAGTAAATAAGACATTTCAGGCTAAGCACCCAAGGTTGAAAGCATACAGAGATGAGGTATGGAGAATCAGAGATGCTTTTGATTATTTTTGTATTTCATATATTCCTAGAGCCCAAAATCAGCTTGATGATTCCCTTGTTGTTTCTGCTAGTCTATTTATACCTCCCATGCCTCCCAGACTAGTTTATGAAATCCAAATGAAATATAGACCATCCTTGCCTGATAATGTCCAGCATTGGAAAGTTTTTGAAGATGATGATGAAATAAATAGGTTTCTTCAAGTCATTCATGAGTTTTCTGAAATGCAAATTGACCAAGACAATGATGCCTTGAAAGAAAGCCCCCAGTCTCAGCTTAGAAACAAGATTGGGAAAAATAGCATTGTCCAGCTTCCTAGTAATCATATTCCAAAGGGTTTAATTCCTCTAGAAAGACTGTTTCACCAAAATGATGTGCCTTACAAGGTTGCCAAAAAAGAAGATCAATCTGCAGTATGTAAGCATGATATAGGAAGTCCAGGTCAGCCTAGATATGTAAATTTTTCTACTCATCTGTCTGCTGACCAAAGTGTTGAATACTGCAATTTAATGAAGCAATTTTCTGATGTGTTTTCCTGGGAGTATAGTGAGCTGAAAACATATGATAAGAACATAATCCAGCATAAAATCCCTCTGGAGAAAGACACTATTCCTTTCAAACAGAAGCTGAGACCAATAAATTCTATGCTTCTTCCACTGATTGAAAAAGAAATTAAAAAATTGTTGGCTGCCAAGATCATAGTCCCTCTCAGATATTCAAAATGGGTAGCCAACTTGGTGGTGGTAAGGAAGAAGAGTGGAGAAATCAGACTGTGTGTTGATTTCAGAAATTTAAACAAATGCTCCAAGAAAGACAACTATCCTCTACCCAAGATGGAGCATTTGCTGCAAAAAGTCTCAGGAGCTAAAGTGATGTCTTTCTTGGATGGTTTTTCAGGCTTTAATCAGATTTTTGTGCACCCAGATGATCAAGAAAAGACGGCATTCACCACTCCTTGGGGCACTTTCATGTATGCCAAGATGCCTTTTGGATTGATGAATGCTGGAGCCACCTTTCAGAGAGCTATGGATATAGCATTTGTGGGGGAGAAGGATAAATTTTTCCTCATATACCTTGATGATATAACAGTATACTCTAGCAGCCATCAAAATCATTTGTAGCATTTGAAAAAAGTGTTTCTGAAGTGCAGGAGGTTTGGAATCTCAGTCAATCCCAAAAATTCACAATTCACTTTAGATGAAGGCAAGCTGTTAGGACATGTTGTGTCTGCTGCAGGTGTCTGAATTGACCTAGAAAGAGTAAAAGCCATACAAACTTTGTTTGTCCCAAGATCAAAGAAGGATATTCAGTCATTTCTGGGCAAAATCAATTTTGTAAGGAGGTTTATTCCAAATTTTGCAGAATTGGTTAAGCATGTGACCTCAATGTTGAAGAAAGGATCAGAGGTCAGATGGACTGATGCAGCAAGAAAATCATTTGAGTCTATTAAACAAGCCATTAAGGAGGCTCCCACATTAATAAGTCCAGATTACAGCAAGGAGTTCCATATATTTTCATTTGCCTTTGAAGACACCATTGCAGCAGTTTTATTGCAGGCAGATGAAGAAGGTTCAGAACATCCAGTGGCATTTTTCAACAAGAATTTGAGGGATGCTGAACTGAGGTATGATATTATTGAAAAACAAGCATATGCTCTTATCAAATCCTTGAAAGCTTTTAGATTTTATATCCTGCATTCAAAGATAATTGCATATGTACCCTCTACTGCAATAAAAGATGTTTTAACACAACCTGATGCTGATGGAAGAAGGGCAAAATGGATTACAAAAATGATAGAATTTAATATAGAGCTGAAGCTCACCAAGCTGGTCAGGGGTCAGGGGCTTGCCAAGTTATTGGCTGAAGAAAATTGCAGGTCTTTAGTTATTGGTTTCTTGTGCACAATTCCATAAAATGGTCAAGCAGAAGAAGAGGAAGCAGCTGAACCAGACAGAAAGCAGTGAGTGGCCGAAAATCTAGCTTCTTGTGATTGGTATTCTGCAATAATTAATTTCTTGCTAAAGCTAGAAATCCCTTCAGAATTTACTCACAGTCAATCCAGAACCATAAAGCTTAGGGCAGCTAAATATTGCATCAATGAAAATCTGCTCTACTGGAGGGATCCATTTGGAGTGCTTTTGAGGTGTCTGGACAAAGAACAGTCAATAGAAGTTATGCAGTAGTTTCATTCCAGCATGTGTGGAGGGCACCATTATTGGAAAACCACTGCCCATAAGATTCTTAGAGCTGGGTACTATTGGCCCACTTTGTTTTCTGATGTATTTGCTTTTGTTAAATCTTGTGACAGGTGCCAAAGATTTGAAGGAAAATAGTAGTTAAAGTCCATGCCCTTAAAACCAATACTTGCAAAAGGACCTTTTCAGCAGTGGGGCTTGGATTTCATTAGAGAAATCAATCCACATTCCAGTGGCCAGCACGGATGGATATTAGTAGCTACCGATTACTTCACTAAGTGGATTGAAGCAGTCAGGGAAAATTTTAAGAAACCCCCTAAATTTATAAATATAATAAATGGGCGAATCTCCATGGTATATAGGAAAAATGGAAGGCGATTTTATCAATAATATAATATGTATATATAATTTTTTGGCAAATCTCTCACCAGGCATGGCGAATATTTTACTCAATTATAAAATCTTGTAAGATCTTGGCGAGTCTTTCACTAAATAATAAAACTTTGTAAAGTCCTAGTGAATCTTAGCATAGGCTACATGCTGGTTTAATTCCCCCATTTAAATAGGCTACATTCCAGGTGAATACCATGGATCAATACCATGTGCCATTTTGGTGAATACCATGGGTCAATACCATGTGCCATTTTTATTTTTATTAATACTAATATTAGGGTTAATAATGGTTTTTTGCATGGTATTAATAACAATCTAGTCCATGGTATTTGTCCCATAGTATTTTGGCCATAGGTTTCACCTAAATATAACCCATTTTTTGAGTGTTCGTAAATATAAGGTGACTTATGGAGTAAATATAAAAGAATGTTTTATTTGTTTACCATACCTCTCGTTTATTTATATTTTTATTAATTTACCATACCTCTTTTACAAATATGGTATTTGGCCCATAGGATTCACTTACATAAAACCTCTTTCTTGAGCGTTCATAAATAGAACAAGGGTTATGAACTAAATATAAAAAGAGGTTTTATTTATTTACGATACGTCTAGTTTATTTATATTTTTATTTATTTACCATACCGTTTGAGTAAGTATAAAAAGATGTTTTATTTATTTACCATACGTCTAGTTTATTTATATTTTTATTATTTACCATACCATTTGAGTAAGTATAAAAAGACGTTTTATTTATTTACCATACCTGCACTTTACTTATATTTTTATTTGTTTACACCGTTACATGTATATAAGGTGACTTATCGAGTAAATATAAAAAATGTTTTATTTATTTACCATACCTCTCATTTATTTATATTTTTATTAATTTACTATACCTCTTTTATAAATATGGTATTTGGCCCATAGGATTCACTTAAATAAAACCTATTCTTGAAAATGGACGAATGGATTCACTTAAATAAAACCTATTCTTGAAAATGGGCGAATGGAAGGTTGTAAGTCCTAATTTCAAGGGCTAAATTTACCTTTTTTACCCTCTCCCTTAAAATAAGGTGGGCTATTTGAGGTGATTTGTAAAAATGTACTATGATACAAAATATTCGCCCAATAAAAATTTAAAACCCCTTAATTTCGCCAAAGGGCGAACATTCGCCCCTAAAATTATCCTTGGAAGCAGTCCCTACCAGGAAGGCTGATCATAATGTGGTCATGAAGTTTTTGACAAAAAATATCTTCAGTAGATTTGGTTGTCCACATAAAGTAGTCACAGATAATGCAGTAGCCTTCAAGGCAAAAGAATTGGTGGATATGTGTGATTCAATGGGTATTAAATTAGTTCATTCCACCTCATATTATCCTCAAGGAAATGGTCTGGCAGAATCCTCTAATAAAATCCTGGTAAGGATAATTAAGAAGCTGTTAGAGGAGAATAAAAATAATTGGGATTCCAAGCTCAAGTATGCAATGTGGGCTGATAGAGTGACCATTAAGAAATCCACAGGGAATTCTCCTTTCAAGTTGGTATATGGCACTGAGGCTGTATTTCCAATTCAGCTAACTCTCCCTCTGGCAAAGTTCCTTCAAACAGAACAACATGAGGAAGAAGACATGGCAAAAAGGATCACTGATTTGACAGAAGTACATCAGATTAGAGAACAGTTGGTTGAAAAGGCTGTAGCACATCAGGAAAAGATCAAAGAAGCCTTTGACAAGAAGGCAAAAATAGATCATTTTCAGGTTGGAGACTTGGTTTTGAAGTGGGATGCATTGAAGGAGAAGAAAGGCAATCATGGGAAGTTTGATGCTTTCTGGACAGGACCTTTCATCATTTCACAGATTCAAGGGAACAACACCTTCATACTGAAAAGTATGGGAGGAGAGGAAGTTTTTGATGGCCCAGTTAATGGGCATTTTCTAAAAAATTATGTTGTTTAAGGTCTTTGGGCCTTAAAAGTTGTAAACATTGTGTTTTTGTCAATTTTAGTATAGATGCAGTAGACTCCATGCCCAATGGAACACAAGGAATTTTGACTAATTTGTTTTCATCAGGAAGGCATTGATATGCAAGTTCTTGAGACCTCACAGGGAGGATCTCATCCCCAGAAGGAGCCAGTGTTAACTCTGCTACATGCTGTTAATTTTCCAGAAGGAGGAATAAGTTTGGTCCTTGGTCGCTGGCTCGGAGATGGTTTATAATGGTTATCATTGCCTCTCCCTATTTTCCCGCTCACTTCCTTTACTCTGTTATCTCTATTTTATTTCCTAAACCTCTCCATTCCTCGCTTCCCTTCCATTCTCATTTCTCTCCCTTAACCTGTCATTTCCTCTATGATTCTTATAAATTTCATATTTACCTTGTTCCCTCAGGTCCTGGGCATAAGGTTAACCCATGAGACCATGGTCGTATAATCCCCCGGCACTAAAGTCTTAACCCATTATAGTCGCACCCATACAAATAAATTTAATATCAGCGAACCCTCACTTGTCACATCACCCGGAGCACATGTTTATTACCTTGGCCGTCCGATTATCCGTCGCTGCAATCCAACGTCATACGCTGCTCCCGCCCTGCGAACTTGCGCGCATGTTAGTTAGCAGGGAAAGTGGTTTCCCCCATTGTCCCATTTGCCACGCGGCGCTTTATTACTCAATCACTCCTCCGCATACAAAAACCGCCCATTCCCATAAAGTGGTGCAATAAAACCGCTTACCGCCAATGTACCCTCCTCCCGGTTGTTAACGCTCATGCAGCTCCCGCTCCCGATAGCCGTCCGATTGTCCATCCCATGATTTGACGGCCCACGTGTCTCCATTCGCGTTACCTTATGATGGCCTCCGTAATCTATTCTCCACCATTCATTTACGAGATCCAACAGTCCACGTTCTTCCCGCGCATATGTCTTCCTTCACCTCCCGCCATCAGATCTCAGCCGTTTATCTGAGCCATCCAACAGCTAGCGTTCGTTGTCAGCTCCTCGTTTGTTTTCAATGCAATTTTCGTGTTTTTGGTAGTCCTGTGCACTCGAAGAAGAAAGGAGCCCATGGTTCAATACTCTGCGCATTAAATCCTCAGCTACCACATGCAAAGAACAGCACATCCAAGGATGAGAAGGATGATCCTCGAGCAGTTCAATGACTGCAGCAGTTATTGAAATTCATTCAAATAATACTTCACCTGTTCAAGAAGGACAACAAAGTACCAGTAAATGTCAAATTAATTCATTAAAACACACAGTGTGCAGCAAGGACCCATATCTAATTGTAAATGTGGTTGGTGGTTAGTTATGACCCCTCCACGCATAGGTCAGCAGAGCTATTTTGTAAACAAACTCCATATATACCCAAAAACAAGATGTAATGAGGGTTGATGAATGTTATTTTGATGTAAACTTCAACTTCTGGAGACTGTAACTACTGTGATATCTGCAGCTTCTAGTCTTCGTTTTCAGTTAATGCAAGCTTCTTTTGTTGTTAATTACTCACTTTCCACTTCTTCTTCTTTGTTCCATGTTGTGCCTGTTATACACTTTTCATGTCCTCTTGGTGTTTAGCATTAGAGGGGCTGTCATCCCACCTCTGTGTTAGAATCTATCTTGTTTCATTGAATTTGTATGCAGGTTTCTGTTATTTTAATGCCAGAGAGCTGTCATCCTGTCTGAGCATTAGGAAATAGATTTACAGACCTTTAAACTGGTTGTAGCTGGCCATCACAGGGTCCTGTGCATCTACTGGTGTGATCAGTATTCTCCATCTTCACCTGTTCCTCAAACTGTGAGTAATTGGTGGTCTAAAGCCTTGTAGTCTGGGGGTGTTCACCCATGTCTGGGGTTAAGCATAGTAGAAGTGGTTATCTGGCTTGAATATGCATCATTTCTCTCATTCATCCACCATTTTCCAGCATTTTTTGTTGAGTTTGTAATGTTCCCGAGCATCTCTGATATACAACCTAGGAGAGTTTCTTGGGGTGATAACAGAGCTCAGGATAATTAATGTATATGGGACATGTACTAGAAGAGTTAAGTTTTTGAACAATTTTATTCATTGTTCTTTCATGAGTGTGGACAATCTTATCCTGGGGGGGGGGTTAATTTTTCCATGGGCATATTGGAGATCTGGGGTGAACACACCCATGTGGAATCTCTCTCTGATTTCTTTTCACATATATATATGATAGACAAATATAAATTGGTAGATATTGACATGGTTAGGATATTTCCCACATGGAGGAATCGAAGAGTAGGTGAAGCTATGATTACTTAGAGACTTGATCGATTCTTGGTTAAGGAAGCACTGACACAAGTTATACCTTTATTCAGACAATGGGTTGGGATGGGAGACATATCTTATCATCGCCCCATCTATTTGGAGATGACGGGAAAAATTAACAAGCCAAAGGATACCTTTAAGTTTAATGTGAGTTGGTTATAGGAGGAGGAGTTCCAAGCCTTGGTTCGGGATACCTAGTGATCATGCTCCATTGAGGGAGATCTTTCAGTGGTCATGCAATTCGCTGATAACCTTCAAAGGCTTTAGAGAAAGACTATTGTGTGGGCCAGGCATAAGAATTTGAAGGATGAGGAGACACTAAAACATATTGAATCATAATTTGAGCTCTTAGAACAGCCTAGAAGTGGAGGCTACGATTCTATTGAAGCCACATTGTGGGTTATACATTTGGAAGCAGAAAGAAGAAGATTGCTAGAAGCTAGAGAGGAAGCATGCAGGCTTAGGAGAAAATAAATTTAGTTATAGATTGTAGATGATAATGCGAAATTATTTCAAGTGTTTTCCAAGGGTAGGAAGGCCATTAACACCATCTGGTATATGGAAGATGAACATGGAGTAAATATATCTAATTTTAAGGACCTAGCTAGAATGGGGACTCAGCATTTTGGATCGCTCTTCTCGGATCCTAGACATTCTACCTTAGCTGAAATTATGTGGATCGTTGGACTCTTTCCTCATTTTTTTGATGAAGATAAAATCCGATAGCTTATGGCCCTGATCACTTCAGGGGAATTGGAAGGGGCTCTATGATGGTTTAAGAAAGACAAAATTCCGGGGTCAGATGATTGGCCAGTTGAATTATTTCTAGGTTTATATGAGTTGATTGGGTCGGACTTATAGAAATTTGTGGAGGAATGCAGAATATGGGGGAAAGTGTATGATGCTTTTAACACATCCTTCATTTCCCTCATCCCTAAGATAGACGACCCAAAAAAATTCAATGACTTCAAACCCATTTCTCTATGTAATTATATTTACAAAATCATTGCCAACATGATTCGTCCCATCCTTTCCTAACACATTTCTTATGAGCAATTTTCCTTCTTGGATAATAGACAAATACATGAGGTTATTGGCGTTGCACAAGAAGGATTACATAGTCTGAAAATAAAAATAAAAATGGAAAGGCATGATATTAAAGATTGACTTATCGAAAGCTTTCAACAAAGCTAATTGGTTGTATATTTGTATGTTGTTCACACATTTGGGGTTCAACATCAATTTTATCAACTGAATTATGTATTGCATCTCTTCCACCTCATTTGTAGTATTAATCAATGGTGCAACACCAAATTTCTTCCAAGCTAAACGAGGTTTACGTCAAGGTTGTCCTCTATATCCTCTACTATTTCTATTGATCATGGAAGGACTCGACAGAATGGTTAGGGAGGCCAAGAGGTGGGGGAATCTAAATGGTGCTATAGTGGCACATAACATCAACTTAACTCATTTTTTTGTTAACAACGTCCTCATTTTCTTGGATGGATCTCATCATGATATTGTTGCATTTATAGGTATCCTTAATTTATTTTGTAAATCCACTGGAATCGATGCTAATCATCTGAAATCTACTCTATTTTCTATAGGTTTCTCTCAATCAAAGATCACTCATGCACTCGAACAGTTTCCTTTCCAGCATATCAACTTCGAAGAGGACCTAAAATATTTGGGATTTCATCTTAAACATAATGACTATAAGAAAGTTGACTGGATGTGGTTAATTGCCAGAATTGAAAAAATACTCAACTCATGGAGTCACAAAACATGGGCTTGTAGACTCATCCTCATAAAGTTTGTATTAGAAGTCATCCATGGTTATTGGATTTCATTGTCATGGATCCCAGAAGGCCTCCTGAGCAAGATTCAAAAATGTTGTTGCAGGTTCTTATGGAGGGGGACAAAGGATGGTAGAAATTTTGCATGGGTCAGATGGGACAGGATTTCCCTACCCAAAACATAGGGAGGATGGAGTATCAAAAATCTCTTACGCTTCTCTCAGGCCCTTGCTACCAAAAGTGGGAGATTACTGTCTACAAATAGCTTATGGACTCAGGTGGTCACACAGAAAAATATATATTCGCTCATGGTGAATCAATGGATACGTCTATAGAACAAGAGCTGAATCAACGTCTCCATGATATGGAAAGCCATTCTTGATACATTTCACATCATTGGTTCAAGTCTTACATGGAAAATTGGATCAAGAACATAGGTTCGAATTGGTACTGACCCATGGTCTGGTAGTAACTGTCAACATATTCTTGCCCAAATCTGGTGGCTTTTTTGGTTGATCAAGGCAAGCTCACCATTGACCAGATTGTTGATCAGGAGAACACTATAATTTGGGGTCAAAGTTGGAATTTGGCACGGGATCTAAATATCCCTATACAATGGAACCGAGCTTGGAGAGCTTACATCAAATCCCTTTCCACTTCTCACATAAGGCTGCAAGATAGGGAGGACGAGCTCCTTTGGACTCACTCAAAGAGGGGTTATTATACTCTAAAGGAAGGCTACTTATTCATTCATGCAGAGAAACAACCAGAGGAGCACAAGTGGTGGTGGAAGCATTCCTATGTTAGAAAATTATATATTACAGAGTAATGGAACACATTAAATATTGAGAAACACAAACACAGAAAATGCATAAAACAATAGAGATACACAAATATCCGTGGTTCACCCAATTTGGGCTACGCCCATGGAGAAACATCCAGTCCTTTATTTTATATTATCCAGCAAAATGAAGAGATACAACCTGCAACAGATCCATTGTAATTCCCTCTTCGCTCTCACACAATCTCCTCTCTCTTTTTCACTCAGAATACACATATCTCCATCTACAATACAATTCCCTCATATATAGTGAGGGGTTGCCTTTTAAGGAAAAAAACCCTAAATTAAACATAATGTCTATTGTCAGATCATCCACTTAATGAACGGCTAAAATTGACTACGAAATTACAATATTTTACAAGGCAATTTTACATCTACTTTTAGCTTCGGGGGCGCTGCCCCCGAACCCTCGCCAAGGGGGGCTCATAAAATCATCATTGCCCCCCCCCCCCCCCCCCGGCGACAATTAAACAATGGGTGACTTTGTCGCCCTGTTACGAACTGGGGTCCAACACGGCGATACCTTTGAATAAAGAAGATAATCATGCTCCACACCCAACATCCTAGAAGCTGAAGAGTCCAAGTAAAACCAGGCTCTTCATCTGGTGTCTCCTTGAAAATAAAGTACCTACGAGCGACAATCTTATGAAGAGATCCTTCCACGAACCTTTTTGGTGTGTGCTCTGTCATTGTCGAAGAATCCATATATTATATGGTCATCGCATGTCATTTTATTATTACTATCTGGAATATTATATACCAAACACTAAACATTAGCATCAAATGGAGAGACCGTGATACTCTTAATGCCACCTGCAATAATTGGTGGAAAGAGGCATCCCTTGACAAACTTAAAAATCTACCTCTTTTGATCTGCTAAGGTATATGGCTTGGTCGAAATCGAAAGATTTTATTAGAAGTTGATTATCATCATGATCTTATTGGTGCTTAGATCCTCACAATTTAAAATCTCTTACCTAATGAGGAGATAAGGAACAGATCTCGCACTGTCCTCCCTGAGAACATCGGCCTATTTTGATGACTCCGCACAAAATGGACAATGCGATGGAGGGGACGTTCTATACCTCAATAACTATCATTATTTCAAATTACAATCTAGTCTGGGAACTAGCACGAATAATTTCTCTGAATTATATAGTCTAAATTTACTTTTGTTATTTGCACATGAAAAGGGATGTCGGCAACTACAGGTCTTTGGTGATTCACATGTTGTTATTGATTGGTTCAATCTTCATTCTACATGTCACGTGCACACACTCAAGACATTACTGGAGGATGTTCTCATGATTAAAGCACAATTTGATGTTATTATTTGTCAACACATATACAGGGAAAGGAACTTTCTTTCTGACCAACTTTCCAAGGCGGACATGCAGCAAGCTCGCATGACATGGTTGATTACCAAGCATAATGGTGACAAACACTACCAATATTATCATCTCCCCTTTATAGATTCACAACAGTCTGACCCAGAAACAGATTGCCACTTTTTCACACTTTTTTTATATGTCTCAATGGCGGATAGTGACCACAGCTACTGATAGATCTACATTTTTTGTTTTTACATGGGCAGTGGCTTATATAGCAGTCTTTGTTTTTACATGGACAATGACTTATATAACAGTTTTATACTTATGTTTAGAGTATGAAAACAATTTCATTTCAGTTCTTGAGAGTCTCATGCATGGTTGTATCACTCAGATGTTTGTTGAGTGATTAAATAGCCAATATCTTTATATGCCTTACACATCTATAGCATGTAATTTTCACTATTTTATATAATGGAAATTACGATTTTTTCTTTGCCGGGGGGGGATGATGATGATGATTAATGTCCACTAAGACCTATATGAGTTACTGGACTATGGTAAGAAACTAATGTTTTATTTCTATGCTCTAAAAGCAATGAGAGACACCATAATTTTGCTAACTTAAAAGGTCAAAAATATTATATGACAAATATTTTAAAAATTAAATGGAATGTGAGTATAAAATGGACAATAAGAAAATCTTATTTTTTATCTTCCACCCTTTAAGTATCCCAAAAGTTATAGAATAGTTCATGAACTAAATATTTTAAAATATAAATGAATTGGAGATAAAGTGTACCATTAAAACACTCATTAAAAATA
This sequence comes from Pinus tabuliformis, assembly GCA_031772625.1. NCBI lineage: Eukaryota > Viridiplantae > Streptophyta > Pinopsida > Pinales > Pinaceae > Pinus > Pinus tabuliformis. The sequence continues at coordinate 346,632,610 of CM062805.1, read as the reverse complement.
ACTTATATCCCATTTAAATTTATAAATAAATAAATAAACATTTACTTAACAATAAATAAATTCTAAGTTATAAATATATTTTTATTATAACACTGAAAAATACTAATCTAATTTGACAACTCCATGTTAAGTGCAAAAACCCTTTTCTCCTAATTAAATAAAAAATAAATTACAAATCTAATGAAAAAAAAGCCTCCAAACATAATAAAATGTGATTTCATCCAAAAGAATTATACTTTCTCTCTTGCACTAAGTAACTTTCTTTCATACTGGTAAAAGAAAACGACATCTCTAAGCATAATAAAAATGCCAAAGGCATAGCATCACATTAATTAAACATGACACTATTTTCGAATCACATTGTCGCCATGTTTCTACCAGTCTCCAAAGTTGATTCAATGAAAGTAGTCAGAGTTGAACACAAAAATAGAGATTATATAATGAAGCGAAGTATAATACAGAAAGCAGCAGAGAATTTATAAAACATTGTCGAGGAACACAAAAAAACAGAGATTATATAATGAAGCGAAGTATAATACAGAAAGCAGTAGTAAAGTGACAGAACATTAGTTCATTTTTTTAATATCAAAATTGTTAAGTCGGTAATCTTTATCTTAATTATAAATTTTGAGAATACTTTGGAATAGTAAACCAATAAGATTTTGGAGATATTTAAGAATCGAGTAGATTGATTTGACATTGATATTTTAATCTTTCCATTTTTAATGTCTTTTGAAACTGAAATCTACATAATTACTTGGGGATTGACTAATCTGGATCCATGAAAGATGCCACTATCTTTGTCTCAATTATAGATTTTGGAAATATTTCCCTATCATAAATAAATAACTAATTTTAAAAATACTTAAATGTCAAAATTGTTAAGGCCGCAATCTTTATCTTAATTATAGATTTTAGGAATATTTTGGAATAATAAAACTTTGAAAATATTTAATATAGATTTTAAAAATATTTTGAAATAATAAACCAATAAGACTTTGAAAACATTTAAGAATCCAATAAATTGATTTGGCATTGGCATTTCAAGCTTCTCATTTTCAATACTTTTGACACTAAAATATACCTAAATATACCTAACTACTTGGGAATTGAATAATATGGATTACTGATAAATGCCACCATCTTTATTTCAATTATAAATTTTGAAAATATTTCCCACTCATAAATAAATAGGGAGTTGTCTATAATGCGACTTTTTGAAGATTCCGGAAGAAATTGAGGTTAAATCTTATTTGTTGCAGTTAAAATGGTTTTTTAACTGCATATTTGGATTCAGCACCCTGAAAAACAACCCCTGGGACACCTTCATTGTGCAGAAACTAGCTATCAAACTTGCGATTTCAATAAATTCCTGCCGGATTTTGACCAGGAAAACCCGCCGGAAAGGCTTTCAAAAAGTCCCGTTATAGACAACTGCAATAAATAGCCAACTTGTCCTGACAATGAACCACACTGGTTGGTTCGAAACGTGTGGACGAATGATTTATCTTGTGATTTTCGCTGATAAACCACACTGGTTGGTTCGAAACTTGTGAACAAATGATTTATCTTGTGATTTTCGTCAAAAATCTTCTCTTAAACTTTATAAATACTTAGAAATAAATTACCTTTGATTTGACATTTAACGGTGTTGATAACCAAAGCAATCTCCCTTGTTCCTCAAAACATCTTTGCTGGTACCTGAACGCAGAAAAAACGAGCTTCTGTCCTCGACAGCTTCTACTTTAGAATCCAATAAATATTCATTTTCAAAGGTTATTTGTTTCAGGCTTGCCATTGCTTGAAGTCTCTTTTCTATGCATGGCAATCAGTGTGTTAGTTTTTGCAGAAAACAAAGCAGCAGAAAGCGATTGTACACATCTTAAAGAAATGCTGGGCGACCAGTAGATATTTTAATAATTAGCGACTTGAAAATAACGCAGCCGATGTGGGTTGCACGTCCAAAGCCACCGACAGAAACACAGTGGCACCGGTTGCTCGACATGCAAGCCACCACCATCTACATGTCGATGGATAGAATTTGCAATATAATATAAATTTAAGTTGTGTTTTGGATTAAAAGTACTCAATGTTATTATAATTTAGCAATATAGGAATATATTTAATATTCTACTAATAGACATACAAATAAATATAATAAATATAATAGTTAGTATTAAATATTAGAGTTAGTATAGGTTGTTTAGTTTAAATATAATTTAATTAAATAAATCAAGACAAAAATTTCATCACAAAAATAAAACAATTAATAAAACAATGTATTGTTGACATCACCAGAAATCAATAAATATGATTAACTAATATTGTTTATATTAACATACATAGATATATGTGCGTTTAATTTTTATTTATATATATATATATATATATATATATATATATTTGTTTATGGTTAAATTTATTAAAATATGTTTTTAATATAATAATAAGTAATTTTAAATTGAAAAAATTATAATTTATGAAAAAAAAATTAAAAATTAAAAAATAAATAAATTAGTAACTAATAGAAATGGAAGTTACTAAACAACTTATAATAAGACCTCAACCAATCACGCTACAAATAAATAAATTTAAATAATAATAAATAACAAAAATTGAATTCTTAATGTTAAACTATGCATAAACATAATTTTTTGGTCATACCCAACGAAAGACAAAACGTTATACCATGCCTACGCTAAACATAATAACTTGTAACTTAGCATCCTTTTGAAAGCAATAAGTTAAGATATAAAGGAGATTAAGATATAAAGGAGTGTGTCTTTATTTTTATTAGAAATTTTTTTTTTAGCTTTATCACAAAAAGTTAACATGTTAAGAAAACAAACACTTAGTATAACGGCCAGTTATGAACTTCCACATATTTTAATAATGAATTCTTTACCCGGAATGGAGTCTCTAAACACTTGTTTAGAGGATCTTATAGAGTAAGTTGATCTCTAATTTAATCATAATTTTAAAATTAAATTATAATTATTGTTATTATAATATTAAAAAATATAATTTCCAAAATGTTATTATTTTTTTAATTTTAAATAAATATATATTATTTTATTTTATTAAAAAAATATTAATTTTTATTCCAAAAAATTAATATAAATATAAAACAACTTAGATTTATCAAAAGTGAAAAAGTTGAAAGTATATATTTATTATATTGAATTTTTTTAATTTAATCTATTTTTATTTTATAATTTTATTTAAGTTTTATATATTTTTCTTTGGGAAAAATCATAATTTTATTAGTGAAAACAAAATTACATGTTGTAGGAGCTTGCAAAACATTCCATCATGCCAGTCATGATCACAAAGCCAATCAAAAATAAACTACAATAGTATGGAGATGGTCAGGCTACCCTTTTCTCCATTTCTTCTTTTCTACTTTTCGCCACTCTCCTTGTGAAGGAGTGGTTGATACAAGTGCTAACTGGTTCTCTGGATCCATTCTTAGAGTCTTCCTATCGGAGACTGAACATTCAGATACATGGTGTCATTGTAACCCTCCATCTTCATTACATTGATAGACCTTTTCGTCTATGATGTGGTGACTGGGATTTCAGGTGCTTCATGTTTTGCTTCCTCTTTTTCTGCCCTTTCTTGTGAATTTTGGACTTCTTCGTTGATAAGGGGATATGTTTCTTCTTCATCCTCTTTGTCTTCAGGCAGATACTAGGGAAATTGCCATCCCTTTGGTTGCTTCCATAGTTTCTTCTTCTTGCATTGTTATTTTTTGGCATCGGGACATGTATTTTGCATATGTCATGTCTATCGGCATATTTGACATCTGAAAGTCGTGTTCTCAAAATCTAGGAATTGAGTCCAGCATTTCTTGTTGTGTGTCAAGAGGATGCGATCTGGTATCCCTTTGTTGAGTTCCACCTCTACACATTCTGGCAAAAGTGAAGATTCTTTCCTCCACTCTTTGTGTATCAGTCTTTATGTATCGACCTAAGAGGTTCCCAATGCCTTCTAGTACTTTATGATGCCAGAAATGTAGGGGTAGATTATGCAGTCTAACCCACACCGACATTCTTGATACCACCATTGTATTGGCATCAAAATCTGGGAACCATGGGGTAATAAAAGACCCGTAGATCCCCAAAACCACGGGCCTTCATGCAATATATATTCTCGTTCTTCCGATGATGCAAACTTTACTATGAAGAATCCTTTGGAGGAGAGGTGTATTTCATAGTTTATTGTCCAAGTTGTAAAAATCCAGTGGAATAGATCCATTGGTTTTGGCCAATAACTGTTGAATTTGCATATGACGGCTTGGGCCTCATAAGTTGCACACAAATCATTTGTTTCTGCTAGATCTACAGTCAATGTTGGGGCTTGATTTAGATGCTCCACGATATAGGGATTAGGTATGTTGTGTGTCTGGTCTGGATTGGTTGAGGTAGTCGATTTCCCTTTTAAGATGTCTTTGAATGAGGTTCCTCCACTGCTTTGTCCTTGATTTAGTTATGTTGCCTTGGGAAGACTAGATCTAGATGCGCCCCTTGCTCCCTTTGATTTGCTCGGACCCGTGGAGCCTCCTCTCAGTCTCAGATTTAAGATGATGGTGGATGACGAATTAATATTGTAATCTTGGATTCTTAGATCATCCTGCATAGATTTGCCTTCGCAGATCAGGCTTTGTGTGAGCATCGGAATACCCATGATATGATGGATATTTTTCTTCAATGATTTGATGCTTTCTAAAGCCTCGACCCATAAGAGAACTGATTTACCGGCTGGAGTTTTAATGAAAACTTGAAAATATTTATGAACTTCCTGATCCATAAGTTTGACAAGCATTCTCTTTGATGTACATTTTGTGCCAGAGGACATATCCATGAGGTGTGGGAAAGATGATTGTGTGAGAGCAAAATGATCCACAAATTTATCTCGATCTGTAGAGATGACATGCAGATATGTTGAGTAACGCAGCACGTACCGCAGATCTAGGTTGGATCCGCTATCTCAACGGATATGTTCCCTCAGCAAGCTAAAAAAAACCCGCTCCCATAGCTTTAACCACAGATCTTCTATGGAGATCCTGCCGGGGAAATAAACCTTTGCCTCATCTGGTGGCCCTCCACCCAATCTTCTCAGTACCTTTACTGTAATAATGATATGGAGATAAACCTCTACAGCATCCAACGGCCCTTCTTTCGATCTATGCATTGTTTCTCCTGTGGTGATTTTTGGGCAGGGTATCGGCCTCAGATCCAAGATCACGCCAAAACTAAGCAAATTTGTACCCGACATAGATCTGTAGCACCCTTGGAGTCCATACGATCCACCCAACGAAGCAAGGTCGATCTGATTCCCTACAGCAACCCTCATCGCAACCCCAACCGTCGTTCTCATATTGCTCCGACCGCTACCTCCCCTTCTAAGTCTCAATTCAAGTAATGTTATTATTATTTTATATCATTAAGGAAAGTAATCAGTTTCAATTTCAGTCCAAGGGTTAGAGTGAGGTTGTTAGTACTAGGCCAAATCACAAGTATACTCACATAAAAGTTCACAAGACAAGAGGCCAATAGATAACTCCAATTGACATATATATATATATATATATATATATATATATAGATGAATTATGAGTTTACATTATTTTATTTTGTTTCGTTTCATAGTAGCTTAGATCTATTTTAACTCCTGATCTACCAAGTGCCGAGAGGGATCAAATCTCTTAACGTGAAAACCTCTTTAGAATGAAAAGAGATTTGATCTCTCCGAGTGCTTCGTAGATTGGATTTAAGATGGATCTAGGTTGGTTTAATTATTAATTATAATTATTTTTAATTCTTTTAATTTAATTTGGCCTAGTGAAATATTTTAATTAATAATTATAATTATTAACTTTATTATTTATTTTATTCTATTCTATTTAAATTTATTTTATTTTAATTTTTATGTAATTCTACTAAGTCAAAATGTTTAAACAAGACAAGACATTACAATATCTTATCAACTCAATAAAATATCTCATATCACTTGTAGAAAATTTGTATCAACATAAAAAGTTATTGTTAATTTATTTGTTTTAATATTTTGTTTATATTATCTAAAGAATTGCAAAGAAATTTGTTTAATTTCATTTAGTTTTTGTGAAAAAAAAATGAAAATTATTAGTGTTATAATTATTATAGAATTTAGTCATATATGTATGAGATGATTAACATGAAGGATAAAAAGACTCTTAGAATGGATTTAGTAAAAGTAAAAGAATTCAAGAAGAAGCATTTTTTCTTTCATATATATATATATGGGGAAGGGGATGTATGACGGTGAGTATGATCTAAAGTTCTATGAGTTGTAGGAGCATCAACAACTAGCTTATGGGTGAGTCAGAAACATAGGTGAAAGATGATGACAAAGATGGAAAGGGGAGAAACAAGTACAGGTAAAAGGTTTTGTGACACAAAGAATGGGTGATGAACCATGTACGAGGAGTTCCCCAAAGGATTGGTGAATACAGCGACTGGAAACCCATGTGCTCTGGTGGATGGTTACTCTTTTATAGATAACTTCAACTTATGTTTGTGGTTGCAAGTACAAAAGCAAAAGTGGAGAAGAATACCAAATATCAACCAAAGATGAAGACAAAGGACAACAAGGGAAAAAAAAAGGACCAATTTGATATTCATTTAAAAGGGGACAAAGGAAATATTCCTATTTGTAATGTTTAATAAATAATACGATGAGAAAATGTGATAGTGTAGACTTATTCTAGAAAATATAAGTGGGGTGGAGAAATGAAGAGAAATAATTAAATGTAGGGATGAATATTTTTGAGAAAATCATGGAGAGATTGAGGAAATATCATAGGAGATAGGGAATTTGTTGAGGGAATAATGGAACAAATTTTCCATTTGTGATGCATTTGTTATGGTGTCTTCATCTTATATAAGGATGCCATTTGTATACTAAATGTAAGAAGGGAGAATGATTTAATTAATAGAAAATTCCCCAAAGAGAGATTATTGCATGTTCATGTGCCCCTTCCTTTGCTTTGGGAAAGGGTGTGTTTTTAATTTCATGCAACCAAATTGCATCATAAATGGATTTGGGTTATAGAAGGCAAGGAGACTTAGAACAAGGACTTACTTTTCAATAGCTTCTTGATGCTTCTACCAAGGATTAAATATTCCTTGGTGATTCATAGTTCTTAAAACTAGTGGGTTATCTTTATGTTGAAGATAAAGTTTTCTATGAGATGGTTGGGTGTTTGCATGAAGATGTTACCTAATTTTGGTGCAAAGGGAGTGTGCAAGAGTAAAAATTTCAATAACATGCGAGCATTCTTAGAAACAAAAGAGAGCATTCATTTTTTAGCTTCATCATTTGCCAAACCTCCATGTCAAGTTCCTAAGGTGGCCTAGGAACACACAAGCATTATTTAAAAATTAACCTATGCATACTATTAATATGCACACCTTATTAATGCTCACATGTTACTAAAAAAATAATGTGTGTGCATTCCTTTGTGTATTAAAAAATAGTCCCAGGGTTTTCATTATTTCCCCAACTAAGATTGTTTCCCATTTGTTAACGTAGCTAGAATGCACATACACCCCTACTAGGGGTTCCTAGCTCCAGAAGCTTGATAGGTTTCCTAGTCATCTAGATTCAAAAGTAAGGCATCTTTCCTTGCTTCTTTTTTTTGAATGAAAGAAAAAATTGAAGGAATTTTTTTTAATATTGCATTGATTATATGTCATTACAATTGTTGAAAAGCTAGAACCAACTTAAGAAACCAACCCAAAAACAAAGCTACAAGAAAACATTAACTGGAAGGAAAATATAAACCCTGAAAACACAAATTACAAAATATTTAAATCAAATAAAAATATTGATTGAATAGCTTAGGAACACAAGGGAACCATCATAAGTTTCGTTAACCACATCCCTTGACAGTATTATTACCTCCATTGATTGTGACCATTATCAATTGAGAAGTATAACTGAATAAGGAACGGGATGAGAGAATTCTACTCAATGGTATTAGTGAAGAATAGGTTAAATATTTTAATGTAGCCAAAAAAATAATTGAGGGAATGATTTATTGACCCTAGATCCAACCAACCCTGTGATCTGACGAAGAGACATAATTGCATGGATTGGTGTATATTTGATTCATGGGAAGAGAATTGGATGACCCATTAGTTTATGGTTTTTTATAAACATCCTTGAAATAATAGGGAGGTTTCATTATGTTTTCTCCACAAATTGTGGGTCAAAGTTATGATTGATCTCCCAGTTCGATTGCATTGAATCATTCACAGTCCCTGTTCAAAATGGAAATGAAGGTCAATATCAAACCATACCAAGTTGAGATCGACACTTTGAAGCTAAATCACTGGTTGCAACAATTAGACGTGTATTTTGGTGTCCATCATATTGATGAAGAACAGAAGATTTCATTTGCATGGATGGAATTAGAGGGTCATGCCTTAACTTGGTGGGAAAGCTACACAGAGACCTTGAGGTTGGAGGTAGATCCTCTAGTGACTAAGTGGAAGGACTTAAAAACCCTCATAAAGTCAGAGTTTTACCCTATCAGATATGTAGAGGACCAATGGATCTGGTGGCACTACTTAAGGCAGAAGCAGGGGTAAAGTGTACAAGAGTACACCACAGGGTTCAAAAAGATGGCCATAATGTTGTGTATCTCCTTAAAGAACCTAAATGTACTCCTCGTGTGTCTATGGGGTCTACACAACCATTTCGAAAGCAAGTGATGTTGTTCAAGCCCATATCAATGGACGAGGTTTATGTGTAGGCACAATACTTAGAGAACATAAGCCTAAAGAAAGGGAAATCAAATGGATCCAAGCAGAAGGAGCAACGAAATGATTCTAAGGAGGGGAAGAAGAAGTAGAAAGGGGTGAATATAAAAAGATGGTAGACACAGCACATCAATGCAAAAATCCTAGCAAGCACTGCAACATTGATGGCCATACAGAGGATAAGTGTTGGAATTTGCATTCATGAATTAACCGAAGAACAAAAAGAAATACAATAAGAAGAAGACTCTCGTGGCCACCTATTCGAGCAACTGGGTTCAAAGCATCTCAGATATTGATGAGAAGTTTGTGTGCATGTCAATGAAAAAGGAGGTGAATCTGAGTAGACTTCAATGATAACATGAGAAAGAAATGACCAAAATCCTCCACATAAAGATACAGGTGAAGAAGACAAAGATTGATACTATGTTTGACTCAGGATCACAGACGATTCTCATTGTATCAAAGCTAATCAGCAAATTGGCATTGGAAATATGTGATCATCTAAGCCCATATCCATTGGGATGGGTAAATAAGGATGTGGAGTTGAAGGTAAAAAACAATGCAAATTTATATTTTCCAGCAGTGTTGATTTTTAATGAAGTAGAAATAGATGTAGTTCCCTTTGATGTATGTGGAGTCGTGTTTGCAAATCCCTATATGTACATGTGAGATGCAATATTCATGCAAAGAACCAACTAGTACCAACTCGTCAAGGATGGAAAATCATTCACCATCAATGAGCATAGATGCAAGTCAAAAATTTCATTGGTAAGTGCCAACCAATCCAAGAAATTGATCAATTCCATCAAGAAGTATGTTTTACTATTTTTAAGATAAAATAAGTTTGTAGAAGAGTTTGTAAGAGGCAAGGCATCCCTATAGGGGTGTACTAAGAAACATAAACAACAAATATGAAAGTTGCTACAGGTATATAGGAATGTGTTTTAGGACTCTAAAGCATTACCACCCAAGAGGGAAGTGGAGCATGAGATCCATTTATTGCTAAACTCCCCATTGCCAAACTTTGGGTTGTACAGACAGTTTGTTATAGAAGAAAGTGAGGTGAAGAAACAATTGCAGCAACGACTGGAACAGGGTATCATTCGACCAAGTACATCACCATGTGGGTCACCCATCATCATTGTGCCAAAGAAGGATAGGACTTGGCGGATGTATATTTCTTATAAAGCATTGAACAAAATAACGCTCAAGAATAGGTACCCCTACCCAAGATAGATGATTCGTTGGATTAGTTGTAACAAGCGAAATACTTCACCAAGATGGACTCAAAGTCTGGATATCACTGGGTTCAAGTCAAAGAAGAAGATACCTGGAAAACCTCCTTCAAAAATAGGCAAGTTTTGGATAAGTGGTTAGTAATTCCATTTGGCCTATGTAATGCACCAACTACATTTATGAGGTTAATGAATGATATATTGTGTTTTTTTATAAATTCATTTGTTATTTTCTATTTGGATGATATACTAGTATATAGTGCTACTTGGGAGGAGCACATCTTCACTTTTGTAGTAGGTGTTGTAAATATTAAATAAGCATCAGTTGTTAGCAAATATCAAGTGTGATTTTTCACATCAGTATTTGGTGTATTTGGGGTATGTGATAGGTTGAGGAGATTTGAAGATAGATCTTGTAAAGATGGAGGCCATCGTGAAATGGCTAGTGCCTCCTAATGTTTCTAAGATTAAGACTTTCATTGGGGCAACACAATACCTAAGGAAATTCATAGCCTTGTCTTCAACGGTAGCAGCGCCACTACACACCATAACAACAAGTGGAAAGAGTTTTCTATGGGGAAAGGGTCAACAGAGGGCCTTTGAGAAGTTAAAGAAGACGATTAGTCGAGCACCAATTTTGGAATTACCAAACTTGCAATAGCCCTTTGAAGTGAAGATAGATGTGAGTGGGTATATTATGGGAGCGGTCCTTATGCAGTAGCGCATATATGCTACCATTCTAAATTATTTCATGGGGCAATTCTTAACTACATCTCATATGACAAGGAAATTTATGCCATGTTGCAAGTTGTGAAGAAATGGAAACACAATCTAATGGGAAAGGAGAAAGTAACCCACATAGATAACCAGCCACTATAGTACTTGTAGGCCCAGAGTATGATATATCAGAATAGGCATTACAAGTGGATGGGGTTTCTATAACAATTTAATTTAGTGATCAAGTACAAGAAGGGCAACACAAACAATTTGGTCGGTGGTCATTCAAGGCCACCCACATTAAAGATCACGTCTTTGGGAACTCTAATTCACATGGAGCCATTCACCCAATATGCATACAGAGAGGCATATTCAGAGGATGAGGACTTCAGGGAGGTGTTTTAGCAGTTGTGTAGTCAAATTCATGTGCAAGATGGCGACACTATCGTTGACTACCATCACCAGGATGGGTTACTCTACAAGATAGATAAGTTATGTGTTCCTAAAGGTGAGCAATTTTAGTTGATTAGAGAGGCTCACGCCTTTAAGGTTTCAAGGCACTTTGGTTTAGGGAAGATAGTGGCCAACTTGCAAAGGTATATGTATTGGCCCAAGATGCAAAAAGGTAACTAGGTTCATAAGAGGATGCATTATTTATTGTACCAACAAGACTAGCAAAAGGAAACGGGGTCTATATCATCCCTTACATGTACCCACTCGTCCTTACAAAAGTATTTCCATGGAATTTGTGGGAGGTTTACGAACAACAAGGAAGGGACATGACTACCTATTCATGGTAGTTGACAGGTTCAGCAATATGTGTGTTATGATGCCTTATAAAAAGACCATTAGTGGGTAAGAAGTAGAAAACTCGTTCTTCGGAAAGGTATGGGTGCACTTTGGGATACCAAAGAGCATCATTTCAAAAAGGGACACGAGATTCCTCAGTACATTTTGGACTACATTGTGGGAGAAGACGGACATGAAGTTGAAGAGGCCTACAACATTCCATCCTCGGACATATGGGAAAACAAAAGTAGTCAACAAGACTTAGGTGCAACTTTTGAATGGTTATAATTAGAAGCATCCGAAGACCTGGGATGAAAATATGTTATAGATATAGCACTCTTATAATAGAGCAATCCAAACTTCTACTGGTAACTCCCCATTTGAAACTTATTTTGGATATTTATCACCTTCACCTTTGGATATTTCATATGGTCAGCATGGAGGAGTAAGGGAGGATCTTACAGAAGATGCCTTAAGGGTTAAAAAAAAATTGATAAGATTAGGCACATCCATATATAGGTACATGAGACACTACAAAATTCACTAGAAAAATATGAGGCCAGGCATGATCAATATAGAACATAGAAGTTTTTCAAGGTGGGAGACAGAGTATGGGTATGGTTGAACAAGGAGAGGTTATAGGGTCCCGGTAAGAAAATCAAGGCTTTATGGTATGGTCCCTTCAAGATACTAGAAAAGGTGGTTGATAATGCCTATTGACTCATTCTACCACCATACATGTGAATTTACTCAGTTTTGAATTTAGAGAATATAAAACTCTATGAGCCTTCCATGTTAGATCAGAAAGAGGAACAGGTCCTACCTTCTATCGAGGATTTGGCACTAGATGCTCAAACAGAATTGACAGAATATATCATTTTGTAGAAGAGGTCCATAACGACAAGACAAGGGCAGCATGATCTTTGGTATATTGTGTTGAAAGGACAAGTTCCAAGCAAAGCTAAATGGTACACCTAAGAGAAGGTGGAGGAATGTTTTCCTCACCTCATTTAGTAAAAGCTTTTTGGGACCAAAATCCTCTCAAAATGAGGAGGTGTGATCCATATTGCATTATTATATTGTTTTTCATTCATCTTGGTGCTTTCAAAGTAGAAAAAGTGGAGGAATCAACTCACATGACCATTTTTACCAACGGGACCCAGTTTGGAAAATTGGGGTCTCAAATATTCTAGGAGCATTTTGAGGCCTCAAACGATGTTTTTTTTGGGGTAAAACTTTACCATTTTGGTGTGGCACCTCTTTTATATATTCTACACACATATACCTTTCCAACAACGTAAGAATAGCGTTAATCAGACTATGTATGCAAAAGTTATGCCACTCAGAAATTGACCTTCCTATTTTCACCACCATAATTCGAGAGGATGCCATGTCAACCCCCATTATTAAAGGAAAAGCGATTATGATGAAGAAGACTCCATATTTTAACCCTAGTTAACATTTGAGGTAGTCAAACCTAACCACCAGTAGGTTATCGCGTTGTGTTATAACCGGGCCACTAGGAGGAAAAGGGGTTCCATTCTTTTTGATGCATATGTTCCATAGATGAGAAAAAATAGTCGAGAGGGATAGGATATTGAGCACACAAAGAGGAATTATGATCTATAGTAGTACATGGGCCACAACCCATACTTCTTTGTACTTGCATCCATTTTCTATTTAGAGAAAGAGAGTTGAGTGACCTGGCCTTCCAGCTGGGTTTTCTCTTAAAAGGATTTCCCAAGTCATATTTTGTGTCAAATCATGGTTTGTGAGTTTTTATTTCATTATTCTCTATTTTCTGCATAAACTTTTTTTGCATGCATATGCAATTAAAAGTAATCTAGAAATCTAAATAGAAATAAAACCCTAATAGTGTTGATTTTATTCAGGTTCCTAGGCACCTTAGGGAGGGCCCACCCAAAATCTCTCTGAAACCCTTTTGTACCTTTATACTTCATTTCTATGTTGATTTCTTAAATTGTGATAGTTTATTTCAATGTTTTAGTTAAGTAGAGTGAATAGTGAATTTTTATATTTCTTGTAGACACTTAAGGATCTAATTTTTTTAATTGTTGAGTTATTATCATAAATTACATATTCTATATGTAACTTCTTTTATCATTTTTTATCTTCATTTCATTAGATTGTTACACTTATACCAATTCTAGAAGTTTCCTATAGAACTACATGTTTTCCTATATTATTAATTACAAAGCTTCCTGTATAATAGTCTAATAGGTTTGACTTTGCATCATTTCTCATATTTTTATGTTATTCATCTAAAGGATACCTTGAATAGTCATCTTAGGCATGATCTAGCGAATGAGGGGAGGTTAAAGAGAAAATTGTCAAATCTATAGGATTACATTATAGGACTATAGATTTCATTATTACTTCTTTCTATGTGGTTTGAATTGTTGTTCTGAAAAGTAGTTTATGGTTGATTTCCTTACAAGAGTAGTATAGTTATTTTATTAAAGAATATCATAGTCTTCATTTCCTTCAAACTTTACTTTCTTGTACTTCATTTCCTACAACTTTACTTTCCTGTATTTTGTTTCCTACAACTCTAATTTTGCACTTTGTTTCTTCCACTCTAACTAATGCATTTGCATCCCTTGTAAGTTTAATCCAAGTAGAGACAAAATCTCTGGACACAGGTAGTTTATTACAAATACATTTGGCCTCATAATATTTTGGACTGGGCCCGCTTCCCTACCTGGTCTACATCGGGATGCTCCTCGGTTTGGAAGGCCTTAATTCTATCCCTTCCTCTTATCCGGAACAATCTTGCTTGGCGCATAAATGATGGGTGGACGGGCAGAATTGGTTTGGATCCCTGGATAAATTGTGGGGGTAGACACATTCTTAGCCCAGACCTTTTACTGCATTTACAGGCCCAGGATATTCGGCATTTTGCACAAATTGCAGACCAACAGCGCTCGGATATCTTTTCACAAGCCTGGAAATCTGCTCAGCAAATGAACCTCCCTATCCAATGGCATCAGGAATGGGATCGATACACGGAGGCCTTATCTGAATCTCATGTTCGAATTAAGCAAGGCCCGGATGAGCTCATTTGGTGCTATGCCGACCATGGTATATATGCACCAAAATTGGGATACACTGCGCTCATATCTCATAGAATGCCTGAGGTGATACAGCCTTGGTGGCATGCTATTTGGAAGCTGAAGGCATCTCCCCGATCCAAACTTTTCTTTTGGTGTGCTCTTTATGGCAATGTGCCCACAGGTGAACACCTCACCCACAGAGCATTATGTGGCCCATCTTGGTGTATTTTCTGCAAAAGTGCATCAGAGTCTCAGGACCATATATTCCTTCTATGCCCTGTAATCATAAACCTGTGGAATAACATATGCAACCTGCTGGGAATTGCAGTAAACTGGAGAGGAAATGATATCAGGAATGCATGGGATACTTGGTCGCTCAGCCACCCGGGAACCAAAATTCAAAACCTTCCACCTGTGGCTACTTGGTTTATATGGCTTGCCCGAAATCGGGCCATATTTGAGGATCGAATTATATCATGGGGCAGGGTAGAAGCCTCCATTGTTTCAGCTTATCATGAGCTCCCGGACCCTCCTCCCCCTCGTCCGAGATCCATTCGACCTATGCCCGAAATTGACAGAACCATCCCGTGGGCATTTTTCGACGGAGCAGCAAATCAGGAAGGATGTGGCGGGGGGTTTGTCCTGCACCTCAATGAACACCACCGATTCCTTGTCAAAATAGGCGTAGGCAATGGAACAAACAACTTCGCTGAACTCTCTGTTGTTCACAGCCTCCTCCATTTTGCATTAACACATCAGCATACTAGCATCAATATTTTTGGGGACTCTATGGTGGTTATAAACTGGATCAACAATATCACAAATTGTCATACACACACTCTCAGTAACTTGCTACATGATACTCTCATTCTCAAAGCAGCTTTTAATCATTGCTCATGTTTGCATATTTACAGAGAGCATAACAGCGAGGCTGACAAATTATCCAAAGAGGCCTCGACACTTCCTCGAGGCGAGTGGATAACCGTGGAGCAGAATGGAGCAGAGGTGCATCAGTTTTATCACAGGCCATTCATAGAACATAGAGATCAAAGGGACAACAGTCCCAACAACGGATAGGCTATGGCGATTTTGTTTCTTTTTTGGATATCAGAAGTACATAGAACATGGAATATGTATATATATAGAACTTTCTTATAGATATTAAGCACAGACAGATGAATGTACACAGAACAGTTTGGTTGATGACTACAGAACAACACTATGAAAGTTGTTTTTTGTATGAACAATACAAGTAATGCCTCGGCATCTGCTATATGTAATTTTCAAAATTAATGAAAGTTACTGATTTTTCCAGTGGAAAAAAGTTTAATCCAAGTTGAGTGATTATTAATCAACATGACTACCCCTTTCACCTAATTAGAAAGAATAATTGATTTCATAGGTTATTGTGCATTGAGAATAAGGAAAATTGTGAGTTTTTGTAAAAAAATTGAGGCCTC
The DNA here is from genome assembly GCA_031772625.1 of Pinus tabuliformis. Lineage (NCBI taxonomy): Eukaryota > Viridiplantae > Streptophyta > Pinopsida > Pinales > Pinaceae > Pinus > Pinus tabuliformis. The sequence continues at coordinate 346,616,528 of CM062805.1, read as the reverse complement.
CGAGACAACAACATTATTGCTTGAATATTAAGGGTTGTCGATTTTTGGTGTCATTGATGGGAAGGTGTAAAAAGTCTACAAGCATTTCTTTTTCTCTCCTATAATAGAAAACAATAACGAAATTTTCTTCCTATTTAACTATGCATGCATGGCTCCTAGACTTAGAGATAAGCTAGGAAAATTTTAGCCAAAAACCCCCACCCCTAATCCTACAAGTAGTGTTAGTAAATTATATATTACATAGCAATGGAACACATAAAATATTGCACAAATATAAACACAGAAAATGCATAAAACAAGAGAGACACAGATATACGTGGTTCACCCAGTTTGGGCTACGTCCACGGAGAAACAGCCAGTCCTTCCTTTTATATTATCCAGCAAACTAAAGAGATACAAGCTACAGTAGATCCATTGTAATTCCCTCTTCTCTCTCAATCTCCTCTCTCTTCCTCACTCAGAATACAGATCTACATAGACGCAATACAATTTCCTCATATATAGCGAGGGGTTGTCTTCTAGGGCAAAAAACCCTAAATTAAACATAACTTCTACCATCAGATCTCTGCCTAATGAATGGCACAGATTGACTGCGAAATTACAACATTTTACAAGGCAAATTTACATCTATTTTTAGCTTCGGGGGCGCTGCCCCCCATCCCCCCGCCAAGGGGGGGCTCCCAAAGGTCGCAGCCGCCCCCTCGTGGACCCCCCCTACAGCGAATATTTTACGGGCGACGGCAAGACTGGGGTTCAATGCAGCGATAACTTTGAATACAGAAGATAATCAGGCTCCACACCCAACAATCTCCCACTTGGAGACTGATTATAGCAACTCCACCGCTGCTTCATTTGTTGGACAACAACTTCACTTTGGACCTGGCTGTTTCTCATCTTCTTCATCATACTTGAAGACCAATTGAAACTAAGCGGATTCTCAGTTTCTCCTCGGTTACAACTTTTGTTAACATATCTGCAGGATTTCGGCTAGTGTGTATCTTTTCTAGCTTCAACTGTCCATCTTCCAATGCTGACCGTATGAAATGGTACCTACAGTAAACACATACCCTATCGTGCTCCTCCTGTTATCTCTATCACCCGCCATATCTGCATCAACATATCCCTGTAGAGAAATGTTTGAACCACCAAAGCATAATGCTTGATTTGTGGTACCTCTCAAATACCTGAGAATGCACTTCACCGCCATCCAATGTTCTTTTCCTGGATTGTTCATGTACTTGCTTACAACTCCCATTGCATGTGCAATATCGGGCCTTGTGCGGACCATTGCATACATTAAGCTTCCAACTGTTGATGCATATGGAACTTTAGACATATGAACCATTTCTTCCTGAGTCTTGGGACACTCCTCCTTACTTAATTTGAAATGGTTAGCCAAAGGTATACTAACTGGTTTTTCATTCTGCATAATAAACCTTTTCAACACCTTTTCTATGTACTCACTTTGAGACAATGTTAATTTTTTATTCTTCATGTCTCTAGTTATTCTCATACCAAGGATTTGTTTTGCAGCACCTAAATCCTTCATTGCAAATGAGTTCGCCAATTTTCTTTTGAGCACATTTATTTCCTGCATGTTAGAACCTGCAACAAGCATGTCATCTACATACAATAACAGTATAATATAACTGCCATCGTTTTGCCTTTTAAGATAAACACAATGATCAGAGTGACATCTAGTATAACCTTGTTCAGACATAAACCTGTCAAATTTTAGATACCACTGCCTTGGATCCTGTTTTAAGCCATACAAGCTCTTCTTCAAGCTTCACACTAGTTTCTCCTTCCCTTTTACCTCATATCCTTGTGGCTGAAGCATATATATATATATCTTCCTCCAAATCCCCATGGAGAAAGGTTGTATTTACATCTAACTGCTCAAGATGAAAATCTTCAGTTGCTACTAGACTTAAAATAGTTCTAATTGAAGTCATTTTAACAACAGGAGAAAATATCTCTTCAAAGTCTATATCCTTTTTCTGTGCAAACCCTTTCACCACAAATCTAGATTTATATCTTTTTCTACCTCCATCTTCTTCCTTCAACTTGTAAACCCATTTATTCTGCAATATTGTTTTACCTGCAGGTAACCTGAATAAGTCCCAAGTCTGGTTTTGTGCTAAGGAGTCCATCTCTTCTTTCATGGCTTGCTCCCACTTCTTCCTGGTTTCTACCTGTATTGCTTCTTCATAACATTCTGGTTCACCAGAATCAGTCAACAATACATAATATAATGAAGGAGAGTATCGTTCAAGGGGTCTACTTATCCTGGTAGATCTTCTAACACCACTTCCAGGTGTTTGAGGTGCTTGTTGTTGTTGTGGTTGTTGTTCTGGATGTTGATCATTATGATTTTCAGGCACCATCATTTTTTCTGTGATCTCGTCAAGCACTGTGTATTCTCTGTTTTCTTTTTCCTGTTTCTTTTCCTACAGTTGATCCTTATACAAAACCTTTTCATTGAATATGACATCTCTACTCCTAATGATTTTGTGTTTTTCATAATCATAAAAGCGATAACCGAAATCATTAACATCATATCCAATAAAGGTACATTTCTTTGATTTTGCCTCAAGCTTTATTCTATTTTCTTTATTAATGTGGGCAAAGGCTTCACAACCAAAAGTCTTTAAAAAAGAGTAGTTTACTTTTTTACCTGTCCATGCCTCCTCTGGAATACCACCATCCAAGGAACTTGAATGCCCTCTGTTTATTAGATAAACAGCAGTATCTACAGCATCTGCCCAAAATTGTAAAGGCAATCCTGCATGCAATCTCATGCACCTTGCACGCTCCATGATTGTCATGTTCATCCTTTCTGACACACCATTTTCTTGTGGTGTTCCTGGAACTGTCTTCTCTCTGTGAATTCTATTCTCTGAACAGTACCTATCAAACTCTTTGCTGCAATATTCACCTCCATTGTCTTATCTGAGACACTTCAACCTTTTTCCTGTCTCATTTTCAACCAAAGCTTTCCATTTCTTGAAAGTATCACATACATTAGATTTATTTCGAATACAATAAATCCTGGTTTTTCTGATTACATCATCAATAAAGGTAACATAATAATGAGAGCCACCAAGAGATGATACCTGAGTGGGTCCCCATACATCTATATGCACAAGCTCTAATTTTCGCTCTTCTTTTCTTTCCAAACTCTGAGGAATCTGACTCTTTTCTGTTTTCCATAAACACAATTCTCACAGAATTTTAAATCAACATGCTTCAAACCTGGCAACAAATTTCTTGAGTGAAGAATCTGCATCCCCTTCTCACTCATGTGCCTGAGATTATGATGCCACAATGTCATATCTTCTCCTGTAGAGGTTAAAGCATTAACAGAATTAGAAATACCATTGCATAAATACAATGTACCAACCTTTTCTCCTTTTGCTATTACCAGGGATCCTTTAGTGACCTTCCAGGTTTTATTTGTAAAAGTAGTCACACAACCTTCACCACCCAACTGCCCTGTTGAAATAATATTTTTCTTCAGATCTGGAACATGTCTTACCTCCTTCAATAGCCATTGATTTCCATTCTGTTGTTTTATGAAAACTGTACCCATTCCAATGATTTTACAGGGTTTATCATCACCCAATCGAACCTGTCCAAAATCTCCTTGAACATAATCATGAAAATGTTTCCTATCAGGTGTGGCATGGAATGAGGCCCCTGAATCTACCACCCAGGCATCAATAATATTTTCTAAAGAAAGAATCAAAGCATCTTGCAACACATCACCTGTTACATTCGCTTCATGATTATTTTCTTGCTGCGTGTCTCCTTCTTTTCCCTTTCGAGACTTGCAGTCTTTCTTCAGGTGTCCTTTCTTCCTGCATTTCCAGCACACTATCCCCGATCTAGACTTGGATCTGCCTTTTCTTAACTTACTGCGATATCAAGGGCTCTTTCCTCTTTCCGTTTTTCTTCCCCTAGTCTCTGCAGTCAAAGCATTACCTGATATCTCACCGAAGATTTTCCATCGCATTTCCTCGCTAAGGATTGCACCAACAACATCATCAAACTTTAAAGTACTAGATCCAGAGATAGAGTTACTAATGGCCATAACTAAACCATTCCAACTTTCTAGCAATGAGAACAGAAATAACAAAGCCCTAAATTCATCATCAAAAGTTACCCCTACAGAACTTAACTGACTGGTAACTGTATTAAATTCATTTAAATGATCAGCAACATATCCACCTTCTAACATTTTCATATTAAATAAACGCTTCATAAGAAATACCTTATTTGAGGCCGAGGGTTTTTCATATAGTTTGGCCAATGTCGACATTAAACCCTCTTTTTTTGTTTCCTTTGAAATATTAAACGCTACCGACGCCGCTAGGCACAGTCGTATTGTTCCAAGTGCCTTTCTGTCGAGAATATCCCATTTTGTGTCTGTCATACTCATCGGCTTCTTTGCCTTTCTGCTCAATGGTTGGTACAGATCTCTCTGATACAGATAATCTTCCATCTGCATCTTCCACAGCTGGTAATTTTGGTCGTTGAATTTTTCGACCCTAAACCTACCATCTTCCGCCATTGCTTCCACTCAAACCAGGAACCCTTCTCTCCTGCAATTTTATCAGCCAAATAGACCTTCGGCTCTGATACCAATTGTTAGTAAATTATATATTACAGAGTAATGGAACACATAAAATATTGCAGAAATATAAACACAGAAAATGCATAAAACAAGAGAGACACAGATATACATGGTTCACCCAGTTTGGGCTACGTCCACGGAGAAAAAGCCAGTCCTTCTTTTTATATTATCCAGCAAACTAAAGAGATACAACTTACAACAGATCCGCTATAATTCCCTCTTCGCTCTCAATCTCCCCTCTCTTCCTCACTCAGAATATAGATCTACATAGACGCAATACAATTCCCTCATATATAGCAAGGGGTTGCCTTCTAGGGCAAAAAACCCTAAATTAAACAACTTCTACCGTTAGATCTCCACCTAATGAACGACCCAGATTGACTACGAAATTACAATGTTTTACAAGGAAATTTTACATCTATTTTTAGCTTTGGGGGCACTTCCCCGGATCCCCTCGCCAGGGGGGGGGCTTCCAAAGGTCGCAACCACCCCCTGTGGACCCCCCCTGCAGCGAATATTTTACGGGTGGTGTTGCTGCCCCATTACGAACTTGGGTCCAATGCGATGATACCTTTGAATACAGAAGACAATCAGGCTCCACACCCAACAAGTAGCAGTCAGTAGCAGTCAATTGATTGTGAAACATTACATTCAATAGCAACAATCTTTGAGACTTATCTAGAAGATTTGGATAGGTAATTTGAGACCCTTTTACAAGGAGGTAACTCCCCATCTCGCTATAAAATGGTTGAAGATGTAGATCAACCTTAGGTCTTTATCTAAGAGACTAATGTGCAAGCTAGGATGAAAAATATCAACCCATTTGTACTCCCCCGCTTCTATGGGCTAAACATTGCAGATCCTGACCCTTTTCTATTTGAGTTTGTTGTAGTGTGTGGGACTTATTACAATCTTACCAATGAACAAAAACTCAAGCTCTTCCCTTCTAGATTGAAGGATGTAGCTCTAAGGTGGTTCATGAATCTTGAAGGGAACAATATTTCTAATTAGGAATAAATTGAATAAACCTTCAACAATAATACAAATATTATTTTTGATTTCAAGATACAAGGGATGAGATTTTTCAAATGGCCCAAGTGGACAATGAATCCTTGGATGACTTTGAAGAAAGATTTTAGTTGAGCTACAGGAGAACACACAATTGCACCATGTATGATGACTCTCTGAAACTTGTTATTTTGAGGGGGGTGAGAAAAAACTTGATGGATACATTGAATATCCTAGCTAATGGATATATCTACCAACTGGATTAAGCTACTATTAAACAACTTTTCAAAAAAAATTATAGAGAAAACAAGACTAAAGGTAGATCTAGTAGAGGTTTGGTAATTCCTTGTACATATTCCCTTGTTCTTACAAAGAATTAAATAGGAGGAACGTTAGAAGATGTGAAAATGAAAATATTTCACTCACTAGCCTTGCAAATGGACACACTGCGTGACTCAAAATTAGGCTCAAAACTCAAAGTGGCAAAATCTTGATAAACTTAGCTTCAGATCTAAGTGCTCGTCATCGTGATTCCAATAGTGCGAATGACACTCGAATCTAAGCTCATATGAAGAAGTTAGAGCCATTCAAAGTTCAGGTTTAACTTGGACAGATGGCAGGAGAAGATGACGTGGCAAGACTCTTTAGCGAATGGGGAAGTGCCAAGTGGTAGGCCACTATTGGCCTCGCATTTCACAAATCACATATCACAGGTGGGTTGGCATTAAAGAATCGGCCCCAGAACAAGCCAGGGTGCGATGCGATAATTGTAATCGTGAATCGCAAAAGGGAAGCTACAGAAATCGGCCCCCAGCGTACCGAGTTGCAATGCGATATATGTTATCCCCTGACTCCATTGATTGCAATTTACGATGGATCCTGGATGCGATAAGATTATGGGTATCAGTTGATAGTTTCGTCCGATCCGTCGTTTATCATAATCGCATATCGCCCGCGCCGTGTTCACAAACCATAAGACCCGCTGGTTCTCGCCGATTGCAATTTATGATGGAGTTATTGGTGCCAATAGCTTATGGCTACCACGTGGTGAAATTTTCACCCAGTTAGCACTTTTTGGAGCGAAATTGTAGGATCATGCCAGAAATGGTGCAATTTGTGGAGTGAATATTGGGAAAACTAGGAGAGGTCATAACTTGAGTTTTCCACCAAATTGGATGTAAAAAGAGGCTAGATAGCCATTTTTGGACATTCTGGACTCATTGGAGTAAGTTTCAAAAGCATTTGAGCATTGTAAACACATATTTTTACACTTTTGAGCATAATAGAGAGACTCAAGCCATTAGAACCTGGACCAAGGAGACATAGCCCAGGAGGGGTGAACTCCTTTATCATTTCCTGTTGTAATGTGTTTTTGATGTTGTTCTGTACATGTTTATGCTGTTTTTTAGTCTCTTACTTATGTTAAATTTCTCATAAAATTAACATAAAAAAACTCATCATTTCACTTGCAAAAATTCATGAATCCTTAAGCCTAATGAAAGAATTTTGTTTCTAATCTGAGGAGGATCTTAGCACAGCAATCTATTATTCTAAATCAGATCACTTTTGGTATCAGAGAACTAGGTTTGCTTTGTGAAAGAAGGATTTAAATGTTTGCAAGTTTATGTCATGCTTACAAGGTTAAAACTCAAAAGAGGAGAAGGGAAGTTGGTTGGAAGCCCTAAAGTTGGGTCAAGGGGAAGGAGAGCAATGTTGCCACAATCTCCAACACAAATTCAACCTCGAGTTGTAATTGAGACTCTAGAGATCATTTCTCATGAAGGAGAACCTACAAACATGACAGAAGATGAGAAGACCTTCAGAAAGGCTTTCTTTGATATGACAGAGATGGTAAAGGTCCTCTATGAAGAGAGGAATACTAGGTTGCAAGGGGAAAGTTCCAAACCTCCCAAAGGAGAAGGCTCTTCAGGAGGAGGTAATGGAAATGGAGACAAACCTCCACCCTCTCCACCACCTTCTTCACAAACATCTTCACCCTCTTCCACTAACACTCATCATCATACTTCAAAAGGAACTCGAAAAACACCTTTTTTTAAACTTGATGTTAAATTTGAGATGCCCATGTATAATGGTGAAGTGAATGTAGTGAAGCTTGATAATTGGATTCGTCAATTGGAGGTCTATTTCAGGATTCAAAACCTTCAAGAGGATGACATAAAGATTGAGTTAGATTCCTTGAGAATGGAGGGTGCGGCACTAGTATGGTGGGAATCAAAGGCCCAAGAGGAGATTAAAAAACACGATAAGATATCAATTTCTTGGAATTATTTCATTGTTGCAATCAAAAGACAATTCTACCCTCTAGCTTATATGCAGAAAGTCATCATGAATTGGCAGAGCTTTAGACAACTTAAAGGTCAAAATGTGCAAGATTACACCCAAGAATTCAGAAAAAGGTCTTTGATGTTAGGTATAGATTTACAATCACATGACACATTGTTGAAGTACATAGGGGGTTTTACACAGTTACCTGAGGCATATTATCTTAATGTTTAATCCCAATAATCTAGATGATGTGTGTGTGCAAGCCACTCATCTTGAGGAAAGAGGGAAAAATACCCCAGAAGAAGGTAGTAAAAAGTCATTTAAGAGTAAAGGAAAGGAAAAGGCTTTCAAAGGGAAGAAAAAGAAAAATGTGTTTATCAAAAAAGAAGGAGGCAAAGTTACATGCAAACATTATTCCAAGGAGGGTCACGATGAAGCTCATTTTTGGAAGCTTCATCCGAAAAAGAGACCAAAGAGAAACAACAACAAGGGAAAACAAAAGACAACTGCAACCACTCAACAGGATTTGGGATCCGATTCGGGTGATGAAACTAAGATCACAACCATGGGGTTAAAAGGAAAAGAATCCATTGCTAGCACTAGTTCTTCAAACTCACAAAATGAAACGATAAATGAAAAGAGGAGAATAGAACTTTTTCACATGAGGGTGATCTCAAAACACAACAAGATTGATACGCTTTTTGATAGTGGCTCTCAAGCCAATCTTATCTCTGAAAACATTGTCAAAAGTTTAAACTTGGAAACCGTTCCACATCATAAACCATATCCACTTGGATGGGTGTGTGACAATGCGCAATTGCAAGTTACTAGAAAGTGTAAACTAAAATTCGCCATTACTGCAAATTTCATAGATGAAGTGGAGCTTGATGTTGTGTCGTTAGATATTTGTGGCATAGTTTTGGGTAGCCCGTACCTTTATGACAGAAAATATATCTTCCATAGACATGAAAAACAAATATCATTTATTCAAATATGGAGTAGAATATATTATGAGAGCTCATAGCAAGAAAATAAATCTTTCGCTTGTTAATGCAGGGCAGATAAAAAGACTAGTGAATTCGAGCAAGAATTTTGTGCTTCTAATGATCAAACCCAAGAATGATGTTGATAATGAAGCTTTTAAAAGTTGTGATTCAAATTTTAAATCTGAATTGGTTGACGTAGTTAACCAATATGATGAGATGTTTCAAGAACCAAAGGGATTACCTCCCAAGAGAGGAATCCAACATGAGATACAGTTGTAGCAAGATTGTCTTATTCCTAACTTTGGCATGTACAGGATGTCAGTGATGGAAAGCACAGAAATTAAGAAGAAAATTCAAGAGTTGTTGAAAAAAGGGATCATCAAACCATCTTCTATACCATGTGATTCACCTATTGTCTTGGTGCCAAAGAAGGATGGAACATGGCGCATGTGTGTGGACTTTCGTGCATTGAAAAAAATTACGGTAAATAATCGTTACCGACTGCCTAGAATAGATGATTTACTTGATCAATTGAAAGATGCAAAGTATTTTACTAAGCTGGACTTAAGAAGTGGCTACCATCAAATTAGAATAGCTGAAGGAGACATTTGGAAGACAGCATTCAAAACAAAACAAGGATTGTTTGAATGGTTGGTTATGCCTTTTGGTTTATGTAATGCTCCTACTACATTCATGCGTGTGATGAATGATGTGTTGAGGCCATTTCTTGATGAGTTTGTCATAGTCTACTTAGATGACATCTTAATTTTCAGTAAATCTCATGATGAACATGTCATGCATGTAAGAAAAGTACTTGATGTCTTGAAAAAAGAACAATTGTATCTTAAGATGTCAAAGTGTGAGTTTGGAAAAACTTCTTTAGTTTACTTGGGTCATATTGTTGGAGGAGGTGAGTTGAAAATAGATCCCTCCAAGGTTGATTTCATTGTGAATTAGCCAAGGCCCAAGATAGTTACTAAGGTAAGAATTTTTTTGGGAGCAGCCCAATATTGGAGGAAATTCATTGCTAATTTTTCTCTTATAGCCGCTCGTTTGCATGCATTGACAAGTGTGAAAAAAAAAATCAGTGGGGAGGCAAACAACAAAAGGCCTTTGATGCATTGAAGGAAAATATCAGTACAGGTCCAGTACTTTCACTTCCATACTTGAGACAGACATTTGAGATTCAGACTAATGCTAGTGACTATGCTATGGGTGCAGTCCTCATGCAACATAGTAAGGCTATCTGTTTTCATTTGGAAACTTTCAATGGTGCAGTGATTAACTATCCTACATATGACAAGGAATTGTATGCATTTGTGCAAAGTGTAAAAAAATGGAAACACTAATTGATGGGTAAGGAAACAGTCATTCACACTGATCATCAACCAATGCAATACTTGCAATCACAACCAAAGTTGCAACAATCAAGGCACTTCCAATGGATGGGTTTTCTTCAACAATTCCACTTGGTAATCAAGTATAAGAAAGGTATCTATAATAAAGTTGTTGATATGCTTTCTAGGCCTATTGTTAGTGCAGCTACTTTACTCAAGCATAATTATGTTTTACATGAAAGTTATATAGAGAAATATGAATTAAATAATGACTTTCAAAATGTTTATGCAAGCTTGAGTCAAGGTAACCAAGTAGAGGAATTGGATTATCATTTGCATGATAACTTGTTGTACCATCTTGGCAAGCTTTGTATTCCACAGGGAGAAAGAGTTAACATCATAAGAGAGGCACATACTTCTCTTATTGCTGGTCATTTCGGTGTAAGTAAGACGGTGGCACATCTATAGAGGTATTGTTATTGGCCTTGTATGCTTGAAAGTGTGTCTCATTTTATTAAAGGATGTTCATTATGTGAAATCAGTAAGCCTAGCAATAGGAAGTTAGGATTGTACACACCACTTCCAGTTCCTTCACGACCATGGGAGAGTGTTTCTATGGATTTTGTAGGAGGTCTTCCATTGTCAAAAAGAGGTCATGATTATTTGTATGTAGTTGTGGATAGGTTCAGCAAAATGTGTATTTTGATGCCATGTAAAAAGCAAGTTACAGCTGAACAAACTGCTCAGTTATTCTTTTAGAATGTTTGGGTGCATTTTGGATTTCCCACATCCATTGTTAGTGATCGAGATTCTCTCTTTGTTGGGAATTTTTGGTCAAGCTTGTGGGGATTCATGGACACCAAATTGAAAAAGAGTACAGTTTTTCATCCACAAACAGATGGTCAAATAGAAGTGGTGAACAGAACAGTGATACATCTTCTTCGTGGGTATTGTAGCAAGCATCCTAAGTTGTGGGATGAACATTTTCACTATATTCAGCATGCTTACAACTGAGTCAGGCATTCTTCAACTCAAACTTTTCCATTTGAGGCATCCTTGGGATACTTGCCTAAATCTCCTTTGGATTTTATTTTTGGCAAAGATGTTTCTATTGAAGGTCATAGCGACATAGACAAAGCAAGAAAGTTCATTGAACAAATACAATTAGTACACCAAAAGGTTCAAGAACAACTTGAGAAAATCCAAGGCAAGTACAAAGCAAGGCACGACAAGCATCGTCAAGATCACAAGTTCCAATTTGGTGATGAAGTTTGGCTTCACATTAACAAAGAGAGGCTCCAAGGAGAAGGTAAAAAGCTAAAACCAATTAGATATGGTCCATTCAGAATTTTGGAAAAGATTGGTAACAATGCCTTCAGGTTGGATTTGCCTTCATATATGCAAATTTATGTTGTTGTTAATGTTGAGAATTTAAGGTTGTATGAGCCTCCTTTGATTGAATATCAAGGAGAGAATATTCAAATTCCATCTATTGAAGACTTTTCTCCAGAATTCCTTGATGAGCTTCAGCAAGACACTATACTTGATAGAAGAACAAGGATATCAAAAAGGGGAAGTGTTGATTATCTTCAAGTGGGGCTCAAGGGTACAAATCCTTTAAAATCCAAATGGATAGAGGTTGGAAAGGTGAGGGAATTGTACCCTCACCTGCTGGACAATTGAAAGTGATCTTTTGGGGTCCAAAAGGCTTCCAATGGGGAGGAGTGATCAGGTGCTCAAAATTAGGCTCAAAACTCAAAGTGGAAGAATCTTAATAAACTTAGCTTCAGATCGAAGTGCTCATCTTCCTAATTCCAATGGTGTGAACAGCACTCGAATCCGAGCTCATATGAAGAAGTTAGAGCAATTCAAATTTCATGTTTCACTTGGACATATGGCAAGAGAAGATGGCGTGGTAAGACTCTTCAGCGAATGGGGAAGCGCCAAGTGGCAGGATGCCATTGGCCCTACATTTCACAAATCGCATATCGCAGGTGGGTCAGCGTTAAAGAATCGGCCCCAAAACAAGCCAGGGTGTGATGCCATAATCGCAATCGCACATTGCAAAAGGGAATATATAGAAATTGCCCCTAGCATATCGGGTTGTGATGCGATAATCGCAACCGCAGATCACACAGTGCAGAGTCCTGCGTATATTTTACCCCCTGACTTTGCCAATTGTGATTTGGGATGGATCCTAGATGCGATAAGATTATGGCTTTCAGTTGATAGTTCCGTTGGGTCAGTCATTTATCACAATCGCATATCGCCCACGCCGCTTTCACAGACTATAAGACCCACCGGTAACTTCTCCCCGATTGCGATTTGCGATGGATTTTTCGGTCCCGATAGCTTATGGCCATCGCGCGGTGAAATTTTCACCCAGCTAGAGATTTTTGGAGTGAAATTGTAGGATCATGCCGAAAATGGTGCAATTTGTGGAGTGAATATTGGGAAAACGAGGAGAGGTCATAACTTCTTGAGTTTTCCACCAAATTGGATGAAAAAGAGGCTAGATAACCATTTTTGGATATTCTGGACTCGTTGGAGCAGTTTTTAGAAGCATTTGAGTATTGTAAACACATCTTTAACACTTTTGAGCATAATAGAGAGGCCAAAGCCATTGGAAGTTGGATCAAGGAGATGTAGCCCAAGAGGGGTGAACTCCTTTATCATGTTCTTGTCGTAATTTGTTTTTGATGATGTTCTGCACATGTTTATGCTATTGTTTAGTCTCTTATTTATGTTAAATTTCTCATAAAATTAACATAAAAAACTCATTATTTCACTTGCAAAAATTCATGAATCCTTAAGCACAATGAAAGAATTTTGTTTCTAATCTGAGGAGGATCTTAGCACATCAATCTAATATTCTAAATCAGATCACTGCAGGCCAAGAAGAAGCAAGAAGAGGCAAAAATGGCATTATTTATCTTTTTCCTAGGTGCACCAAAAGGAACCCTCGAAATGAGTGTCCACTTAATGACACATAAATATGTGCACTTTATAAGGAATAACATTCTACTGAAAAAACCCCCATGGGGCATCTCAATTTGCAAGTGTATTGAAAATGAAGTGTTATATATTGATCTACATGAAGATACGAAATTTATTAATCATATATGACACAAATAGCGAAGAGATAAACAGAAATATCCTGAAAATAATACCACCATTCTATTATGAGGGAAAGGTTGCCTTTTATAAGCAAGGCACCTTCTTATTAACTCTATTACAAATAGTTTTGCATGGAAAAAACAAAACATTATTTTAGATATTTCCTTCCTTTTTTAAGTTTCCAACTAGTTTACATGAGAAAAAGTAAATACATATTTTAGAAATATCAAATACATTATTATATGTTTCCTTACTCATTATGAGTTGCCCCAAAAGTGGTATGCCTTTCTTGGTTTCCCAATTTCTCCCTACTTAGAGCCAAAAGTGTCCCTACTTCTGCCACCAAATGAGGAAAATTGCACTACAATGTTTGTGTATTCATCCATTTTATTTGTAAATGTGTGTCCTAGCCTTGGAATCAAGAATTGTACCATTTAGCTAGGGGGCTGAAAATCAGGAATATTATCCTCGGGATGCTAAAATATGACTAATTCGTGAAGGAGAGGTTGTTCAAATAGCTTCATATTGTTAACATTGCGCACATCATGGATGCCTAGTTGGGAAGGCAAGTCCAAGAAATATTTTTTTCCGATGAGTTCTAGAATAGTTTAGGGACCATATCTTAGAGGATGCAGCTTATGGTGTTGACCCCTGAAGCATTGCTTGTCCAACAAGAACCATACATGGTCTCCAATTTGAAATGACAAGTATGTGCAATGTTTGGCATGCCTTGTTTGGCACGATCATAGACATCTTGCAAAGAAATAGTTACCTAAGTATGGCATGATCATAGACATCTTGCAAAGCAATAGTTACCTAAGTATGGCATTGAGATATGGAGTGCATAAAATACTAAGTCTATTTTTGTTCTTGTAGTTGATGTTTAGAACCATAAGGGGTTATCATCATGGCATCTTAGAAGGTGCACTTAGCTTAAACCCAAAACAAACTTTGAAAGGGGAGAACCCAGTAGAGGAGTGTGTGGCCCTATTATAACTATGTTGAATAATGTGCAAATAGGAATCCCACTATTTGTTCTTGGGAAAATAGTTGTGAAGGGAGTGAACCAAAGTATGAATGACAACCTCGGTTCAACCATCTGTTTTATGGGTGAAAGGTAGTGAAGAAACAAAGTTGAAAACTCAACATAAACCAGAGAGTACACCAAAAGACATTGAGAAAACGATAATCTCAATCAGAAATAATGCTACTCAGAAATCAAAGTGTGGCCAAATATGATGGAAGAAGAGATATGTGGTCTGAGCAATAGAGGTAGTCTTATGAAAAGGAATAAAAATAGCCATCTTAGAAAAACAACAGACCACTACCCAAATAGAATCTTATTTATGGAAAGTAGTAGGAAGACCACTCAAAAATTTTATACAAATGGATTCCCAAGGGTGATAGGACATAGGTAAAGGTTTGCACAAACCATGGTTGCATATTGATGACTTGGTTTGTGAACATGCTCGAATGAATTTTTTTGCTTCCTTGGATAAGGCAGGCCAATAGAAATAGTGTTGAAGATTGAGAATGGTTTTGTTTGTGCTAAAATGCCCCCTGCATGAAGAAGCATGTGCTTTACAGATGAGAAGGAGATGATCATCAAATTGTGGCACGCATAGCTACTTAATTTTATATAACCAACCATCATGAATGGTATAATCAAGAAAGGGAGTTTGGTTGATAATTTTAGGTTGTTGCAAAGCTTCCCATATCTCACCAAATATTGGATTTGTTGCATACATGTCTTTCTAGGCATCAAAAGTGGCACAACGAACCTATAGAATGTGTAGGACTTGAGTAGGTGGTTGGATTAACAAATAAACCATTTTATTAGTTGTACCCTTCTTATATTTAATCACAAGATGGAACTATTGAATGTAAGCATCCCACTTCAGATGGCGTTGCTCTTGAATCTTGCTCTATGATTTAATGAATATCAATGGATGATTATTGGTGTGGAGTATGGTTTCTTAGCCAAGAATATAATGGCACCATTGCTTCAATGGTTATACTAAGTTATAGAATTCCTTGTCATAGGTGTTGTACATAATCTTGGCCTCTGCAAGAGTCTTGGAATGGTATGCTACAAGGTGACCTCCCTATTTAAGAATAACCCCAATGGAAAATTGAGAGGCATCAATTTCTATTTCAAATGGTTGATGCATATTTGGAAAATGGATAGCATGAGTAGACAATAATTCATTCTTTAGCTTACAAAAATGGTGCTCAACCTTGATGTCCTAAATAAATTTTGCTTAATTGGACAACTGGTGTAAAGGATGGGCCAACTGGGAAAAATGAGAGATAAATTTTCTATAGAAATTAATACCTCCCATGAAACTCTTGAGATCATGAGCATTGGAAGGTGCTAACCATTGTGCCAAATCTTGTACTCAAGAGGGATCTAGTCGAATTCCTTCTGAATAAAGTATGAATCCTAAATATTGAACTGATGGTTGTCTAAAATAAGATTTATTCTCTTTTACCTAAATTTTATGTGTCTACATTAGCTCAAGTGTGTTGTGGACATGTTGTAGATGTTCTGCCAAAAATTTACTAAATACCAAAATATCATCAAGATAAATTACCACAAACTTACCTAGGTGTGGCCTAAACACATCATTGATTAATCTCATAAATGTAGTTGGTGCATTTGTCAACCCAAATGGCATGACCAACCATTCAAATAACCCAAACTTTGTATTGAAACTAGTCTTTGTTGAATGCATTCAAACTTGATGGTAGTCAGATGTCAAATCCATCTTTGTGAAGAAGCAAGCCCCTTATAAGTGGTCCAACAAATCCTCAATCTGGGGTAGGGATAATGATTTTTAATGGTATATTTATTAAGGGCACAGTAATTTGTCACTAGACACCATTCATAATCATCCTTTTTAGGAATAATGAAAGTAGGAAATGCACATGGGGAGGATGAAGGTTGAATATGGCCTGATGTTAGTAGTTGTGCAAGTTGGTGTTTTATCTTAGTTGCCTCTCGAGGAGTGAGGTGATAGGATGGGGCATTGGGAAAATAAGCACCGGAAATGAGATTGATTATGTATTCAATAGAGTGTGTTGGGGGTATACCTATTTGTTGTGTGAATACATCTGTGAATTCTTGAAGCAGGGGAACCATATCAAGGGGTATTGTATTAGTGAGGTTATCTAGTTTGATAGGGTGAACCAAACACAAAGAAACACATTGGTTCAAACTGAATTTCTTAATGAGAGATTTTCCAGTAGGAGGTTGTGTTGGTTTAAGCGAAGAGGATGTGAGCACATAGGTGTGACCCTCATGCTACAAGTGGTATTGATGATATTTAGCATGATAAACAATGTGCCTAGCTTGTTGATATAGAATTCTTATTAATAGATCGGCACAATCAAGATGAGAAAAATCACACACCAAAATATCTTGGAAATGGCCAATAGCAAAGGTCATTGCACAATTTTGGGAGACGATATTACAAGGGCTTTCCTTTTGTACCCAATTGAGTTGATATGAGGCTAGGTGTGGAGTGATGGAAAGGTTAAGGAGTTGAACCAAGTCCTAGGCCACAAGATTCTTTTGAATCTCATTGTGGAGTATAAGAGTATATAATTCATGTTTGATCTAATAATTATGGGTAAACACAAGTGTAGCGGAGGTGTCGTCTTCATTAGTAGTCATGAGGATGAGAGAGGGATTTTGTTTCGCAGGACTGCCAAGAGAAACAACAATAGGAGGGGGAGGGGAATCTGGTTGCTCGACCTCAATAAAAAGAATCATGTTTGTGTGCATATTTTTAAGTGCCCAGCAATTAGTAGAAATGTGCAAATTGGTCTGATGGAAGGTACACTAGGGGGTATTACGAGGTGTGGAGGATTAGGAAAGGGTCACATTAGAAGGACCAATAGAAGAGGAACCATATCTGGGTTGAGAAGATCGGATTTTAGGAGCCACTTTATATTCCATGACCAAGGCTCAAAGAAAGGCCTTGTCTAAGGAAGGACTATCAAACAATTCAACTTCTCGATGAAAAACCATTAAAAAACTGGAATTAAATTTGAAAATGAGTACCTCTTCCAGATCAGAGATATGTAGCTAAATCCACAACTTGTAGAAGACCTCGATGTAGGCTTGTATTGATTCATTTGGTAGTTTTCTTGCAGCCATTTTGCAAGGACATTTTGGAGAAACCCTATGGGGTAGAAACATGATCTTAATGTCTGGCAAAATTCATCCCAATATGTGATGCAAGCAGGGATGGTCTCTTCTATATTTATGAACTTGGTGACCAAGGATATATTCTCTAACTAGGTATCCCACCATGCTTTCTCCATGCCTTCCAATTGTAAGCTGATAATTTGAACCTTCATTTCCTATGCCATCTTGAGACATGTTTTAAAATAGGTAGAGAGATTGCATATCCAAGAATTGACAGCCTCTCCATTCATTTGGCCTAAAAAATTAGGCAATTGAAAGTGTGTATCCAACTACATGTACCCTAGAGGGTGTCTCTATTGTGATTTTATCATGGGGAGCCATGGCTAAATCATGGATTGGTGAGTTCTCATTTTATTCCTAGGATGTGGTTGCTTTATAAGGCAGCATTATTTTCATCTAACCAAATGGATCAAAATGTAGATCTCAGTAATGAGATGGCTCCAATCGCCTTGAGGAAGGCACACTGAGAAGGTTGTTGAACAACTAAGGGCATGGAACTATTGAGCCACAAGTCTATGTAACAAAAAATATTTGAATAGATGGATGAGTTCTTGTCTACTCCTTGATGTTGAGAAACAATGTGTTGAGATCGTATGCTCTGATACCAATTGATCTACATGCATATCTAAAATTTAGTAATCATAGTCTAGAGCCTCTAACTTGCACCTAATTATCTATCATTACCTACAGCTTTTCCTCACTTATCCCTCTCTTTTGCCCTATTTTCCTCATAAACCTATCCAGATCATTACATTTGATGTCTTTAAGCATGATTGGTTAACTTTGCTAATGTTTGACTGTTTGTCTAGATTTTTGACATATGCACAGAGATTCCGCAGCTGTCTGGCAATTCCGCAGCTATCTAGTCATTCCGCAGCCTTTTCATTGATCTCTATGTTCCACGTGTCATTTTGAAAAACGAATCACATGGGCACGTGGGAATGAAGGTGTTAAAGGTTCCTATGCTATTGGTTCGGTCAGCAACGCCACGCACACCTCCGGTCAACGTGGATCAAACTTCGGTCAACAAAGCCAGCTCAAACGGTGCTGCGTGAGCTGAAAGGTCACGTCACTCCAGATGGCGATTCCTCCACGCTACGCAGGTTATGGGAGACAGGATTCAACCTCCATGACGACCGTACCCTCCAGATAGCACACGGACCTGTTTACGTGTTGCTAAACCATTTAATTAGCATGACTGTCAGTTAATTTCTAGTTTCATGTTTTACGCAGTAGGCAGTTGTTCATACGCCTATAAAATCCAGCGTCTACGCACGCTTAAGGATTAGTTTTTAGTTGCTTTGTTTATGTAATTGCTGCAATTTTAGTGTATACAGAAACTCTGTTTTGAAGCTGCTGTTTCAGCACTTTTTACTGTAATTTCTGCATATGAGTTAATAGAAGACTGTGTTGTTTTGACTCTTTCAAGTAGCTGATCTTTCCTTGGGTTTTGTGGATGGAGGGCCCCCATTCATAACAGCCTTTGTACAGTAAATTTACCTTTATGTTCTTGCCATTTCCTTCTTTTGAATTCAGCAACTTTCCTTTTCTTTAATACATGTACAGTTTTGATTTACTTTCATTTCCAGCATTTACTTTAACTGATCAGGATTGTTTTCTGCAGGTGTTAGCCCGGGATTGAGTGTCTTTGTTGTATTTGCTTTATCTCTAATGGTATTTTCAGTTGTCATATTCATAGTTGCTGCCTTTATTCTGTTTTTCTAGCTTGATTTCTAGTTTAGTTTCTCAAGTTGTATGCTAACATATTGATGGTCTCCTTATCATAAGTTGTTCATCTTTAAGAGATCAGAATACTAATAAATTACAGCTTGCTTTGAGTAGCTTTTGACTTATATCACTAACTCTTTCTTCACTTGTTACACATTACAATGTATGTTGGAAGCAAAATGTTGGAGAGAGGCACAGTGGTGTTATAATTTGTCATCTTAGAGCTTGACTACTTTTTAGACTTATATCTAACTACTTCTTAATCGTGTTTCACATAGTACTATATGTTGGAAGCAGAGTGTTAGGAAGAGATGAACATTATAATTGGTCTTTAAAGTGGTTTTTCTTACCTTTTTATTGCAGCAGCATGAGTAGTGACTAGTGCCATTAGAAAGTGGTTTTTATGCTTTGCTTTCAGTTTCATTTCAAGTTATTTCTTTCAAGCTCTTTCTTTGCAAGTTTAGAAGGTAGTTAGAAACCACCAGTTACACACACTCACTCATTTAGAAACCACCATACACACACAAATCACTCATTTGTTTATAAAATCATCACTCCATCTTAGGAAGTTAAATTGACTACAACACCCCAAACGACAAAAAGATCTAAGAGGTTACTTAAGTACATACTGTACACCTTCACTTCATCAGCTTACGAGCCCCGGGTTGACAATTTATGATAGCAATTTAGACAACACTAAATTGACTAAACATTTTGGCGCCGTTGCCGGGGAAGTGAAATTAAGTAGCCATATTCTTAAAAAAAAAAAAAACATAAAATTTCAAGAAAAGAAGTTGATAACCTATCAAAGTATGCTCTCCTCTTGCACTTCAAAGTGATCTGGAGGATCAGAAAAGAGAAAGTTATTGATTTAGTAGTTTCTTGAGTATGCTCTCTTCTTGCACCTAGAGTGACCTGGAAGATCAGAAAAAGAACTATTAACTTGACTTGAAGAAAAATAATAATAAAAAAATGACATGCATAGAACTAGAGATTCTAGGGGAAGGTTTTTAGCTAGAGCTCGAAGTTCATTTTTACAATTTCATCTGCTTCAAGGGATAGACAAGAGACACCTCCCTTATCTCCAACCCATACTCCTAGCCCTAGAATTCCTGGAATTCAAGAGCCAAGAATTGACTCTCCCACACCTTTTATTGAATTTGAACCAGGAAGAGACCCTTCTCTTTCTCCTGCAGAAAGACCAATTGTAATTGAGGAAGTAGAATCATCTGAAGAAGAAGGGGAAATCTCTTCTCATTCACCCTTTGTAGAAGAACCGGAAGATTTTGAAATCCCTAGGGGAACCATCATGGCAGAGGAAGAAGGAGGTGGTAGAGGTAGAGGTAGAGGAGGAGGAGGAAACAACAACAATGGAGGAGGTAGAGGTCCCCTTGGAGGAGGAAATAGAGATGGGGATAACTCATTTGGGTTTCCTATTGTTAATGAGGATTCCCGAGCTACTATGAAAACATATCGCCATCTATCCTCCCAAATTTCCATGGGTTAAGAACTGAGGACCCTGAAACATTTTTATTTGAGTTTGAAGTTGTGTGTCGAACTTATGACTATCTGGATGACTCGCAGAAACTCAAATTGTTCCCTTCAACATTGAAGGATCAAGCTTCGAAATGGTTCATGGGGTTACTCACTCAATCCATTAGGTCTTGGGATGAAATGAAACAAACATTTTTGGATAGGTATCTGGACTATTGTATGCCTACGAATCACAAGGACGAGGTATTTAAAATGATACAAAGAGAAGATGAGAGCTTAGAAGATTTACTTGAAAGATTTCAACATAACCTGAAAAGAGCAAAAATGAGTAATTTGGATGAAGAGACCTTAAAAGCCCTCCTATTAAAAGCCATTAGAGATGAATGGATAGATATCTTGAACATGATGGGGAAGGGGGATATATCTCAACTTTCACTCAATGATATAGCAGAACTATGTATCCATCTCTCAAGGGGCAAATCAAAAACTCAAAAAGGGCCTAGAGATCCTTCTCTCCTTAGAGCAAATAAATCTGCAACGGGATCAGTAAGTAGGGCTGAAATCGGCAATATGCTTGATGAATTCAAAACTGACATCTTAGGGAGTCTTAGTGAACAATTAGATACCCTTAAGATTCAAAATAAACAAAAAGCAGAAGCTGAGGCTTTGGCCATTTTTTGCCCGAAATGTAGAAAGAAACATGCTTTAAGGGAATGTCCCTTGGATGCACACGTTGTAGAAACATGCGTAATTTGCTCAGAAACTCATGAGACCAAGGATTGTCCTTCAATTCCTGGCCTCAAAGCAGTCTTTCAAGAGGATCCAAATACAATTGAATCTCTTTGTTTTGTTGCAAGGAGACCTTGGCAAGGGCAACAGAATCAAAGGTTTAACAACTCTATGAATTTTCAACCCCAACCAAATTGGAATCCTTGGCAACAACCCTGGCCTCAACCTCAAAATCCTTTTCAATCATGGATGCAAAGCATGCAAAATCCTTATGGGAGATTTGCTCAATTCTATCAATATCCTCCATCTTTTCAGAACCAGCAAGCTCCACAACTTCCAAATCAAGGTCAACAACTATCATTGCCATACCCTCAACAACAACAACCTCCTCCACAAAATCAAAATTCTCAACTCTTGCTTCAATCCCAACAGAAGTCAAATCAACTTCCCTCTCAGCCATTACCAAATCCCAATAATAGGAACCCTCAAAATGCTTACATGATGGAAGGTCAACCATTCCCTACCTATATGGTTGTTCCTCTCAATGAAGTACAACTCAGATCAGGTAGAATCCTAGATCAACCTTCTACAAATGTTCAACAACCAAGCATTTCTGAGGAAGAATCTCTTAAAGTCAATAAGGGTTCTGAAGTATCACTTCAAAACCAAAATATCCAAAAAGAAAAAGAAAAAGAATCAACCCCCACAACTCCCATAGTGGAGCAACCGACATCTTCAGCTACACCTCCTTTTCCTGAAAGATTACAAATTGACAAAGGAGTGGAAAAGCAAATTTGGTTGCCTGACTATAGTTTTCTAGATGAATTGAAGAATGTCTGTATCAAGATCCCCTTGTTACAAGCCATTAAGGAAATTCCCATTCTAGCAAAGACAATAAAGGAGTTGAGTTTGAAGAAAACAGGAAAGAGAACCAGAGATACCAAAAGGATACATCTGGTTGGAAAAATTGCAGACATTATGATGGGTAAGATTACCATGCAAAAATATGTGGATCCCGGTAGCCCTATTGTCAAAACTCATATTAATGGGGTTGAAATCCCAAATACTTTGATTGACTTAGGAGCCGCTATCAACATCATGAGTAGACAGACTATGGATCAGTTAAAGCTTCCTAACCTTCTCTTTACACCTACTTTACTGCAACTTGCAGATCGATCAATTATTAAACCTAATGGTGTATTGGAAGACATTCCAGTCTCCCTAAACTCTTTGGAATATCCAGTTGATTTTATGATTTTAACTCCCAAGAACAATCTAGGAGGACATCCTCTTATCTTAGGAAGACCTTGGCTAGCAACAGCTGATGCTTTTATCAGTTGTAGGTCTGGGGGCATGTACATATCAGATGGTAGTTCCACCAAGAAATTCAACTTGTATCCTCCAGCAAAGGCAATAACAGAAATAGGAGAAGATGAGTGGGTCGATGATGAGGATACTATACAACCTGTTCTAACCATCTCTGAGATCAGTGAAGACAGTCAAATCCTAAATACATTAGAAAATTTTGAAATATCTTTAGAATATGACTCTACACAGTTTCAGTTAGATGCGGACATTGAATATCTCTCCTCTAGACAGATGTCTCTCTTCTCAATGGAAGAGTTTGGTAGTTCTACAGTTGAAATCTTTCCAGGAAAAACATTGAACATTAATAGAAACTTGGAAAGACCACAACAAGAAAAATTAACCAGACTTTTGCAAAAACATTCTACTGCATTTGCATGGGAATACACTGACATGAAAGGAATCGATCCTAAGACTTGTATTCATCACATCTATATTGAAGAAAACAGCAGACCTATTAGGCAACCGCAGAGAAGGATGAATCCAAACCTTAGGGAAATCGTGAAAGAAGAACTCCAGAAATTACTCAAGGTAAACTTCATTTACCCCATTTCAGATAGCCAATGGGTTTCTCCCTTGGTTATAGTGCCCAAAAAGAATGGTAAATGGAGATTTTGCATTGATTATCGAGAATTGAACAAGGCAACCTTAAAGGATCATTTCCCTCTACCTTTTATTGATCAAGTACTAGACACTTTAGCAGGTAAAAAGTATTTCTCATTCTTGGATGGTTTTAGTGGGTATAATCAAATTCAGGTGGCACCTGAAGATCAAGATAAGACCACATTCACCTGTCCATGGGGAACTTTTGCCTACCGAGTACTCCCTTTTGGATTATGCAATGCACCTGCTACTTTTCAAAGGGCTGTATTAGGTATCTTTTCAGATCTAATCCATGATTGTGTATAGGTCTATATGGATGATTTTACAGTTTACGGTAATACATTTGAAGAAGCTTTGGAAAATTTGGAAAAAGTACTGATAAGATGTAAGGAAACAAATCTTTCTTTAAGTCATGAAAAGTGTTTTATGATGTTTACTGAAGGGATTGTTTTAGGACATCATATTTCAGGAGATGGGATTAAGGTTGATAGATCCAAAGTGGAAGTCATCTCCAAGTTACCTGTTCCAAACTGCCAAAAGGATGTTAGAAGTTTTCTTGGGTTTACTAGATATTACAGAAGATTTACTGAAAACTTCACTAAGATAGCATCTCCTCTTTTCAAATTGCTTACCAAAGACTGTGAGTTCAAATGGGACCCTGAGTGTCAGTCTGCCTTTGAAACTTTAAAGACTAGAATATCTGAAGCACCCATCTTAAGGGGGCCAAATTGGAAACTCCCTTTCCACATTTCTACTGATGCTTCAGATACGGCTCTAGGAGCTGTCTTGGGACAAAAGGATTTGATCCCTTATGCCATTTATTACACTAGCAAAAATTTGACTCCCACTGAGTTAAATTACACTGTGACTGAAAAAGAATTTCTAGCCGTTGTTCATGCAATTAACAAGTTTAGACATTATATAACCAGCTATGAAACTTTTGTCCATACTGATCACTTTGCCATTAGATATCTCATGAAAAAACCTGTTACTAATGGCAGAGTTACAAGATGGCTTTTACTTTTACAAGAATTCAACATTACTGTGTTAGATAGACCTGGGAAACAAAACACAGTAGCTGATTTCTTGTCTAGAATCCAAAACACTAATGAAGATTCTCCAGTAGAAGATAAGTTTCCAGATGAATACTTGTTTGCAGTAACTACCAAGACTCCTTGGTATGCAGATATTGCTAATTATCTAGTTACAGGGAAGCTACCTCTACATTTATTTCCTAATGAGAAAATGAAAATCATTCAGGAGAGTTCACATTATTCTTGGATTTCTAATGAATTGTTCAAAACAGGGCCAGATTGTATAATCAGAAGATGTGTTCGGGAAGATGAAATGCCTGACATCCTTAAGGCATGTCATGATGAACCATGCGGCAGACACTTTGCTGACAAGAGGACAGCCTATAAAATCCTTTCTCTAGGATATTATTGGCCTTCTCTCTTTAAAGATGCAAAGCAGTATGTTAGAAGGTGCGACAGCTGCCAAAGAGTTGGGAGACCAACTCCTTCAAATGAAATGCCACTACAGCCACAGGTATGCATCGAACCCTTTGAGAAATGGGCTCTAGATTTTGTTGGACCTATTAATCCACAATCAAAGCAAAAGAAGTATATATTGGTTTGTACTGATTATGTTACTAAGTGGGTAGAAGCCAAGGCATTGCCTTCTGCCACTGAAAATTCAGTTGTTCAATTTCTTTTTGAGGATATTTTTACTCGTTTTGGTGTCCCAAGAGAAATTGTGACAGATCAAGGAAGCCAATTTACATCTAAACTAATGGAGAAGCTGATGGAGGAATATAAGATCAAGCACAGAACATCTACTCCATACCATCCGCAATCAAATGGCCAAGTGGAATCTACCAATAAAGTTCTTGAAGGCATTATCACCAAGACTGTTCATCTTCATAGAAGAGATTGGGCGGAAAGGCTTCCTGAAGCCTTATGGGCCTATAGAACTACATGGAGGAACACAACAGGACATTCTCCCTATGAACTTGTTTATGGGAAGGAAGTCCTGCTCCCCATTGAGTTCCAAATCAAGACCTTCAAGATGGCAGTCCAATTGGGGATGAGCCTCTCGGAAGCCCAAAAACACAGAATGGACCAGCTAAATGAGCTAGATGAAATAAGACAAGATGCAATTCTAAGGACCGATCTAGTTCAGCACCAAAGAACTAAATGGCATGATCGACACATCAAAGAAAGAAAGTTTCAGAAAGGAGATTGGGCTCTATTGTTTGATTCAAAGTTTAAAGACTTCAAAGGAAAATTTCAAACCCATTGGCTTGGGCCATATGAGATTGATGAAGTCTTTAGCAATGGAACAGTTCGAGTGAAAACTATTGATGAATTTCATACTCCTCTTATTGTGAATGGCCATCGCTTGAAGATCTACCAGAAGCCACTCTCAAAAGAGGAATTTGTCAAGTTGTTTAAAGAAGATTCTGCAATCAGGTTGGTGGAGAAGGATTCTTCTCCTCCATCAGCCTAATCTTTGGTTTTTGAAAAAAAAAAGAAAGAAAAAAAAATAAAAAATAAAAATAAATAAATAAATAAATGTATAGGCCTGAAAACCAGTCTCTGATTGGCAGTCCTATGCAGAAAATCTGAGGTGAAAATCAGGATCACCTGACACCTCACATTTTCCAAAAAAAATCTCTCTCTCCTCCTTGTTCCATCTCATTTCGCCATTTCATCCACTTCATTCATCATCTCATTCATCCAATCACTCTCACTCCACCTCATTTCTTTCCATCCATCCATCCATTACATTTCATCTCACCAATAAAGTCATTGTCAGATTTATTTCACACAGCTAAAGTTGTTTTGTGGAGACAGAGGGTATCACTGCAGTTTCCGCAGCTGAGGAGCAATTCCGCAGCCAACATCCCAATTCCGCAGCCGATACACTTTCTGCACCTGCATAAAAAAAAAACACAGTCTGTTTTAAGAAGGAATCTGCAGTCCAAAAATCATCAGCAAAAATTGAAAAAGGTCATGTAGCAGCAATAAACAATGAAAGGTTAGTGTCAGGAATCAAAGCGCGGATACATAAGGTATGATCTAATTTCTAAACCTACGGTTATAACATTTTGCATGGTTTACGGATTGTGTTTTTAGCCATTTAATGTAATGATTACCAATCCTCTCCATTACTCGACCGGAAATCCACGTATCCCTCAACCTTAACAGTCCCTATTCATCACGATATTAAAACTCAAACACGGCTGCTCTTCCATTTAAATTCTTGTACCTGAGTGACGTAGACAATTGTACTACGGCTCTCTGCGTTATGATTCCGCAGCCAAATGTACACTCATGACCGATGTCTAAGGGACTTAACCGTTTCTTCCCATTATTCATAACCCTCCTACGCATGTATAATCTCATTCACGTTGTTGATTCACTTCCGCATTTCCCTTGTTTTTCACTACTCTGCCACCGTAACCATACTCTGTTTCATTTTTTTTCTCCTCTGCTAAACTTTGACCACTGTTGTGAGTGTATTACGGCTGTTATGTTGAAGCCGTAAATCTATTGTGTTGAAGCCACTGTTGAAGCCGTATAACCCTTTCTCCAAAGTATTAAAACAGAGCTGTAAGACAAGCCAGAGAGCTGATGGGTAAACTTTTGAGGGCAGAGCCAGAGGGCTCCAAATTTCTGGAAGGATATCCCCAAGTCAAAGACACTTTGCAGACGGCAAATTGGCTCCAGTGCATCCAAAAATTCAAGGGTTACCATAGAGAGGTCACCAAGGCTTTTGCACGTTCTTTCAAAGACAAAGACAACCAAGTGGAGATAGGAGATCTGAAATTTACAGTCACCGAAAGCAGTTTAGCACAGGCCACTTCACTACCACAAACTGGGGAGAGATGGTTCAAAAACCGATTAGTAAAAGACCAGCAATGGAAGCAAATTCTGAACAATCCAGGTATGGACACTAGCATTTTTACAAAGGGAATCCCTGTTAATCTTGTCAAAGAAGAATGGACAGCTTTGCTTCTACTAGTACAAAAATTCTTTACATGTGAGGGAAGGTTTGGAATTCTATATGTTTACCATGCCAAAATTATGATGCATTTCTTAGGAGAGCATGACATTAACCTTCCATATTTTTTACTCTCAAGCCTTAGAAAAATGTGCTCAATAGTCCAAAGAAACCCAAGAAACATTGAGCCAATTTGTATCATCATGGGCTTGTCAAGATACTAGTTGAAGAACAGTTGAAAGCAAAAAGAGATACATGGGAAAGATTTCTTGTAAGGAATCATTTCCAAGCGATAGGGGAAGCCTCTGGTGGTTCACCTCAAGTGCCTAAAAAGAGTAGAAGGAAAAGAAGAGAGGAAATTACCCCAGAAATTGTTGTCCAATTAGAAACTGTTGTCCCTGAAGTTGTTATCCAAGAAGAAACTGTCCAAGACCTTGTTGAAGAAGAAATTGCTACACATCATTCTGAAGAAGAAAATGACCCTGAGCCTGCTGTAGACATTGACCAAACAGCCAAAGAAATCATTACAGAAACCCTGCAAGAAATTGTCCAAGAGGCTGCTCAAAAGAAAAAGGAGAGTAGGAAGAGACAAAAGAAAGATAAAGGAAAAGCTATAGCCCAAGAAACCTACCTTACTCCTGAAAATTCCAGTGAAGAGGACACTCAGCCATTGGCACATAGATTGGCCCAACTTCATGAGGCTGCCCTTTCCAAGAAGATGCAAAAACAAAAGCAAAAGCAACAAAAGGAAAAACAGAGCATCACCACCGTGAGGAGGAGCAGCAGGCTACAAGACAAAGTGGGGGCCACAAAGGATAAAGAGTCACTCATTATTGACTTGAGCACACCTGAAAAGGTTGCTACAAGACTTGACTTTGAGAAAAGCCCTCCACATGTTGAGCGTGTTGAGACTAGTCCTCCACGTGAGGAAAGTCCTTTTGAGCATGAACCCGAATTTGAGCATGAGCCTAGTCCAAAGAGGTCACCAGAGATTGACCCAGATCAGCAAAAAGTTTATAACTACCTGGAGACGTTAGAACAAGCTGCTGCTGGTCCAAGCACTGTTCTACCTCTTGAGCAGCAAGTTCACTCACTCAAACAGGAAATTTTTGAGCTTGAAGTTTTAAATCGCCACATCATACAAGAGAATGAAAAATTGAAGGAGCAAGCTAAGGTGGACAAGATGGTCCACGATAATACCATGCTTCATCTGGGCCTTTGGCAAAGGAAAAACAGAAAGCTAAAGAAGAAATGAAGGAAGCTAAGCGGAGCTTTGGTCAATTTAAAATTCAGATGCTTGGTGAGGAAACCAAGAGTCAATGTGGCTACACAGAGGAAGAGGAGAAGACTAGATGTCCTAACAGAGGCATCTCAGCAGGTAGATTAAACAATGTTTTCGTTGCATGAGGACATGCAACACCCTCGTAGTGGGGGTATGTAGAGCCTCTAACTTGCACCTAATTATCTATCATTACCTACAGCTTTTCCTCACTTATCCCTCTCTTTTGCCCTATTTTCCTCATAAACCTATCCAGATCATTACATTTGATGTCTTTAAGCATGATTGGTTAACTTTGCTAATGTTTGACTGTTTGTCTAGATTTTTGACATATGCACAGAGATTCCGCAGCTGTCTGGCAATTCCGCAGCCATTCAGCAATTCCGCAGCTATCTAGTCATTCCGCATCCTTTTCATTGATCTCTATGTTCCACGTGTCATTTTGAAAAACGAATCACATGGGCACGTGGGAATGAAGGTGTTAAAGGTTCCTATGCTATTGGTTCGGTCAGCAACGCCACGCACACCTCCGGTCAACGTGGATCAAACTTTGGTCAACAAAGCCAGCTCAAACGGTGCTGCGTGAGCTGAAAGGTCACGTCACTCCAGATGGCAATTCCTCCACGCTACGCAGGTTATGGGAGACAGGATCCAACCTTGGATTCAACCTCCATGACGACCGTACCCTCCAGATAGCACACGGACCTGTTTACGTGTTGCTGAACCATTTAATTAGCATGACTGTCAGTTAATTTCTAGTTTCATGTTTTACGCAGTAGGCAGTTGTTCATACGCCTATAAAATCCAGCGTCTGCGCACGCTTAAGGATTAGTTTTTAGTTGCTTTGTTTATGTAAGTGCTGCAATTTTAGCGTATACAGAAACTCTGTTTTGAAGCTGCTGTTTCAGCACTTTTTACTGTAATTTCTGCATATGAGTTAATAGAAGACTGTGCTGTTTTGACTCTTTCAAGTAGCTGATCTTTCCTTGGGTTTTGTGGATGGAGGGCCCCCATTCATAACAGCCTTTGTACAGTAAATTTACCTTTATGTTCTTGCCATTTGCTTCTTTTGAATTCAGCAACTTTCCTTTTCTTTAATACATGTACAGTTTCGATTTACTTTCATTTCCAGCATTTACTTTAACTGATCAGGATTGCTTTCTGCAGGTGTTAGCCCGGGATTGAGTGTCTTTGTTGTATTTGCTTTATCTCTAATGGTATTTTCAGTTGTCATATTCATAGTTGCTGCCTTTATTCTGTTTTTCTAGCTTGATTTCTAGTTTAGTTTCTCAAGTTGTATGCTAACATATTGATGGTCTCCTTATCATAAGTTGTTCATCTTTAAGAGATCAGAATACTAATAAATTACAGCTTGCTTTGAGAAGCTTTTGACTTATATCACTAACTCTTTCTTCACTTGTTACACATTACAATGTATGTTGGAAGCAGAATGTTGGAGAGAGGCACAGTGGTGTTATAATTTGTCATCTTACAGCTTGACTACTTTTTAGATTTATATCTAACTACTTCTTAATCGTGTTTCACATAGTACTATATGTTGGAAGCAGAGTGTTAGGAAGAGATGAACATTATAATTGGTATTTAAAGTGGTTTTTCTTACCTTTTTATTGCAGCAGCATGAGTAGTGACTAGTGCCATTAGAAAGTGGTTTTTATGCTTTGCTTTCAGTTTCATTTCAAGTTATTTCTTTCAAGCTCTTTCTTTGCAAGTTTAGAAGGTAGTTAGAAACCACCAGTTACACACACTCACTCATTTAGAAACCACCATACACACACAAATCACTCATTTGTTTATAAAATCATCACTCCATCTTAGGAAGTTAAATTGACCACAACACCCCAAACGACAAAAAGATCTAAGAGGTTACTTAAGTACATACTGTACACCTTCACTTCATCAGCTTACGAGCCCCGGGTTGACAATTTATGATAGCAATTTAGACAACACTAAATTGACTAAACACATATATGACACAATGAAACAACAAAGATATAAAAAGAAAGATCCCGAAAAGAATACCATCATTCTATTATGAGGAATAGGTTGCCTTTTATAAGTAAGGCACCTTCTCATTAACTTGATTACGAATAGTTTTGTGTGGAAACAACAAAACATTATTTTAGATATTGCCTTCCTTTTTTAAGTTTCCCAACTAGTTTCCATGAGAAAAAGCAAACACATATGTTAGAAACATCAAATATATCATTAGATGTTTCCCTCCTGATTATGATTTTCCCCAAAAGGGGTATGCCTTTGTTAGTTTACCATGTACCAAGAGATTATAGGTTCAAATCCCCTCGACTTACCCGTTTCTATGAAAGGGGCATATATAGGCACCTAAGGGTTATAGTGGTAGTGATTGGAATTGACCCTATGTCACGTGAGTATAAAATTGGCCCATTTATCGATTCCTCTACTAAAAAAAAACATCCTATTGAAAAATCTCCTTCCTTTCCAGGACTGAAGGCTATCTTCCAAGAAGCTAAAGGAGGCATGGAGTCAGTATGCTACATTAACCAAAACAGTTTAGTAGTACTAAGACCTTATCAACAAGGTATGGGTTATAAATCTTCACATTATTTTAGTGATTACTCTATACAATTTCCACCTCATTCTCAGTTCCCACCTAACCCCTCATCTCGGTCCATGCCTACCACATGGTTGTACCAAAACCAACCTGTTATCCCTCCATATAAGCAATTTTAGAATTATTCTCCTCAATGTATTAATTCTTCCCAAGGTTGGAGGCCTCCTATGTCTAAACCACCAGCATTGATGCCTCCTCCTCAATATCCTAGCATACCTACGAACATTATTGCACCAAAGTAGCCTTATCGTCTTTCCCAACCTAATCCAAACCCCAATAATAAGCAGGCACATCCTGTTTACAATGGTGAGATTTATTTCCAAAATTATGTCCTGGAAATTGAAGAGATAAATATTATATTAAGGAAGGTCCTACATGAACCCCCTCAGCCTTCTCCACAAGAGAATCCAAAATGGGAAGAAGAGAAACTTGTACCTCAACAAATTCCTCCTTTCCCTAAGAGATTGACTATTAAAAATACATACACTATGGGAATTAAAGAATTTATGTGTAAAGATACCATTTTTATAGGCCATTTAATATGTTCCCATATATAACAAGCTTATCAAAGAATTTATCAAAAGGAATAGTAGAAGAAAAAGGGGTGCCCCCACAATCAATGTCGCAGGGCAACTAGTTAATCTAATGCTTGGGAGGATGATCATTCCAAAGTATCTGTATCTTGACAACCTATTTGTGGATGTACATATCAACCAAGTAACAATTCAAAACACCTTGATTTATCCAGGAGATGTTATCAGCATGATGGCTAGGAGATACTATGTTTAAACTTAATCTTCAAGACTCCCTAAGAAAAACTACTATTATGCTTCAACTTGTTGATTATAATCTACAATAAATCCAGACGGCATGATAGAATGTGCCATGATCTCAATAGATTCTTAGGAGTACCCCATTGATTTCCTAGTCCTATAGCCAAAAACCAAGTTCAATGGATATCCACTCATTTTAGGGAGACAATGGTTAGCAACAACGAATCCCTATATCGGCTACAATGTTAATAATATGACTGTCATCAATGGGAAATCCTATAAGGAACTTGTATTTCATCCTCCTGCTCAACCTTTGGTTAAGGAATGTTTTCCTATTTGGGTGAATGATGAAGAAGAATACAATTACATCCCTTCATCATCTAGTCCTTTCTACAACATTGAAAAACCTCTTAGCAACAAGAAAGTTGATGAAGACTTAATTTCCAATTTTCTGCAAAATTAATATCCTATTGTTATGCAAATTGATGGCCTAAATAGTGATTAAAACATAGGATATATTAACATCTCAAAGAAGAATGAGTGAGAATAATTATTCACTTCTAGCTCTGACAAATAAATTACCAAAATAGTTGAAATATGCCACTCTAAACTGCTAAAAATCAACACCTCTCTTACTGTTGATCAAGAACAAGAGTTGGTCACAATTTTGAGGAAACACATTGATTCTTTTTCATTGGATTACAAGGGGATGAAAGGAATCCATCCATAGATTTGTATCCATCACATTTAAATTAAAGGAGATCACAAACCCATTTTCCAACCTCAAAGAAGGATGAACCCTACATTAAAAGACATTATCAAATAACAATTGCAGAAACTATTAGATGTTGAGTTCGTTTATGCTATGCCCAATAGTGGGTGTCTCCTTTGGTTATTTTTCTCAAAATTAATGACACATGGAGAATATGTGTGGACTACCGAGACTTAACAAATCCATTAGAAAATATCACTTTACTTTATCCTTCATTGATCAAGTCTTAGATGTTTTGGAAGGAAAGAAGTTCTTCTCATTTCTAGATGGATTTAGTGGCGATAATCACATTCAAATCATCTTAGAATATCAGGATGATACCACTTTTAATCCCCCCTAGGGTACATTTTCCTACAAATTTATTCCCTTTGGTTTATGCAATGCCCCGGCCACTTTCCAAAGGGTAATACTTAACATGTTTTTTGATCTTGTTTGTGATGCAATAGAGATCTATATGGATGACCTTACACCATGTGGTAATAATTTTCAAGAATCTCTCACCAACCTCACTAAGGTTCTCCAGAGGTATGGTGAAATAAATCTCTCACTGAGTCATGAGAAATTCCACTTTCTTGTGAGCAAGGGGGTTGTCTTAGGACATTACCTATCCTCCAAGGGGATTGAGGTAAATCCTATTAAAACAAACACTATAAAACATCTCCCTATCCCTCAATACAAAAATATGTTTTAAGTTTTCTTGGTCATGCAAGGTACTACAAAAGGTTCATTAAGGATTTCGAAAAAA
Source organism: Pinus tabuliformis (assembly GCA_031772625.1). Lineage (NCBI taxonomy): Eukaryota > Viridiplantae > Streptophyta > Pinopsida > Pinales > Pinaceae > Pinus > Pinus tabuliformis. The sequence continues at coordinate 346,582,844 of CM062805.1, read as the reverse complement.
TTGCTTCTCCTCTATTTTTCCTATTGACCAAGGACTCGGATTTTTGTTGGTCATCTAAATGTTAAGAATATTTTGAAAGCATTAGGGAAAAACTTAAATCAGCACCTATCCTATAGGGCACAAATTGGACTTTACCTTTTCATATACACATTAATTCTTCAAAGAGGACAATAGAGGTAGTTCTTGGTCAACAACTAGATAAGTATTCCTTATGATATCTATTTCATTAGTAAAAATTAATTAATGCCAAGTTAAATTATACTGTAACTAAAAAAGAATTTCCCATTGTTATTCATGCTCTGAATAAGTTTAAGCATAATATCACCAGTTACCAAGTTTTTGTACGCATTGATAATGTTGCTATCAAGTACTTAATGAACAAGTGTGATACCAATGCTACGATTATTAGATGGATATTACTATTACAACAATTTGATTTGAAATAAAAATGACAAGCTTGGAAAGTAGAATGTCGTTGTAGATTTTGTTTCTAGACTAACTACTCCCACAGATGAAGGCATGGTGATTGATCACTTCCTTGATGAGCACCTCTATGCCATCTTGGCATATACTTCCTACTTTTTAACATATAAAACTTCCTGATTATGGGAAAGATTCTTCCTTATCTATCCTATAGGGATACATGCAAGATCATTAGGCAAACTACCTCTTACACATGGATTGAAGTTTGCTTGTTCAAGATAGGGCCTAACTAGATCCTAAGAAGGTGTGTGAGGTAAGATGAAGTGTATAATATTCTAGAGGCCTACCATGATGGGCCCTATGGAGGGAATTTTCCAGCTAAAAGGATAGTCTATAAGATCTTGAAAACTGGTTACTTTTTCCATACCCTTCACAAAGATGCTCACCTGTACACCTCTCAATGTGATGAATGTTAGAGAATGTGGATGCCTACTAGAAGAAATGAAATTACCTTGCAACAAAAGTGTCATTTGAATATTTTGAGATTTCGGGGGGGTGACTTCATCAAAGCCATCGATCATCCATCGAGGAAAAAGAAGTACATCATTATGTGTACCGATTATTTGACTAAGTGGGATGAAGTAAAAGCAGACAAGGTAGCCATAGAGCAGAAGGTAGCATAATTTTTGAGAGAAAATATCTCTTACAAGTTTGGATTTCCAAGTGAAACAGTTATATATTAAGGGACTCGGTTCACTTCCAACCTTATCGAAATGATTATGAAGCAACATCACATACATCACAAGAATTCTACTCCATATCATCCTTAAGCTAATGGATAGATTGAGGTGAAAAATAGAGAGCTAAAAAAAATCATCACTAAAGAAATTAGCATGAGTAGGAGAGATTGGGCTGACAGACTCATGGAGGCAACATGGGCCTACAACACTACCTAGAATACTACTACAGGGTTCACCCCCTATCAATTGATCTATGGAAATAAGGCTATGATGCCCATTGAGTTTGAATTTTCCACATTGAGGATAAGTTAAAAATTGGAGATGGATCTAACTAATGCTCAAGAGGAAACAATAAAATAGATAAATGTTTAGAAGAACATAAGGTGCAAGCTCTCTTCCACACTAATATGGTCCAAATGCAAAGGAATATCTGGCATGTCAAATTCATCAAGAATAAAGACAATAAAGAAGACAATTGCGCCTTGGTTTATGTTTCAATATTTAATTCAAAGGAAAATTTATGACTGGATGGTTAGGGCCATACTGAGTAGACAAGTGTTATGATAATGGCTCTATGCAAATCAAAACTATTTATGAAAAACAAATTCCTCTTCTGGTAAATGGTTTCAAAATCAAGGCCTATAAGAGATATTTGTAAAAAAGAATTCATAAACACAATCAAGAGATAGGACTTGAATGTGATTGAGAGTACAAATTCTCTCGATCCATCTAATTCCATAGAAAAAAGAAAAAAGAGAATAAAACACAACAAAAAAACTCTCAAGTGAAAACCTCCTTTGAGGAACCTAGGACAAGCTCTAAAACTGAAAACCTCTATGAGGCAATTTCTAAGGTTGTAAAGTAAAATTTCCTTACCAGGAGAACCTTTATAGGCCTGTTAGGGCTTGGAAATGGTGAAAAATAGAAATGGTACCATATATATATATATATAGAAAGAGACCAAAAAAAGAGAGACAAAAAAAATAAATAAATATAAATATAAATAAGGTGTTGGAAATCTGTCAACCAAGGGATATATATATATATAGAAAGAGAGAAAGAAAGAGAGACCAAAAATAAATAAATAAAAATATAAATAAGGTGTTGGAAATCTGTCAACCAAGGGATATATATATATATATATATATAAAGAGATAAAGAAAGAGAGACATAAAATAAATAAATAAAAATAAAAATAAGGTGTTGGAAATTTATCAACCAAGGGCGTCTCCCCGGTATGAAGTCCCAATTAGACCTCACACCATTTGGAATAGGAGCCCCATCTGAAGTATTATCCCAACCACCATAACTCTAAGGTTCTCCTTGGTTGCAATGAATAGAATAAGAGATTACACACATATCCTTTGAAATCGGCAAGTAAGTTGACATTGCGAAGCACCTATTTCAATGTGTAAAGGGAGACTTTCACTAGGGGGGGGCGAGAGTAAATCTCTAGGAGGAAAGTAATAGTACTATCCTAGGAGAGGCACACGAGAGCAAGGAAAGATTCATTAGTTATCTAGTGAAATAGTTCACATAGACACAACGATCATTAAATCAAATACAACACACATTCAACAAGGTAAGTACCAAAGTCAATGGAGTAGTTCAATTTCCTTAGTATGTATGAGCATAACATATACCGCAAACATCTAAAGAATAGTCTTACAATATTTATGATACATGCATGAAAATTTGTTGGCTCAATGAGCTTCTTATTATTAGGTGAAAGATCCAAGTACACAGTTACAATGGCAAGCTACTAGCTCCAGTTCCAATGCTTCATTCATTCAATGTGGTGGGTGGTTTTTCAAAACCATATCTACCCCTGTCCAGTAGTGGAACATTAAGTCACTTCTTGATTCTCCAAAGAATGATCTTTTATCCTATACCAAGCTAGAGAAGCCAGAGCTAGCTCTTCAAACTCTATGACTCCAAAAGCCCCTTTTCTTGAGTTATGAGGGTGTATTTATAACAAGAGGAATGGCCTTTCATGTCCTCATGACTATTGAGTTTCCCTCATGACTATTGAGCTTCCCTCATGACTATTGGACTTCCAAGTGACTCTTAAACTTCTTAAAGACTCTTGGACTTTTCCTAGTGACTCTTGAACTTCTACAAGACTCTTGGACTTTTCCTAGTGACTCTTTAGTCTACATGTGACTTTTCATATTCCACATGTGACTCTTGGACTTCCACACATTTACATTTTTGTCATTTTTGGAAATACATAATTACACTCCACATCATGTGGTAAGACCCATTGACACATATGAAATTTTGATGACACTTGTACAAGCCATGGCTTGGAAAAAGATGACTTGGATATTCATGATGATCTGTCAATGAAAGCTTATATTTTTATTTCTTCCTTGATGTCTTCATGATTTATCTTTCATGTGCTTCATCTTAATCCTCCAAGAGGCTGATTGATATGGAGTATGTATGTTATCTTGATCTTTAATCTTTTGTCGTGATATTTTTTCCCTTCATCTTCTTGTTTGATGATCTCTTCATGGTTCTAGCTTAAGAGGTTTCTTTCTACATGATCTCCTAAGAATCCTCCTTAAGAATCATTCTATCATATCAAGATTCAATACCTACAGATGGAATTCACACATGACAAGACAACATCAGTTCAAAAATATCCTAGTTTAAATTTCTTCATGCAATTCACTAATCGGAACTAGGACTGAGTGCAGGACATAGGAGAAGGCTCAGGGATTGCGCAGTGCACAGTTCTAGGAGGTAGGAGTGATGGTATGGTGATTGTGACTGCACAATGCATAGTATCGAGGGGTCAAAGAAGGAAGATTCCGTAGTTGAGGGAGTTAAGGAGACATTAGTGAGGGCTTTCTCACTAAAATTGTGCAGTGTGCATTTCTAGGAGATAGGGAGGCACAATACTGCGCAGTTTGGAAAGTCAATGAGATAATGATGAAGGATTGCTCACTGTGATTGCAAAATGTCCAATTCTGGAAGGCGGGTGACTGTGGATTAAGTGGTTGAGCAAGTCAAGAAGGAAGATAGGAAGGGCATAATCACTATGAATATGTAGTCCATGGAGGCAAATGACTGCGCATTTGGACAACTCAGTGAGACAGAGAGGCTAGAATGTTGAATAAAGTTGTGCAGTGCACAGAAAGAGACTGAGTTGAGAGGAAAATTACATAGTTTCTGAGGGCAGGAGGTTGACTGAGCACTGTGATTGTGCAATGTGCAGTCCCTGGAGGTAGTTATTATGCAGTGTGTAGTTTCAAGAGGAAGGAAAGCCTGACTAAGGCCTCATACTGCGCAGTGCATATTTCAGGGAGGTAGACTAGAATGAGGTTGATCGGGGAAGGATCATCTTCAAAAAATGACTAAGTATGGGACTCAAGAGGCAAGATATTGGACCAGAACATGACTTGAACATGATCACACACTTATTGATGATTGACCACCTGAAAATGAAGCATTTACTACCCAAAATCAACATGTCATCATCGAAATAACAACAGAACAACACTTACCTCCAAGTGCGACACTTGAGATACACTTTGCGACACAAGTGACGACACTAAAAAAACAGTGCTCAAGACTTGAGGAATGAGTCTGATGCATGTCTTTATTATATATAAAACACATTCGTACAAGAGAATGCATCAAATCTTCCCTTCAATAATGTACAAATGACTCCCTTTGACTATATGCAACACTTCCCTAACAAAAGTACAACACTTGCAAAAGTAAGAAAAAGTGAAAACGACACTTGCAAAGGCTAAAGAAAGTGAAATTAACACATGTTAGAGTGAATATAAGGTGAAAATGACACTCTTTAAAGCAAAATAAGCAAAAAAACAGTCATGAAAGTGAAAGTGACACTTGCGAAAACAAAGGTGCACAAAAGTGGCAGTTGTGAAAACTCACTGGAATAATAGTACAATTGCAACCAAAGTGAGAGGGATTGTCAAGTGATATTGCACATTAATTGTTGGCATAGGTCGTGCAATGCATTGTCATCATGTACTACACAGGAATTGTCAATAGTGATTGTGCAAGCCTTACTTTCATGGGTTGTGCAATGCCCATGTGAGCTTGCATTGAAGAAGTGCACTTGTGAATTATTCGAGGACTGTAATGTATGAGAAAGTGCATTTGACATTTAGAATCTATGAACAAGACTCAAGTGCTTAAAAAAACATTAATCGACCATGAAGTGATTATGAAAAGACAGATCGCAAGATCCACGGTAGGCTCCAAAATTCAAGTATAGGCAAATATTTAGAGGGTGTTTATCATAGTGACAATACAAAGAAAAAAATTCAATCAATTTTTTTTTCTTTTAGTTTTATTATATGAAAATGTCCAAGGCCTACCTGCAACAAAACAAAAATTGGGATTATACCACAAGACTATAGCGGAAAATCAAATAAATATGCAATACAGACTTGGGTTCATCTATCATACATTTCAGCAATAAAAATCATGTTTGAATGGAACATAAATTACATGAAATGGAATCTAGATATACTGTAAAAAGGAAACTTCAATTGCATTATGAAAGAGAAGCACACATTAGGATTAGACCATAAGACTACAAAAATTAGGATGGCCTACCTTAAACAAAACAAAAATTAGGATTAGACCATAAGACTACAATGAAAATCAAAGAAATATGCAATAGAGACTTGGGTCCATCTATCATACATTTCAGAAAGAAAAATTATGTCTTACCTATCATATTTTTCTACTTGATGGCACCATATTCCAATTTCACCATTCATTATTTTCCTAACACAATACATGTTCATCCATGACTAGCCCTTTCCACCACTCCAATATCACCTGCAATGTTTCTCTTCTTCCCAAACATACTTCTATAGGAAAGCCACAACAAATCTTGTAAATCTAGAGCAATGCTACAGGAAGGCCCAGAATTCATTATAAGTTATAGCTCAAGTAAAAACTTGTGATCTAGCCCTAAAAATACAAGGATGGCTTCATCAAGGCAAACACTTCACTTAGTAAGAAGACAAAACTAGGATTGCAACTCCTACAAGATACCCCATCCTACTACAAGATCATTTACACACATAATTATGCAGTAGAAACCCTTTATTCATGCTCCATGACACCACCAATTGATCCAGTAGCATCACACAACCCTCAAGCATGAATCCTTAAGCCATCTTCTCTCATATGAATCCAAAAAAAAATGTCACACATGTTAGTATGGTGATATTTCCATTGAGGAGTGAACGTCAGCAAGATCCTTCATGCAAGAGAATGATAATAGGCCCAACTCAAGCAAGGAAGTGGTCACGTCCAATGATTAGCAGGTGTTTACCTACCTAACTCTGAATCATCACCCACAATGTGGCAAACCATCGCCTAACACTTAGAAAAACTTATGAGGAGCTCATCATCTACATGTAAACAAGAATTTCTCCAAGGAACAACACTTCAGTCTCTACTACAACACTGTTCCTTATTCTATCTACATAACATGGTGTTGTCAGACTCACTGTCCCAGGACCCAAACCCATATGTAGGGGATGTCCAACTTCTAGCCCTATCCTCCTAGTTGAGGCATGAAGAGATGAGGGTCAAGGAGGTGAAGAAGGCATTAGAAGAAAAAATTACCACACCATTATGGATAAGGGTAGAGGAACCTCACCCTTAGACTATAATCACAACCCACAAAATCCTCATGGAGGAATAATAGGTGGCTTAGATATTGAGGCAAAAAGAAGAAGATGTTATTCTCTGCTTTAAGGATATGATCATATTAATGGGAGAAGAAGCTATACAAGCATGTCAAAGATGATGTCAGGTTTTACCATATATGCTGCAACTGAGAAAATTCATGCACCCAGCAGGCTACACAATGCCAACAACACTCTACAAAATAATCCTCCAAAGTTTGGGTATACAGTGGATTGGACTAAAATTCAATCCCCTACTGCCCCTAAGACTAATAGAGCACATCAATTAATAATAAGAGCTAGAGTAGTTTAAACAAAGAGAGGTTGCAACATAATTTTATCAACGAAAGGAGTTACCTAGATATATGGCATGGGATGATAGGCAAGCTACCAAGGAGATAAGAGAATAACAATTCCAAGGATCAAGAAGATTAAGAAAGGTACATTTTCCTAAGAATGGCTAAACATCTAAGTAGTGGGGTATTATGGGCCCTTGAATTGTATATTTAAATGCCCATATACCACCTTTATCACCTTGGAAAAACATGCATTTATGACCATGATTATTATGTGTTTTGATAATTTACATGTTATTCCTCATTTTGAGTGTATGAATAAGAAATTGAAAAATACTAATCACTTGTATGACCCTTAGTAACCCTAGCATTTTGGATTGGATAGGTTTTTTAAGAAGCAACAAATTCCTTGAGCAACCTACCATGAATATAAGGGCTTTGTCCCCTCAACTACCAGTATGCACCCACAAGACTACTCTAAAATATAACCTATCAATAGTTTAGATGAGAGTTGGATACACACAATCCCAAGGGGACCAACTGCCATGATTGTAGGTATTTTTGGAGGGAAAAACAACCCTCTTATTGAGGACTCTTCCCCATCATAATTTTGTGAAAAACTAGGACTTGAGTTAGTTAAGAGAGAGCTTTTTTTAGAGGAAAGAACAATATTTTTTTATTTGTAGCTATGCAAATTTTCATTTTCAAACTTACGTAATGGAAACTTTAAGTTAATGGAGAAACAATTTCTTTTGGTAAGAATATAGTATTGATTTCATTTACATTCTGGGGCACCTTGGGGAGGGCCCACCCACACACGCTCTGTAAACCTTTTTGTACCTTCTATACTTCATTTCTATATTGATTTATTAAACTACCATAATTTCTTTTATTGTTTGAGTTAAGGACAATGGATAGTGCAATTTGATATTTCTTGGACACTTATGGATCTTATGCTTTTTATTTATCTAGTTTCTATCATAAGTTGCAAATTCTAGAAGTAACTTCCTTTATCAGTTTTTATCTTCCTTTAATTAGATTGCCACACTTATATCAATTCTGGGAGTTTCCTATAGAACCACAAGTTTTCTTGTAAAATTACAGAGCTTTATGTAGAACAAGTCTGATAGCTTTGTTGTTGCATCATTCTCATAGTTTTATGTTATTCATTTGAAGGACACGTTGAACAACCATCTTAGGCAATATCTAGTGAATGAGGGGAGGTTGAAGAGAAAATGGTCATATATGTAGGATTACATTACAAGACTACAGATTGCCTTATTAATATCGATGTTGTAGTGGAGGTTTAAGTGGCATAGATTGTTGGGGTAATGACTATTGAGGTCCCACAAAACATGAGTTCCTCTATCCCTATTGTGAGGGATTGATTTGGAGCAATGGGGGCATCCATTATGGACTACAGGGATTAGGTGGGTACCCATTGTTGAGGCGGATATTGCATGGATGTGTGAGTCCAATAAGAATTGAAATATTAATATTGGTTAAGAGACACACCTTGCAGTCATGGTTACCACGGTCAATTTTTTTTTATAAGGCACAATTAATCGACTCCTCCTTTTACTCTTTATGGACTGCTTTTAGGCCAAGTAAGTAGGGGCATCATCTAGTGAATTGTTGTTCTTTGCCAATCCCACACACTTCAATCAAATAATGGGATCGTCCTCCAATGTGTGCCTTTTTTTGCATTTTAGGCAGAAAATAACTAAGGATAACTCTGCATTTTCCTGTTTGTTTTTCAATTATAGTATATCTAATTGGGAGCTTAAAGAATCGAGTAAATATATTTTGATTCTTGAGCATATTCTTGATTTCAACATGAGTGACCCCTCCACTAGATGTCTTATTGGCCCTTGTCAGTATGTCACTTGGATTTGTTCTTGGTTGTGAAGTCCCTCTAGAATACTTTTGACATAAGTTTCAAATGACATCATAGGGACATTGGTACATATCACCTCCACTTGTTACATTAAGGATGTCAATACAGTCGTCCTTGATTCCTAACAACAACAAAATTATACATTATCTCCTCCTAGCTTGCCCTATATTGACCTCTGTAAATTGTATTTGAAACATTCCATGTAATCTTCCAGACTCTCACCTTTTTTTTACATCCTCTACAAGATTTCTTCTTTATGTTCTTTATCTTGCAATAGTCCTTGTATTTTTTGAGGAATTTTCCTTTCATCTAATCCTATGTGATGATACAGTTTCCACCAAGCCCCATAGATCATCGACGAACAACACTCTTTAGAGTGGTACGAAAGAGCTTCAGTTTATGGGTGTCAAAGACATAATCATAACTTCTACAAAGGATGGAAAATTCAAATAAAAATGTATCTACATCCTTAGTAGCCAATCCATGAAAATTTCATCAAGCATGGTGCATAATATTCTTCATTTGAATTAATCCATTTGTCTCCCTAATTAGGGAGTTGAAGGTGACAAATTCCTCTATGACGTTGATGATTCATTATTCTACCCTTGCTTTTTATATTTTTAAAAACATCCTAACGTAAAAAATATCACATGAAAAGAGGAAACAAACAACCAACTCAAACACAAGTAAAAATACATCATCTAAATTGTGCTACTAAAGACTGTAAATGGTAAAAAAAAATTGCATTGTTCGCAGTTCCCTAGCAATGATGCCAAAAATGACATGCCTTCTAATTACCTTTTAATTATCTCAAGAGATAACTAGAAATATTTTTCATTTATTTTGTCAAACTAGGGATTGGTATGATACTTTCAAATTGTCATGAATTATATGTTCTAGAGAAATCTATTTATCTATTGTTCTAGTTTTGAAGATGTAGAAGAGATAAATGACCTCAGGACAAAAGACATTCAAATTATCTCTAACAGAGTCATTGACGTTAAGTACCACAAGCTAACAACATGATAAATCTAACTGTGAGCAAGGTAAACTACTTTAGTTGGGATTGGAAGCAAGGTGTTGTTACCCCCATCTAGATTAAAGGAAATAACAATAGGCTAATCTAAATTCAACTGGCCTAGAAGAAAGATGTTATTACCCCAATTGAATGGAACATAAATTACATGAAATGGAATCTACTTATACTACAAAAAGGAAAGTTCAATTGCATTGTAAAAGAGAAGCACACATTGTTGGTAACTAAGTATAAACAATGATTATTATCAAGAAATGCATTCCACTCTTAATCCCGCAGATAAAAAATTAAAAACTTTGCAAATGATTTGATACCTTTTTTAATTCAACACAACTTAAACAATTAGACTACATAAGCAATAAGATGGAAAATATGTATACTCAAAACATAATATTAATAATGGTGTTACAACAATAAATAAATAGCAATTTAACATATGGAACTTCTAAGACAAATCAATTCAGAAATTAGATCTATGCTACAATACCACACCACTCATCCAAGGAGGGGGGCCTACCTCCTTAGACCTTCAATCATTTTTCAAACTCAAATATTCATAAACGCAAATAATGTTATAGGAACCAAATCAATTCTTTGTATTAATTGGAAAGAAAAAAGGGATTTTGATTACAATATTGATGATCCCCTCTATTTGAATTGAGCAATGGTTTTTATACAAATTACATCACCCTTTCTTAGTACAAAAGAGTCGATAAGAGCCATTAGGATATGATATCTTTGAATTGTTCTTCATTTTGTTCTAATGGGCTAAATAATACAGGTAAGAGTACACAACTGGTCTTTGGCCTTTTCATCAATTTGTCTTCACGTTGACAAGGGACATTGGGGTAGTTATCATTAAGTGTATGGTCTTCCTTGCATTGTTTCCATCTCCATGTTGTTTATTGTGCCACATGATCACTATTTTGATATATAAATTACCATTGCTATGGAATCAAGTGCTATCTCGGTTGGTGTAATGAAAACATAAAATAACAGTGTGAACAATCTATTGGTGTTGCAACAACAAGCATTCGAAAATGTTGCAACAACGTAAGACGATGTCATGACAATGTCATTGTTGTTGCAACATCACGTCTAGTGTTGTAGTAAAGTGTCTAGTATTGCAACAATTGTTGTAGTACTTATAACCTATTTTGCACCAATTCTCACAAGCCCCTTCATTAGTAAGCATAAAAGGTTCAATTTTCCTTGAATTACACTAGCATAATTCATTAAAATTACATGAGTTGCAAGCCAATTATATTTTGGCGAAAAACTATTATATTGACATGTATAAATTGTTGAGAAATTAATAAGCATGTATAAGATTTATCTTACTTGACAATTGCTTTTGAATATTTGCTGGCTTCTTATTTCATTTATTATGTTCTCTTCATAAAACAATTTCCAAAAACATAAAACATGAAGATCACAAGAGACAAAGAACACAAAGATATAGGCTCCAAACCAGGACAAAACCCCATAAGGGGGAAACACCAAACAACCTCTCTTCTTATAGAATCAAATGAAAGTGAGATATCCAAGACCTAAGACCAAGACCAAGACCAAGACTGCCACAGAGATCCCAAGTTAGCTCTCCTTCATGCCTTCTCAATAATTCAAAGTCAACAAAAGTCAATGTTGGTCAAAATTATGAAATTTGGTTAACTCCTGAAATTTCAACTCTTGCTTTTTCAGACACCTGAAACTTTAGGCCTATAATACCTCATAAAATTTTGCAAAAACTAGGGCATAAATTTCTTCATCTTCTCTGTCCTTTGACCTCCTTCTTTCTCCTTTGATTTCACTGGTTTTCCTTCATATCTTGGCACATAAATCGATGTATATGATGAGTGAAATGAATTCTCTCCAAAATGGTCAAGTTTCTCTATATATATACACATCCAAGAGGCTGAATAGGTGTCTCTTGGAGCCCAAGACGACTTGTTCCCAAGGAGGGCTGGCTTGGTCTTGTGGTGACATTGTAGACTCTTTTGACTCAAAATAAAATAGTTTTCCTTTTCTTACAACAAGTCCAAATGGGAGTTTGACTCAAATACATTTGCTTGACTCATGACAAATTTTTTATTGACTTGAATAACCCTACAAGCATGAAGAACATGATTTGACTAATAATAATAATAAATTATTTTTCTTCTTTTTGCTTTTACATGAAATACAAACTAATACAAATACACTGATAATTATGAATACCAAACCTAGTTACTTTTCCAACATCTCTCTCAACTAGGGAGATATTCATAATTACATAACAGGATATAAGGATATTCTCAAATTGAAATATTCTCATAAGAAGAGTTCAAAATGATAAGCATCATCGAGCATCATCATCATAACCATCATTGTTAAATTCAAAATAGCAATGCCTTAATTGATAAGCTCTAACTCTCCACTAGATTAGAGCATAATGTTGGGAAGCATACATTTGGACACCACCATTGCCTCTTAAGGCACATACGCCATCCAAATGTTCACAAGGTATTTCCTTACAAGACTATTCTTATCTTGGATATCTCCCCCATCCTTAAATAATATCGGTCCTCCTCAGGACTACTCTTATCCTTGATTACCAACCCTCAAAGAGTATTGTTCCTCGGGACTACTCCTATCTTGGATTCCCAATCCTCAAGAAGTATTAGGCTCGTATGTTTATCCAATTCTCCATTCTCCCTACCAGTGCCTTCACTAGAATTACATATGTTAGTCCTGGCCTACTGCATCACACATGGAGAATACAGTGTCCACCATCACTCCCTCTCAACCAAGGAATAAATCCTTAATCCCTTTTAAACAAGGATACATATTCACAATACTTATCACAACATCGGCTACATGTTCTTTCGTGGAGATCAAGGGAGATTGTTGTAGATGCTTGGCTTCTATCTTGCATCATATCATAACAAGATTCTTCTTGGACATTTCATGTAATGTTGTGATCAAATGATTCATCTAACATATCAAGGAGCCAAACTTCCTCACAACTACTAGCACATGCCTTTTATCTTCACATAAATGAATTCTACCCTCATGCTCTTCTAAGCCATCATCAATGTTGTCTACTCAATCCATGTGATCCCAAATTAAATCAAACAATTGTTGATACAATATCATCAAACAAGTTATCTCAACTGTTATCTTTCTAGCCATTTTTCATACTTCTGTATTATGTCCTTTCAAGAAGACAAACCATATCATTATCAAAGTTTCCAAATCACAACAAACACTAGTTGTGGTGAAGTAAAATTATAAGTGTAGACACAAACAATTCCTCTAGCCCGATAGCGGGCCTAGCCACTAACAAGACATTCTATGGAAGATTTCCTTAGGTTAGAACCAATTAAGAGGGCCTACCTCTTAGTACGCTTATCCCATTTGGTGATGACCTTGCTTGCTTGCTCCAGCTATCTCCCGTTTCCTTCTTCGAACACCTGAAACAAGTAAACAATAGCAAACAACAATCGTGATAATAGACAAATTGTAATTCAACCTACTTAACAAGTCAAGAAACATTAAGCCATAAACATGTGAGATGACACATTATGTAGGAAATCAATCGATAGTTGCATATATATTAAATCAAGAAGAGATTACAACCATTGTCTTGACGTTGTTGTTCTCCTCCGACAAAACCAGGTTCCCACACACTTCCATTAGCATTCCATGATGGCCTCAACAATGATAGTTTTAAGGCTCTTCCCTTTAGGCTTCACACTTCTCCCTCACACACAACTAGAGAGCTACAACTATGAATAACTTGATGTTTACTCCAAACTTAATTAGCACTAGCACACCAACATTAACACTAGCTTGTGCTTGGGAAAAATGGAGGTTTATATAGCATGAATGGATGGGAAATGGTTCCTCTTGTTAGAGTCGGTCTAGTAGCCCTCCATCAGCGATCAAAACTCTTTGCATTTCATTAGTAGGTGTCTCATCAGTGTCCTCTTATTGCATTCCATTAGGCATGCCATAACCCTGATGGAGGAGCTTGTGTCTTTTATTCCCCTCTTGGCACTGCTGGATTAAGCTTGTTTCAGTCAATAAAATTCTTTACAGGGTCATTGGTCTTGTTATGAAGTCAAGGTCCTAAGTCTAGGGTTTAGTCCAATTTGTCTTTGAGGTCATGTTTTTAAGGTCAATAAATGCCCAGCAGGCCAGAGGGATGTCTATCAAAGCATCACTTCAAAGGATTTCATATTGTACAGCTAATTTTTACCTTGAATTCAAAAACCCTATTTTTGAAGACAAGGTCATTTTCTCATTTTTTGTAAAATTGGTAAAAATTCAAACTCTTCAGAAGTCAGCATGCGGCCCTGGTCCCCTTTGCCAAGACTCCTCAGAAGCTACCTCTGCAAAAATTTTCAAGAAAAAGCATCATTTCAACCAATTTCAGGACAAAAAGGAAACCATAAGTCAGCAGCATTTAAATTTTGAAAAGTGTCATGTTATAAACATTATAAAGTGGGTTTGAGGGGAAATTAATTCAAATCAAGTTTATAAAAGCCCCCCTCCCTTCATTTTATCATTATTTGCCTCCAAGACTCCAAGAGCAAGTGTGAAAGGCGACTTAGTGAAAAAACTGGGCGAAATTGTTGTGAGAGCCCGCGCGCTACGCATCAGGACCTGCGCGCTACGTGTTGGGCAGGCGCTACGCGTCGGGGCAGTCATCGCAGTGGGAAAAAGACACAGGCGCTACACGTTGGGCGCGCGCTACGCGTTGGGGTTTACACACAGAAAAATTGCCTTCAAACCTCAAATCGACCCCGAATCTCTTCAAGGTTGCAAGTAGGCCTCCAATCATCAATGTTTTTTGCTTGCCTAAAGAAAATGAGCGTGGAAAATGTGTCTAATACCAGCAAGTGTGAAGCATGAAGAAAATCATATGTATCATGTTAAAAATTTCAAATTGCAAGTGAAGCTAGGGTTTTGAGTTTGCTGCCCAATGTCATTCTTTTTCAATCCCTCATTTCCCCACATTCCCATTATCACCTCCCTTGTCATCTTCACCTAATTTCCTTAACAAAAATTCAAAAGCCCTAAAACCCTACCTATCCCTAAACTTCAAGAAAATCTCCCTAAACTTTACCTCTTATCAAACCCCTGCAAACTATGATTATGTGATGGTGTATGCGTTATAATTCCTTCCCTAAATTCCCTTTTATATATATTTTCCCTAAGTCCCCTTAAAAGTCCCCCTCCCTAACATCTCCCTTGTGGTTTTGTCCCCTTGGAGCAGCATTCAAACAGTCAAAACAGCAAGTCATTTGAGCAGAAGCAGCAGTACATTTCAGCCATTTTGCTCTTGAAACCATGTTAGAAACCGAAACAGACTATGAGCAAAGTGATGACTGTGAGTCAACACCGGAGGTTGAGGTGCCAAGGAGGCCTCACAGGGGTGGTAAGGGTGGTCACCATGTGAGAGAGGAGCCCACCTCTTTGACCTATTTACAGGCTTGTCCACTTGCAGTCACATGTTTCCGCCATCAATCATGTTATGAATTTTGCGAGAGGATTTCTCAAATTCAGCACCATAGGGAATTGGTCCGCTTGTTTGTTTTGCATTTGCATGACGGGCATGTGAATCTTGCAGGGGTGGATTTTACATTATCACCTGAGATTGTTGCTCAAGCAACAGGGATACCCAATGTTGGAGAAGAGTGGAACAAGCGCCAGCTGTTGGACAGATTTCAGTATGAGCCCTACATTAAACCTGTGTACATGAGGCACATGACTGGTGTATTTCCTTTCAGATTTTTGAAGGATGAGTATGCTCCCTTGATGAGGCTCATCATTCGTTATTTCACCTGTGAGGGTAGATTTTCACGTTTGTATTCGTACCATATCCGCTTGTTGATGCATTTCACACGGGTACGGATGATGAACATACCATTTTTCATGTGCCAGAATATTGAGAGGATGGTGCCCTTGATGCAGAGAAAGAGCCCAACACAGCAACACAGGAGCATTTGTCATTATGGTTTGATCAAGCTTGTGGTCATACATCAGTTGGCCCAGCAGGGTATCCCATGGGAGGATTTCATCTCTCGAGATTTCTTCACAACACCACCACCCCCTGAGGTTGTTCATGAGGAGGGAGGACCATCACAGCAGTATGACATCCCTGAGCCCAGACATGTCAGCTCCCCTCCATTGGTCACATATCAGAGAGGCCACAAGGCCTTATTTGCATCAGCTCGGCGAGTATTTTCTCCACACCAGGTGGAAGGGGTCTCGCCATCTTCATCAGCACCGCGAGTGTTATCTCCACATCAGGTGGAAGGGGCCTCGTTTCCGACAGCAGCACAGGTATCAGAGAGGGGCAAGCAGCCCATGATTGAGGAGGGATTGTCAGGTGATCCAGATATCGACATCATTGATCTTGACACCCGTTCTCCTAGCACGGAGCTTCACAAGATCATTCAGCAAAAGGAGGCTGAAAATTGCTTGTTGCAAGAAAAATTAGAGATGGCACAATGGACGATTACATATTTGGAGCAGCGCAACAAGCAATTAGAAGATGAGCACACTCTTGATGAGTTGCGGAGGATCCATGAAGACCGCAACTTGGCTCGTAAGAGACCTGGTGATTTGGTACCCATTGAGCGAGAGGCTATGCTTCTCCGGGTCAATGCTCATTTGGAGAGGTTGCTGGCCAAGGCCAAAAAAGATAAGGACCTGCTCCAGAACATGAAGAACCACTATTGGGCCCGAATGCACGTATGCAAGGCGAGAATGAAGGTGCTCCAAGGACGGTTGGCCAAAGCACTAAAACGAAGAAAAAGGCCCGATCCCCTCCACATCTTGGCTAAGGCTTCCTTGAAGGAGCATGATGCTAAATGACTCAACTCCAACACAACTTTCAGAAAATTTTGAGCATTTTTGGTCACTTGTGAAGTTTTTGGGCTAAAAACAGTTTTTCTTCACCAACGCGTAGCGCGCCGCGCGCGACCCTTAAGATGGGCAACTCCATTTCAGGAAAACTCAGAATTTTTGGATTTGTCATGCAAAAATACACTTTCTCAACAATTTCCAAGCAATTTCACCAAGTTTTGAGCCTCCAAAAGGTCAAAAAACATGCAAAAAAATGACTTTCTGCCACTTTTTTGACACACAGGAAGCAGTCTTGGGAGATTGAAATTTTGGAGGGGAAAATGGACACCAAATTCAGAAATTCTACTTGGGTTGGAAAGTAGACATCCATACCTTTCCAACAAGCCCACTTTTGCCTCATTTGGACACCTGGAAGTGCCTCAAAAGTTGCTCCAAAGGCGCACTATGCATTCAGAATCAAGGCGCTACACGTTGGGCAATTTTCACAGAAATGCACCTACAGCGCAGCAAAACGCAGTTTTGACTGGATTTGACTTTTTGGAGTGGATTTTGATCCTCCTTGTTGTAAATGATGTAATTTTATGATATTTTGACACTCATTTATCTCTTCTAGAAGATTCATTCATGAGATAGGCAAAAATTTAATGAATGAATTGGTTTCCTAGCTTATAGAGGCAAGTTGTTTTGACTGCCTAGTTTTCAGTGCTCAGTTTAGAATTGGTTGAAACAACTCCTAGGATAGTGAGCTCGACCCCTAGAGGCAAGGGAATGTGTTAGCTTGCTTATATTATGTATTTTCTTAGTCATTTTCAGAGGTTGGAGAGGTTGGACTCTTGAGGGAGAAGCTTCTATTGTATTACTCATTGTATCTCTGCAATTTTTGGCAAAGGAAGACCAGGGTTTTGCAGTCCTTTTTGGGATTCCTGTGGTTACATGTATTGATGGTGTGTTTCTCTTTGTACTTGTAAGTTTGTTATGTGATTCATCTTCTTACTTTTCCTTCTGCAAATTAGGCAAATGAAGTGTTAAAGTAGAATTCATGATTGCCATGCTCTGCTTTTAAGTTTGCTTAATATCAATGTTTTCATCTGTTTAAGGAGAACTCAAGGTGTTTACTTGCTCTCCTTAGCTCCTCACCAGTCATTCTTGCCCATCTGACTCTTTCAAAGGCATCAATACAGTCTCCTACCTTGCCCCAAAGAACCCCCTGCAAAAACTGTGTCCAATCCCCGCACCCAAAATTGCCTTTCCCCGATTTTCCACCAAAATCCTAAAAATCTCAAATCAAACCTTTTATCAGTTTACTAGCCTAAAATCAGTGTTCTTTATTGGTTATCTCCGCCCTTTGAAGATCTTTGCCGAGATATACCAGAGAGAGCCCTCTCCTGCCCCGTAGGGCTAGCTACGAGGCTAAGTGGTTTGATGTTGCCTTGGAGTTTGCCTTTCTCAGCCTGAGGTGAAATTTCAAGCGCTAACACCTCTTCTCATGGGAGAAGTTATTGTCTCTTGTGGTAGTTCCATCCTTATAGGGGAAAGGAGCCCAAACTGACATCCTCGACTCCATCCGGTTCAACCATTTATGAGACTTCCGTTACAAAGCTTCTAGAGCTGGAAGCTTCGGTTCCTTATTTAAAAAACTTTCCAAAATACAATCGGCATGACTGAAACAAATCTCAGTCGCTCCAGTCGGTGCTAGGGACAGTGTTAATCCCTGCATATTGGCACGAGGAGGACACTGGTCATTAGCGTTGGTCTTGTAAACTGGGAAAAATAGAAGATTTTTGGGAAATGATGCAAAAGGGAATTGTTCTGCTCATGAAGAGGGACACAATGGGAGTTTCTTCATGAAGGGGAAGCATGTAGGGTTCACTGTAGAGGTCCTCCAGGATCATGGAACGGGGAGTACAGGGACAGTGACAAAATGTTGTGTAACAGATGCCCCCTAAAGCATGAAGGCCGAACTAGAGTGAGGGGTGAAATGCTTTATGAACCAGTGCGGGGAACTAGAGTTTGTCGTTGGAAAACCTGCAAGCAAGTACAGATGCATATACATAACTGAAAACTTTGTCAAATGATACATGAATCGTGGTATGGATGCATCCATCCAGAGAATGATCATGTAAACGGATCCAGGCATGGGCGCAACCATCCGATAAAGAGGATCATAATGAAACCAAGGTATGGTCGCAGCCATCCAATAATAAGAAGGATCACATATGATAACTCATGGTATGGTCGCAGCCATCCATCTGAGAGAGACATGTATATCAACATGATCATGTCACACCGCCTTGCAACCTGGACGTTTGTAATATGAGCCTAGGGTCTTGTGCTCCAACACGACCCAATCAAAGTACAAATTCTAACATGTGAATGGATGTGTTGACGTCGAACATGCTAGAAAATCTCTTGATTACCAGCTGATGATGTGAAATGTTAACAAGCACGAGAGAAACCACCAATAATGACAATGGTCCTCAAGGTACTATCAGCACAATTCACAGAATGTGAATAGAGGAACTGAAGTTGAACACCTGTGAAATCACCCGATCGAAAGCCACTGATGTGAACTTGTCATCCAGTGTGAAGAACTTGCCATTAGGGCATGCAAGCTCTAAGGTACTGGAAGGGAGTCTCTCGGTCAACTTCTCGGATAATGAGCTGAAATCGACAGGAAGCGACCATGTCGAAGGAGGGCCATAATGTATCCCACATCATCGACATGAGACAAAGGGATGCAAAATGATTTTGGATGATACAGAGAATCAGGGGTAAGTGTAACTGCAGAAGGACAACTCTTGAACATACCGGCGACACAACTGGAAGTTTGGTATATTTTGGATCCATAGGATCAGTGGTCATGATGACGTGGCAGAGATCAAATGGAAGGCAAAAAATGAGCGACCCAACCCAGGAAAGTCAACGATAAAAAGGAGGATATCCCATCTCGACACGAAGCAGAAAGTGTCATGTTCAAGAGTGAGTTGTCAACACAATTGATTAGATTTCCAAATTTTCCCCCACCATTCTTGGCAAGTACCCCAATTATTTCTTAATCACAAGCTTGAAGGGGATAGCATATGCTTGCACTGTAAGTTCATCCTTCGGACAAATCCGACCTAGTAAGTTTAACAAGCCCTAGGAAGGAGAAGCTCATGTTCGTCATGGTGACGAATCAATGCCATTATATGTTTTAACGAGTCTGACAAAGGTGTAACTCAGTATCTTTTTCATGTTTAGAGAGTTTGAAAAAGACACGGAAAAGAAAACTCCACATGGTCCCTTTTCGTACATTTGTGTCTCTCGAGCCCAAAAAGGTAGAAAACGATACTTGAGACAACTGCATGACCATTTCAGTCAAGGAGTACCATTTTCGTAAATAGTGCATCCCAGCCCGAAAAAAGGGGTAAACGTATACTGGGCGCACGACGTTTCACATCCGTTAACGAGTTTGAAACGACAAGGGCTCAGCTATCTTTTCGTGTTTAAAGGGTCAGAAAAGAGCTTGAAAGTAGACCCCCAATTTTATTCTCTTTTACGAGTCAAAAGGGAAAAATACTCGGCAATCTTTTCATTTGAGTTTTACGAGTCGAGAAAAGAGCTGAAACATGACTTGGCATCATCATCGAACATCCATCACCTGTTGCTGTGAAAAAGGGTAAAGTGCATTATCTAATTCTTGAGGCAAAATACTTTAAAAACCCTAACATTTCATGAAAAACTGAATAAAAGGAGGGAAAAGTAAATATTTTTTACCATTTACCATTTTACCTTGCTGTGAAAAACTTTTCACCCACTTTTGCCCTAATTTTTTCGGAGAAGATTGCGGGAGATCCAGGAGGTCATTCGCTGAGCCGCCAATTGCACGTAAGAGACAAGTCCCTAAGCTCCATTTCTATACTGCTTATTCCTATTTTCATCCATTTTTTGGATTTCTAAGGGAGGTTTTGGCAAAAAAAAATCGCCCTCGGTCGGCTCGAGTTCAGGGCACGGAATCACAATAGCCGAGGGTAATTAAAATGCCCAATCGCGCCGTCGATGTAACTGTTTTTAAAACAGGCGCACCGGCGCCATGAACAAGGAAAAAAAACCATTTCCCTCTAAAAACCACCGTTTGAATCCAAATTTTACTTGCCAAAAATGATTATTGACTTGAATACATGGTTTTTGTAGGAAAGAATCGTCGAAAATAGTAGACTGGAAAGAACGTGAGCACGAATATGTGGACACTCACGCACTAAATGATCCAAATTGCATGAACACTTGAGGAACTGTGGGCTCCTCAAGTTCTTTCTCACACCAAGGATGCGGGCTTAACTTGAGCTGCTTCGATACATGATTAGTCTTTGGGACATAAATCGGGAAATATTCATCATTAGTGACCAAGAGATGGAGTTAGAAACTTCAGACATATATTTCATCACAGGACTGTCTCGAAGAGGGGAACCAATCAACCTATATGGGTCACGACCAATTGGGGCAATCATATCCATGTTACTTGCCAAACATTACCCTAAAGCCCTCAAATCCAAGAGTGGAAAGATTGAGATTGCGATTGTGCGAAATCTGACACTGAGAGTGCTATTGTTGACTATCAGAAGAGTGGCGGGGTCCCAAGCAGTGCACGAGACTAACAAGTCGAAATTTCTGTATGCTATCGACTGTACAGCACCGACGATCTTCAATTGGGTGGAAGCCATGAAGATCAGCATAAAACACCAATTGAAAAAAGCTAATGCGGGGAATCTTAAGCAATTTTGCTTCGGATCCATACTAGTGACCTTTTTCTTGGAACGGGTGTCGTTGTTCCAGTACCAGCTGACTGAGGTAGATCCGTTGATGCCACGAGACCCACAGATGGCTCGTTGGAGTCGTTTGATGCCTAGCATCATTGGGGGCCAGCATATTTCCTACGGGCCTACCTTCTTTTCATGGCTATGACGACAGCTGATCATCGTGGAGGATTGGCCATACACTGGTACCGACTTTCGCGGAGATCCGAACATGCCACTACCAGATGGGGAGGATTACAACGACGAGGTAAAAAATCAGTTTTTAATTTTATGATTTTTTTATTGTTTTTGATATATATGTGTTTATAACATTTTGTTTTATCAATGCAGATGTTGGACCAGAGTGTCCTGTCGGGATGTCTGCAATATCCAGGCACGTCGCCAGCCAATTTGATGTCACTCCTAACCAGGAGGGGAGTGACAACGAGGAGGAGATCGCGAGGAACCTTGAGGATTTAACTCGTGGTATCCCAGAGTATGCCCGGGTGGGAGACATCCCGCGCCAGTACCAGAGGCATACAGTGGGAGTATCGGACCAGATCCGCCGATTGCTGACTCGTGTTGCACGAGTAGTTTCATGCTACCACAATCACCATGTTGATTAGTTCCTAGGTCCAACATTTTAAATTTTTGAGGCCTGCGTGCCACAGATAT
This sequence comes from Pinus tabuliformis, assembly GCA_031772625.1. Classification (NCBI taxonomy): domain Eukaryota; kingdom Viridiplantae; phylum Streptophyta; class Pinopsida; order Pinales; family Pinaceae; genus Pinus; species Pinus tabuliformis. The sequence continues at coordinate 346,560,463 of CM062805.1, read as the reverse complement.
ATGAGGCCTGTAAGCCACTGATGTTATTTGAACACACATATTATTTTTTGGGGTTTTGATGTATCAAACATTATCACCATATATATATATATATATATATATATATATATATATATATGTTGTATTTTCTTGCTTACTATGGTACAAATGATTTGTTTTGGCTTTTCACATGTTTCGTAAATGTCTATCTAACACATAATTAGCTAATGCATCTATCAGTGTATTCATGCGTCTAGGAATATATATATATATATATATATATATATATATATATATATATATATATATATATATATATATATATATAGCTATGTATATATATATATATATGTTGTATTTTCTTGCTTACTATGGTACAAATGATTTGTTTTGGCTTTTCACATGTTTCGTAAATGTCTATCCAACACATAATTAGCTAATGCATCTGTCAATGTATTCATGTGTCTAGGAATATGATGATATGTAATGTAATCAAAATTTCTTTCCAGTAGATGAATACGTAGATACATTCTCAATATTTGAAGGTTTCTAACGGAATATTACCTGTTGAGTTGAAGGACAACAAGCTGTGAATCCAGGTTGACAACCAATTCCTGAATGTCAAGAGCAATGGCTTCTGACAACAGTTTGATGACTGCATTGTATTTAGCAATGTTATTAGTTGTGTGACCTAAACAAATACCTTGAAGATCAATCAACTCACCGTGAGGGTCATAAATGTCCCACGTCGCGGAGGATAGATTCTGGGTACTACGGCAAGCACCATCAGCGAAACCAATGTGAGGAGTCACAGACATATGAAAATCAAGGAAAACATAGTAAATAGGAAAGTTATTTGAAAACTAACACACCAAACCACACTGCACAAAAATGAATGACACACTAATGTACACAAGTAACCATGCAAAATGACCTAAGCATAGTACTTTTTGAGATAAATCCCATTTCAGGGCTTGTCCAAAGGATTCCCTTAATAATCAATTAGTTCATAGGCCCCTTTTTGCAAAACACATTTAACAATGTAGGGCCGATGCCATATGGGTTCGAACTTGCCTGCCCCCAACTTATCATTAGCTTAATCGTATAGTAAAACCAAATAACCCTCAGAGAATGTGTGGGGGGAGACCGATCGATTGAAATGGGACTTGACTCGCTTCTTTTGTGCTTCGATGACCAAAGTAGCGAGACGACGAGTCTCATCCAGCCGTTCTAAATATAAGAGGCGCTCTTCTTGAGGTGATGTTTCAGGGAGAAGTTCAACAGCTAACTTGAGTGAAGGAATTTTGCATTCAATTGGTAACGTTGCTTCTAGACTGTAAACAAGCTGGAATGGTGTGAAACTAGTGGCATCCTTGGTCGAGGTTCGATAAGCCCACAGAGATGAAAAGAGCATGAGATGCCAATTTGACTTGTGCATCCCAATAGTACACTGAAGCATTATAACCAAAACTTTGTTCACAACTTCAACTTGACCATTGGCCTGAGGGTAATATGAGGTTGAGCCATTGTGGCGTAAACCCAACATAGAGGTCAGCTCAGCCTTCATGTAATCGCGGAAATGGGAGCCATGGTCTATGACAATGGCTTGAGGTACGCCAAGTTTGGAAATAACGTGATTGAAAAGAAATTGAGTCGTCGTTTTACCGTCTGCAAAGTATGTAGGCATCACTTCCGCCCATTTGGTGAAATAATCTACAGCAACGATAATATAACCATGCCCCACAGTCGAACGAGGTTTGCATGTCATATAGTCAATGCCCCATTTAGCAAAAGGACCAACGGTAATGACGGGGTGACGATGAGTGGGCGGGGCGCGCATCTTGCGTTGGTAAATTTGGATTTCATGGAACTTGCGAACAGCAAGGATGCAATCCTTAAAAATGGACGGCCATAAATAACCAGCGTGAAGGATTTTCTATGCGGTAGCATAGCCAGACATATGACCGCCACATGCCCCAAAATGGCACTCATTGAGAACTCTCTCAGCCTCCTCGAGAGTCAGACATCGGCGAAGAACTGAATTGACACCGACACTATATAAAGTATCGCCAATAATACGGTAGGGTTGGGAGTGATGCCAAATCCATTGGCGATCATCCTTAGTCAACGCGGACTAGAACATGGAAATTTGGAGATACACAATAATATCACCATACCACGGGTCAAGGGTGTTGATCAGGAAAAGAGTCTCGTCCGGAAGCTATTTATCTGCACCAGTTGGGAGAGACGTAGAAGGAAGGGAGCAAATCAACTCGGCAAAAAATAGTGACTTCCTAGATTTGGCAGTGGTAAACACCAAATCAAATTCTTGCATGATGACAATCCATTTAGAATACTTGCCCCCTAGCAATTGATGATTCAGGATGTAGTTTATGGGGTTACATTCAGAAATCACAGTAGTAGTGCGTAAGAGGATGTAGTGTCGAAAGCATTAAACAGCCTGTACGGTAGCCAAATCCAACTTCTTGACATGGGCATAATGTGTTTCAGTGTTGAGGATATTATTACTAAGGTAGTAGATAACATGTTCATTACCTTCGCCATCGTCTTGTACCAATACCATAGCAATGGTGTTATGGGTTGTAGCTAGGTAAAGGAAGTAATCGCAATGATAATTTGGGGGATGTAGCAAAGGAGCATTTATGAGGACAGCCTTGAGTTCATCGAAAGACTTTTGGGCAACCTCATCCCAGACAAATGGCATTCCTTGTTTGAGAAACCGGGTAAATCCTGAAGCTAGCCCAGCATAATTGGGTATGAAACGATGGAGGAAATTTGCTTTTCCCTACAAGCTCTAGAGTTGGTGCAATGAAGATGGACGGGGTAAATTTACAATGGCCTTGACTTTAAGTGGATCAAGGAGAATACCATCCTTGGAAACGATAAAGCCAAGGAGTCATCCAGATTCAATGCAGAAAACAAATTTATGCAAGTTTAACCAAATGTTGTAGTGTCTACAGCGAAGAAAAATATGTCGAAGATGGTCAGGGTGATCTTGGCGCTTACGAGAATGAGCAGGAAGGTCATCCAAGTAAGGTTGAATGATGTTGCGAATATCGTGAAACGCATAGGACATCGCCCACTGAAATGTAGCCCCAGCATTTTTGAGGCCAAAAGGGAGCTTTTTGTACGCGAAAGTACCCCATGGATAGATAAAAGTTGTCTTTTCTTGATCGACCGGCACAATGTTAATTTGGTTGTAACCAGAAAAACCGTCCATAAAGGAAAAAATTTCGCTCCCAGCACATTCATCAATGATCTGATCAATGAAGGGAGTAGGGTAGTTATCCTTAGGACAAGCACGATTGAGATCACGGTAATCAACGCAAACATGGATCGTGCCTTGTTTCTTTGTCACCGGTACAATATTTGACACCCAATCTATAAGAGGGATCGGATAAATGAATCCAGCTTTGAGAAGTTTTTCAACTTCACCCTTGATAGCGGCCGCTTTCCTAGGGTGCACTGGGCAGAGCTGTTGGCGAATGGGCTTTGCGTGAGGATAAGTTGGTATTTCGTGCACAACGATGCTAGGATCAATGCCAAGCATTTCTTCATATGACCATGCAAACACATCACAGAATTCTTGAAACAGACAAGTATAGGTCTTGATCTCATCCGGAGAACAAGTTACCCCGATATGGACATGTTCAATGATACCAGGTTTGACAGAAATATCAATTGGAAGCGTTTGGGTAATATTACCCAGATTTCCTTCCGATCATACTTCATGAGTGAGGATCGGTTCCGAAAGAAGGAGGGAAGGAAACTGAGAAGAGAACTCCTCGAGATTAGTAGACATGACCGTCGGGTGAGGCAGGAACGAGGAACGATGATGAGTATCATTCCAAGGTGGTTCCTCGAGAGACATTACTTCCATGATACTCTCGTCAGCAAGAAAAGTCTCGGCTAAGGGATCAGGAGATTCCGAAGCACCAAGCCATGGGGATTGAGAATACGTATCGAGAGAAGTCCTCGAAACAGGAGAATTAGAGGATACGGAACTTGAGGCCGAAACAATTTCCACATAATTGATTTCAGTAGGACTAAGTGGCATAACCTCGCCCCAGGTATCAACAATATCTAGTGAAGGTATGACCCAAGGATCAGATTTGACCGAGATCATGTTGACAGAGGCAACATGAGGAGGTGGGAGCGGAAAATTTCCCATCAAGGCAGAATCTTTAAAAAGACCTGCCCCCACACTCTCATAAGGAGCACCAGTGTGCTTGACATATGGAACATTGTCATTGTCGACAGTGACGATCTTCCCTTGATGGGGAAAATGAATCATGCGGAATAGGGAGGAGGCTACAACATGCATGGCATGGGTCCAGCTCCATCCGAGTAGAAGATTATAATTGAGATTAGCGTCAACAATATCTACCTCGACTTGTACTGTCTTGCCCTCCAAAGTAATGGCAAGGTTAAGTAAGACACCGAAGGGCCCGTCGAAAGCTTCCAAAGTGTTAGGGGATTGGTTCAAAGTAGGAGAACCAATTGCTTTCCAGCAGGCGACTGACATGATGCAGGTAGAAGCACCTTCATTGATGATAGTCCTATGAATGGTTTTCTCATTTATGATTACCTGAATGAGAAAGGAAATCTGATGAGGCAGGCGTGGAACGTAGTTTTCGAGATCAAAACATATCAAATTGGAATCGGTGGGGTCAATACCCCCAATAGCCGACAACAAATATTTCCGCTGAGACGAATAGCTTTGGAGCACCTCGAGAGTCGATATAGCCGATGGTGCCTAAGCCAAATACTCAACAATATTATAGTGCTGAGCAGCTTGAGCATTGGGGTTATACGAGGATTTCCTTAGCACACCTCGAGAAGGTGGTCGAATGGCGGAATCAAGGTTAGGGCGCTCGATATGAAGAGGGCCAGAACTCGGGGCAGAAGAAGAAGGGGTGGCCTCTTTCTCTTTCCCGACTGTCGGAGCAGGAGTTTGATAATATTTTGATCTAGTAGCCACATTAATAGGTGTACTCATCATGAACACTTGAGATCTTGAGGAAGCAGATGATTGAGGTTGGTCTACCATTTGAGTTTGTTGAGACGGAAATGGCTCTTTCAGGATAGTTGGGGTCCCTTTGAGCAAATGACTAACTTCAGATCGTCAGGCACAATCATTAGTATAATGATCCTCCTCGCAAATGAGGCACAGATACTTAGGCTTCCGTTGTGAAGAATCACCAGCAGACGACTCATGGATCATGGAATGGGGAGTACAGGGACAGTGACAAAATGTTATGTAACACTAGTTAAGGTGTGGGATACTTCATATCAAATTATTATTGTTTTCTCCCTATGAGGTCAACATTCCTTTGCATGGTCTATCTTCATATTGCAATATAGTTTTGCTTCATGATTTTCAGCCTCCGATCATCAATCAATGTGTTCCTAGAATGAACCAATCAGCTTGTTGGTACAACAACATCAGAACTCTTCAACTTCTTACTTACGGACATTGCCCTAGATAAATCATCGTCTTTTTTTGTCACAAGCTTCTTTGGGCTTTATTCCAAGCTTCAATTAATATCGTGTCCATCAAGATATTTAAAGCTCCCTCTATCCATCTAAGGTAATTGAACTTCTTTCCATCTTGTTATCTTCTTCTCTTTCCTTCATATTGTTCATGTTATGCCACAGCCTTTCAAATCTTTTATCTGGTAGTCAAGATTTAGATAGAAATTGCCTTGACCTATAACCTTTATTAGAAGACCATGAAAGAACAAAAAGGACAAGGTACAAAGATAAACAAGGAGATATAAATTACTTATCTTTTGATAAGGATTAGCTCCCTCTTAATCTAGGACCTGTTCACCAACCTTGTTCTCACATTAAACATCAAGGGTTAGATCTACCTCTAACAGTGGATATGATTAGATAGGGTTTTCTTCCTAGGGTTATTCTTGATTAAACTATGCTAGGGTTCACAAACCCTAAATGCCAAAAGTCTTCAAGACCTTTCAACTTACAAATTGCAAACCCTAGAATTATCATTAGCAAGCTTTCTATATAGAATTCATTTCATTCCTTGTTCTCATATGCAAAGACTTCAAATGCTAATGATATGTCTACACAAACCCTTTCTATGATGCATTACTAATTTTCATGAGATCATTATCATAACATCACCACTTCTCATTGATTGCAAATGAGCATGCTTTGTACGTATCTCTTATTACGTTTACCTGATCTCCATGATTACTGAGAGCTACTTCAAAGAGACATTCAAACTTCTCATTTAATTCTCTCCATATACCTCTACAATCAGGTCTTCATATGATTTCCACATTGATCTCAATCCTTTATTCTTCAAGCTAGGTTACAAACCATAGAGATGAATTCAATCTTTGGGATGCCATATTCCTTTTTGTTGTTGGAAATGTCTTGTCATCTCAGATAGGTCGACTTCATTGATGTCATTCATTCTTGAACCAAGGAGATGAATTCTATAAGGTTTCGATATTCAAGAGAGTTGTCTTATGTATTCATATGGAGACAAGTTGTCATACTTCTATTCTAGATACCTCATCCCTGATAGTAATGGTCTTATAATAAACTCAGGTATGTTGTCATTAATGTCTCAGGAGGATGTTGTTTTGTATATCTTCATGCCTTAGAGATGATCCATTTTGTTCCTTTCACAGTTCAGAAAGTCTCGACCTCTAGATGATGTACACAATTTTTAATTTCTTTCACAAGCCATATACTACAGCAAGGTGACCTTTTCACATTTCCCAAACTTCTATCTACTGAGTAAAGTTCTTCAGATATGTCATTTGAAACTTTATTTTAATCACTTCTTCCAGACTTCAAGTCAGTTATATTGATGGAATTCATCTTTATTTTATATATGATAAGGATGTTTATGCCACAGATTCCCCATAATTTCGCAGTCCATCTTTTGAAAAGATATACTTGTTGCTTCATATACTAATGTTACGAGTATCTAGTTCTTTACAAAGTCTTGTTCTTCAATTTTGGTTTCTTATTATTATAGATATGTACTTCACAAGGAATAATATCCCACAGGTTCTCATGAAGAATGTCATAGAAAGGAGCTTCATTGCTTAACAGAATCTTGGCTTCTAGTGATGCACTTGTATTGTCTTTCTAGGACTAGGCCTAGATACTAGCTTCAAAATGCAGACATCATTTACAAGACTTGTACAAAGAGTCAACTTAGGATCTATGGAGTAACATCTTCAAGGAAATATATATATCACAGAGTCCTCAACATAATTTGTATAGTACTTTATTTAGGGTGCCATAGAAATAAATTTAATGTACCTTCAGATAACAAGCTTCAGCCTTTTCAAATATTATAGTTTGTTCTTCTTTCTTCGATAGTCATTATAAGTCTTGACTATGGTGTACTTCAAATTGTATTATGTTCCTTAGAGAAGTGTCATAGGATTTGCATGCTTCAGATAGAAATTTGTATGTTATAGGACCATACAAGGTTAAGATATTACCACAGAATATGGGTTCATATCTGTCATGCATACTTTTCTCTTATTGGTGTAGACTTGTACATGAAATTTGCAAATTCAGATTATGTGCCTCAAAACTTGAACTTGTCTTCCTTTGAATTTGCACTATATACTTTAGAACTTCGGATTGTTCATAAGTGTCACCATAGTTTTATATCTGCTTCATTTCTAGGATTCAGATGCCCAAAACTTTCTTACACAATCCTTTTGTAGATTACATTGTTATGTATCTTATATGTAGTACTGAGATTATTGATGAGTGTGACTGCTACCTCAAGTCTTCTTCATTTTATAGATATAATTATTGCAAAATGTATCCTCTAATGTAGCTAATCTAAGTATGTCTAGTGATTGTGCCAACAAAAAGTGATCTTCAAATTGCATTTTCATAAACTTATCTCCAATACCATGTTGAGAAATCAATAGGCATGTACATTAAGTATATTTCTCTTACTTGATAATTGGTTGTGAATATTTTTTGGCTTCTTATTTCATTTAGTATGTTCTCTTCATCAAACAATTACCAAAAACATAAAACATGAAGGTCACAAGAGACAAAGGACACAAAGATATAGGCTCCAAGCTAGGGGAAAACCCCACAAGGGGGAAAACCCGGACAACCTCTATTATTATAAAATCATATCAAAGTATGATATGTAAGACCCAATACCAAGACCAAGACTACCACAGAGATCCCAAGTTAGACCTCCTTCATGCCTTCTCAATAATTCAAAGTCAACAAAATTCAATGTTGGTAAAACTTTTGAAAACTGGTCAACTCCTGAAATTCTACTCTTGCTTTTTTGGTCCCTTGAAATTTCAGGCTTGCAATACCTCAGAAAATTTCACACAACTAGGGCAAAATTTTCTTCATCTTCTCTCTCCTTTGACCTCCTTCTTTCTCCTTTGATTTTGTTGGTTTTCCTTCTTATCTTGGCACATAAATCAATGTACATCATGAGTGAAATGAATGCTCTCCAAAATGGTCGAGTTGCTCTTTATATATACACATCCAGGAGGTTGAATAGGTGGCTCTTGGAGCCCAAGTTGACTTGTTCCCAAGGTGGACAGACATGGTCTTGTGGTGACATTTTAGACTCTTTTGTCTCAAAATAAAATATTTTTCCTTTTCTTACAACAAGTCCAAATGGGACTTTGACTCAAATACATTTGCTTGACTCGTGATATAAAAAAGTGACCCGAATAACCCTACAGGCATGAAGAACATGCTTTGACTAATAATAGTAATAGATTACTTTTCTTCTTTTTGTTTTTGCATGAAATACAAATTGATACAAGTACAATGATAATTATGAAGACCAAACCTAGTTACTTTTCCAACATAAACAAAAAGGATGGTTGGGATGATAATCAAAAGTGATCAAAAAGAGAAAAGATGGGCACAAAAAGATGGTAATTTAGGGGTCTACCAATTTAGCCCATGGTTTTGTAATTATGATTAAGGAACTAATGTTGTACTCTAATCCAGGATAAATGGATTCATGGATTATGGATTCCAAGGGACATATATATATTGTTCTTGTTCTCATAAAAAATCTTTCTAGTTTTCCTGTTTTGGGTTTCTATGGGAAAATCTTTGTCTTAATGTGTCTGTGTGTGTGTCATTGCACCTTTTTTGTTTTATTAAGAATTTGTTTGAAAAAATTAACTATATAAGGTTAAAACCTACACAACCCACTATCCTTAACATTCAAGTCCCATCCATGAACCAAGGTCATGGCTACTACACATGTCTACTAATTGTGGTATTTCAGTTTTCTCAAATTAGGTGAAAACTTAAAGGCAGAGAATAGACACTCAAACCATGTTTGAATGCCAATGTTGAGGGCCTTTTTAAACGAAAGCACATCACGTGAACTCTGAAACATGAAAGACCAAGGTTTGAGCCAATCCATGAGCCAACCTTTCTAATCCTTTGATTCCTCTAATCAAATCTAAGTGGGTTCACCCTAGTAATGGATTGATAAATGCCCCTTAGGGACAACCCTTATTAATTGGGGAAAAAGTTGAATATCAAGATTTGTACCCGATGTGCCATATATTTGGACCTCTTGTATATGATAAGCTCTTACTTTGCCCCATCATCCTCAAGCTATTAAACTTGGATGCTAGCGTATCTAAGATAGATCAAGTGAATATGACTAGCAAGGTCACTATTTAAAGAAACTTTATTTTAAACAAAAATAAGAATGAAAATGTAGAACTAGTCAAAGGGTTGGCTTACCTATGATGGTCAAAACTTAGGAGAAAGCCTTAGTTGGTGATACGTGGTGACATTGTACAAGTAGAAAGTTGTGAACATGATGTCAAAACCATTGTATTGGGCATTTCAATGATTGTTGGTAAATGATTTCCCAAACAAGCTTCAAATGGGGATTTATAACCATGAGGTTGATTGTTTGAAATATTTCTCGTAAGTTTTAATCTCTCATTACCATTACTACTAAAAGGTATATTGCTTGAAATTTTTGTTGAGCGTGTAAGTCCCATGAGGACTTATGTGCTCTTTATCTTCACCCTTGAGTTAACATTAAAGGCACAAGATCGAAACTCACATCGCATGAGGGAAAGCCTTTTAAGCCAAAATCATGGGGATTATGGTAACCACTTGTTGTGCTTTGGTTCTCATATTTATATACGATCTCAATATTATTTTTCCATGTGGAGTCTTACTAGCAATATTGATTGTGAAAAAGCTCATGTTAACAACGATATAGTATTGCATTTAGAAATAGTCATAATCTTTGAAGTTTCTTATTTACTTAATTTGATATATGAGCGGGATTTTATAAAAATAAAAATAACAAGGAAATGGAATTTCAAAGAAAATCCAAAGCATACAAGTTGTTAAAGGTTGAAAGAAGACTATGTTAATTTCTTATTAAATTGTAGAATATCTATCTTAATTCATTTTAGGTTTATTCATGTCAAGGGTGTTCACCAAAATAATTGGGAAATTGATGCAAATTAGTGTCTTGAAATCGACTTTGATGTCAATGTGCAACACATGAGTAATTAGGTGTCTTTATTGAGAAAGCTAGGTATTTTGAGTTTAAGTGTCGATGCCAGAGGTGCTAAATTTTTTAATATGTAAATGCATTTATTTTCCCTTGTTTGAAAAATTATCCAGTGTTTTTTACTACATACACATACACACTTGGTTTTATCCTCTTAGGTGATCTATGCTCTTAAAGTCTCATACTTAGTGCTCAAAAGTGAAGGACTCTTATATTTCCTCTTTAATTCTTGTCAATTCTTAATGCAATGAGCACCCATTTTTTAGTCTTTCTTTAATTTAGCTATGTGTCATGTTTATGACACAAAAATATCTAATCCTAGTTATCAATATGCCCATCAACATCCTCAGAAATACAAATTGACTCATACTATGGTCGACAATCCAACATTGATTTGTTTCTTCTTTCTTAAGATTGCATTTGGTGGACTAGCTACGTTTTTATGGAGATGCTCATCACCATAGCAAAGTATTTTTATTCTTAACTCATAATAAATTGAAACCTATGATGGAGATTGATTGCCTAAAGAAATATAGGAGCAACAATATTACTTGATTATGATGTTATTACTCTTGGCATTGACAACTAAGCTATTCCCTATTAAAATTTTCTTCTCACTCCCTTGACTAGAAAATAAAATAAAATAGTTGTTTTTGATGAATTAGTATGGGGGTATGTTAATTGGTATCAAAGTATTTCATTCCATTACTAGGGTTTGTATGGGCTCAAAGGAAAATGAATTACAATGTTTTTTGGTGCCATGTTATGCTAACAAGTTATCCTTATTACACAGAGACTAGTATTTAGTTAAATTTGCATAAAATCAATATTATGGAATTAAGCAATTTCTACCATGGAAGATATGCAAAATCATCAAGGATTTAAGAATATATCATGAGCAAGAACAAAATTGGGACTAAATATAATGGAAGAGAAAATGTTGGAATTCCTCCCAACATAGTAGAAATCATGAGAAGTTTGAGAGAAAAACTCTAGAGTTAGAAGGCATGTAATGAAAAGATATCAAAGCTTAAGGAAAAAAAATCATTTTTAGGTTTTCCTATTTTAGAACTTGACTTAGATCCATGGAAAATGCATCAAGGACAAGTCTCAATTAGTGTTGATAAGATTCACTCAAAGAAAATGTCTCAAAGTACAAAAGATCAAATCTCCAATTATGAGACATAAACACAATCTAAATCATTTGACTCGAAAACAATTGTTTATGAAGATTCAATTATTGGTAGCTCAAAATCTTCTTCTCATATGAGGAGGAGTAAAAGGCATTCCAAAGTTTATTTGTAGGGAGAATTTAGAAAAGTGAAACCACTTAATTTTGATGGTGAGGTGAAATTTGCTCAAGAATTTATGGTTTGGCTTCTTGGGATTATACATGCTTCCAAGTACATTCTTACTTACTTGGAAATATGAAGGCTAGATTGGTTATATTTAATCTAAACGGTGGAGCATTCATTTGGTGGAATCATTTCAGACAAATGAAGAAAATCGATAAGAGGAAGCTTACTTGGAAGCAGTTCAAAAGATACTTTCAACATAATATATTTCAAATAAGTATTGTATTAACAAAATCAAAGAATTCCATGACTTGAAGTTCGGACACATGACTATGGACGAGTATGTGAACAAGTTCATAAACTTGCTATGATATGTCAAATATATTAGGGATGAGAAGGGGAAGAATCTAGTGCTTCATAAGTGGGTTGACTCAATATTTTTTTCCCCTGAGAAAAGAAACTTGCATTTTCATTATCAAAGAAACAAAAATAAATTTGTATATACACATATAACACGTGTATTCGTAAAAAATCTACCCCGATCCTTGTTTGGAAAAGAAGAAAAAATTTGTCAAAAACAATTGACTATATACATGATGCTAACATTGAGGACATCCAAAAAACCAAAACATATATCAATGATGAATAGAGGACAATTTGTCATCATTGTGAGGAGACAAATTAATCATTCTTCCCTTTTTTCTTCTGAACATTGATCCAACCAGTTGGATTTGAAGAGGTTGGTGCTTCACCGCTATGGCAAGACACTCTACAGGGTTGTCATCTGGGGCATTAGCATAGATGAAACCCGCATCCTTGTCACTATCAGAATTGTTCAATTCATCGGGTCGGTTTTGCCCCCCATGAAAATACTCTAAAGATAGTTCCATGTTTTGTGGCTCAAGCCTCAGGAGTGATAATTGTGGCATTTTGAGCATCAAGTGGCGACATTTGGACCGAAATGTCAGTAGGAGGAGCATTCAGTGTTATCTGATAGTCTGCAGGGGGTTGCGCTTCTAAATTTTTTGGTGGAAAAGATCTTTGTTTGGTTGTTTGTGTAGCCTGTCATCCTTTTTGGGACCTTTTCTTCTGAGGCCTCAAGGATGGAAAGGAAGGGAAGTTGTTTTGTAGATTTCCAACCTCTTGGCATGATCTGCATCTAAATCATATATTTTCGTAGTCTAGAGTCTGCATGAGAGATTCCCTGAGACAATCGATACATATTCTGTCTACGAGGCTGACACAAAGATCCATTTCAACACGGATTCTTGCAAATGTATAGATGCCCTTCTGAAAGCGTTCTTTGTCAATCTTGAGGAAATGCCCAATTGTATTTCCAATCTCCTCCATCATCTGTGGATTATAGAGGAGAATAGGCAGACTGGGCATCCTAACCCAGATATGAGTCTTAATACCCTCCATGTCTAGGGGGTTAAAATCAAGAAACCAAGGTTCTAAGGAGAGTCCAGAACACCCCCAAAACCAGAGACCTCATTCAAGGGCCTTTCAATAATCTTCATAGTTATTGAAGTAAAATACAAAAAAAAACTTTGGAACAAAGCTGGAGAGAATAGTCTATGGTCCAAGTTTTGTTCGACCAGCCTTTTAAAGCTGGAGTAGAGGGTCATAACCCATTAAAGTGGAAGATAATAGCTATTTTAACAATAAGATAAACCTACACAAGGAATGCATCTTTAGTTACTTTAATTGTAATGGTCTCCTCTTATTGTTCAATGATGAAATACGAGCCAAAGAGGTATTTTGGAGCATGATTAAAGTCGCCACCTTTAGTAGCATCAGTGAAAGTTTTCTTACTGTAATGAGCCTGCAACCCCCTTGACTCATTTTTGATATGCTCGAAGCTTGGTATGCTTGCGGCTTCAAAGGGGTCTTTCTACGAGCACCCCCTAAGAGACGCGTGGAGACCAGGACAGTGGCGAGACAATGGCATCCCTCCCAATGTGGAGAGTGTGGATGATCGAAATTCAGAGCTTTATATCTTCTATCATGGAGCCACGATTAACCAACAGGAAATGTGAGTCCCCGTCCAAAGATTTCACGAAATTGGAAAAAACCTGTGGAACGCTGGATAATTTGATACTTGTTTTCGATGCAACAGGGGACAAGAGAGGAGGTTCCAAATGCGCCCCGAGCAAGAGGGAGCATACAAACAGCAGTCGAAGAACATCCCAAGGGCCATTCGCAATGCTTAGGTAAGAATGGCAGATTCCATGAGCATGTGATACGGAAAATTTCAGTATCAGGCAACGTTGCGGTGACTAGGGTTCCTGTATGCGACACCATCGGTTGGGTTGCTTCAATCTTATAAGGATAGGATTGAATCTAAAAATTTTGAGAGAAATAAAAAGTCTAGATATTGTTATGAGCATTACAAGAACAAACCAAAAATAAGAAATGCACGAAAGGAAAGAAGAAACAAAATTTTGAATAAAGAAATAAAGGATTCAAACCCCATTCATATGGAAATCAACCAAGAATTTTCTATGAAAGTTTTTCTATGGAATACACAGCTAAGGGAAACCTTGTGGACACTTCCACTCATTTCAATAATGGTACCTCGCATAAACTAGTTGGTTGCAATTTTTGGCAACCTAACACAGCGAGGATGTCAAGTGAGGCCCAATAATATCAATAGAGGCAACCAACTCGATTATTGAACCCGGAGACTTCTTACTTGTAATTCGTAGCACTTAACCACTTGAGCTAACCCAATACGCTAATTTTCTAGCAAAGTTACACAATAAATAGTGGAAATAAACCAACAAAACTAGTGGGAAAGATGCCCAGAGAATTTATGAAATGTTGGGGATGTGAAGGAGATCATTTGCTCAAGAGTTGTCCCCATAAATAGGAGAACACCATGAATGTTCACAGGATCCAAGAGGCTACACTAGTTAATGATATAGCAAGGACCATTATTGGAATTCTTTCTACCTTAGAGCTATAAGTTGAAAATAAGATTGCAAGGCAATTTATCAATTTGTTTCTATTTTGATTGATCCAAGATCTAGTCACAACTATATAATTATATTGCACTTAAATTTGTTGATTAGTATGCTTTTTTTTTAATGCAAGCATAAGAAATTAAACTTCATTTGGCCACAAGAACTAAGAGAAAAGTACGTGGATTATTGGAGACATGTCCACTAAAAATGAATGGGTTCTCCACAAGGGAAAATGTGAGCATCTTGCCACTTCATTCATATGATATCTTGAGTTACAAGGATTAGTTGGAAGCATATAAGGGAAAACTTTATTGCTACAACAAAATATTTTTCTATATAAATGATGATGGAAATTTAAGAACAATACAAAATATTTCAAAAGCCATTTTTATAAGACAAATTTAAGCCATAAAACCAAAGAAGTTTTTCATTAAGGGATGTTAGTTGTATGCAGTCCATGTGTTTGAATAAACATAAAGTAAAAGGACCAAAATTTGAATACTATCTGATACTACATGAATTCAAAGACGTGTTTCCAAAAGACATACCTAGTCCACCCACCAAGGGGCATATTGACTTTTTAGTTGACCTTATACTTGGATTACACTTGTAGCCAAAGATCCTTATTATAGAACAAGTACTCTTGAATTAATGGAGTTAAAAATGCAATTGTGAGAGTTATTAGAGAAAGAATATATTAGATTGAGTATGTCTACTTGGGGAGCACTAGTTTTGTTTGCGAAGAAGGACGAGAACCCCATATTTTCCATAAACTACAAACATATAAACAAAGTTATAGTGAAAAACAAATACCCATTGTTTGATGAAATAAGGGAGGAAAAAGTATTCTAAAAAATTGATTCAAGGTCATGATATCATTAAGTCATAATCAAAGATGAAGATTCATAAGACAACTTCCCAAGACAATGTATGGTCATTGTGAGTTTGTGATAATACCTTTTTGTCCTACCCATTGATGTGAGTAGTACAAGAATAAACCAAAAATTAGAAATGTGTTGAAGGAAAGAAGAAACAAAATGTTGAATAAAGAAATAAAGGATTCAAACCCCATTCATATAGAAATCAACTAAGAAGTTTCTATCAAAGTTTTTCAATGGAATACACATCCAAAGGAAACCATGTGGACACTTCCACTCATTTAAGGATGATACCTAACATAAACCAGCTAGTTGTGCTTTTTGGCAACATAACACATCAAGTGAGGCCCAATAACATCAATAGATGCAACCAAATTGATGACTAAACCCGAAGACTTCCTACTTGTAATTTGTATTACTTAATCACTTGAGTTAACACACTATGTTAAGTTTATAGCAAAGGTACACAATAAATAGTGGAAATAAACCAACTAAATTTTTGGGAAATAAACCTGTAAAATTTATGAAATGTTGGGGATGTGAAGGAGATCATTTGCTCAAGAATTGTCCCCATAAATAGGAGAACATCATGAATGTTCACAAGATTCAAGAAGCTACACAAGTTAATGATATAGCAAGGACCATTATTTGAATTCATTCTACCTTGGAGCTATAAGTTGAAGGTAAGATTGCAAGGAAATTTGTTTCTATTTTTATTGATCCAAGATCTAGCCACAACTATATAACTATGTTGCACTCAAAGTTTTTAATTTATGTGTTTTTAAAAAATGCAAGCATAAGAAATCACGGTTACTTGAATTGGCCATAAGAACTAAGACAAAAAGTAAGTGGATTGTTGGAGATATGTCCAATAGAACTGAATAGGTTTGCCACAAAGGAAAATTTGAGCATCTTGCCACTTGGTTCATATGATGTCTTGATTGACAAGGATTAGTTGGAAGCACATAAGGTAAAACTTTGTTGCTACAACAAAATCTTTTTCTATATAGATGATGATGGAAATTTAGGAACAAAAAAAAGTATTCCAAAAGTCGTTTCTATAAGACAAATTTAAGTCATACAACCAAAGAAGTGTTTCATAAAGGGACGCTAGTTGTATGTAGTCCATGTGTTTGAATCAACATGGAGTAAAAGGACCAAAATTTGAATTCTATCTGATACTACAAGAATTCAAAGACATGTTTCCAAAAGAGATGCCTAGTCTACCCCCAAGGGGGATATTGACTTTTTAGTTAACCTTAGACTTGGATTGCACTTGTATCCAAAGATCCTTATAGAACAAGTACTCTTGAACTAATGAAGTTAGAAATGCAATTGCAAGAGCTATTAGAAAAATAATACATTAGACCGAGTATGTCTACTTGGGAGCACTATTTTTGTTTGTGAAGAAGAAGGATTGGAACCCCATATTTTCCACAAACTATAGATATCTAAACAAAGTTTTAGTGAAAAGAAAATACCAATTGTTTGATGAAATAAGAGAGACAAAGGTATTCTAAAAATTTGATTCAAGATCATGATATCATTAAGTCATAATCAAAGATGAAGATTCATAAGAAAACTTCCAAGACAAGGTATGGTCATTGTGAGTTTGTGATAATACCTTTTTGTCCTACCAATGCACTAGTGACTTCTGTGTGTTGTATGAATGGTGTCTTTGGTAAGTATTTGGATAAGTATGTACTTATTTTTATTCATCACATACTTATGTACTCAATTTTTTTAAGAAGAACATGAGGATCGTCTCATAATGATTTTGCAAATATTATATCATCAATTGTATTCAAAGTTCAACAAGTGTGGCTTTCATCAAAATCCGATCCATTATTTGGGACATATCATCTTAGAAGAAGGAATAGTGTTTGATCCAAAAAATATTGAGGTCATAACTAGTTGGCCTCTTACTAAAATTGTCATGAGTGTGAGATCCTTAATGGGCCTCGTAGGTTACCATTAAAGGTTCATTGAAGGATTCTCCAAAATTTCCTACATAATAAATCCATTGTATAAAAAAGGATTAAATTTTATATGGTCTTATAAAGGTGACAAGAGTTTCCAGAAGTTGAAACATATTCATACTACTGCACCATTTATGAAATAACATACCGAAATAGAGATTTTGTAGTATGCATAGATGCATGTGGAGAAGGACATGATGGAGTTATTATGCAAAACAACCATGTGGTGTGTTATTGATCCAGATGGATACTGGTGGCCACCCGCCTATTCCACTTAAACATCCAGTCGGTTTCATCAGTTTCCTTGATTATAGCAGCATTTACTATTTTTAGCAGTTTTCAGGTCCTGAACTTTCGTTGTTTTAACCCCCTAAACAATGTTTTTTTGAGGTCTGCAGCAGGCCCAGAATTTTAAGTAAGGTACTCTGGCAAATCCTGTAGTAGCCATAGGGATATTTCCAACGAGGTATCACACGTGCCAAACGGAGATCATATGACCAAGTTACAACCCCGAGAAGTTGGATTCCCAACTAACCCCAACGGGGCCCACAAACTCTTGTTGTTCCATCTCCTGGGGTTAGTGTTTTGGTTGTTTATGGTTTTCCCTTGTTATTCAATAATAAAAATGCCCTTGAGCCTCATTGTAACACAATTCAAAGGCATGTAGCCACCACATCTCTTCTCATAGATAATCTACCATCACTCGAGCTAGCTTATTTCCATTTTGTATGTAATCATAATTTCAGTTCTTTGATATTAATGAAATGAAGTTTATTTTTGTTGCATCTCGGTGTTTATGTTTGTATATGTATTATGTTGCATTCATGTATAAGTCTAGATCAGCGATATCATAGCAATCTTCTCTTTCTTTGTTTTTATTTGCATGTCCCCAACGAGGTCAAGGTATAAGGAGTTAAGGCTCAAACTAGTTGAACCTTTGCAAGAACAGCCTCGCAAACCTTGATGCCCTCCTATGGAGGAGGAAAAAAAGATGAGGGAGCAGGAGATCCTTTAAAAATATTGCTCGAGCAAGCCCTCGAGGGACAGAGGAACGTGATGATCGATAACTTTACCCAGATCCTTTGATGGCTACCAAGAGGCAATGTAGCTTCATCCAACAAACACTTTGGAGGCACCACTCCCTTTAAGGTACAAGTCAACTTTGACATTCCCATATTTAAAAGCCAGATAGATGCAGATGACGTAAATAGATGGTTAAATCTGTTGGAAGGATATTTTTCGATTCATGACTTTTCCAATTGGGAAAATATTACTTTTTCACTCCTCAAAGCCGCCCCCCATGTCAAGGATTGGCGGGAAACCTACTATGAACAGAATGAAGAGAGTGAACCCTCACTATTTTAGACTGCACCCACTTGGAATTCTTTCTGAGATGCCATCAAGGAACAATATTACCCTGTCAGGAGCTATGAAGATAAATACATAAATTAGACCACGTTGCGGCAGGGTAGGGACCAAGATGTGTTGGAGTTCACAATATTTTTCATACCCCTCGCATGAAGTTGGGTATCAAGGATTATAAGCGACATTTGTTACTCAAGTACCGTAGCTACATACATAAGTACATCCAGGACGAGATGGAGTTCTTGGACATCTCCTCGCTTGGCGCCACATATTGATACATTATCAAGATTGAGCATAAATTTAAATAGAAGAAGTGAGACTTTGGATCTTCGAATCTAAAGCTAGGGAAAGGCGCCCTCAAACTGCAAAACAAAGGACAGAGCCAAGCCAGGGTGACCGAGGACAACCCACAGAATCCACAAGCAAAGAACAAATCGCAAAGACAAAGAAGGACATAGAGAAATGGTGTGACATCCATAAGAGCCCCCCTCACAACAAAAGTGAGTGTCGAGTCAAGTAGTCACTGGTGGTTGAGTTGAAAGCTTCCAAATCAGATGCATGTTCTGACTCTAAGTTAGAACCCAACAAGGAAACGATAAAGGGAAGCAGATTATTGATGCGGAGCCCAATGCCACCGTCGCCACTACCAAGATCCAAAGACTTAGCCCCACTTAGCCCAAAGATCCAGAGGAGGAGGAGTGACTCTTCCACTCATAGATGTGGATGAAGGGTTCTCCATTGCAGTTCATTCTCAACATCAGAAGCCAAGAGAACCTCAATTCAGCAGAGGTCATGAAGCATTTGGGCCTACCGACAACACCACACCTGCAGTCATACACCATCGAGTGGCTTCACCAAGGACGAGATCTTCGCATCAGCCAATAGTGTCACCTTCCCTACAGCATTAAGCCCTTCACAGATGAGGTATTGTGTGATGTATTATTAGGCCAACCATACTTGTGGAAACATCATGTTGTGTTTGAGTCTAGGCCTCGCGCTGTTATTATTTCTTTGGGTAATAATTTATACAGGATACCAGAGGTAGCATTGCCTACTTCCATCTCTTTGATCTCTGCTAAGAAATGCAGTAAGATAATTTCCCATACCATACAACCTATCTTCCTTATGACTCACCCTCAGGGAAACAAGAAGATTGTGAACACATCCACGGCCCCCCAGACAGGTCTCCTCTGCACCGCAGCAGCAGGTGGACAAGGTCATGGAGGAGTACAGGGACATCTTCACCTCACCCACGGGGGTATCCCTACACTATCAGGTCAAGCACTCCATTGATCTAACCCCCGGCGTGTCGCTACCCAAAGGGTCGATTTATCGAAGCTCTACTTTGGAGAAGGATGAAATCAAGACGCATATTCAGGAGTTGTTGCCAAAAGGGCACATCAAGCCAAGTTCATCACCCCATGGGAGCCTGATCGTATTGGTACAAAAGAAGGACAGGACCTGGAGACCCTGTATTGAATATCGGGTGTTGAATAAGATCATTATCCAAAATAGGTATCCAATCCCACGGATTGATGACCTTCTGGACCAGCTTAATGGGGACAAATATCTCAACAATATTGACTTGAAGTTTGGTTATCACTAGGTACCAAACATACCCTCTGATGTGTGGAAGACTGCCTTCAAATCCAAGGAGGAACTTTTCGAATGGTTGGTCATGCCTTTCGAGTTGATGAATGCCCTCGCAACCTTCATGAGGTTGATGGAAGACACCTTGCAGCCCTTCACCAACTCATTCATTATAGTGTATTTGGACAATATCTTGATCTTCATCTAGAGTTAGGAAGAGCACCTCCACCATATTCGACAGGTCCTCCAAACCCTATGACAACACAAATTGTGTGCCAATTTGGAGAAATGCACTTTTGGTATGGACCGGGTTCAATATCTGGGGTACATCATTGATGAGCGTGGTGTGCATGTGGACCCATCCAAGATACAAGTTATTTGGGATTGGACAACCCCAACCACTCTAACAGAGCTCCGCAACTTTTTGGGTCTTGCCAATTTCTACTGCAGGTTTGTTTTGGGGTTCTCTCATATCACTTGGCCTTTCAGTCAAGTCACCAAGGGTGGAGCGAAAGAAATTTTATTTTGGTCTGAATCCCAACAGAAGGCATTTTCTGAGTTGAAGTATCGCCTCTACTTTGCACCAGTGCTCACATTACCAAACCTTCAACAACCGTTTGAGATTGAGACATATGCCTCTGACTATGTTATTGGTGCAGTTCTTACTCAGAAGAGGCATCTAGTGGCATATGACAGTGAGACACTTTCAGAAGTAGTCTGAAAGTATCCCACCTATGAGAAAGAGATGTATTCCATTGTGTAGGTCTGCCGACAATGGAAGCATTACATTATGGAAAAGGAAATGGTCATCCACACAAACTACCACTCCCTGCAGTTCATACAGACACAGGTAAGTTGCAAAACGATCGCCATCAGAAATGGTCCACATACCTGCAACAGTTCCATTTGAACATTAAGTACAAGAAGGGAAGCACCAATAATGTTGCAGACTGCCTCAACCAACCGACGGTCATGGCACTAACCACTATGCTTGACTCTTGTGGACACGAGACTTCGAGATGGCCACATCTTTATAAGAGCGATCCAAAATTCGGCAACACATACCATATGCTCCTGGAAGGAAAGCAAGTTCCTGATTTTCACCTCCAGGGTGCATTGTGATGCCACATGGGACACCTTTGTGTTCCTTCAAGCGAGCGTTCCAAGATGATTTGGGAGGTGCACTACAATTGGGTCGTTGGACATTTTGAAGTAGAGAAAACAGTTGTAGTGTTGCAAAAGTATTTTTATTGCCTGAGCATTCGACGGGATGTTAGGAAGTACATCAGATCTTGCACTTCCTACACCATTGCCAAACCGACCATCAAGAAGCAAGGCCTATAAACTCATTTTCCTACTCCTAGTCAGGCTTGGGAATCCATCTCCATGGATTACATGTCGGGCCTTCATTCTACTAAGCAAGGCAACGATTGTGTTTTCGTGGTCGTCGATAGATTCTCTAATATGGCCATTTTGGCGGTCTGCAAGAAGAGTATCATAGAAAAATACATTGTTAAGCTCTTCTTTGAATGAGTGTGGGTACACTTTGGGATCCCACAGTCTATTATCACAGTTCGAGACAACAGGTTCATGATGATGGGCCCTAGAATTGTCTATTTTATTAATCCCATTTGATTATTTATAGACACTTAAAAGATTTATTTGACACCCTTACTTGCACATCATAGAATTAATTCATCATATTAATGGGTAGTTAGGAATTTGGCATATCCTTGCTTATTATGTGCCTAATATTATTTATTTTTGTAGAATATTGTGAGATTATTGGGAAGATTATGAGGATTTGGAGGATGAGATAATCTAGGGGCTTGCTCCCTACTACAAGATGGGTCAAGATTAGATAATAAATGAACAAATTATCATTAAATTATTGAACAAATTCTCGAGCTCCACTAGTTGAGAAAATCTAGGGATGTGATCTCTATCATTTAATGTAGATTCTCGGTAATGGGAACCAAATCCACTATTTGAGGGATTTTGGAGGGGAAAGCTTCCTCCTTTCAAGGAGAATGCTTCCTCATCACTTTGTATAAGTACCAATTCGAATTGGCATCTGTGGGCATGTATTTTCTTAGTCTTCTTATGAAGAAAACTTGTTATTTAGCAGCTCCACTTTCATTTCTAAAAGGGATGTACTTGGATTGATTCAAATAATGAAGTTTGGTGCCATTTTTAGTTTATAAAGCTTTGTTTCTTTCATAGGACTCTGATTTTCCTTGGGCTTGGCCATCCCAGGAGCCTCAGAGCCCTCTTATACAATTTCTTTATTTCCTTTGAATGTCTTTTTCACTTGCATCTCTTATTTCTACATTTACTATTCATGCTTCTTTTGTTGTAGGTCATATTGGTTAAATGATTGAAGTGAGTTGTTTTTCAGGTTATTTATAGAGTTACAAGCATGATGCATCCTTAGAAAAACTTTGAAAAGTCATATTCATCATTGAGCTACTTGGATTGGTTTACTAGTTCACAAATCTAGAATTTCTGGAAGTCCCTTGTAGCAAAATAATAGTAATCTTCTGGTATTTTTTGAATGTGTTAATGAGCTTCATTTGAGTTGATTCCACTTGCATTGGATCATAAAAATATTCAAGTTAATAAAAAAATTACCCCATAGAATTGTCACTTGATTACGTTAGGCATTTGGTAGGTTAACTAACTCACTAGTTCTTGAATTTCCAGTTTTTAGAGTGGTAATTTTCTGATATTTTTTTAGCATGTGTTAACATGGGTATTTTAGAGTGATTCCACTTGGAATGGAGTCCTATGGCATCCTATTTAATAACAAAAAAATTTCCATCCCATTTTCATTTGATTTACTTGGCCATTCGACAAGTTATCTCGCTCCTGTAGCAAAACAGGGCCTCCTGTAGCACCTCATGTAGCACGTGTAAACTTGACCATATCTACTCCAAAAGCTTGGTTTGTTGGAAATAATACTGAGAGGGGGGGTGAATCAGTATTTTCAAATCAATAACTTTTTCATTTCCATAATCAAATTTATATACGCTACTTCAGTGAAGGGAACTCGCGTGTGCACGCAACTGTTCTTAAGGCAACCAGCGTATATCTAGTGAACTTATGATTCAGTTAATTCATCATATGTTGATCTTTAATCCGTGCATCAGTAATTTATTAAACATTAAACAATAACCATGTGCAGTTAATAACAGAATGAACCATCACACATAAGCAACACACATGAACACCAAGATTTAAGGTGGAAACCCAATGTGGGTGAAAACCACCTGCTGCTGTCGTCTCTGTCTTCTTTTAATAATAAGAAAATCTGTTTACAATATTGTACTGGTGCAGACTCATACCAGTACGCAGGCTTCTACTTGCTGAAGGTTACAACCTTCTCTCGTTCTCCAGCTTCTACTTGAAGGGAGCTACAACCCCCTAGCTCTTGTACTAGTCAATATGTTTACTAGTACATAGGCGCCGACCTATAGAAGACTATGACCTTCTTTCTTCCTCCAGGGACCACGTTTCATAAATTTTCAGACTGGATGTTCCTAGTACACAACAATACACATGAAGGCCTCGTTTCATCCAATTTTACATACTGGACCCATCAACAACATTGAAGCTTAGAATCAATCACCATTGCAATACAACCATCAAATATATCTACATCAACCAATGACTGAGACTCAATCATCACTCTCTGAATCAACCAAACTCAATCAATCACTGACAACCAATCATCATTCCCTGAATCAACCAAACTCAATCAATCACTTACAACCTGTGAACCTCTGACACGACTAAATCAACCATTCATTCATACTTAATCAACTTCAACCAATCAACTGGAACAGATAGATCACTATAACCAGTACACAGATCTGAACCCAGAACACTGCATCATCATTCAGAACCTACTGTAACCTCAAAAACCATGCATCAGAGTGTATACGCTACTTGGAAGAGACAAACCAGCGTGTATACGCAACTTCACCAAAGCGAACTAGTGTATAGATCTGTGAATACTTGTTTGTAACTTCGTTGCACTTCCTGACTTTAGACATACCCAGATCATCACATATAAAGGATAAAACATGTATTAGCAATCAGATCTAGCCCATCCATTATCAAATCACATAATGATAAGTCATTATGATCCTGATCCATCATTAGATCTCATCCATCATCACTGAAGCAAATCACAATCAATCAATCAGAACATTCAGAATACTGTCACCAAAATGCAGTCACCAGAACATAAAGCATAACCCAGAATTCTACATCAGCAACCAGAACCAACTACAACTTCAAACATCATAGTTCATAATGTATACGCTACTTCGATGTGTTGAACCAACATGTATACGCGCTTTTACCAAAGTGAAACAGCGTACATATTTGCAAATACTAACTTGAAACTTCACAGACATTCCAGACTTCAGTCATACTCAGATCATAACATTTATAGAATAAAACATGCGTCAGTATTCAGATCTAGACTGTCCATGATCAAACCACATAATGATAATTCATTTCAAGCTTTATGATCCTGATCCATCAACCATCATCAACCACATAGGCGCATCCTTCGATCAGATCAAGCAAAGCATCAGAAGCTCATAACCTGCATATATGATCTAACACTTCATAAGATATTCAATACTTGCACACCATGGCCTAATGATCTTCTCCTCCTTATATAGTTTTAGGCCTTTCTCAATACCTTGGACCAAAACCACTTAGGACCAATACCTTGGACCAAATACCTAGGGTCAATACCTCGGACCAAATACCTTGGGTCAATACCTTGGACCAAAATACCTTGGACTAAATACCTTGGACCAAAACCTTGGTTTTTCATCTCATACGCGCTTTTCCTTATGTGAAAGTGCATGTGTACGTATACGCTTCTTTTGTTCTGTTAACCCGCATGTATACACTCTTTTTCTACAGTGAACCTACGTATATAACTTAACATACCTGAAAATGTCCTTTTTTATTCAACTTCTTGATTTTGATCTGTAGTCCTTTGTTCCTTCATCCTATTCTTTTGTATTATTACTTTGTTCCCTCTGAATAGACCTGTTATAATGTGATTTGCCTTTGTACATTACTTCTAAACTGATTCCTTTGAACTTCCCTGCATTTTGTCATGTCTGTAAAGACAACTGCCATGCATTTTGTCACATTTGATATCTCTCTTGTAGATTCATCTCGTTACATAGATTCATCTAGTTACCATATACAAGTCAGTTGTTCTACTATAAGAGGGTTGCCATCAAGTACAACACATGCATCATAATGCCAACATGGTTTGTGTCTCTTAGGGTTGAATAATGACCCCTAGGCTCCAAAACCATGATTGAGTAAGACCAAAAACCTCTTAATCCTTGTCTCTTCTCGATTTCAATTCACCTCTACAGTTATGGTTAGGGGACATATTCATGACTTAAAGAGCATAATAATGATTTTTATGATTACTTTATGAAGCACCTTATGAACTTTGTTGACAAAATCTATCTTGAATGCAGTGATTGAACAATGATTTCATTTTTTTCATACATCTTAAGTTACTATTTCCATTTCCAACAATGTTATTTCTATTGCATATACTAGGCTTCCTTTTGATGTACCTTACACTCTGCAAATAGGTTAATGGTTACATTTCTACAAATAGGATTAACATTTACATTCATGAAATGTAGAATAGCCTTTCCTTTCTGCAAAAGTAACTAGGATTTCCTCTCTGCAAAATTAATTAGGCTTCCTTTCTGCAAATCGAGTAAAATTTCCATTTATGCAATCAGTTTACACTTGGATTTCATGGCATTCACCTCATTGCATCAAATCAACGAAAGAAGGACATGTTGCATGATGCACATATAATGTCGACACTTCTTAAGTTTGTACGAACCCCGGGTTGGTAATTTAAGTTGGTAGCCTTGGGAGTTACAACATTCTTGTTACAATACTAGGGCTCATCACTTGAGCACATTTTGGTCAAGCTTTTGGTCGATGATGGATACTAAGCTCACTAAGTCCACAGCCTTCCACCCCCAAACTGATGGCCAAATAGAGGTCATTAATAGGATGATCGTGCACATTTTGTGCATGTACAACTCGAAGAATCCACGCACATGGGATGAAAGACTTCCCTATGTCCAGCGCAGTTACAACATAGCTCTCCATAGCTCAATTGGGCACAACCCCTGCCAAGTGGGATTGGGATTCCAACCCCTATGTCCCATTGATGTGGCCATACCATTTGCAACTACTTAGCCAGATTTGGCTCATGTCCAGGCCGAAGATGACAGGGCTAACAACTTCATTGAGTGCATTAACCACATCTACTAGCAGGTCCATGACATATTGGACAGAGTTAATGCTAAGTACAATCAACGTCATGATCAACATTGGATGCCACACAAGTTCAAGGTGGGCGACAAAGTTTGGTTACATCTGCAGAAGGGGCACATCGCTAAGCCCCACTGCAAACTTCACTCTCTCCGATATGGGTCGTACACCATCACTAATGTTGTAGGGGACAATGACTTCGAGCTCATCATTCCACCATTCCTTGGCTTGCACCCAATATTCAGCGTGGATTGGTTGCGACCATACTTTCGCCCATTGTTGGACACATCCGATATTGTTGAGCAATTGATACTAACAAAGCTCAACCCCAGTTGCATTGAACATGCCACAACTGACAAGATCATGGACACATAAATCAAGAACACTCACCAGCAAAGGATCCAGCTATATCGAGTTGTCAAAGTAGGCCAACTCCTTCATCCAGGGCAAGTGGTTCACCAGCGACCAGGTTTGACAGAAATTTCCTCACCTCATGGAGGCTCTCCATGCAATGGTGACCATTGCTTCCTAAGGTGAGAGGACTGATCTAGGTGGATATTGGTGGCCACCTACATATTCCACCTAGACATCCAGTTGGTTTCATCTGTTTCCTTGATTATAGTTGCATTTACTATTTTTAGCATTTTTTTGGGTCCTCAACTTCCCGAGTTGTTTTGACCCCCTAAACGACATTTTTTTTAGGTACATAATAGCCTTGTAGTAGAAAATCTTGTAATACTCGGAGACATATTTCCAACGAGGTATCATACGCACCAAACAAAGATCATATAACCAAGTTACGACCCTCGGAAGTTGGTTGCCCAACTAACCCCAACGGGGCCCAGAAACTCTTGTTGTTCCATCTCTTGGGGTTAGGGTTTTGGTTGCTTAGGGTTTTCCCTTGTTGTTAAATAATAAAAATTCCCTTGAGCCTCATTATAACACAATTCAGAGGCATGTAGTCACCACATCTCTTCTCAGAGATAAGCTAGCATCGCCCGAGCTTCCTTGTTTACATTTTGTATGTAAGCATATTTTCAGTTCTTTGATATTAATGAAATGAAGTTTTATTTCTGCTGCATCTCGATGTTTATGTTTGTATTTGTATTCTGTTGCGTTCCTATATAAGTTTGGATCATTTATGAATTTATAAATCTAAAAGATCATGAGAGGAACTATGCTACTCAAGATCTAAAACTTGATGTTATATTCCATTCATCAAAGATATGGAGCCATTATTTGGTGGGAAGGGGAATTGTATTCATGTATCACAATTGGTTGAAACATTTATTTGATCAACCACACTTAAATGCCCAACAAGTTAGGTGGTTGACCTTCCTCGATGAATATGGCTTTGAAATAAGGCATATAAAAGGGAAAGAAAACAAAGTAGTAGATGCACTCACAAAAAATATTTAAGTGATACATATGGGATGCTTTAGCATATGTAATTATAATCTACAAACATACAAAAAGCAACTCTTATTGATAATAAGCACTTTATCCAAATAATAAATGTTTTGCAAGAAGAATAACCTAAACAAAATTATCAAGGTTACTATATGACTAAAGAAGGATTTTTGATGTACACAAATAGGCTATACATTCCTAATTCATAAAGCTAAAAATGATCGTTATGGATGAAATGCGAAAGAATCATACCCAAGAAACTCAAAAAAATAAAAATAAAAATGATTACTACAACAAGGAAATATATGTTTTTGTTTGGAACGAAAAAGAATATTACATAATGAATTTTAAGATGTCGTGAATGCCAACAAGTTAAATTTGAACCTCAACATCTAGTATATTTGTTACAACCTTTGCCACTTCCAAAGTGGAAATGGGAGGTGACAACATTGTACTTTACCAAAGGGTTAGCCAAAACAATAAAGCAACATGATGCTATTATGGTTGTAATTGATAGATTGAAAAAGGAGTACCATTTTAATCTGATAAATTCCATATAAAGCCATGAGCATTTTAGGAAATTTCATGAGAGAAATTTTTATATTATAGGGGATTCCTACAATAATTATATCAAATAGAGATCCAATATTTACAACCAATTTTTGGAAGGGGCTACTGGAAGGGATGGGTACTAAGTTAAACATAATTACTTCTTATAAGCCACAAACAAATGGGCAAACTGAAAAAGTTGTGCAGATACTCAAAGGCTTGCTTTGCATGTGTGTCGTGGACAAACTAGTTAAGTGGGACGGTTACTCACATTTTGTAGAAATTGGCCACAACAATGGTTAGCATGCATCATTGAAAACAAGTGCATTTAAGGTGCTTTATGGTATAAGATGTAATATTCTAATAAGTCGAGATATTGAAGTGAACATAATCATGATTGGGTCAACAATTCTAAGGGAGATGGAACAAGAAGTTCCTGGGATTAAACACAATCTAAAGACAACTTGAGATAGGCATAAAAGTTATGTAGAAAATAGTAAAATGCATGAGGAGTTTAAAATTAGGGAACATGTTTACCTCAAGCTTAAACCAAAAAATAATTTCATAAAACTTGGAAAGTATGCAAATATTTCACCTAGATATTGTTGGCCATTTCAGATTCTAGATAGGATAAGGCCAATAGCATGTAAGCTTGCATTTCCCTATAACATTAAAGCATGTAATGTTTTTCATGTTCATTGCTTAAAAAAGATGTACACAATCCTAATCATGTACTTGATTAGACTATACTCAAGATGGAATTAGAGGGAGAGTTATAGCTAAGGCCCCTATGTGTCCTAGACAAGAAAGTAACATTGCTTTGAGACCATGCCATGACATAGTAAAGGTGCAAGGAAAGCATTTATGTCCATATGAAGCTATGCAAGAAATGGAGGATGCCAAGGAAAGGGTATATCCATTTTTATTTCAAATTTAATGTATCACTAAAAAGAAAAATAACATGAAGGATAATGTTAATTCCAGGGGGGGAAGGTAATATCTTAGTTAAACACTTTAGAAGTCCTAAATTTGATTATGTATACATTATAGATAATGTACATATTTTTCATCACTATGTTTTTCAAACCATGAGGTAGATTTTCCATGGTGATTTTGAAGACTTATGAACATTGTCATTTTGAAATTAATAAAAGGTACAATGGATGATTGAGGCAGCACACCTAAGGGGATATGAGTCCATTGGAGAGGAAAGGTAACGAGGTCTGAGGGGATTGACCTATGTCTCATGACCTTGCCATGTCTTATCTAAATCCTCTTCTCTATGATTGTATTATTTTCACTTCATCCTAAAGTTTATGATAATTAAACCAATATCCTAGTTAAATTACTCTATTACCTCAAGTAAATGTCTCTTACACTTAAGAAATTACCTCCTACTCTAAAGTAACCAACTCGTATTTCAAGGAACTAAGAAAGCAGTGGAGGCTCCTTTCTTTCACTCATTCATTGATGTAAAGAGAAAATTCAAATTAGAGGATGAGATATTAAAAAATATAGACTTCTTAAAGAGAATATAGCAGTTTTCATGAAGAAAACAAACCAATTTCTTGTATGATCCGTGGAGATATAGAGAGCCATTGTAGTGTGACAATAAGAACCGAGAATGAGTAGGGAGTCATTCTCTTAAATCCATCTATATTTTTGGCCATGTTTAGTTGTTTAGGAATTAAAAAAACCTTCTATCCAAGAAGAAACATACTACTAGAAATGAAATCTTAAACTATACAACAATTTGGACTTTTACGACACATATTGAAGAGCATAGAGAGGAAAAGTATTATTGGGGGACTAGAGAGAATAGAAGGGAATTTCTTCCTATGTCCATTTGAGGTTTCGCATGGTAGAAGATGTAACACTCTAATCCATTGGGATAACCTAGTGAATGGAATCATGCTTGAGCTGAAAATGCTCAGGGAGAGCGAACAAGAAGTTAACAAGATTAAACAGTCTAAAGATAGCTCAAGATAGACAAAAAAGCTATACAAACAAAAGTAGAATGCATAAAGAGCTTAAAATTAGGGAACATGTTTGCCTCAAAGTTGAACCAAAAAGGAGTTCTCTAAAACTTGGAAAATATACCAACCTTGCACCAAGATACTATTGGTCATTTGAGATACGATATTGGATAAGGAAAATAAAATGTAAGCTTGCATTTCTTGATAATATTAAATCATATAATGTTTTAATATATCATTGCTTAAAAAATATGTACATGATCTTAACCATGTAATTGATTTGTTTGTAATCTGGGTGGAACCAAGAAGAATTACAGCTAGATCCCCTGTGTATCCTAGAAAAAAGAGTAACATTGCTTGAAAATTCATCCATCGCACATTTGAAATGTAAAGTTAAAATAGAAACATTTTTGTTCATTCTAGGCCACACTAAAAATGAGGATGCCATGGAAGAGACATATCATTTTCTATTCTAAACACGAAGTATACTTGAAAAGAAAATTAATACCAAGGATGGTGTCAATTTTAAGGGGGAGAGGAATGTAATATGCAAGTTTCAACCCTTTTTGAAGTCCTAAATTTGATTATGCATATATTGTAGATAATGTATATTTTTTCATTACTATGTTTTTCAAACCATCAGGTAGACTTCCATGGTGATTTTGAAGTTTTATATACATAATTATTTTGTAAATTAATAAAAGGTACTAAAGCTAACAAGGAAAGAGAACCGAAGGGGTTATGGTTCCACTTTATGGGAAAGGTAAGGGGGTCCAAGGGGATGACTTGCGTCTCGTGACTTTTTCATCTCCTGTATAAATCATCTTCCATGTGATTGTCCTATTTCCACTTCATCCTAATGTTTATGGTAATTAAATTAGGAGCTCAATCAAAAGATTTAATTACTTCCAATAATTATCTCTTATGCTCAAGCAACTACCTCCTACTTTGTAGAAACCAACCTCTACCTTTATGGAACCAAGAAAGGAGTGGAGACTCCTCACTCTCACCCATTCATTTACGTGGATAGGAAAATTGAACTAGTGCTGGAAAGCTTGAAAAAGATAGACTTCTCGAAAACAAGATAAAGGTTTTCATGAAGAAACATTAGCCCAATTCTTATTTGATAGATGGAGATATGCAAGAGGGACTATAGTGTGACATTAAACACCAAGAATGAATAGGGATTCATCCTCTTAAATCCATATGTATTATTGTAACTTTTGGGTTGTGCGTGAATTAAAATTTTTATTGTCTAAGAAACAACATAATACTTGATATGGAATTTGAAAGTAAATAGTGATTTGGACTCTTCCTAAACACATTGAACCTCATAGATAAGAATATTTTCCATGAGGGATTGGAGGGTAGAGAAGGGAGTGTCTTCCTATATTGCATGGGGTAGTATAGTGAGTGAGAAACTTGGTCTAGTCGAAAGATTAAATAGAGACTTTAGCAATGATTTTCTTGGTTGATCAAAATATTTTGGTAACATGGAGAGTGACTTGGGTTTCTTGAACGTATATCCTTCGTGTTGGAAGAAGGTGGTATCCACTAAGAATTTACTTATGGATATGAGGAAATTTGTTCACACCTAGTGAATTTCCTTGAAACTTAGCTTATGAGTATGGTAATTAATCTTTTTTTTTTTTCTGATGCAAGAGTCGGTCCTTCTATTCCATTAAAACTTAAAATATCTTACATAGTGTACACCTTTCCAAAGGGAACTGTGGGCCAAAGATCAAACCGCCTCTACAAGCTAAAGGTCCCGAGGTAAAGGCTTAGCCTACATTATCCACAAAACTGCTAAGTCCACAAAAAGTAAACAAAATAACTCAGAGATGGACTTGGAGAAGATATAGGGAAACCCCTAGACGAATTTCAGGTCTGGAAGGGGCGGAAACTCTCGAGCATCAGGAACACATGAGCTAACATTGACCGTTGATCCTCCCTACCAGTGGATAATGTCGCACTACCAAGTAGCCCACAGGATATTCACACGGTGGCCACCCAGGACCCACAAACAAGCCCGCTTGTTCCTGACCGTAGATCTGTCCCGCAAGATCCGACGGCCCAGGACCATATCACACGAGCCTAACCCACTGAAGAATAACGCGCGATGAGGGCGGTATTCCCACCCCGTACCATGCCACGTGTTGTGCAGTGAGTGGGATCGCTCCCAACTCCACAAAACCGCTTCCTGCGCTGAGGGCATGCGATGGACGCCAAACCATCTCTCGGGCTGAAAAGAAACCGCCGAAAGGAAAACGGGGGTGTACCGGCTGCCGAGAAAGCCGGAAATCCGGTCCCTTTCATCAACCCTCCTTCGCGGGCGAAAAAACCGATGACTAATGAGAGCCCCGCTATTCAGCCCACCGTCTGCGGAACTGTAACTGCACATCAGTTTCCATCTAACACTTCTGAGACTGTACTGTCAAAGGCTGGGGAGGCCGACAGTAACCTTCATCCCCTTAATGATCCTAATCCGGATAAAAAGCTGCATAAATATACAATATCAACAAGACACTGCCCCCATGTCTTTGTATCGACCCACCATTATATCCTCATCTGCCTGGTCGTGACATTGCGTCTTCAATCTAGACAGAGGCATCTCAGTCCACTTCAGTACCACCCTATTTTTAGTACTAAGAACTCCTTGATTGGCCAAAATGTCTGCTAATTTGTTAGTTGTTCTTCTCACATGGTTGAAACTCACCGTGCGGACTCCCTGGAGATGAAGCTAGATTCTCTGAAAGACCTGGAGCAGTCTCCAATGTTTAGAGACTTTTTTTGGCTCCATGCCATAGCTTATTCTTTTGACCAAGTTTATGATTAACTTAGAGTCTGCCTCGACTATAACGTTCTATATATTATCCTGCTTCAGAAGTTCTAAGCATTGCTCAAGAGCCATAAGTTCCGCCATATTGTTAGTGGCTCTTCCCAAATGGCAATGGAAAATGTAAAGGAGACTGCCATTATTATCCCTGAGTACCCCGCCACAACCAGCAATACCCGGGTTATCTTTGGATGCCCCATCAATGTTGAATTTCAGAAAACCCTGAGGGGGAGGACACCAATAATCCAGCTTAGAATCCATCCTCAAAACTTTTCTGTCCAGGCCTTGTGGAGTAAACCCCTGCATACCTAACTTAAGAAGAATTTGCATTTCCGCTATAGAAGGAGGATTCTTAGGCACTGTGCGCACTATGGTGCTTACTGTTTCCTTAAGTTGTCTTAAGATTTGTTCAAGTAGGCGTTGAGAGGATCTTTTCACATTCTTAAAGATTCTATTATTCCTTTCTTTCCAGACTGACCATATAATGAAACCTGGTGTTAACGCCCAGGCAGAGCCTAGAAGTTCCAAATCAGAGAAGTTGTGTCTCCAATTGATTAGGGTCTTAATAATGCTTCCTTTGTCCCTGTCTGTTTGCTGGAAGATAGTGGCAAAAGCATCCCACAACCAAGAGGTGAAAATACAGTTATTAAGAAGATGCTCCATTGTTTCCTCTTGGTCTTCACATAGCTGGCATCTGGAGGGGCCCATAACACCCCTCTTCTGAATGTTGTCCCATGTCAGAATTTTCCTATGATGCACCAACCACATGAAGAGCTTGATCTTCATCCATCCTTGCTGTCTCCATATGTTCTGCCAAACCCTATCCTGTTCATTAGAATCCAGCTCAAGGAGTAAGTGTTTTGCCTCCTTGAGATTGAAGTTGCCTGCAGCATTATTTCCCCATCTGAGAAGGTCTTGCCCCCCTATCACTAAAATCTTCCTTTGTTCCAACGTTGTTAGAAGTGCTTCCGCTTTGGCTTTCAGTGGGCTATCTTCCCTGTATTCCAGCTTTTTCCAGGTTCTCCATTTACCTTCACTGTTGGTTTGATCCCAGAAATCTTTTACCTTGAATAATCTTTTGGTGTCAGTATCTTCCTTGAGGTCCATTAGGTTCTCTCTCAACAGTATAGGTTCTTGTTGCCATTTGTCCTCCCAGAACAAAGCAAGCTCACCATCTCTTATTTCCCAGAAGCTATTTTTTTTGTACTAACTCTCTATTTCCCCAGGCTTTGTTCCAGATGTGTGAGCCCTTAATGATGCCAGACATTCTTATTAGATCGATATCTTGCCAATTGCTAGCATATTTTTCTTTCCATATTCTAGCCCACTGTGCCTTTGGTTCTTTTACCCAGCGCCACCATAATTTCGCCCCTAAAACTTTACTCAGTGCTTCTGGATCATCCAGTCCAAGACCCCCATATTTTTTAGGTATGCAGATCTTCTCCTAGGCTACCAAGGCCCACTTCTTTCTTTCCTCCCCCTTGCCCCAAAGATAATCTCTTTGAATGTTTCTAAAGTGATGCAGCACTCCTTTTGGTGCTGGAAGGGCAGATAGCATAAAGACAGGAATTTCTTGGAGAATAGCTTTTGTAAGCACTAACCAACCAGCCAAGTTTAAAGATCTATAGGTCCATTTTCTGATTTTATCCTGCATCTTATTGATCACCAGTTCCCATATGCCCTTGTTCAGAGGCCTATCAGTAAGAGGAACTCCCAAATATTTGGATGGGAGGACATCCCTTTGAAAGCCTAGAATCCTGGAGATATTTTTTTGAATAGCAATATTGGTATTAAAGAAAAAAATCTTAGATTTGGAGAGATTAACTTCCATACCTGTAGCTAAGGCAAAGACAGACAGGATGTGCTTGTACACTAAAGCTTCTTTAACCGTGGGTATTCCTTGCAGCATAGTATCATCAACAAATTGTTGATGGGTCAAGGCCTGACCATGCTCTGAAAGTTGGAGGCCTTTGATATTACCCACCTCTTTGGCATGCTTGATAAACCGACCCAGTCCTTCCATCATGAGGATGAAGAGAAAGGGTGAGAGAGGATCTCCCTGCCTGAGGCCTCTGGAAGGAGAGAAGGTTTTGGAAGGAGAACCATTGACCAGAATTGAGAAGCTGGAAGAAGTAACCAGGGCCATGACCCATCTAACCCAGTTATGATCAAACCCAAAAGCAATAAGGACCTTCCTAATATAGGTCCAGTTCAGCTTATCATAAGCTTTGGCAAGATCCAATTGCATAATCATACCAACCTTCTTATTACTAGTCAAAGAGTGCACCACCTCATGTGCCTGAATGATGTTATTGAGAATTTGCCTGCCTTCCACATATCCAGATTGCTCCACTGAAACTAGAGAAGGAAGAAGTGGTTTGAGTCTGTTGGCCACAACCTTGGATATTATCTTGTAAACCACATTGCACAAGGCTATGGGTCTGTACCTGTCAGGAGTCTGAGCATTTTCCTGTTTAGGGATCAAAGCAATGAAGGAAGTGTTGAGTGCCTTCAAAATAGTTCTATTCATCCTAGAGTCTTCCACAACATTCAGAATATCCTGTTTAACTATATCCCAACATGCTTTGAAGAAATCCACATTGAAACCATCAGGGCCTAGTGCTTTACCATTTTGCATCTCTTTGATGACCTCACTAACCTCCTCTTCTGTTACTGGCCTATTGAGATTAAAATTATCCTCTCTCGTAACCAGTTTAGGAATGTGCCCTATTAAATCCCTGATGAAATGCTCTCTGTCTGAAATAGTTTCCTGTGCTATTCCATGAAAGTGTTGGACTAGCACTTCTTCTATTTCTTCATGTGAATTATGCAGATTACCATCTTCATCCTTGATCCAGGAGATTCTATTATGAGATCTGTTTGCTATGGTAGATCTGTGGAAAAATCTGGTGTTACGCTCCCCTTCTTTCAGCCATTGAACCCTGGATTTTTGCCTCCAAAATATCTCCTCCTGTTGACATAAATTTTCCCATTCTTGATGGTGTTTGGTGACTTGGTC
Source organism: Pinus tabuliformis (assembly GCA_031772625.1). Classification (NCBI taxonomy): domain Eukaryota; kingdom Viridiplantae; phylum Streptophyta; class Pinopsida; order Pinales; family Pinaceae; genus Pinus; species Pinus tabuliformis. Next base: position 346,523,709 of record CM062805.1, on the reverse strand, counting down.
ATTTCTCTCAATATCAAAGCCATCTGTGATAAGTTTTTGATTGAGTTCCTGCATTTCATCCTCCACAGCTTTTTTTGCTGTAAAAATATCCCCAAATACATTCTTGTTCCAATCTTTAAGTCTGAGCTTGATGTGCTTAAGTCGTTTGTGAAGCAGGAACATATTTGTACCTTGAATATGCAATTCTTTTGTCCACCATTTTGAAATGTTGCTGATGAAGTCCGGGTGGGAGAGCCAGATATTCTCAAATCTAAAAGGTCTGTTTCTGGGGGTGCCAATGCTCTGAACGTCTAATTGAACTGGCCAATGATCCGAGCCTCCAAAGGGTAGAATTCTCACTATCATTTCCTTGTTGGTGAGCATGAGATCTTCTGAGATTATGAATCTGTCTAACTTTGAGGCTACTTGAGACTCACCTCCTCTTTTATTGTTCCAAGTAAAGCGACCATTACTCATGTCAGTGTCAACTAGTTTCATACTATCAATAAATGTTTGAAAAGTTGTGGAGTCTCTGCTTAAAGTTCTAGTTCCTCCTTTTTTCTCTAAAAGTGATTTGATCATGTTGAAGTCCCCACACAAGATCCAAGGTACATCTACATGTCTGTCTCTGAGCTCCATAAGAGAATCGAGAAACCTGATTTTGTCATCTATTTTTTGAGGGCCATATACATTTGTAACCATATAGGTCTCCCTATCTCCCACCGACTGAATGACCACTGATAAATAATTTCTAGATGCCTCAGCATCTATAATCCCAATCTTTTGGGGGTTCCAAAGAGTGAGAATGCCCCCTGCTGTGTTATCTGCTTTTACTTCTAGAAACTCAAATCGATTGAGCCATTTGTTGTGAATTTCTCTTACTTTTTGTATGGAACATTTAGTTTCCTGGATAAAGATCATATCTGGAGCTTCTTGTTTCATTCTATTGCTAAGAATTCTTTGTTTTCTCTTGCTACCTAGACCTCTAATATTCCAAGATGTAAACTTCATTATTAAAGATTTGTAAAGGAGTAGCTGGTTAGATCTTTCATCTTACCTGAATCTATCATTAGCCTTCCACATTCCATCAGTAACTCGTTCTACTTTTTCCTACCTCTCTTCTTTCCTGGAATTTTGGGAGCTAGTCCTGGTGTGTTTTTCATGGTTTTCACACCTTCGTTACCCTGCCTTTCACTTTTTCCTTGTCTGTCCAGCCCTATAGCCTGAGTTTTCCATAGGAACAGCTGTTGTACCCTATTAAATTCTTCTGGTGGTAAAGAATCTACCCCACTCATGGTCCCTTGTTTCAAGAATCCTTCCAGATCTAGGTGTTCCCTGTCAAGAATCTCCTGCAGTTCATGATCTTCCATTTCCATCTCACTCTGGGTCATTTCTTGGTCCCTCTCCGATTCTACATCGCTCATCATAGTCTCTTTCTGTTTGCTACCATCCTGTGTTTGAGTTGTATCTTTCTCTTTCTCCTTTTCCCCTGGGCTTCCTTCCATTACCTGATCTACCTTTGTTATCTCTTCTTCCTCTTCGAGAACTTGGAACCTATTCAGATTAGTCTGTGGTTCTTCTGTTTGCTGCTGCTTTGGTCCCCTCTTGCCCCCTCTTCCTCTGTGAACCACTTTGTGAAAGCCTTCAGTATCTTTCATTGTGTTCGTCTTACTTCTGTTCTCTATTTTGCTGAGAGGGCAGTCTCTAAATAGGTGCCCATGCTCATGGCATTTCCGGCATCTGAAAGGAATATGCTCATAGTCTACTGTTTGCACCCATTCTTCATCCAGAACTTCTAAAATGACCTCATCCGGAAGAGCTCCAGAGAGATCCATCTCCACACATATTCTTGCGAAGGAAGTGTACTTACCCCTTTTGGTGGCTTCAGAAGTTTTGACAAAACGCCCTAACTTATTTCCTATAGCAGATAATGATTCTGTTTGCCAGTAATCCAAGGGTAACGAGTAGAGTCTTACCCAGACCAGGACAGCAGTGAATGTTTCCCTCTCAAGGACAAAATTCATCATCCACGGTCGCATGTAAAGGCCTGCTGCTGCATAGAAGTAGGGCCCTCCTTCAAACACTTTGTCTTTGTCCTCAATATTTGTGAAGACTACCATAAAGAAACCCTTAGACCCAAGATGTAGGTCAATGCTCCCTCTTGGTTTCCAGTTATATTTAATCCATGACTGTAAAGCTTTTTCAGTGGGCCATACTCCCATGAATTTACAAATGATAGCATATGTCCTCATGTGGTCTCTGTGTGCCTGTAGAGCAGGATCATTTAAAACTACTCTGGGAGTGACCTCAGCTTTGGGTTTACATGGCCCTTTTTGTGCTTTGTTATTCGCTCCCTGTTCCTTGTCTTCTTGCTCATTATCCTTATTGTTGTTATTCTCCTTTGTCTTGTTTGAATCTTGAACTTCTTCTATAATCCTTAATCCCTCACCTGAAGGACTTCTGACACTCTCTAATGGTTTCTTTCCACGACTAGCCACAGCTTGCCTATAGGAGGGAGTGGAGCTCCCTCCCCTGCACGCTTCCATGGAAACTCCTGCGAACTTCTGCAAACCCTAGCACTTCCAGGAAACTCCCGCCCCCGTCAACCAAATTCAACTTCACAGATGAGTATGTTAATTAATCATTTCTCTGCAAATATTTCATTATTTTGAAATATAAAAAGTGGTTGATTCTGAGTAAATGTAATTCAATTATTCCTATAGATTTGTAAAATTTTGTTTACAAACTATCTGTAAAAAAAGGAAATCCCCTACATGTCTTGATGCTTATATCATATGTGCTTCGTAGAAAGAGAAATGGAGTTCTTAATACTAGTATCATTATGACCTATAAATGTTATTCTAAATAGGAATTGTAAACTTAATCTTCTAATTAAACTCTTAGAATTTTTATTGTGGTTATCTTGAATAGTTGAGTGGAATGGTTGTTATCTTCCCCATCCAAGTTCAAATCCTCGCGAGGGACATGATGATCTATAATGCCTTGATAATTATTGTTGTAATGGCTTCAAGCCTTATGAACTCATAAGTATACATGTGAGTTGGCCCTTGGATTGAGAGGGAGGTTGATTTCTTTCCTTAAAAAAAAAACTCTTAGAAAGCTAATGATATTAGGCGTAAACACTCATTATAAATTTATAGTAAACAATTGGCATTAGCAACTCCATTGACCTCCATCCCCTGAATTTAGTAATAAGGGAGAATTATTTCCATTAAGAAACCCCATGGATGCATTGTATTTTCTTCTTGAAAACTTTATGATGCCTAAACTTTAGGTTGATGTGTGAATATATATGTATGGAAAGTCTCCAACATAATCAATTAGGTGTAAATTATATCCATTGTTTTAAATAAATTAGGAATTCTCTATATTTTCTCAACTAATTCAATCCCCCCTTAAAAAAATATTAAAGTGGACTAGTTTCTATGCTATGAAGATTAATTTCTTGTTATAAACCAGAGTTATATGGTCATTATATATTTATATGGTTAGATATCTCGAGTATATTAATATATTAATTTCCCCACTTAATAACAACTTGGGATAAGATTGAAGGATTTATAAAGACAACACAATAGGAGGGGTGAGTTATTAGAGTCAATGATCCCTTAATGACAACTTCTAAAACCCTTAACATAGGTAAAGTTTCAAACACTTTTCTTTTTAAATAGCCTTTATGAAAATATCTACAACTTAATCATCTTGTGTAGGGAAATAGTGCACTTCAAGAACATGATCTTGTAAGGAGCTCTCTAATGAAATGCAATTTAGCTCAATGTTTCAAGTTGCCTAACCAAAATTAGTGAAACCAACCAAGGAAGGAATCCTTTATGAGCTGTAATGTATCCCAAATTTAATTGTACCTTAGGTGTACAAAGTATCATTTTTACTTCTTTTCAATGGATCTCATGGCATATTTACATATACTAGGCAACAAGATCAATGTTATGAACCAAATGCGTTGAAAAATATGAAAGGTCAATGAATAATAGTCCACTTTGAGGGGGAAACCTCCTTTTAAAATGAATGAATACACAAGACAAGATAAGATGATTTGAAAATTAGGTCTCCTTATTATGTATATATGAGACAAAGGGTACAATTACAATTAAATGGTCTAGTCGACCACATTAATATAACAAGGGAAATATAACTCACTATCTAGGGCTTTGTATGGGGATTTCTCTAAGACCTAACATGCCCCTCCCCTCCATACAAGTGTTTTCCTCCACACTTTACTAGATGGGGATGTTTATGCATGAATAACACATCTTTCCATGTTGCTTCTTCCACTAGTGGGCTCTTCCATTTGATGAGGTAATTGATAATTTATTGATTTTGCAACTACTTAATCTAGTAAAATAGTTTAGGCTGAGATCTTGTCACCAGTTACCTTCTTTGAGCAAAAAAATGGAATATTGGATGTATGCGTGAAGATGGAGGTAACTCCAATTTGTAAATCGTACTTCCAATCCTTTGCAACATCTTATAGAGGCCATAATACTTGGGTGCTAATTTATTGTTCTTCTATTGTTGCTTGAGGGGCATCTATTTATATGGTTGTAGCCTCAAAAATACCCAAACACCCACTTCAAATCCCCTTTCAATGAAATGTTGATTTTTGTAACACCCCCAATCTTCAATTGCTCATATATATTATAATTGTAATTAATTATGTTAATGATGCCTATATGAACATGTACATGTAAATGGGCTAAAAGATCAAGAAAAATTGTAATTATATTTTAATAACTATTGATGAAGAGGTGGAGCCTTCATGCAAACCATGAGAATCCATAATAGGGGAAGGAAGCGATCAAAAGGAAGTAATGGAATTAATCCTTGCCAATAAATTATTTCGTTGAGCCAAATATTCATAAATTCAAATATTGTCAACATTCCCCGAAAAATGTCAATTGTGAAGGAGTTGGTAGTTGAGCTACAACTCCCATAATTATGGAAATGGTTGGGTAGTACCCTAATGTATCATCCAAAGTATGGGAACAGCATCATTAAGAAATTTTTGGGGTTTAACCCAAATCTTCTAATCTAACCATGATAGGTAGATTTGACATGAAAATCCATCAAAAACTAAACCCATGAAGGATAAGAATGAGTAGAGAGTATAATGGATGGGAGACCAATACTCGTGGGGGTGAGACAAAGATATAGATAGAAGTGAAGAGAAGTGTGCAAGAGGAAAAAGAGGATGTGCATCAATGAGCATGAGCAGAGAAGGCTCATGTGTGGAAAAAGAAATAGATCACACTAGGATTATGAGACACAAGAACATGTGCATGATTGTAATCCCCTTGATTCAAAAGAGAGGAGTCAATGTTAGAGTCATTAACTAGAGCTAGAGGGTTAGGAATTACTAAGGAACTTGTTAGATATATGCACGAAAATCACTAAGAAGGAGGAAGTATTGTGGAAGTGTTGGGTTAGTGAAGGAGACCTGCTATGTTGTGAAAGCCATAATGGCACACCATGAATTCTGACAATACCTAGTTCAATAAGTTGAAAGATATCATAATGAATTCTATGTGGATTAAGAAGAATGGCCTTCATCTTTACACCACTTATAACCTGAGATAGAATCTCCCTTTGGGTGATCATTTTGTTGAACATATAAGAAAACCCCATAATAGTTTAGCAGAGTCTAGGATTATTGGATTGAAAGAGAAACTAATGAGTTCACCTGGTAATGTTAAGTGAGAAATTCCCTTGTGGATTCATGGTCTAGATCAAGGGTGGCCAACTATAAAGTATGGAACAAGAAGTTAAGCCTATAATGGGGTGGAACATGCTCACCCTTCATTAGTTGTAGGAAACATTTCATCTTGAATAGCTAATTACCCTTGTGGACTTCAAAGTTGTGATATAAATCATATTCATTGAAATAGAAATGATATTTGATAGACTATGTACTTTTATGTGCTCACCTATTGAATAGATATTATGGTCTATATGATACCTAATCATAGTATGAAGTGGTAAATATAGTTGTTATGTTTGTGTGATATTCATATACCTTAGTGTGGATCTTAATGTGCTCTTGTGATGTGTTATTCATAATCAAAGCATGGGGTTGATAATAGTCCCAAATATCGTTAATGTTTATGGTTTTTATAGGCCATTATCAAGTAATATGTTATGGCTAAGCCCCAAGGGATAGCTCAAATGGTCGATTTCCCGTTGCTAAAGCACTTTCCCAGTTTGGGAGGTCATGGGGTCAAATCTCCTCGACGCCCTCGGGGTTAGGCCTGTTAAGATTGGTCGACAGGCAGATCCCTTCGGGTGGATCTGCCCCAATATTTTCCCGTGGATGTAGCGGCCACTCAGTGACCATGAACCACAGCTTAAAAAATATATATATATGTTATGGCTAAGAAGATAGGGGATGTCAACCCCTTAGCTTCTTCGACAACCATGATGGTTGGTTGGTAGTGTAAGGATTTTTGTGAGTCTCAACCCAAGGAACTTGGTATGGTTTAGACATATTATAGAAGCTCTTAATCTTGTTGTTTGTGATCAGAGGGTCTTGTTAGTGATATGGACCTAGAACTGAGAGTAACAACCTTGATTATGAAGTAAGGTGTCAAAAGATAGAGCCTTAATGAAACTTTTGATGTAAAGTGTTAAATAGTTCACTATAGAACTCTTGGGCTTGAACTAGGATTCTATGGCTTTTAATTGATTTTGAATGGCCTATATCAGGCCAACTATGGAATTAAGAGATTATGCTCTATTCTTACTTAACTATTGATCAATTGTAAGGTATCCCTATTTTGGGATAAAGAAGGCTTGAAGGCCTAAGATGGGGGTAGATTGTGAAAAATGGCTCATTTGTCTCCTTAATGGAAATCTTGGAAAATGGATGCGAAATGAAACATTTTGGAGGCCTCTGTAGGTTGGTGAAGACTTCCATGTTTTCATTATTTTTTAAGGAAGATCATTTCCCTACTAAAACATTTTTTCATTCCTCAGATAGGCTGAGAAATCCTATCTATGGAAACCTATTTCCTTAGAGAAATTAAGGGATGAATTTAAATTTGGGGATTAGGGGATTTCAGCCTCATCCCTTGGTCATGTAGCTCAATAGGAGCTTCATAACAAGGGGCTTAAGCATGGAAGGCCATTAATTGAATTGGTTACAAGATATAAGTAATAACGCTTAGTTCTCTCGATGGTTGGTGGCCCAGTGTTCCTTTACTCAGACTGGACTGAAATAGATGGGAGATATGTATGTGTCCAAATGGTATGATTAACAAAATTTTTGTTGAAGGAAAAGTGGAGTTATCACAGTTGACACTTTGCTAACTAGATCAAGGAAAGGAGGAGAATGTAGAGTTTATTAAAGAGTGGTAGATAGTGCTACCGGGGTTTGTCTCATGATGGGACCAGGGATCCAAAATCTATCAATATCCAGAATTTGTTGAGGGCTATAGAAAGTGCTTGCAAGGTCTATCATGTGATGGGATTAAGCATCTAAAATATTTCAAGATTTCAATATTTGGGCATTCAAAAGGACTTGTAAATGGAATTTAACAAAAACCTTGTTGTTGAATGGGCCATATGGTAAAATTGCAAGCAGTGGAACTTTTTATGGAGGAATCATAATGTCAAATTTACCTGGGATCTAGCGATCCAAAAAACATACAAAAATATACTTTTAGGAAACATCATATGCCAACATATAAAACCACAAGGAGGATACATGGAGCTCACATGAGCACTCTAAGCCCTATAGGTAGGTGGGAGCTATCACATTGATGTGGCATGCTAGTGTGGCACATACCATGGTAGGTGAACATGAATCCAAAAATTTGAAATCTAGAGAATTGTGAAATGGGACTTTTTTAATTTTTTTCCAAAACTAGATGGATCCTAATGAATCCAGGAAAAATTTAAAATTTGGATATCCAAATAGGTGGGGATTTGACCCGCATTGACTATCAAGATGTGGCATCAGATAGCATGGACTAGAGGTATGGTGGCATTGAAGTGAAGGCCAAGCGGTAATCTTGTGGAGTTGACGTGGAATGTAGAAGCTCCAAGTAGTAGAGATTCTGAAATCCAAAAATTTTAGTTATACTGGATATTTAGAGATTAATGTTCTTGTGTTTTCACAGGTTTGCACTGGAGAGTGTTTGGAGTCCTGCATGGTAGATTTTATTATTGACGTTTCTAGCTAAGTATCATGGCCCATCATCACGGGATCTAAAGAAGAATCCTAAATTTTTTATTAAGTTGACCAGCATATATATATATATATATATATATATATATATATAAGCTTGGCAGGACTATAGCTTGATCATGTCCTATATATCACCTCGATCAGGGCAGGGAATTGAATCGATGACTTCACATCAAGGAGTGCCTTAACAAAACACCCAATGACCATCTATCCAAGACCCCGTGGACAATATATATAACTAATAATTACCCTAGAAGTGTTAAATAATTTATGTGACTTATCTTTTAAAAATATAGAGGTGTGTATATATATATATATATATATATTAACTACGTTACTAATATTTTTTTGAATTAAAAGATAGTCGACATAAATTCTTTAACACTTCTAAGGTAATTATTATTTATATATGTTGATCAGCTAAATACAAATTTAGGATTCTTCTATAGATCTCTTGATGATGGGTTGTGATACTTACCCAAAACATCAATAAGAAAATCTACCACGCACGACTTTAAACACTCTCCATATTTAGATATTCCTGGATCTGGATGCAAGGAAGAACGTGTTGATGTGTCTAGTAAGAATGTGGCCTCGCACAATGGTGACATGTCAGAAGATGACTGCCATGTTTCATCCATGTGTTTTTGATGTATCATTGTATGATGGTAACACTGGGCAAAAGGAATGCCATGTGTAAAGCATGTGGAAATGGTACAAATTTCGATGTGGCACTTGGAAGGGCATAATTTAATGCATAGAGCTCATATTTTGATGAAATTTATACGATTGGAAAGCTCTAAACAAGTATAATATGATGGTGACCTGAGAAATGGGGTCTATTATGAGTAAAATAAAGAAAAAAATTATAACCTCGCTTCCTTAAGATGACTTACAGGGTTGAGAATGTTACAAATTGGTATCAGAGTTGTGGTTCAAACACTAGGTCTAGAGGGCCAAAGATACATCACAAAGATGAGTTTGGATTAAGATAGTGAGCTTGTTGCTTATGTTTTGGTGATATTAGCACTGCCTAAGGTGACCGTAGATAGGTATGGTGATTCAATTTGAGCATTTGTTTAATGAAATAGTGCTCTCTAGGAAAATAGAGTCATGCTTGAAAAAATATTGCCTTGAAGAAATTTGGTTTAAGGAGTCTATCTCTTGTGAATGATGTTAATTTGGGGATCAACAAGGCATAATTAAAGATGGAATGTGTAGTGGATGGAATTGCATGTATGTTATGTATTTTGGACATTTATCCTAGATGGCAATGCATTTTTCCTTGAAGTGAGCTGATGAGGAAGATCATGCCTACAAATGAATGTGCCTATATGTGCCAATTGAATTGCATGAGGACACAAGCATGGATCAACGAACTGAGGAGCAAGCATCAAGTTTGTTAATGTTATGTTTTAGGAAAAGGTGGTATTGTATTGTTTGCTTCAGTGGGGAGCGTTGTGGCACATGGTGATCGTAGGAGGAAGTGTGCAAAGGAAAGTTATCATGGCATAGAGAGTCATAATGCTAGAAATATATCCTTGAGGATTGTTGAATATGGAAGAGAGTAGGTCCCTACAAATCATATTTGTGTTGACCTCTAAGAGATCATTTTTAAGATGATGTACATGGGTTTGTATATGTATGTAAGGGTATGCAAAGCATACATAAGGGTACCTTGAGTACCTTGTATGATGCATGGCATGGATGAATTGCAATAATATAAATGTTGATGCAAGTGTGGAGCAAGAGGTAAGCTTACTGCAAGTAAAGTCAAGTTCTGGAACATTAATCTTGTTAAAGATTAATGCCTAAGGAAGATGTTAATCTCCTTAAATTAATTATTGTAAATACTCACATGGAAAGTGAGTGAGGTGGATGTGTTTATTAAAAATCCTCATGGAAGAGGAAAAGTCATTGGTGAATATGCATGCGCAATTGTTGTAATAATATGTTAAGTTTAGAGTAATCTTGTTTTGAGAAATTATTTATTAATCCGAATATTAACCAAAATGTGATTTGCAGTTGGGATAGAACTTCAACTTGAGACCATTATAGGTCGATGCATAAGTTTCGAAGGCAACCAATTAGATTAGAATTAATTCTTACTACTAAAATAATTGTGTTATGTTATTTTCAACATAAAAGAAGACTCATACAATAGTAAAGGAAAGGAAGAAGAGGCCTTCAAGGAGTTCACTGCCTGAGGAATTCAAAAGGAAAATTGACCTACCTATGGTGGTGATGTTCAAAAAGATGAGGGGGGAATGAGAAATATCTCTAAGTTTATTAGATATTTAAAATAAATCATGTGATAGGGCTATGGATCTTGATGATAATTATTGGTATTGATATAATGTATATTGAGAAAACTTGTATTCATAGGATTGCAAGGGGGAGGGTTACCCTAGAATATTAAAAAAACTTTGGGTTTCTGAGCCTATTAGAGACTTTAAGGAAACCTTAATCAAATTTTGTTGTTTATGCTTGATGTGCTACGTTTTGGATGAACTTGTCAAGTGCCATTGCTAAGTAAATGTGGAGTTGCAAAAGAGGGAAGATTTGAATATTTATGAATTAGTCAAGGTGGACTTGGCTCAACTATAAGTTGAATTATGAAATAGCTTGAGCTTGAGAATGCTTGCTTGATTATTGATACCTAAAAGATATTGAACATGAGGAAATGAGTAAAATGAATAGGCTACTAAATTAGAAATGTTGTGACACATTTTTTAATTGATTTGACCAATAATTGATGTGTGAATGAAATTGTGCACCGCGAAAGATACAAATTATTCTTATGAATTTGATATTAAAATATCCCTTATTGAAAATGAAATTTGAGGTGGAAAAAGTTTAGTCATCAAAGAATCCCGAGGACAATGACAAGAGAAAGCTTGTTAAAGAAATTTGATAGAGAAACCATGTGGATTGCTAGGAATCATTAGCTGAGTATATATGGTAATAACAACCATGTAAGTATGGAAATTAGCCATGATACAACATTGTTGTGTGGAACATCAGACATTTTGGGTCGACACTCCACTTGTCATTGGGGACAATAGAAGCCTTTAGAATCCATGCTACAATAGTTGCTAAGTTGAAGGAATTGGGTAAGAATTACTTAAGGTTGGGTTTGTTCATTTTCAATATACTTTCACTTGAATGCATATATTGCATGAATACCCGAGAGGGGTATGGATAAGGCAAACAATTATGAGCACATAATATTTGCTAAAACTATTAAAATGATGTGCATGTGTGAGATGTCATGGTGGACAATAGTTAGATAAGTGAGTGATACACTCACAAGTTAAAGAAAAAATATGTTTGGTAATGTATGGATATGTATGATGCATGAAGTGAATGCAAGATTTCATTGTATGCTTGAAGTCATGGGTAATGGCCCAAGAGCTTCTAGATTTGAAGTTAATGATTTCATCACCTAATGATAAGTGTTATAAGTGGTACCATGTACCTAGAGGTGTGATTGTTTTATAGCCAACAAGATGTATGATGCTTAGAGTGCTAGTAAGGCAAATGAGTATAAACTATGATCTTCCTTAGTGGATATGAATGGCTACGAAATGGTTGATATGTGAATGCATGTTGAAATATGTAACTAGGTTCAGTCTTCATAATGACATATGTAATCATGATTTTATTAATTTAATGAAAAAAGAAAAATAAATTTATTATTGTTATCCTTGAGGCATGGGTTGCATGCTCAAGAGAGATTTATTTTTAGGTTAAGCACCCATTGAGTGCTTATAGGGCTTTTCATTGAGTCTACAAGTCAATTAAGTCATTGTCATGTATGAAAGACCCTTTTGGGCATGTTACACATTGTAAAGAAAAATTATTTGAGTCAAAAGACCATCCAAGACCTCGTCATGGTGCAAAGATCAAGTCGGCCTACATGAAGGGACAATTTAACCTAAAGATAGCAATTTGTACCCTCAAAAGCCTATAAATAAGAATGAACTCAGCCTCATTTGGACACACACACAAGCAAGTTCAATCTCCTAAAGATAGAAGGTTGAAAAGGACAAAGAAGAAGAAGAAGAACAAGATCAAAGTATTGGGCCTCTCTCTCTCTCTCTCTCTCTTGTTAGGCTTTCTATAGTTAACGGGCAAGACGAAATTATGAAGCTGCATCGAATTTGTGAAGCTGCATCAAAGTTGTGAAGCTGCATTGAAGCTGTGAAGTTGCATTGAAGTTGTGAAGTTGCATCAAAGTTGTGAGGTTGCATCAAATTTGTGAATTTGTAGCTAGGTCAAAGTTGTGAAAGTTTGAAACTATGAATCTACTAGAGAGATCGAAGTTGTGGTACAATCTGCTAGTCAAAGTTACAAAAAAAAAAATTGGGTAGAAGAATTTGTTGGAGTTTTAAATTGCAAGAGTTTATGAGCAACTGTTAGAAGGAAATCTTGCCAAGGGACTTAGCCTTGGAGGGTCTTAGTCAAGGGTCACAGGTCTTGGAATTCTTCAATTGAAGATTCTATAAGAAGAGGAATTCTTGTGGGTTTTCCTCTCAGGTGGAGAGGTTTTGGCCCTGGTTGATTGCCTATATCTTGTGTCCTCTTTTCTCACTGTTTTTTATGGTTTTGTAGTTGTTTGATGAAAACAGCACAATAATAGTTATGGTGAAAATGAATCTACTCAAGATAAGAAAAAATACATCACAAGAAGTTATAAAAGTAAGAGAAATCACATAATTTAGTTTCCCTAGATTTATCAACATGGTATCAGAGCTAAGGTGACAAGACAAGGAAAGGCAGCTTGAAGAAGGACCATCAAAAGGAGTATCAAGAAAGGTCAATATATCAAAGAGGACATCGAATCATCAAGAAGGAACACTCAAGGGACAAGTCCAAGGAAAGAATAAAGAAATACTAACCCTCTCATCATCTTGAAGGAAGATCATAGAAGACCCCAAAACCCTAGCTCATCTAAAGAAGGACTCTACACTTGAAGCATTCTTGAGAATCTCACACATTTAGGATATCAAGAACCCTACCTCCACTCAAAAGAAGGATTTCATATTGAATCACTTTGAAGTATATGCACCAAGGGAAGCAAGGAGAAGCTTCCCCATCATCATCAAGGAAATAAGTTGATCTCCCTCTTCTTGAGTCAAGGATCACTTTTGAAGGAGGACATATTCATTAAGAGGACATCTTTTACCATTAACATCACCAAGAAAAATCATCAAGTTGAAGATTTCATCATCAAGGAGTATATTCACTTGACAAGTAAGTACCTATATATTTATGTCTGAATCTACTATCAAAAAGACTTCATTTTGCAAGGAAAGCAACAAGTTGGTTGGGCATCAAACTTTCTTGCATGGTAGAAGAGGACTGATTTGATCTTCATAGAAAATGAAGATGTTGATCATGTTAAGGGTTCAATCACTAAACCTCCAAAGGAAGAAGCTCAGGCCTTAGCAAAATATATGAAAGGGGAATTAAGGGCTCAAAAGATTATTATAGAATCTATCAAAGATCCCCTCATACCATATGTATCAAAATTAGAGACATCAAAAGAATTGTATGAGAAACTAGTAGAATTTTTCTTCGTAAGTATTGTTGAAGAAATAATATCCTTGAGAAACAAGCTATACAAAATGAAGATCTCAAAATAATATGGGATAGCCTCATACTTTATGAGGGTGTTGGAAATAGATACCAACTACAAGAGTTTGGAGAAATAATGTCTGATAAAGAAATGACCACCATAGTGCTCAATACACTACCAGAGGAATGGGGAAACTTTACATCAAGTATCCATTCATTGAAATTTGGTCATTGTGTAAGATTGAAGAAACCAAGTTGAAGGGAAAAAACGATGTAGGATCAAATGAGCAAGTTCAAGCATTTGTTGCCATGGCTTGGAGGAAAGGAAAATTTGGAAGATTTGGTCCTCCAAAAAATCACAATAATGACATGTCGAAATTCCAATGTTATGGATGTCATGAATATGGGCACTACAAGAGAAATTGTCCTAAACTTAAGAAGACAACAAAAAAGAGGAACAATCCCATGTCACCGAATAAGTGGAAGAAACTAAGAAGAAGAAATCCAAGACGGAGGAAGTGAAAGATCTCTATTATGACTAAGATAATTTCCTTCACTGTTTTCTTTTTCAGTTTTCATGAAAGATAGCTATCATAGTATAAAGAGGGATAGGATGCGTCATATTAGGAGATGACATCTTATTAGAAGCATACAATTAAAGCAAGATCTCGAGACATCCTTATAAAAGCTTGAAAGATAGATGAAGTAGAAGTCTACATGGTTGTAGCAGTCATCATAAAAAGGAAGTAGCTCTTGGTAACCTCATTGAAAGCATAAGTAGTACTTATGGGTAGAAGAAAGTCTTTCATCATAGAGCTTATCATACATCATCATCATTAGGAAGAAGCATTTGCAGGATGAGGATAATCAAGATCCTTTATTGGAACCTTCATTAGAAGGTTCACCTCTCTTGGGAAAAGCAAGTGTCTCACTGAGAATTTCACCTTGTATGGGATTAATTAATTAGAAGGATGATGGTATGATGACAAAGGAGTGCAAAAGTTCAAGACAGAAGAAGTAATTTCAATCATGGAAAGGAAGTTGTTGAAGGAAGTCTATATGACCAAAAAGGGAAAAGAGGTATGTAAGCATTTGATCAAATAAGTTATGTCATCGTATAGTTGCAAATAGCTCTACCTCATGAGCATGATCGAAGAAAATGATCTCTTCCTTTGGAAAGATGCATGAAGAAATGGTTCACATATTGAAAAGATGAAATCAACTTAATATGTCCTCGTATGTAACATGAGTTGGTTAACAAAGATAAAGGAACTACATATGGGAGTTCCTGGGAAGCAATATGTGAAGAAAGAAAGAAGCGATCGTGAAAGATTCAACTATTGTCACATAAGGAATCAACATTCAATGACTAGAAGGATCTGCTATGATCATGGGAAAGGTATGAAGACCTTGGTAAAGTATGAAAAGAAAGAATACCCTTGACATTAGAAATCTTTAAGATATGTAGATGACTATGCAGGATGTTTCAAGAAGCAGTTGTCATTATGAAAGGCCATCACAAAAGGTAACTTTGATTTGATTTTGATTTATTATTTTTGAACAACATATGGATGGGTTGATACAAGGCTATCATAAGACAATTGTAAATGACACCTACAACTATCAATCACGTGGTTGGATTAAATATCCTAAAGGAAACATGATTTGGAAGAGGTAGTTGTATGAAGAAAAGCCAGATGTGGATTAGAAGTTCACTTTCTGATAAAGAAAAGGATGACATGACTGGCATGGTTCGTGAAGGAAATTGATGGATGGTCAATTCCCTATGAAGAATTCCCAAAATATGAAGGCTCCATAATGATAAAGATGAAATTCATGACATCGAAAAGAAGGATCCCCACAAGCATCTGATAGTCCTGTGATCTCCACCTAGAGCCGAAAGTTTCTGGAAGCAAGTCCATGGTTAAGAGGAACCTTGGTCAAGTCCTTGAATAAGAGGGAGCTTGGGTACATTTCTTTGATAGGAATGGGTACATTCCTTTATAGGAATGGGTATATCCTCCCTAGTTGAGAGGGAGAGATAGACACATCATTCTTGTCTTCACTTTGGGAAGAAAGAATGGAGGATTGGGTAAGCATCTGACATCTGATACTCTTTGAGGTTGAGGTAGGGCATCCAAGATAACAATAATCAAAGAGGATCGATATTATTTGAGGATTGGGAATCCAAGATAAGAATAGTCCTGGAAGGATATACTCTGTGAGCACTCGAGTGAGGCATGTGCCTTGAGAGATAATGATGATGGTGTTTATAAGTCATTGGTCTTGCCAACATTGTTCTTTGATCTTGTGGAGAGATAGATTTGTTAGTCAAGCCCTTGCTATGTGACAACGATGGATGATATGATGCTAAATATATGGGTTACCATTCCAACTCTTCTTATGAGAATTCTTCAGATTGAGAATTTCCAAGTACCTTGTATGGATTATGAATACCTCCTAAGTTAAGAGGGAGAGTTGAAATATGTAACTAGGTTCGGTCTTCATAATTACATATGTAATCATGATTTTATGTATTTAATGAAAAGAGAAAAATAAATTTATTATTGTTAGTCCTAAGGCACGGGTTTCATGCTCAAGAGAGATTTATTTTAGGTCAAGCACCGATTGAGTGCTTCTAGGGCTTGTCATTGAGTCTACAAGTCAATTAAGTCACTGCCATGCATGAAAGACTCTTTTTGGTATGCTACATATTGTAAATAAAAATTATTTGAGTCAAAAGAAAGTCAAAAGACCCTCCAAGACCTCGTCACTGTGAAAAGATCAAGTTAGCCTACGTGAAGGGACAATTCAGCCTAGAGATATCAATTCGTACCCCTCAAAAGCTTATAAATAAGAAGGAACTCGACCTCATTTGGACACAATCACAAGCAAGTTCGATCTCCTCAAGATAGAATTTGGAAAAGGACGAAGAAGAAGAAGATCGAAGTTTTGGGGCTCTCTCTCTCTCTCTCTCTTTTGTTAGGGTTTCTACAGTTACTGGGAAAGATTAAATTCAAAAGTTGTAACGAAGCTGTGAAGCTGCACCAAAGTTGTGAAGTTGCATTGAAGTTGTGAAGCTGCAGCTAGGTTGAAGCTGTAAAAGTTCGAAACTGTTAATTTGTTGGAGAGATCGAAGTTGCAGAAGAATTTGTTCGGTAGAATAATTTGTTGGAGGTCAAAATTGCATGATTTGTTGAGGAACTGTTAGAAGGAAATCTCATCAAGGGACTTGATCTTGGAGGGTATTGGTAAAGGGTCATAGGCCTTGGAATTCGTCAATTGAATATTCTATAAGAAGAGAATAATTCTTGTGGGTTTTCCTCTCAAGTGGAGAGGTTTTGGCCCTCGTTGATTGTGTATATCTTGTGTCCTCTTATCTCACTATTATTTATGGTTTAGTAGTTGTTTGATGAAAAGAAAAAAAAAATAATTATGGTGAAAATGAATCTAATTAAGATAATCAAACATACATCACAAGAAGTTAACAAAGTAAGAGAAATCACATAATCTAGTTGCCCTAGATTTCTCAACATGCTTGTCAAGAATACTCATTGGAGTATGATAAAGGTATGAAGCTCTAAACATGAGAGATTTCTACTTTTGGTATGATCGTGATTTTATAAATTCTAGTATGTATGTGTTTGATGAGTTGAATGTGTGCATGC
The DNA here is from genome assembly GCA_031772625.1 of Pinus tabuliformis. Taxonomy (NCBI): domain Eukaryota; kingdom Viridiplantae; phylum Streptophyta; class Pinopsida; order Pinales; family Pinaceae; genus Pinus; species Pinus tabuliformis. The sequence continues at coordinate 346,506,261 of CM062805.1, read as the reverse complement.
CTACGAGGAAAAACTTTAGAAAGACTAGGTTTCATGGAAATCAATAATTATTAATATTTTGAAAAGTTGTTGATTATTGAAGTGAGTCGTGTGAATCCCTCACTCCCACAAAAGATAAAGTGGGAAAATTGATTGCTAATGAATTATGAGATGGATATCTCAGTGGAGAGACCGAAAATGAAACTCTTGGCCTTAAGCCAATTTGTTTTGATGGCATGAAAAGTTTGATTTCCATGTGAATTTCTCTGAATGATTGTGATGACATTGAATGAATATGTAATGCATTGATGTTCTCCCTTCAATTGGTATATAATGCAACTGAATTGATTGAATTATCGACTATGTAAATGGTTTTGAAAACCAATTTAGTCATTGTCGTAGCATTATGTTGAAATGATTTTATGTATAAGAAACCAACATTGTTTAGCTGATAAAAAATGAAGATTATAAATAAAATGCCTTGGGTGTGTCATGGAATGTAAGTCATGATGAAGGTTGAGAATATTACTACTAAAAAAGGGCTCAACTTTATGAGAAGAGTCTCATGTTTGTGAAACCTAGCTTCTGTATGAAACAATTTTTTTGGTTGAAAATCTTAGAATATATCTCATGAGAATTTTATGTTGTGATACAAGTGAGATGATGAATTTATCTAGGAAAGATAGGTAAAGGTTGTGAAATAGAAATATGAGGAACGAGGCCACTATATTAACATTGGAACCCTATTACATGCCTTGATCGCCATGAGTTATGGTCTGTATACTTTGTTAGATCAAGCTAGAGGGATGCCTTTGCTATAAATCTCTATGAGTTCCCTTGATCTTCCTGCGCAAGAAATCCTTGGTCAAGTAGATTTCCTGAGGGACTATGTAGCAGAGAACGAGATTTCCTAAGCCTGAAAGGGTGAGTGACTACAAGGATCAAGAGACTTGAAAGAAATTCATATGAAAAAAATTATGTCACACACTCACTAGGATCATGAGTGTGTATGGGTGTGTTTGATGTAAGCAGTGAGCTAAATTATTACCTGTAGAATCCTTGTGAAGCAAAAGATAACCATAAAAATAAGTATTGAGTTGAAACTTAATTTATTGAATTCCACGTTTCTTTCATAAATTAAGATCTCTTGTGAAAAAAAAAGGTTGATGATTGTATATGAAAATGGATATAACACTTATGTTTTATTGGTTTTCTGAAGTAGGTACTAGATGGAATGCCACAAGTCCAAAGGTCGCTAGAATACAAAAACAAATGACATTGCTAAAATAGTGGGAAATAAAAAGGATATGAAATATGATGCTAATATGTAAGATAAATGATGTTGGTGTAGCTAGAGGGAAGCAATCTACATACTCCTATAGTGAACAAAAATACACCTAGAATGGTATGTTGTTGAGAATAACATCTGAAATAGTGTGAATATCGAGGATGGCATTCCTTTAAGGGGCTGGGGACTGTAACACCCCCAATATTCAATCCCATACAAATATATTAATTGTAATTAACTATGGTAATGATGCTTATACGAGAAAGTAAATGTAAATGGGTTAAAATACCCAGAATAATTGTAGTTATATTTTAACAACGGTTGATGAAGAGTTGAAGCCTTGATACAAACCATGAGAAGCCATAGAGATGAGGGGGGAGCACGCAAAGAGGAGTGATGGAATTAATCCTTTCCGGTGAATTATTTGGCCAATATTGTTGAAAATAGCAACAAGAAATGCTAAAAATAGCATTGCTATAAATAGCATTTCAGGATATAATCCAACTCTGTTGGAAATAACAAAAAATAGAAATGCTAAAAATAACATTTCGGGATATATTCCAATTTTAATTTGTCCTTGAATCAAAATTGAGAATTAAAATTCGAATTTAGTCTCACCAGCTTTTTGAAAAATAATTAATTAATTCATCTTGAGTTAATTAGTTGGAGAAATTCAAACATGAAGTCTTTGTGAAGACATGCAACAATTATCCATTTGATTGAGGAAGTTATCCCTTAATTAAGGAGATAAGGATGAGTTGCATTTGAGTTGTAATTAGCTAGCTCAGTTAACTGAGTTAAGTCCAGTTAAATTAGTTCCAAACAGTCGGAGGAATTAATTGTGAGTTCGGTCAGTTAATGCATGCATGCATGCAACTAGTGTTCTCCAGATAACTAAATATTCTCTCATAAATAACTCATGCATGTCAGTTCAAACAGAGACCAGTTGAGATTAAAGATAGGGACATTGTACTATCAGTTGGAGGAATTTTCCTATAAAGGAAAGTCATCCATGCAGAAGGAATTATCTCCTTCAGGATTGCGCAGTTATTTCAGAGGTCAGAGCAGTGTGTGAGGGATTATTACACACAGGTGGCAGCTTGAGGACCTAGGAGAAACTGTGCAAGGAAATAGGAGGCTTGGAGGACTGAAGGAAGGCATATGTTGTGTCTATTCAGTCTATGAGCAGCATTGAGGGATTGCACTGAGAGCTGGATAGCTTGTGAGCTAAAGCTTTCTGTAATCCAGAGATATTTCCACTTGTATGATAATACAGAGATCGGGGTTTTTAGCTAAGGCTTTCCCCAGAGTATTCTTCTATGTTCATGTGTGATTGATTTCTCTTCATCTGTTATATGTGTTCTATTTGATCTTGCTCAAAATCGATTAAGCTTTCACAAGTTTGTTTGTAGAAGTAGATCAAGTATTTTGCTTTAGTATATTGCATTATCATGTGATCTATAGTGAGAATTTCTACATGGTATCGGAGCAAAGGTGATCAAAGTGGAGAACAATATACAAAGAAGGGAGAAGTTCGAAGTTTGAAGTTCTTGATTATAGAAATCGAATTCTTATCACATCTCAAATTTCACCAATGGCGTTCAATGGTTTGAGACTCGAGTATGCCCTGGATGGCAGCTCAAATTATATAGCCTGGAAGGATCGCATGGAAGCAGTATTAGAGGACAACGGTTTGAAGGACTTCATTTATTAAGAAGTCCCCAAGCCAGCAGTTGCTAATGCCCAATAATTAGCAGAATGGGAGAAATGTGTGGCTAGAGCGAGGAGAATTCTTCTGGAGGGATTTCGAGACCACATTGTCTCGAGTCTCCATGGGAAGGAGACATCGTTTTCAATGTGGAAAACATTGAAGGATCTATATCAAAACAACAACGATCAGAGAAAGTTGGCGCTAAAAGATAAGCTTTGGAAAATCAAGTGTGAAAAGGGCAACACGATCTCTACATATCTGGACAAGCTCACCACCTGTAAAGATGAGCTTGGAAGTGTAGGAATCACGACAACCGATGATGACATGGTGAGTCTTGCTCTCCTCGGTATTCCTAAGAGCTGGCATAACTACCAGGACTTAGTGAATGGAAGAGAGAAACTGCCATATTGGGAACGACTGTGGTCGGATCTGATGCAGGAGGAGATCAGGAGAAGCACCAGAGATGGTTCTTCATCCAAGGAGGATGAAGAAAATCTAGCCTTAGCCAGTAAGGCAAGGAAAGGGAAGGAGAAGGATTCTCATTCCAAATCGATTTCTTCCCATGGTGGGAAGAAGATTGACAAATCTAAAGTGAGATGCTTTAATTGTCATGAGGTGGGCCATTATGAAACTAATTGTCCATTGAATAAATCCAAGAAGGGATCCTCAGATGGATCTAAAGGTGAGGCATTGGCCTCTCAGTTCGAATTGGATTTTACCCTCATCGCATGCATGGTTTCATCGATGATGGATTGTGGTTGGTTTCTTGACAGTGGAGTCTCATTCCACATGACCGACGATAAGAGTTTGTTCAGTACCTTGGAGGAGAAAGACCTCAAGATACTCATAGAGATGGGTAATGATGAAAAGTATAATGCTTCAGGAGTGGGCACGGTTTCCTTACAGAGGGAGCATGGAGCTCGCATTACCTTGACAAATGTGAAGTATGTGCCAGGACTGAAGAAGAACTTGGTATCGATCGCAAAGCTGGAGGACAAAGGCTATGATGTAGTCTTCAGTAAGGGAAAGGTTTTCCTTAGACACATCACCACGAGACAGATGAAACAGATTGGTGTGCTAGCCAAGAACTTGTATGCTCTTGAGGTTCAAGATGCATGCAAAGCCTTGAGGAGCAAGGAAAAGGTTAGAGACTTGGTGGTTGAGGGGGAGAGTAAATTACCTCTCAACATGCAGTCCGAGAAGAAGTCTCAGACAATTGTGGAGGAGCCACAATTGGAGATACTAAGAGGAGATCGAGTGGAGGCATCCACTCATGCAGAGACCTCGAGTAGGGGGAAGTTTCGAGCCATGTGGGCAGAGGGATCACATGCAGCCATACCTCCAGGTGGGAGGTGGGGCGATGTGAAGCGATAGTCTCAAGAAGGCTGAAATAGGGGCAGCATCCTTGAGGTACCCAACCTCTTTGATTAGACCTTGCTACGGGAGCCCCAACAAGGAGTAGCAGGACTAGCTGAGTGGGTAGAGACGAATGCAGATGGAGCAACAGAGAGAGCTACAGTGCAGGAGTCCCAAGACAGCATAGAGCTAGCAAGCTGCAGCAATGCGAGAGGCACAGGAGTGTTGCACCAGTGCAGGATGGCACAGAGAGGTGTGCAATGGTGTGAGATGAAGGGAGTTGTTGTAGCAACACAGAGGTCAGAGATGGAACACTTGTCAACGACAGAGGAAGCTTCAGCATCAGAGGGTGTTTCTATCCCAATAGGGAGGTCAGTTAGGAGATCAGTTACTTACTTCTCAGTAACTGAGTTGTAGTAAAACAGTGGGCAGCACGATGCAACATGATGACAGGAGGTGCAATGCGGGTACAGTGCTAGGAGATAGGACCAGCAATAGCATAGATGCAGCAAGAGGAATCAGTGTGATTGATGTAGTTAGAGATCAAAGTGACAGAGGCTAGAGCAGTCAGATACTGAAGAGCACAAAGGTGCAGAGTTTTCAGTCGACAGAGGCAATAACAGTCAGAGACTTTGATGACAGAGGCATCATTCTGATTCAGGTTGGATATTTTTTGTTTCTAGAGTTGTTGGAGCAACAACACTTGAGGGAAGTGTTGCATGCAAAACATTCCAAAGGTTCAGGATTGGGTTTGAGTTGAATGCCTTTCTTGTTGAGAGGGAGTGTTGAAAATAGCAACAAGAAATGCTAAAAATAGCATTGCTATAAATAATATTTCAGGATATACTCCAACTTTGTTGGAAATAGCAAAAAATAGAAATGCTAAAAATAGCATTTCGGGATATATTCCAATTTTAATTTGTCCTTGAATCAAAATTGAGAATTAAAATTCGAATTTAGTCTCACCAGTTGTTTGAAAAATAATTAATTAATTCATCTTGAGTTAATTAGTTGGAAAAATTCAAACATGAAGTCTTTGTGAAGACATGAAACAATTATCCCTTTGATTAAGGAAGTTATCCCTTAATTAAGGAGATAAGGATGAGTTGTATTTGAGTTGTAATTAGTTAGCTCAGTTAACTGAGTTAAGTCCAGTTAAATTAGTTCCAAATAGTTGGAGGAACTAATTGTGAGTTCAGTCAGTTAATGCATGCATGCATGCAACTAGTGTTCTCTAGATAACTGAATATTCTCTCATAAATAACTCATGCATGTTAGTTCAGACAGAGACCCAGTTGAGATTAAAGATAGGGACATTGTACTATCAGTTGGAGGAATTTTCCTATAAAGGAAACTCATCCATGCAGAAGCAATTATCTCCTTCAAGATTGCGCAGTTATTTCAGAGGTTAGAGCAGTGTGTGAGGGATTATTACACATAGGTGGCAGCTTGAGGACCCAGGAGAAACTGCGCAAGAAAATAGGAGGCTTGGAGGACTGAAGGAAGGCATATGTTGTGTCTATTCAGTCTATGAGCAACATTGAGGGATTGTACTAAGAGTTGGATAGCTTGTGAGCTAAAGCTTTATGTAATCCGAAGATATTTCCACTTGTATGATAATACAAAGATCAGGGTTTTTAGCTGAGGCTTTCCCCAGAGTATTCTTCTGTGTTCATGTGTGATTGATTTCTCTTCACCTATTATATGTGTTCTATTTGATCTTGCTCAAAATCGATTAAGCTTCCGCAAGTTTGTTTGTAGAAGTAGATCAAGTATTTTGCTTTAGTATATTGCATTATTAGGTGATCTACAGTGAGAATTTCCACAGAGACAATTTTCATAAAGTCAAAGATTGTCAAAACTCCCCAAGAAAATGTCAATGGGGAAAGAGTTGATGGTTGAGCTACAACTCCCCTAATTATGGAATTGGTTGGGTTGTACCTCAAATATCTCATCCAAAGTATCGACACAATATTATTTAAAGAATTTTGGGGTCTAACTAGAAGTTTCTCATCTAACCATGACTAGCAAATATGACATGAAATTTCATCAGAGAAGAAACCCATGAAGGAAAGTAATGAGTATAGAGTAATGGAAGGGAGACCATCAATTGTGGGGGCATGAGAGAGAGAGAGAGAGGAGAAGTGTCCAAGAGACAAAGGGGTGTGTGCATCCATGAGTGTGAGTAGAGGGGGCTCTTACGTGGGAAAAGAAACATATTGCATGAGGGTTTTGAGACACACCAACATATGTCTAACCTTATTCCACCTGATTCAATGAGAGAAAACAATGTTTGAGTATTTAACCAAAGCTAGAGGGCTATGAATTACAAAGGAACTTGTTTGATATAATCATGAAAATCACTAAGAAAGGCAATGTGGTAGGGAATTGTTGGGTCAATGAAGTACTCCCTGTATGTTGCACAAGCCAGTGGCATGTTACGAATGTTGATAGGCCCTAAATTAATAGGCTAAAAGACACCATAACAATTTTTGTGTAGATGAAGGAGAATGGCCTTTATCCTTACACCACTAGTAGCTTGAGAGAGAATTTCCATTTGGGTGCTTCTTGTGTAGAACAATTGACAAAACAACAATAACAGTTGGGTAGACTCTAGGATTAGTGGGATTTCAAGAGAAACTAATTAGTTTGACTTGATGAAGGAGAATGACCTTCATGACTCCACCTTATAATACTAAGTGAGAACTTCCCTCATGGCTTCATGGCCTAGCTTGGGGTTGGGAAGCTACAAAGGACAGAAAGGGTAGTTGAGCCTATGATGGGGTGGAACATGGCTCATCCTTCATTAATTATAGGAATTAATTGATCTTGAATTTCCAAGTACCCTTGTGGACTTTAAATCCATGATGTAAATAATGTTCATTGAAATACAAATGGTATTGATAAATTGTGTACAATTATGTGCCCACCTTATGAATATATATTCTAGTTTGTATGAAACCTTATCATAGTATGAAGTGGTAAATATAGTTGTGATGATTGTATGATGTTCATATTAATTCTCATGGACCTTAATGTGTTATTGTGATGTGTTATTCATAATCAAAGCATGGGACTGATAGAACTTTAATCTTGGTTAATGTTAATGTTTATGGTTGTTATAGGTATTTATAATGTAAGATGTTGTGGTTAAGAATACAGGGGATGTTAGCCCCTCAACTTCCTGGATAGCCATGATGGTTGGTTAGTTGTGTAATCCTTTTAGCCCCCAACCCAAGGAGCTTGATCTACTTTACATAGACTGGAGAACCTTTAAATTCTATTGTTTATGATTATAGAGTCATGCTAATGATATGGAACTAGAAAAAAGCAGTGAAAACCTTGATTGTGAAGTGAGGAATTAGAAGATAGAGCCTTCAAAAAACTTTGCATTTAAAGTGTTAAAGAGTTCATTATGGAACTCTTGAATGTTGGAAGCCCATTAAGGAGCTTGAAGTGGGCTTGCGTGGATTTTAAGTGATTGTGAATGACATTTAATGGGCCAGTTGTGGGATTGAATAACTATGTTCTATTCTTGCTTGATTGTTGATTAGTTGTAAGGTATCAATGTTTTGGGATAAAGTAGGCTTGAATACCTTCGATGGGGGTAGTTTGTGAGCAAAGGCCCCTTTGGCTCCTTAATGAAAATTCTAGCAAATGATTGTGAAATGAAGGATTTTGATGGCCTCTATAGGCTAGTGAAGGCTAGTGTTTTTCAAAAGTTTTCTAGGTAGATAATTTACTTGTTAAATCCTTTTCTAGTCCTTAAACAACCTGAGAAATCCTCTTTGTGAAAGCTTCTTTTTTTAAAGAAATTTGGTGTTTATATTCCAAATTTAGGGATTCGGTGATTTTAGCCTCAACCCCCAGTCATATGTCCTAATAGGAACCATTATTAGGAGCTTAATCACAAGGGGATTAAGCATAGAAATCCATTAACTAGACCAATCACAAGGTATACGGGATATCACTTACTTCTCCTAGTAGTCGATGGCCTAGTGGTCTCTTAACCAAACTGGACCAAATTATATGGGAGATACATATGTATCCCAATGGCTTGGTTAATGGAAATTTCTATTGACAAAATAATGGAGTTAGGTTAATTGACAACCCGTTAACTAGGCCGGGAAAAGGAGGAGAATCTAAATTCTATTAAAGAGGGGAGATGGTGCTAGTGAGGTATGTAATGTGATAGGATTAGTGATCTAGAATCTATCGAGACTTGGATATTTGGGCATTTGAAAGAACTTATAAATGGAATTTAACAAAAACTCTTACGCCAAATGGGTTGGATGTAGAAATGTAAGCAATAGAACTCTGTGTGGAGGAACCTTGATGTCAAGGTTGCCAAGCATTTGGAAATATGAAAAAGTTACACAAATGGACTTTTTAGAAAAATTGAGATGCTAAATTCCAACATAGTAGGTCGTGAGGAGGATACATGGATTCCATATGAGCACTCTAGACCCTATGGGTAGTTGGGTGCTAACATGGCACATAGACCAATTTTGGATGATGTGGCATGTTGGCATGGCACGAAGACCAGTTTTGAATAATGTGGCATGTTGACGTGGCACACAAACATTTTTTGGATAACATGGAATAATGACATGTCACTGACATGGTATGCCATTATGGCACGTATTGTGGTGGGTGAAGTGGAATCTAAAAATCCATAAATTAAAAGAATTGTGAAATGGGACTTTTTGGGTTTTTTCTAGATTCAAATGGATAAAAAAAACAAAATACAAAAGCTAGATATTTGAATAGGTAAGAATTTGACCTACATTGATTGTTATGATGTGGCATGAGATGTCATGGAATAGAGTCACAGTGGCACTGAAGTGGAGGCTAGGTGGTTATCTCGTGGGGGTGATGTGGAGTGCAAAAGCTTTGGATATTTAAGATCTAGAATTCTAGAAAATTAAATTGAAAGGGACTTTTCAGATGTCCAAATAGTTATCTTATTAACTGCAACAAATATTTTGAAAATCCCAGATGCATTTAGAGATATGGAAATCCAAAATTCTTATAATGAATACTTGAGGAAAATATTGGACACATATACAAGGGGGAGTGCACTAATGTGTCTAGTAAGGATGTGACCTCATGTAGTCCTGACACATGGGTAGATGACTACCACGTGTCAGCCACACGTTATTGACGTAACATTGTATGGTGATAAAACATGGGCGAAAGGATTGTCATGTTTTAGACGTGTGGCAATGGTACAAATGTTGACATGGCACTTGGAAGGGAAAATATTCATAAGGGCATCACTTTGTGGTTGGAGCTTGGATTTTTTTGAAATTTATATTGATGGAGAACTCTCAATGAGAAGAAAATGATGGATACCCAAGTAATGGGATATGATGTGAGTAAAAGGAGATAAAATTTATAACCCCACCTCCTTGAGATGACTTTGGGGGTTGGGTATGTTATAATTCACGTATTTTTTCTTCCTATTTTATGTTTTAATAATGTTGTCGTTCAATAGTTTGATAACCTCTTATTGGTGCCCTATGTGGTCCTCCATTGCTTGAACCTTTATAGTTCCTTTCAAGGGTGATGTGATGTATGGATACTGATATCCATAAAGTGTCGTAAATGGGAACAATGTTGATGAAGTATGGAAATATGTGTTGTACCACCATTATGCCCAGGGCAACCACACCCATTATGCTTGTTTATCAGTTGCAAAGCAACAAGGATATCCCTCTAAACATGTATTCACAATCTTAGTTTTCCCATTGGATCAAGGATGGTAAGATGAGTTATGATTCAATTGAATACCCAAATAATAAAATAATTTGGTCCAAAAAGTCCTAGTGAATATTAGATATTTGTCACTTATAATAATCTTGGGGATTCCATGTATCTTTTGAATTATTTTCGTGAATGATCTTACTACTGTACTTGATTTAAAAGGATGAGAAAGAGAGCAAAAATGGGCATACTTTATCAATAGATCAATTACTACCATGTTGGCACTCTTCCTCTAGATTTTGGTAAACCTATAATAAAATTCATTGAAACTTATTTGCAACTTTGACTTGACATAGATAATGGTTGTAGGAGACCTAGGGTCATGATTATATCTCCCTTATTTTGTTGGTAGACCATGCATTCAACCATATATTTTTGAACACTAGTTTTAAGATTTTCATAGACAAAAACATTCTTGATCATGTGGTAAGTTTTCAAGAACCTTGCATGTCCTCTTATAAGAGAAGTGTGCAATTCTAAAAGGACCTTTTGTTTGAGCTGGGAATTCTTACGTAAATATAGGCTATCCTACAACAAATTAATTCTTCCACTCAAATTTATCTAATGCATTTGTGTCTTTTTGCATTTGTTGAATCATCTTGCATTCATTTTTATCTTTCTTCCACCTAATCTGACTATGGAATAGAAATAACACATGGTAAACCCTATGCTTCATCTTATTTCCTTGAAAGTGTGTCTGCCACCATATTATCTTTTCCTTTTTTGTTCAAAGTCATAACCTAATATATTTGAAACACATTTTTTTATCTTCTGAAGATAATCATTGCTCCAATAAGTACTTCATATTATCATGATAAATTTTTACTTTTAAGTGTCTTCCCATTGGGTAAGGGCATCATTTTTAACTACATTTAGTATGGCCAACATTTCTTTTTCATAAATGGGTTTGAATGAGTTCTTTGCTTTAAGTTGGCTACTTCCATAGGCAAGGGACCTTCATGCGTTAAAGCTAAACCAATTCCATGGCCTAAGGCAACAACTCCACAATAAAGATTTTTTTTAAGTCAGGTGTGCCTAGGACAAGAGTCATACACATAACCTCCTTAAGTTTTGCAAAGGTTTTGGTTGCTTGTTTAGTCCAAGAAAATGCTTCCTTGTTTAATAATGTTGTCAGAGGTGCTACTATTTTTCCATATTTGTTGACAAACTTGTGGTGGTAGCCTATAAATACCAAGAATCCTCTATGTTTCTTCAAGGTTTTTGGGATTGGCGATTCCATCATAACCTTGATTTTGTTAGGGTTTATTGCCCCTGAAGCCGTAACTACTAACATTGAAAATTACCAAGGCTGATTTGATTATTATTTTAATTGTAGCTCATGGTTTCAACAAGTGGTTGAACTCTCATGGTTTTTATCCCACCTTTGTAATTCATTGCAAGAGAATGAGGAGTTCCATTCTATATAAAGGAGGAAGCCTCCCTCATTCTAATTTATTAGAGAATAGTGAAAGGCTCCTCTAAGTCATTTTGAGCACATGTGTGTCTACCTTCGTTGTGATTTTTAGAATTATTCAAGGGTTAGCATAGGTACTTTTTTGATAGGTTTGTTGAGGACAAAGCTATAGTTGAAGTCAAGAAGGGCATCTAGCTCCACCATGAGGATAATCTAGAATGAGATCTCTATTTGGTTACCATTGTGACCATTAGATACATTTCTCATGAAAAAAATAAAAAAGGATGAGATGATTCTAAAACTAGGTCTCCTTAGTGTGTGTGTGTGTGTCTCAAAGACAATGGGTACAATTATAATTAAAGGGTATAATGACCACACTAATATAACAATGGAAATATAACTCACTATCAAGGGCTTTATGTAAGGTTTTATGCTTAATATGGGGGCTTTGTTTAGGGATTAACAACCAATAAAAAGGGAAATATCATGACGTGTATGAGTCAAATATAAAAGGCTATAAACAAACTAATGGTACAAAGTATAATTTACTTTGGGTGTAGTACAAGTGGTAATTATAAGTTTGAATCTAAACTAGTAGGGAGACAAAAATGGTTTATAATCTTCCATGCGAAAGTGGTGAAGGTCACATGCATACTTATTCTAGGAAAGGGAAACACTTTCCTTGGTTTGCAATGCTGGGAGGCTAGGAAAATAATGCAAATGCCCTAACTTTGTGTTTTCAAATTTCTTCTTAAGGTTAGGTTTCACATGAGTTAAAATTTTGAGGTCACTAACAGTGAGTATAAGGATGCCAACATAAATAACAAGTATTATGAGATGCTTGCATGCTTTCTTGGTTTATACATTGAGGTCGTAATAACATCTAAAAAAGTTGTTGTCAAGAATAAAGTTATTCGTTTAGCATACTAAGCCCGAGGAGCTTGTTGAAGGCTATAGAGAGATTTTGTAAGGCTAAAAATAAGGCGAGAGTCATTTTGAAAATAATGAGGAGGTTGTCTCATTTCAATTTATTCTTACACATTCACATGCAAGAAGTAGAATTTAACACAGTTTTGATGGACTCGCCATTTATATGAAGCAATAGGGGCTGTAATAAGGTGGATGGAATTAATTTTGGCTACATGGGAAAATGTTTCATCATAATTAGTCCTTTCTACTCAAGAAAATCCTTTGGCAACTAACAGGCCTTATGCCTTTCAACACTACCATTTGATGAACTAAGAAGCCTACGTTCATTTAGAAGAGGTGCAAGATCCCAAGTAGCATTTTCCATCAAGGAATGATATTCTTCATCCATTGCTGCATCCCAATATGGATGGCCATAAGCTTCTACAAATGTTTTAGAATCACACATCTTTGAAACTTAAGCCAAAATAGAGGAAGCTTGCTAGAACTATGAACATGTACAACACTAATTTGAAGGATCATTAACAAGATCACCAATCACTTCACAAGTTGCATAAATCCATTTAGGAAGTTGTGATGTTGGTGTAATTTTATGTTCAATGGACCCAACTGGAAAAATGTGAGTAGGTGTAGATGGATTTAATCCTCACTAACATCAACTAAAGAAGAAACCATAATATGAGCACTAGCAAAAAATTTGGGAATAGATGATGGTACTATCACCAAGGATGGCTTGTGGGTAAAAAATGACACAAACACTGAAGTAGGCTTGTAGGCCATGAGACCTTCATCAAATTTAACATCTCTCTTACTATTAATTTCATTGGAATGAGGTTGAAGTCCATAACCATTTATGTATTCATAATATCAAACAAAATGCACTTATCATTCTTTGGGTTGTAATGCTTTCCTTTTCTCATCGAAAAAGTGAGTGTATGATTCACTACCAAACTCACATAGTGGTTTACAATTGGTTTAATTTCACTCCATGCTTCTTTCAGTGTTATAATTTTTAAAGCCTTTGTGGGAGTGTAAGTTACTTACTAATTTGCACAATTAACAACTTCGACTAAAAAATGATGAATCAATTCGTTAGATTGGATCATATACTTTACCATTTCCTTTAATGCTTGATTCTTTCTCTTAGCGACACCATTTCATTGTGGCATGCATGGAAAATATATTGCATTTGAATTCCCAGTGTAATGAAGTGAGTTATAATTTTGTTGTTAATGTATTGACATCCATAATCAATTTTTAGCTTCAAAAGTTAATGTCCATAGTGGAATTTTTAAAAGGGACTTGTAGACTAAAAACAAGTCAAAACTTCACTCTTAAGTTTTAAGAAAAAATCCAAGTGCATCGAGCTAAGTCAACAATGAAAGTTAAGAAAATAATTCATCATATTATTATTAAATAATTGATACAATGAGCATCAATTTAGAGGACCAAACTACTCATGTCAAAGTTTACTCAAGTCATCACTATGGCCAATAAAAACTAATGGAAGAGATGATGACCCAAAGTTGTCAAATATGTACAACCTAGCAATCTTATCAACAATTGCAATTGTTACAACATGCTTAGGATCTTTTAAATCCTTGATTATAACTTGGTGAGGTGAAATTTCCTTTGTTTTACCTTCACCCAATTGAGTGGTTTGATACACCAATATAAGGTTGGAGGGAAGACTTGGAACACATAATAAATCATTAAAATGGCCACCATCTAGTTGAATTGTTCGAGACCTTGAATCATCAAGAGATCTATCATCACCAACAAATATTTAGTAGTGTTACATTTGTTAAGAGCAAAAAAAGATGGTTTTATCCTTGACCAAATGATAAGATGCTTCATAATCAATGAAATACACATTAAAAGAAGTAGATTTTGCATTGGAGGAAAAAACGTAAGCAAAAAGTGTATGCCCATGATATGAAGAGTTAGAAAAAAGAACCATTATTGATGTGATGCTTCTTTGTTGTTGTGTTTAAGACTTCCATCTTCATGGAATATTTGGACTCTAGAGGGCCATATTTCCCACAAAATTAAAGTGTTTCCAAGTTTTCTTGCCTTCTAATTTAGTTCCTTTATCACCACCAAGAGTAGGCACTGGTTGACTAGGTATGGGATCCTTGTTTTGTTTCTTGTTGTGAGAACGTTGCTTCTTCAAATTCTTGCTTCATCCATTTGTTGTATCACTAAGGCTTTGTTGCGTAACATTTATCACTCCAAGATGTAAGAGATTATATTGTTCTCTAATCAATGAATCATAAAAAAAATTGAAAGTGGGCATTTTCTAAGTAACCCCTTGACTAATAAGAGCTTCTTTGATGAGTGAAAAATAGATACAAAAATAGAAAAAGCAATGTCAAGCTTAACAAAAACTAATTTGATTGTCTCTCCTAATTATTTTTACATTTTGCAAGTGAAAGTCGTGTTTTACACTTATATGTTAAGTCTTCAATGAAAGAGAAATCACTGGAATTTAAATCAATCATGCAATATTCAAGCTAATGGGCTTGAATTTCGTTGTGTTTATCAAACATGGTTTCTGGTGTTTCCCATGCTGCATTTGGATCTCAATTCTTTAAATGTAAAATTAAAGATCACTCAAGATGGACATTCTGATTAATCCACGTGTCTTACCATTTTTTTTATTTGATTTGGATTTATTCAAAACATTAAGAGGGGTAATTTCTATTTCCAAGGTAACTTGAAGTCCTCTACTTCACAATATATCCTCCACGTGAGATTTCAATTAGAAGTAGTTTGAACTAGTAAGCATGAGATACCTTGGGCTAGCCATTTTGTAATATGTAGGTGGGATGACTTCAAAAGCAAAACTTGATTGCCTTGATGAAAAGGTTTTGAAATTAAATAGCTAGTTGAAAAAATTGGCATTGTGATGGACTCTAGATCACAAAGGTATTCCATTTTGAAGAAGGAATAAAATGGAACCAAGGTGCCATGTGGCAAATGGAGGTTGATCAATGTAATGATAGGTGCACACTAAGGTTATTGAGTTTAAAAAATACCATTCTTTCTCTCATTTCCTATAAGCCCATTTTCAAACTAAGTTATTTTTATAATGTAAGAGATTCATTTTAATCAAATAAGTGATAATCTCATTTACAATGTAGTTACTTTACAACTTAAAGTTGCATGAAAAAAGGAATTAAAAAAAAAATAACATCAAAATTACTTTATGAATGAATTAGTTTTTTCATTTAAGTTAGATGCATTTTAATATAGTTATTATAACTTAAAGTTGCACAAGACGTTTTGTCCCTTGTTATAAATCTAGAAGGGCATATGTCCCTTAGGAATAGGACCCCCTTGTGGTAGATGTTTTGGCCCTTGCTAAGTCCTAAGTTCCCTGTTAGGCACTAATTTGTAAGTTACTAGTACTAGACTAGGGTTTATAGTGGTAAGCAACTAGATTTGAACCTCGGTCTTACCCATGGAACCTTGACCACTTATCTATTCCTCTAGATCTTAAAAAATAATTGTAGCATGGCCTTTTTCAAAATGTAACTTAATGAAGAAGAAATATTTGAACTGAAGACCTTTAATTTAATAAATTAACTTTTAACCAAAAGTTTTAAGGCAACATACATAACAAATGTTGTGTGTGTGTGTGTGAACTCTTTGATTCAAAATGTGTCCCTCAAAACCTTGCTTTTGCCAATAAAATAATTTTGACACAACTGTACACAAAAAGAAGCAATTTTTCGGAAGAAAGCAAAATTTAGAACTTTATAAGCTTGGGATTAGATATTGGTTACTCTACTTGAAAAATGTAATTTTTATTTCTATTTTTTATTGTTAAGCTTGCAAAATCACAAGGTAAATAACATACATAGAAAATGAAACATTTATGCTCAATTATTTATTTATTAATATCACACAAGGAACATGAAAAAGAGCATACACATTAGAAAGGGAGTCAACCGAAAGTTAAAAAAACAAAAAATCGAATAGAGATATTAACATACAATGAAAGAGATTTTAAGAACTATGGTGACAATGTCCACCTCTACATTAGATAAGCATGGTTGTAACTTGGGCAAACAAAATCATTTTTAGGTAAATTGAGGCAAACAAAACATTTTTAGGTAAAATGAGGCAAACAAAACATTTTTAGGTAAGATGAAAAGGGGTTTTCAACGAAAATACTGCTCTAGACACATTGAATGGTTCTCTCGGCCCATAAATGCTCAACAAAGTCTAAAATTCCTTTGATGCATATAACAATAGAGGTTCAAAATCTCAATTAATAATGGGAGTGGGTCTTCATAAGGGCTTTGGTACCATGTTTGATAAAATATTATATCCACATAGGTTGAACACATTAAGGCAATTATACATACAAACAAATAAATGTATAATATAATGATGTATTACATGGTAAAAACCATCAAAGATGGAAATAATCCACATCTCTAGCCAATGTGACCACTTCAAACAATATATTACGACAAAAGGAAAATAATTCACATATGAGTTTCTTACAATAGATAATTAATAAGCAACTCTTCATGTTCTTTAAATAAAGATCATGGGCCAATCAAGTGTCAAGCCATAGATCAATATAGTTGTTAATATTGAGGAGAAGATGAATAGTTGGATTCCCTTATGTCTAGAACATAATCATGGCCATTATATTATATAATTATAGTGCACACTAAATAAACACACTTTACCTAAAGATACATTATACCAAGTCAATCTTAACTAACTCCTAAGTGTCTAAAGATGTATTAGACCAAGTTGATCTTAATTATCTCCTATGTGTTTTAGTATCTTGGGAATTTCTTGTTTAGTTAGCCAATTTCTAAATAGGCTTTGAAAAGAGGTTAAGATAAAGAAATGCCAAGGAAAAGAAATTCCAAAGGAAAGCCAGAGCAAACAAGCCATCAAAGGCTCAAAGTAGACCATGCTAATTTCTCACTAAGTTGTAGAGTATCAATGTTAATTCATTTTAGGTTTTTGGCATCAAGGATGGTCAAAGAAATAATATGGGCATTTATGTGAAATGATATCTTAGAATATGATTTCTGTCAATGTGAAACATGTGAAGCATTAGTTGTATATTTACAGAGAAAGTTCAAGTATTTTGAGTTGAAGTATCCATGCCAAAGGTACTATAGTTTGCAATATGCAAATGCATTTATTTTCTCTTGTTTTAAACCATTTTCCAGTGGCTTTTACTATTATCAATTATCATAGCCTTGCCTTTAACTTGGAGGGCGATCTATGCTCTTAACATGCCATACTAAGTGCTCAAAGTGAATGAATATTCTATTTCTTCTTTAATTCCTATTATTTATTAGTGTAATGGGCACCCATTTTTGAGTCCTCCTTTAATTCAACTATATGCCATATTTATGACACAAAACATCTACAACCAATGGTTATTGGCAATATGCCCATTAACCTCCTCAACGAGATAAATTGACTTAGGTTATGGATAATGATTAAACGTTAAGTAAGAATATGCCCATTAACCTCCTCAACGAGATAAATTGACTTAGGTTATGGATTATGATTAAATGATAATTGACTTGTTTATGCTTTCTTGAGATGTATTTGATGGACTAACTACATCTCTTATGGAGATGTTCATCACCTCAACATAGCATTGTTATTTTGAACTCACAATAAATTGAAATTTACTATGTGCTAGTTGGTGCTGTTGATTGATAATTTTGATCGCCTAAAGCAATCTAGTAGCAGTGATATTACTTGATTATAATGTTAGCTCTGTTAACATCGACAACTAGGCTATTTTGTATTAAATCTATCTTCTCATTCCTTCAATTTAAAAAGAAATATAAACAAGCCTAACCCTAGAACAAACAAGTTGTTAAAAGCTTAAAATAAACTACGTTAATTTCTTACCAAATTATAAAGTATCAATGTCAGTTCATTTTAAGTTATTTGACATCAAGGGTGGCAAAAGTAACAAGAGCCACATGGTGGCAATGTCACTGCCCCTGCCCACGTGGCTCTTGTTTTTTTTTGTTGCATAGGATTGCAATAGAGAAACTATTGTGGGAAACTATGGATCAAGAGAGCATAATTGAAACAAATAATCGAATTTCAAATTTTTTGGAGTAATAATGATTCTTATGTGTAGTGAGTGGTGACTCTTAATGAATTTTGAAAAATCATTCAGCATTGTTAAGCAATCATACATTTACAATTCACCATAGTCAAGAAATTCTCTAACTTTGTTTTGCATGTTTGTTAAATTCGAACATGCTAGCAAAAAATTTTAAGCTAACACATAAACCCATGTTATTGTTACATAATACACAAAAGTCATGTGATAGCAATGTGCAAAAAAAAAGCAAGAGTAATGACATTGCTACCACGTGCATTTTATATTTGACTAAAAACACTTTTCCATGCAATAATATTCAAACATAGCCAACTGACCAATTTAAATTTAAAAATATGATTAAAATATATTTAATTAACAAAATTTAAATTTAATAAATGCAAAAATACCTTTATTTTCTATTTAATAAAAAAATATTTAGAAATATCGAATATAGTTCATCTTACTTTTAAAATAAAATAATGGATAACCACATTGTAAAAAAGAAATCATAAATATTTTGAATTTGGTTTTTTTTTTTTTTTTTAATTATTTTAAAAGGGACTTTTAAATTTTGTGCTAATAAACATTGCATTTTTAAGCTGATCAAAATAATTTAAATAAACTTTAAAAAGTTAATATGATATTTTATTAAGTATTGGGCGTTTTCGTAGTGCATTATATTAGATATCATTTTGGGATTCAAGTGTGTTAAGTAAGTCATTCATCTATGACCATTTCCATGATGATTTTTGAATAGTCCACTTAGCACTCATTTTATTTTTTATTTTTTAATATTTTCTTGAATCAAATGAATTTATAAAGATGAAATCAAAGCTATTAAATTCATAGTTCTTTTGGAATTATAACTTTTGATAAAAATAAATAGATAATAATTTTGAAAAAAAATGATTAAATTTAATTATTTTTTAATTTTTGTTTCAAAATTTTATTTAAAAAAAAAAAAATCTATCCACTTTTCAACTTATTTTAAATTTTATAATTCATCACATAATAATAAAAAGTATCTTTATTTTTTTTTAATGTTTTTAATTTTTAATTTTTAATTTATTTTTATCTAATTCTTAGATTACCATATTAAAATATTTCGACTTATTAAAAACTTCAACTTTTTATCCTATCAAATATTTCGACTTATTAAAAACTTCAACTTTTTATCCTATCAAATATGAACAATTAGAACAAACAAAGTTAGTGACAAGATCACATAATGCCAAAAGGTAAACTTAACACATATTCAACTAACCAAATATTAAAGCTAATAACACTACTTTATGCTCTTATTGTTTTTTTTATAAATAAAAGAACATTTATTTTTAAATAAATAAACAAAATCTTTTAAAAATTTCTATAAAATTTTAATCAGATTAACTGGTTTTAAATTTGTTGGCAATTTAAATAATTAATGTGATAGATTTAGAAGACAAATCTCTAAATAATTACTCACAAAAACTTCTATTCAATAAATTTTAATGAAATAAGAATGGTGAAAAAAATATAATATAAAATAATTTTTAAAATTGTATTACAATTTCAAAAAAATAAGAAATATGAAAATAAAATAAAATAATTATGTTGTTTTTTTTTTTCAAAATTTTAATGAACTAAGAATAAGAATGATGAAAAAAGTGTAAAATAAAATCATTTTTAAAAACTTTTAACTTTTGAGAATAAACATAAGAATTAAAAGTTTGTCTTTTTATAAGATTAAGATTAAATAAGCAATTTTATTTTATTTTTTATTTTTATGATATTCCATTGGATAAAATTGCGACTTTCTCTAAGGTCGAAATTCACGTTGTTGAATAAGACCTGCGACTTTTTATACAGTTGAAATTGGAGATTTAAAAAAAAATTCACTGCAAAGTAGATTAAAAAACTACAAAAATAAACTCGCTAACTAATGAAATTAAATTAAATAAACTTTAAATATGATTACACTATTTTTTTTAAACAAATAATTATGTTACTAATAACACTATAATCAAATTTCATTAAAAAACAAACATAAAACAGTTAATTTTAGCTAAAATAATAATAATAATAAATTACCCTGATCTAAATAAATGCTCTATCTCGAAAATAATGATATTTCAAAACAATAAAAACTAAAAATATAAAGCAATTACATGAAAATGTTCTCAATCCATTGAATAGAGAAGATGAAGCACAAGTTATCTTTGAAAAAATTTCTACGCCGACATAAATCATCACATCTCAATTATCTCAAAGTCGAGGAGAGAAAATTCCCAAATCAATGCAAGGAGTTTTGAACCTTTTAGAAGAATGTTTACAGTGCATCTACCACGATGTATCCACAGTGAAAAATTTAAGTGCAGAATTTGCCCAAGTTTCATCATTGATGTAAATGTGTAATGTTATATAATAACTTGATACTATTCTGATCCAAATCACGGGCAATCTGCCTCCTGCAGATTAATCTCCAATTCGGCTCTGGTTTTTCATATACAGCATATTTCGGCATTTTTCTTTCAATGCTGATGTATTTTCTTACTGGACTGACTCTCACATCTTTTTTGGATGGTCTGTTTCTGTTTGAAGTGACAATGTGGTTTTTGGTTCATGGCTTTTTCTCTTGCCTATCGGCTAGGTTCATGGCTTTTTCTCTTGCCTATCGGCTACGCTTCTTTGCTCCAGGCCGGACTCAATGTCTCACACTGGTTTTTCTCTATAAAATCAGTGATAATGTATATATGCTGTCTCATCAGTACGCTCCAATGATCTGCAGCATTCTTCCTGCTGTTTTCACTCAGATATGATATGTATTTTGACTTCTATATTTTCTTAATATAACTATCCTGATTTTCTCTCTGAAAAAAAAAATATATATATATATATATATATATAAATAATTTTTCAATATTGTTTACTGTTCTCAATACAATTGACAAAATTAAATATATATTTGTTTTACCATTAATAATATATATATATATATTTGAGCTAATTTTGTCTAAAATATTATAAAGATTTGTGAGATTTACGGTTGAGTTGTATAGTATAGAAAATCTAATTTCACTAATTTTGTTTTAAGAAGTTGAATCTATTTATACATTCAGTCATATGATTTAACCAATAAAAAATTATAATCTTTTAAACTAATTACAATTAAAAATGAAATAATTAGACTGCACTTTTAATAATAATATTATATATTATATGTAATTTAATTAAATATATTTCATTACATTATTTATTTCAATTAAATTTAAATTAATATAAACTTAACTACTAAACATTATTTTCTTTTACTTATTAATGAAACTTATATTAATTAGACACTATAAAATTCGAGAGCATGTATAATGAATATTAATTTTCTTTAATTTAATTTTATAGTAAAATACAAATCAACCGATTTTCTCATCGCTATATTCATTTAAGTGGCAAACTTTGGACTCGAAGATAAACACTTCAAAGACGAAAATCTGCTGCTGCATTTGAGGGGTTGGAGTGTTTCTATCCCTTCTTTATTGCTCACATAAAAATCCTAACTAACAAACGCACAATTTTGATTTGTATCATCATGAACATAATATTTGGGCAACTTTAGAGCTCCCTTGGTGTTCTACTCTAAAAATATTGTTGCAAAACTTTAGGTTTGTATGGATGTAAAATGTAACCATATTAGCAAGCTTTATGGGGATAATTGCATAGGGAATAAGTAGAGTACCGCCTATAATTCAGGACTGAACCATAATAAGCAAACACTCAACTCCAGATATCAAGCTCCAAGAACCGTGAGCAATTTCATTGCCTTCAAAAATTAATATTCAATCATTAAAAATAAAATTAAATTAAATTAAAAATGATGTTAATAACATAGAGTTAGTTGTACATTTCAATAATTTCAATGCTCCTACATGACACTTCTGCCCACGAGTGCATGGTTTTTATGTATAACCATTTTCCCTCTTTCAAAATCTCCACCCTTTCCGTTCAATAAAGGTTGTCTCGTTGGGTTACCTTTGAACTTACTTTACACATGACATTTTCAAAATGAAGATGTGTACTATGAAATCATGTAGTTTAAAAGTATAATTGGCATGTAATATCATATGTTATGATATGATATTATATGACTAGTGTTTCAGCCTAAAAATGGGCAAGTGAACTGAGAAATAACAACATCAAGCAATGTGTGAGCTAATCTTTCACTGAACCCAGATGCAAAGGAAATATACACACTAATTGAAGGCACAACATACAAAAGAAATGATTCCAGGCTTTAGTAAAAATCCTTCGGACGATCATTGGTTTTCCCAGAATGATTTGATGCTTTATTTTGGTTAAAACCAACCATTCATAATGACCACTCATGTATTCTTTTAAGGTATTATTTACATCATGAAGTGTTGTCCATTCTCCAACTGTCATTTCTTTAACAGTTTTATAGATAGTGTGAAAGCATTCTCCAATATTATGTTCAAAGCATATGTCACAATGGTTCCTGCAATATGATTCATGATAAACTGGGTCCATGGCTGTTCTGTTAACACCATAGTCAAGCCACCACTATTGGAACCAATCACATTGTTGATTTCTCTTGAAGGTTCCTGTTGTACTAAACTTGAGTTTAGTATAATGAGTTTCTTCTTTATCGTCCACATTAAGAAAATCCCACCATAGCTTTTTGTATCCTGCAATATCATAAACTGTGTCAGGGAAAATAATTTTAGGATCTCCTTTTGGCCATATGGCCGCATTGTGGGTAGGCCAGGACCATGTTGGATTTCTGGTACGATGAATGCAAAAATATTTCTCATATATTCCACTGCGGGCCCCTCCATGATACCATATGCCGGATATATCATGAAAATCTTGTTGTAGAGCTACTTCTGCAAATCTGACTTCTCTTTATGCTTTTTCATAAATCATATCATGTATCCATTTGCTTCCTTTTGTATACACTTTCCTTTCTTGTACAAGATGCTGGATTTCTATATGCGCCTGCAGATTGGCATCTAGTACTTTTGTATTCCTTAACTACCAAGTGGGTTTCCAATTTTTCTTGTATTCTTCCCATTTTTGGTTGTCAGGGATAGTGCGAAGGACCTCTTGTTTTTGGGCTTGGTCCCATTCTGTCACTATGACCATTATGTGGTCTTGAGGTTGGATGTACTCTCTGCTGAGAAAGTCTGGAAGACAATTCATGTCTCCCTTTATGTGTTCGACCTGAAAGTCGAAATTAGCAAAGAGTGCTTGCCATCTGGAAAACTTAGCCTCTCCTGTCTTTTTTATGTCTTTTGTTAAAACTTTATGTAGTGCTGAAGCATCAGTTCTGAGTAAGAACTATTTATTTATCAAGTAGACATCAAATTTGCTGATGCAGTTCCACACAGCCTTAACTTCTTTTTCTATAGTGGAATAATTCTGCTCAGCTGGATTCCAAGTCCCAGATGCATACTGAACAATTTGTTCAGTGTCGCCAGTTCTTTGTTTTAGGATTCCTCCCCATCCAATATTGCTTGCATCTGTTTCGACAATCTTGAATGCATTATCATCTGCAACATATAATATGGGAAGAGATTTTACCTTGGCTTTAATATTCTGGACAGCCTTTGTATGAACTTCTATCCATGGGGGTGGTTGTTTCTGAGCCTCTTATTCAGCACATTTATGTCAGTAGCACCGTCTTGATAAAAGTTACTGACATAATTCAGGCATCCCAAAAACCTTTGAAGCTAATTTTTATCTGTGATAACATCTTGAAATATATTAGCAAATTCCAGTGCATACTTCTGCAATGAGATTTGGCCATTGACTATGGTATGGCCAAGGAATTTGATAGTAGTCTGAAAGACTTCTATCTTCTTTTTACTCAAAACTAGACCATTATGCTTCACAAGTTGTTTAAATGTATGAACATGCTTAAAATGGTCTTGGATGTTCTTTGAAAAGATTAGAACATCATCAATATAGACTATAAGCCAATCAAAATATGGCTTAAAAATTTTGTCCATTACCTTCTGGAATTTTGATGGAGCATTCTTCAATCCAAAAGGCATGACATTCCACTCATAGTGGCCGGCTGGAATACTGAAAGCAGTCTTGAATTTATCTTTCTCTGAAATAGCAACTTGCCAGAACCCTGCTTTCAAGTCAAACTTAGAAAATATCTTAGCTCCAGTTATTTTGCTGATCAAATCTCCTTTGTGAGGAATTGGGTATGTATCATCAGCAAGAACAAAATTCAGAGGTTTAAAGTTTATTACTAGCCTTGGAATACCTCTGATTTGTTCGGCCCTTTTGTTAACATAGAATCCATAGCAGTTCCATGGGCTGTCAGATTCTCTGATGAGTTGTCTGTCTAAGAGTTGTTTTATCTCTTTTTCACAGAGATCTCTGTATTCCTTGTTCATAGGAATAGCTCTACTTTTACAGGGTTTGCCTGTATATCCTTCTTTGTATGGAAGGTCAATTGTATGCTGCTTTCTATGCCAGAATGCATTAGGTTCTTCAGAGCAGCATTCTTCTTCAATTTCTTTCTTCATTTATGTAATTTTCTTCTTGACCTGAGGATCTTTAAGCTATTCTTCTACTTTGAGTGTAGATTTTAGATCCTTAAGATCTGTCAGCTTGGCTTCTGCTTTGTCTAGGCTCTGGACGGTCTGGACCATTGTAGAGATTCTAAGGTTTGAGATATATGGCAACTCAATCCTCTTTTTTGTTCCCTTTGAAGTAGGAAAAGAAATAAAATAACCAACTTTGTTTTCTTTTAATCTTGTTGACCCATGTGGCTCAACAGCAGCTAGGAAAATATTTCCTAAAATACACTCAACGGGGATGTCTGCTACTGCAAATTTTAGATTAATGCAATGATGTTCGAAACAGATTGAAGCCTTAGGAACTTCATAATTGAGCGTCTTATTGCCCAATCCTACTACTTTCCTTTTTGCAGTGACCCAATATTTTGCTGGTATAATTTTCTTGTTCAGAATGTTCACATCAGCTCCTGAGTCAAGGAGTGTTGTGAGTTCAAACACTGCTCCTTTGAGGCAGATGTTCACTTTAACATGATGTTGCTGATAAGAGATGGCCAGAAGTCTCATTTCTTGAAATCCATAAACAGGATCCTTTTTACCCTCAATAATCTCAAGATTTGGATTTGGATTATTTGCATATTCTGATGTATCCCATGGATGGGAGTCTTCTTCTCCTTCAGCTTGCTTTCCTTTCTTATTTGAGAAAGTTGGGCTTTGAAGGCAGAGACTTCAGATTTGATATTGTGAATTTCTCTACTCACTTCCCCCAAGGTGAGTGAATGCACCTTGTCTGGCTTCTCTTGATTTTTCTGAAAAGATCTAGTATTCCTTTCAAAAGAAGCATCAACAAATAATGGCTTCTTACCTGTCTGTCTGGAAGAACTGGTTTTAAGCTGATCCATGAATGCTTTGGTCAGCCTATTCTTCATTTCACCATCTTCCATTGCTCTAATTTGAGATAAGATCTTTATCTCATCTTCTTTTGTTGCAGCGATTAGAATTTTTTCTTTCTGAGGTCTAGAGAATATTTCCTCAGAGCTTGAATCACTATATGATTCTGAGTCAGAATCATAGTGCATTTGGCAAGCACATTCTTCAGATTCTGGGCACGAACAAGATGTATCTTCTGAATCTGAACAGTTTTGCATATGTGCTTGTAATTCCTCCTGAGATGAGGAATCAAAAGAATCATAAGATGATTCTTCCAGTTGTTGTTGCTAAAGATGGTCTCTGATTACCACATTTTGGCAGCGTTCTGTTGTGTGAGAACGAGAACCACATTTCATACATTTTAGCTGTTCCTCTTGCTTGACATTTTTCCCTCTCTGGGCAATGGCTTGGGATTTCTTCCTCTGTTCTGCTTAGACTCTTCACCCTCTGGACATATTGAAGATGTATGTCCAGTTTTGCCACACAGCCAACAAGTGAGGCTGTTCCATTTCTCCTGATTTGATGTATGGAGATGAATATCGAGGGTTTATAATAATGTGTCCTGGGACATACCTGTAATAGCCTTTTCTAGCTTTAGAGGACTGGCCTTTAGATTGCTGGGGATGCTTCCTACAACCTTTATAGCTTTTGAATTTTTGCTTATACTCTTTTTTGGCCCTTTTCTTTGCTTTCCTCCGTTTGACCAAAGGGTCATCAACTGTAAGTCCATATTTGCTACAAATGGACTTTTTATCTGGGAACTTTGAGAGCTTTTCCAAAGATCTATTTACTTTGGAGTTTGTACATAGACTAACCAAAGCTTTTGTGATGTGGGCATAAATCTCACCCCAAGTATAAGATTCAAATGACAACTGGAAGATTTTTTGCAATCTGATGTAATCAACAAACCTGGATGGAAGGGCAGCAAGATAAACCTGCTTCCATAGCAGATTTTTTGAATCTTTGACTTCATATATCCTCTGCATCTAGTCTTTGTGGAAATATTCATACTGTGACATCTTGTGACATTTTAGATTCATAAGAATGACTTCATTCTTATCTGCAATTTCAGTTTCACTGCCACACCAATGTTCTAGAATCATAGATGTCAAAGCACCTATCATGTTGCTTATGGTAGTGCCATCTGGATTATGAATCACATCTCCAATTTCATCTTTTAGTACTTATGCTTCCATCTTTGCAAGCAATTTTGGAGATGATTCTGTTTCCCACCACCTGAGCAGTGTTCCTGTAAAACACTGAATAATAGTTTTGCAGGCTTCAATTTCACTTTTTCCCTTTAAACACATGAGTTTATATTCTGTAAACATCATGTCTATCAATTGTCTAATTTGGCCAACGCTCAGATTATCTATATTCCACTCTCTATGTGATTCAGGAAAGAAAATATGAGCTTCTGGAAGCTTGCCTTTGCCTTCAAGGTCAGGTGCATGATACTTAGTGAACCTACTTTCAAGTGGTTCATATATTGGGAAGATCTGTGAATCAGATTCTCTTCCTTCTTATTTTTCTTCTTCTCCCTTGAATAAGGAAGCAATAGTGATCTTTTCTGTAGCCTCTGGTTTTTCTTCTGAAGATGTGGCTACTCCTTTGGGGAACAGTGCTGGGAACCTATTTATTGGCTTAACAAGATCCTGAATCTTTATATTTCTTTTATACAGAAAAGAAGTAGGAACTGGTTTTTCTGTTTTTGTCAGACTTATCTTTTCTACCTTCTTAGTTAAACCAGATATGAGAGTTTTAGTAGTATCAAGATGATCTACTAACTTATCTTCTACTCCTTCTATCTTGGGTAAAGATTCTTTAGCATAAGATCTTACTGTAGATGACGTATATTGTACATCGTTGAGGTTTCTGTTAACCTCATTTATTGACACTTGAACAGTATCAAATTGTTCCTTGATTTCTACTGCTTTTGCTGTATTGATCT
Source organism: Pinus tabuliformis (assembly GCA_031772625.1). NCBI lineage: Eukaryota > Viridiplantae > Streptophyta > Pinopsida > Pinales > Pinaceae > Pinus > Pinus tabuliformis. The sequence continues at coordinate 346,478,306 of CM062805.1, read as the reverse complement.
CCAGACCCTTAATGGTTGTATTGGTCCAGTTTATCTACTCACTTGCTTTCTGGATTCTCCCATCTATGCCTAAGGCATTGTCATCCTTCTGCACCAAAGGGATTGCCTTTGTTGCATTTTGATTTTCTCCAATAATTATTCCTCTGTATGGAGGAAAAGTAGATGGGGTCTCTACTCTGCTTCCATCCAAAGTAGTCCAAGCATGTTTTGTAGATGAAGAAGAATATGAACTAGTTAAAACAACTTCAGGGGAAACATTTTTCTTCCAATCATAAAAGGAAATCCATGAATTTGTGACTTCCATATAATGTTCCCAATCTTCAGCTAATTTCTTCTTCTCTTCAATGGAATAACTTTGGCCAAACTACTCTGCTTCTGGATTAGTGAACAAGTCCCAATTGAGCATGGCTTTCATCCATTTGGAACTTATTTCTAAATTTAAGCAACCAGACATAAGAGTAAAGAATTTGTGCATTTCCATGACTGCAAGCTTTTTACAATCGTCTGGAATAGGACCAAATCTACATGCAGGAATTATGCCTTTTGCTTGCTCAAGGTAACCTAGTCCATACTTGGGCTTGCCAAGTCTCATGAGACTCATCATTTCTGTTAATCAAGGGTCTTCTCCTTCAAGAGTTATAATCTCATGCATCATTAGGACATGGTCAGACTCTGACTCATGTGGAAAAGGTATGTCTGCACATTTCGAGTTCGGGCATGGATTAGCTGAAGTGGAAGGAGGAGCTTCTCCCGTTCTGGGATGGTGATTTATATGTATGACAGATTCAGCAAGCGTACATAAATTTATAGTAGCTTTACATTTTGGACATGTAACTTCTAAAGGATTGAAGTTAACTAGTTGGGCAAACTCAAAAAGAGAAATATGTCTACAAGAAGCAGAGCTAGAACAAGCAATATCAACAATGGATGGATCTCGATAATACTTTGAACTATTACAGGCTTTTTCAATACCTCTATAATCAATGGTAGATCTTATGGGAAAAGACAAAATTGCAGAAGACTGGTTTTCTTTGATATCAGCAGAGGTTATCCTTTTTGGAACAGGAGGCTTGGGATTATTGACAACCCAGTGTTCGAGAAAGGTGAGGTCTTCCCATATGATAGTTTGATGTTCTATTTTCTGATTCTTTGAATCAGTGAGAACAACAACCCTAGATTTAGAATGGCTGGCCATAAGGTATTAGTATGCCGAAAGCATCCTCTGGACTGCATGGCTATGTTATGTCTTTTTTTATGCATATAAAACCCAGAGGTTTGGATCTGCAATTGCAAGATCTGATCGATGGTCTCATCAAAGACATAAACTGAAAAATTAGGATAGCAATCGAAAAAGACTGGGCCATGTGATAGAGGGGCAACTATACCTCCGATCAAGGAATCCGTATACTTGTTGTGGGTAAGATCACGAACTGTGGCTAACACGAAAGTATTTAACCCTTGATGAGTTAAGGGATTGATTCCTATTCAGATACATCCCAAATGAAGATATTTTGTTTTCAATCTCTTAGCCTCGGCCTGTAAAACTTTAGGATCCAATAAAGGAATGGACTGGATATTGTCAGAGTTTTCCTGGATCTAACGTATAGACGCCTTCATACTAATTTTGGTAGTGGATTCCATTGAAGAGAAGAATAAATTCGCTGAAGATTGGAAACATTATATGGAAGTCACAAATTCATGGATTTCCTTTTATGATTGGAAGAAAAATGTTTCCCCTGAAGTTGTTTTAACTGGTTCATCTTCTTCTTCGTCTACAAAACAGTCTTGGACTGCTTTGGATGGCAGCAGAGTAGAGACCCCATTTACTTTTCCTCCATACAGAGGAATAATTATTGGAGAAAATCAAAATGCAACAAAGGCAATCCCTTTGGTGCAGAAGGATTACAATGCCTTAGGCATAGATGGGAGAATCCAGAAAGCAAGTGAACAAATAAACTGGACCAAGACAACCATTAAGGGTCTGGAGATCAATACAACAAAAGCAACAGAAATCAAGGAACAGGTTGACATTGTTCAAGTGTCAATAAATGAGGTTAACAGAAACCTCAACGATGTACAATATACTTCATCTATAGTGATATCTTATGCTAAAGAATATTTATCCAAGATAAAAGGAGTAGAAGATAAGTTAGTAGATCATCTTGATACTACTAAAACTCTCATATCTGGTTTAACTGAGAAGGTAGAAAAGATAAGTCTAACAAAAACAGAAAAACCAGTTCCTACTTCTTTTCTGTATAAAAGAAATATAAAGATTCAAGATCCTGTTAAGCCAATAAATAGGTTCCCAGCATTGTTCCCCAAAGAAGTAGCCACATCTTCAGAAGAAAAACCAGAGGCTACAAAAAATATCATTATTGCTTCCTTATTCAAGGGAGAAGAAGAAAAAGAAGAAGGAAGAGAATCTGATTCGCAGATATTCCCAATATATGAACCACCAGGGAAAATTTTAAGAACCAACCTAAATTTATATGTATAATAAATGGGCTAATCCCCATGATACATAGGAAAAATGGGAGGCGATTTTATCAATAATATAATATGTATATATAATTTTTTTGGCGAATCTCTCACCAGATTATATTATCTTGTACAGTGATGGAGAATCTTTCACTGAATTATAAAATCTTGTAAGATCTTGGCAAATATTTTACTGAATAATAAAACATTGTGAAGTCTTGGCGAATGTTTTGTTAAAGTATGAAATCGTATATGATAATAAAAAAACATATTCATTAAACTGTAATATACTAACATACATGTTTGGAAAAAAGAAACATAATTTTCTCTTCCTACTAACAATGTTCCAAGTTTTAGTGGCCGTGTTTGTCAAGGTTCTTACAATACACTCTTTCATATCCTTCTATTAGTTTTGATAATATTCCACAACAAAGTTCTTGTAGGTGTTGATATTGACAATGAGTTCTGTCAAGGTAGGAGAGATTAATCTTTTCTCTACAACTTTTGTCAAGCTACCACTATTTTCAAGTTATCAAATTTCTTTCTTATTCCATAGACTCCAACTGCGAAAAAAAAAATAAAAAAAAAAAAATATATATATATATATATAACCACATCAAGTTTGTTTACCCCAACACGCCAACAAGTAGCAAGCCTCGACTATATTATATAAGAAAGTGTTAGGTATCCCAAAGGCTTGAAGGGGATCTAATTGAAAGAATTAACTATTTTAATTGGAAATCTTCAATTAAATAATAAAATTTAATTACGTCTCTCCCAATCTAAATTACTTATTAGCATAATTCACTACCCTCATAGGTCTCACAATTTTTAACAACTTTGTAACATGTAGATTAATTTCCTTTTTGTGAACAATATCCACCTTTTAGGAAAATATGGTGCAGTGGCTCCAACCCCTACAGATCATTAGGACAAACTAAGAATAGCACAGAAGATGAAAGGTTGTACAAACTAGCTTATTTTTCAAACAAATAATCCAACATCAGTACCTAACCTTTTCATGAAGATATCATATTGAGAATGTTTGAAAAATGGTGAGAAATCTTCTGCGAGGGTGATGCGGAAAGAGTGATAAGGTTTCATTGTTTTGATTTTTTTTTGTTAAATCAGAAAAAGTTAAAAACCAATATTAAGGGAGATATCTTCATTATCATAAAAACCAACCTATATCCATCTTAACTCCACATCTACCACTCTTAGGGGGATGAAATCTATTTATCCCTCTGAGCACTTGGTAGACCCAGAATTAAGATGGATCTAAGATGATAGAATTTCCCCTTTAAATAGTCTGTGCTCACATGAATACCATGGTATTACCATGGGTTATCATAAACCTGGAGCTTAAAAATTACTATTAGTAATTTATAAAAATTAATAAAATTAATAATTGATTTTTATTTTATTTTTTTATTTTAACCAAGTTAAAATGTTTAACATACATTAAATTACAACATCCATTTTTACTCTTGATCCACCAAGCCCCGAGAGAGATCAAATATTTTTTCACTCTATGCTAGTTTGCATATCACGATATTTGATCCCTCTCGGGGCTTAGTAGATCCAGAGTAAAGATGATCTATGCTGGTTTAAATCCCCCATTTAAATAGGCTACAGTCCATGTGAATACCATGGATCAATACCATGTGCCATTTTTATTTTTATTAATACTAATATTAGTGTTAATAATGTTTTTTTGCATGGTATTAATAATAATCTAGCCCATGGTATTTGGTCCATAGTATCTTGCCCATAGGTTTCACCTAAATATAACGCATTTTTTTAGTGTTCGTAAATATAAGGTGACTTATGGAGTAAATATAAAAAAATGTTTTATTTGTTTACCATACCTCTCGTTTATTTATATTTTTATTAATTTGCCATACCTCTTTTACAAATATGGTATTTGGCCCATAGGATTCACTTAAATAAAACCTATTCTTTAAAATAAGGGTGAATAGAAGGTTGTAACTCCTAATTTCAAGGGCTAAATTTACCTTTTTTACCCTCTCCCTTAAAATAAGGTGGGCTATTTGAGGTGATTTGTAAAAATGTACTATGATACAAAATATTCGCCCACTAAAAATTTAAAACCCCTTAATTTCACCAAAGGGCGAACATTCGCCCCTAAAATTTTCCATGTGAACCACTTGAAAGTAGGTTCACTAAGTATCCTGCACCTGACCTTAAAGGCAAAGGCAAGCTTCCAAAAGCTCACACTTTCTTTCCCGAATCACATAGAGAGTGGAATATAGATAATCTGAGCGTTGGCCAGATTAGACAATTGATAGACATGATGTTTACAAAATATAAACTCATGTGTTTAAAGGGGAAAAGTGAAATTGAAGCCTGCAAAACTATTATTCAGTGTTTTACAGGAACACTGCTCAGGTGGTGGGAAACTGAATCATCTCCAAAATTGCTTGCAAATATGGAAGCATAAGTACTCAAAGATGACATTGGAGATGTGATTCATAATCCAGATGGAACTACCATAAGCAACATGATAGGTGCTTTGACATCTATGATTCTAGAACATTGGTGTGGCAGTGAAACTGAAATTGCAGATAAGAATGAATTCATTCTTATGAATCTAAAATGTCACAAGATGTCACAGTATGAAGATTTCCACAGAGACTGGATGTAGAGGATATATGAACTCAAATATTCAAAAAATCTGCTACGGAAGTAGGTTTATCTTGCTGCCCTTCCATCCATGTTTGTTGATTACATTAGATTGCAAGAAATCTTCTAGTTGCCATTTGAATCTTATACTTGGGGGTGAGATTTATGCTCACGTCACAAAAACTTTGGTTAGTCTATGTACAAGCTCCAAAGTAAATAGATCTTTGGAAAAGCTCTCAAAGTTCCCAGATTAAAAGTCCATCTGTAGCAAATATGGACTTACAGTTGATGACCCTTTGGTCAAACGGAGGAAAGCAAAGAAAAGGGACAAAAAGGAGTATAAGCAGAAATTCAAAAGCTATAAAGATCGTAGGAAGCATCCCCAATGATCTAAAGGCTAGTCCTCCAAATCCAGAAAACGCTATTACAGGTATGTCCCCAGGACACATTATTATAAACCCTCTGATATTCATCTCCATACATCAAAGCAAAAGAAATGGAACAACCTCACTTGTTGGCTGTGTGGCAAAACTGGACATAAATCTTCAAGATGTCCAGAGGATGAAGAGTCTAAGTAGAATATAGGAAAGAAATCCCAAGCCATTGTCTAGAGAGGGAAAAATGTCAAGAAAGAGGGACATATAAAATGTATGAAATGTGATTCTTGTTCTCACACAACAAAACGTTGCCAAAATGTGGTAATTAGAGACCATCTTCAGCAACAACAACTGGAAGAATCATCTTATGATTCTTTTGATTCCTCATCTCAGGAGGAATTACAAGCACATATGCAAAACTGTTCGGATTCAGAAGATACATCTTGTTCGTGCCCAGAATCTGAAGAATGTGCTTGCCAAATGCACTATGATTCTGACTCAGAATCATATAGTGATTCAAGCTGCGAGGAAATATTCTCTAGACCTCATAAAGAAAAAATTCTAATGGATATAACAAAAGAAGATGAGATGAAGATCTTATCTCAAATTAGAGCAATGGAAGATGGTGAAATGAAGAATAAGCTGACCGAAGCATTCATGTATCAGCTTAAAACCAGTTCTTCCAGACAGACAGGTAAGAAGCCATTATTTGTTGACGCTTCTTTTGAAAGGAATACTAGATCTTTTAAGAAACATCAAGAGAAGCCAGACAAGGTGCGTTCACTCACCTTGAGGAAAATGAGTAGAGAAATTCACAATATCAAATCTGAAGTCTCTGCCTTAAAAGCCCAACTTTCTCAAATAAAGAAAGGAAAGCAAGCTGAAGGAGAAGAAGACTCCCATCCATGGGATACATCAGAATATGCAAATAATCCAAATCCAAATCTTGAGATTATTGAGAGTAAAAAGGATCTTGTTTATGGATTTCAAGAAATGAGACTTCTGGCCATCTCTTATTAGCAACATCATGTTAAAGTGAAAATTTGCGTCAAAGGAGCAATGTTTGAACTCACAACACTCCTTGACTCAGGAGCTGATGTGAATATTTTGAACAAGAAAATTATACCAACAAAATATTGGGTCACTGCAAAAAGGAAAGTAGTAGGATTGGGCAATAAGACGCTCAATTATGAAGTTCCTAAGGCTTCAATCTGTTTTGAACATCATTGCATTAATCTAAAATTTGCAGTAGCAGACATCCCTGTTGACTGCATTTTAGGAAATATTTTCCTAGCTGCTGTTGAGCCACATGGGTCAACAAGATTAAAAGAAAACAAAGCTGGTTATTTTATTTCTATTCCTACTTCAAAGGGAACAACAAAGAGGATTGAGTTGCCATATATCTCAAATCCTAGAATCTCTACGATGGTCTAGACCATCCAGAGTCTAGACAAGGCAGAAGCCAAGCTGACAGATCTTAAGGATCTGAAATCTACACTCAGAGTAGAAGAATAGCTTAAAGATCCTCAGGTCAAGCACTCTTTGCTAATTTCGACTTTCAGGTCGAACACATAAAGGGAGACACGAATTGTCTTCCAGACCTTCTCAGCATAGAGTACATCTAGCCTCAAGACCACATAATGGTCATAGTGACAGAATGGGACCAAGCCCAAAAACAAGAGGTCCTTCGCATTATCCTTGACAAGCAAGAATGGGAAGAACACAAGTAAAATTGGAAACCCACTTGGCAGTTAAGGAATACAAAAGTACTAGATGCCAATCTGCAGGCGCATACAAACATCAAGTATCTTGTACCAGAAAGGAAAGTGTATCCAAAAGGAAGCAAATGGATACATGATATGATTTATGAAAAAGCAAAAAGAGAAGCTAGATTTGCAGAAGTAGCTCTACAACAAGATTTTCATGATATATCCGACATATGGTATCTTGGAGGGGCCCGCGGTGGAATATATGAGAAATATTTTTGCATTCATCGTACCAGAAATCCAACATGGTCCTGGCCTACCCACAATGCGGCCATATGGCCAAAAGGAGATCCTAAAATTATTTTCCCTGACACAGTTTATGATTTTGCAGGATACAAAGAGCTATGGTGGGATTTTCTTAATGTGGATGAAAAAGAAGAAACTCATTATACTAAACTCAAGTCTAGTACAACAGGAACTTTCTATAGAAATCAACAATGTGATTGGTTCCAATAGTGGTGGCTTGACTATGGTGTTAAAAGAATAGCCATGGACCTAGTTTATCATGAATCATATTGCGGGAACCATTGTGACATATGCTTTGAACATAATATTGGAGAATGATTTCACACTATCTATAAAACTGTTAAAGAAATGACAGTTGGATAATAGACACCATTTCATGATGTAAATAATACCTTAAAGGAATACATGAGTGGTCATTATGAATGGTTGGTTTTAACCAAAATAAAGAATCAAATCATTATGGGAAAACCAATGATTGTCCGAAGGATTTTTACAAAAGCCTGGGACGAATTATTGTACAAAAAGTATAGATTCCCAGAAATCACTGTTTTCTGACGGTTCTCATGGGCTTGTCCGTTAAAAGCATCCATTATTGTAATAATGTAGTCCAGTCACAAGGACTTAATTATGGCCAGCTTTCTCGTGGGCTTTGCTGTACAAAAGCATCCACTTTCTAATCTCGACAATAATTTATCGTGGGCATTATCATATAAAAGCATCCACTTTGTAAATAGGATAGACAACATATTTCCCGTATGATTTACTTTTCCGGACTGGAATCTTTGTGCGGATGTCACCTCGGTGTTACTCGAAAGCAATGATTCCATCCACTTGTCCAATGCTCTACATGAATGTTTGTTCCCTCTCATTTACTATAAATTGAGGGTAAGGCTCATTCATTGGCATTTTGAGTTTGAGTGTTTAGAGTCTTAGAGATCTGAGAAGCCTGCGTATCAGTGTGCTCGACACTGGTAAGAACTTAAAGTGGTCACATCTACTAGCAGTCAGTCAAGTCTATATATGAGTTGTGTTTGTATATTCTGAGGCAGAGTCTATCTGTTGCCAGGTAGCCTTTGGTATTGCTTGTTCCTCTGTGGACAACATAAAGTCTGATAAATGCAACGATAGTCAATCTATGACAAAGAATTCTCTCTGTAATCTTGAGTTTGTAATTTGAATCCATTTTGAGAAATAATATGAGTATACATTTCCGCATCTGAATACCTGTGCGCATTCATTATTGTCTCCTGTGGTAGTGGTTGTTTTGCAATCTTCATTCGAAGTTCACAGGAAGTTCATTAGGGGTTCGCCAAAGGATCGAAGGGATGCCAGACCGTTGTTAGGCGAGGTAGCCGTGAGTTGAGGTCACAGAGCGTGAAAGATCTGAGTAGGTTTGCACTAAGTTCACCACTAGTTCACCAAGAGTTGGTTTGCAAAGATATACGAAGAGACGCAGCAAGGCCAAGAGTCGAAGCAAGCTTAACAGAAGCCCCTGTTCTAAATTGGCATTAAGAGCAGAAGAAAAATTAATTGCCTTTATTTTGAGTTGAAGTATCTAAACAAAAAGTATTATAGTTTGTAAAATATAAATGTATTTAATTTCCACATTTTTCAATATTTTCAATTACATTTATAAAGTTCCATACAAAGTGCTCCAAAAGTAGACCTTTCTATTTCCTTTTTTAGTTATGGTTACTATTAATGCAATGAACAACCAAATTTTAAGCCTTCTTTCAATTCAACTATGTGTCATATTTGTGCAATGAAACACTTGTACTTAATTCTAGTTGTTAATATTTCCAATTCAACTAAGTGTCATATTTGTGCAATAAAACACTTGTACTTAATTCTAGTTGTTAATATTTCCATTGATAAGACAAATTAAATTAAATTATGGTTAATGATTACATTTTTTTTAAAATATTATTTTTAATAATAAATCAAAATCTAGTATAAAAATTGATAAATGTTTTTTAATTGAATAAAACATTTTAGTAATATTGACATTACTAGATTATGATGTTATTACTCTTACCATCAACATCAAGGCTCTTTTAAATTTCCTTATTCACTCATGATTTTTTTTAAAAAATTAGACGTTATTTTAATAAATTATCATAAATAGACGTTATTTTAATAAATTATCATAAATATATGTAAGGATAATAATTGACAATCAACTTATAAGACTAAATTTGATTATATCTTTTTCAGTTATAAAGGCTAATCAAATAAATCACAGAATAAAATAATTTAAAGTAAATTAAATGTTAATTTTAATACACATTTCATCACAAATTTAATTGAAAGTTTTTTTTTGGGAAAGAATATTATTATATATATTAGAGTAGTGTAATTGTTTTATGTTTTGATTTTGTTTTTGATATATATATTTTTGGTTAATTTTACTTAAAATTAGATAAATATTTTTTGATATAGCAAATTAAACTATATAGTTTGCACAATCTAAATACTTTATAAGTTTTCAAAGTTATTGAATTCAGTTATGTATTCAAAAATTTAATTTAAACAATGAAAATTCACAATTTCATGAATAGTCATATCACCAACCAAATTTTGATAAAGAAACCAAAATATAAAATATGATGAATGTCATTTTTTGGATTTCTATTGTGTGTAGATTTACAGTGGTCCAATTTTTCGAGTGGACTCACTACTCATCACTGGATAGACTTGAAGCAAATTAAGAGTGATTGACAAAGTTGTTGTTTAACAACAACTTCCTCTTTAAACTCACATAATTTGAAGTTGAAAAATCTAAGGAGGTTAAATTGAAGTTTGTTTATGAGAGTTGTTAAAGGTGGATTTTCTTTTTAAGGTGGGTGTGCTCTTTAAATTTACAATATGATAGTTGCTATTTCAATTGATTTAATGATGAAATAAATAAAAAAGAGGACATAGTTTAACTATTTATATTATTTTTTGTATATATGTTTTCCTAGCCCATAACCATGGTACATGTTATTTTCTGGATTTCTACTATGTGTAGATTTACATCTCAATTGGACTAACCACCCAACATCAAAGAATGACAAAAACAAATTAAGCCCATGGAGTTTAACCAAGGTTTCCGCTTCCAGAAAATGACATTTACCATGATAATGAACACATATATACAAAATAATATAAAATAAAATAGTTAAACTATGTCCTCTTTTTTTATTAATTTCGTCATTAAATCAATTGAAATTGCGACTATCACATTGTAAATTTAAAAAGCACAACCAACTTAAAAAGAAAATCAATTGTTGTTAGAGATTTCCACAATAGAACTATGTGATATTTATGATCTGTCCAATGTTTCTAATGATAACTCCATCCATCATCGAAGACCAAGAATAGAACTATGTAATATTTGTGATCCATCCTCACAGACCCATGAACACTATGTAACTCAGGAATAGAACTGTGTAATATTTGTGATCAGTCCAACTTTTCGGATAGTAACTCTATCTATCATAACTACCGTAATGATGGATCACTATCCCAGAAATCTGCAGCAACAAATAATAGGATTACATATAGATCACTATCCCAGAAATCTACAACAACAATAGGAATAGATATAGAAGTCTCCAATCACTTACCAGAAAATCAACTTTAACAAGTATCATAAACAACCTTCAATTTAACATCGTTAGATTTTTCAACGCCAAATTGCGTGGAGTTCAAAGCGGAAGCCGCTGTTAAACTCCGTCAATCACGCCCACGTGACGTCATTAGCGGACCCCAAAAGTGCCGCGAAAATAATACGCTAACCTGCCGAACCTAATTTCCACGCTCGGCCTTCCACACCTAATCCGTCCGAGGCTAAATCATCAAATACCGACACGCGCACACAACATTCGCTGCGAAGGTTTGCCTGGAGCGATAGTTTCTTTAATTTATTTATGGCTTTCGCATGATTTTTATGCCCAAGCTCCTCCATCCTCGTGCTCTCCATGCGTTCCCCTTGCGAGCATCTCAAGGTGTCCTTTTTACTTCACTTCACAATTCCCACCTTCTATCGGTTGGACTCCTGGGGATCGAATCGCGAGACCCTCTGGTGATCTCTGTCGAAGAAATTGAGGTATTACTGAATCCTTTTAATTCTCGCAGTGTTTGAATTATAGTGGCAAATGCTGATACACGGGCTTTATGTAGACAATTTTAAGAAAAGATACTAGTTTTAGTCTCTCAATTCTGTCTGCAATTTGGCACGCAGACACGGCGATGATTAGATTATTTTGATTGTGAGGGCGCGGTAGGTTTTGCGGGACGAGAGCTGGGGCTGCTGATATTATCGCTTGATCCGATCTTAGGGTTGCTGGAGAATTTAGGGTAAAGGGTTTTGAACCATTGTTATATATGTTTCATCACCAATCAAAGCCTGAGAAGAGTGAAGCCCAGCAAAGAAGACCTGGGAGATCAACGGGCGTTGGATATCAACAGCCTCCCAAGGGTACTGGGGTTGGAGGGTCTAGCCCTCATTCCTCCTCCCCATCTTCCACAATTAAAAGGTATGGATTTTTTTAATATGGTTTTCTTTATGTTCGTCTTTATCATATTCATATTTGAAATTATATTTGTGGTCTTCAAGTTATGGAAATAGAAATACTGAATACGCCAAATATGCATGGCGCCAATGTATGACATTGATGATGAGTTGCACAACTATTTCTAAGAATTTGGAATTTTTTTCTGGCTATCCTCATAAGTTAACATTGCTAGCATAGACCCATTTAAATCCCGGTCTGATATGCGTAATTAGATTCCAACATTTATTGCAGCGGTCACAACCTCGAGTTTTGCAGCCTATAATTGCATGCCAAACCTGGGTTTTGGTCGGTTCGTGCTAGTAATTATATTCAATAGATTGACACAAATGCACAAAGTGTTGATAGATCCTCATTCCCTCTCGGGTCTTGCGTTTCGCGGTGCAGTTTTATAATCACATTTATGTGTAATAATCTCCAATATATACTAATTTCACTGCCATTCCTCATGAAAGTCCAATTCCTCGCCAGCCTACTATTTGCTTATAAAGTTGTCGATTACATTGGGTAGAGGGATCATGCGGACATCTCTTGTCACTGGTTTACATTGGTGATTTGCTGTGAGGTTTTGATGGTATTCGGATTATGGGAAAGCCTTAATTTTGAACGCTTTGTTGGGTTGGACGGTTGCCTTTTTGATTGGGTGTATTTTCCCTGTTACGTACAGCCTGACATTGTTTATTAGATGTTACAAGTAACTCCATTGTTGCATTGAGACCTTTGTACTTTCTTTTCCGTGAAATGGCAGTACATAGAAATCAACCTAGGAGTCACCTGTTTGACGAAGTATTAGGTATTCGATAGGAGTATGTAGTGAGATTAAAAGGCAGAGTAATATCAAGGGCACACAAATTCTCAACTGTACATACACTATCCACAACTCTATATTACACAAGAACAATAGTGTTAAAATTGGACATTCTCCACATGAAATAGCAAGAGCACACAATTTCTCACTTGGACATATCACATATGCTATACATAATTCAGTATTACACTAGAGTAGAATAGTGCCAAAATTGAACATTCTTATCAGGAATAACAATCATATACAAATTTTCGACTTCACATACTGAATCCACAACTAAGCATGACACAAGTGTACGGCAGACATTATAGCAAGGGCAAACAAGTTCTCAACCATCCACACATTATCAAGAATTCGGTATTACATGAGAATGGTGGTGCCAAAATTGGACATTTTTTACATGTAATAGCAAGGGCGCACATCTTCCTAACTGGGCATACATTATTCACATTTCAATATTTCACAATATTACAACAATGTCAAAATTGGAGATTCTTCATTTGAGACAAAATAATTTGAGTCTCGTAATATGTCACTCATCACACGAGATAAAGTAATCTGAGTTCCTTAATATGTCATTCTTCACATGGGACTGCCAAAAATATGTGATGGTTTAAAATACTGAAATGACATTCATAAAAATGATAGAATTAAAGATGAGAAACAACAGTTACATGGAAATAACTGGGGGCAGTTTTTGAGTTTTAACATGAGCATTGTATCATCCTGTATTTAGCACCCTGGCAATCCTGGAATTACTGTCAATTTTGGAGTTCATTTAAAATGAGCACATTATCGCTCTGTGTTCAACTTCTTAGTCATTCTATATTTACTGATGGGTTTGGAACCGGAGTCCTAATCTGTGAAAACTCTCATGCTCTGTAAAGCTAGTTGGAGATTGTATTAGTGATTATTTAAGATTGCGTTAATGATTAGTTTTTAAACTAGTTACTAAACCACCCATCTGAGACTGCACATATTTACTTGTCTTTGATTCCAGTAGTAAGCGATCAAATGGACCTGGAGGGCAGTCTAGAGGGAAAACTAATGCAGGGCTTTTCGAACCTAATTCAAACCACAATGTTCAAAATGGTGAAATTGTGCAAAGGCAACAACCAGGGACAGCATTATCTGGTATTGGCACTGACAACTGCAGTTCTAGCTATTTTTTATCAGGTTACTGTCAATGATCATTTTTGATTTAATAATTATGCTTTGATGCGTTTGATGAGTACCTGCAGGGACATATGGAAGTGTCACATCATCTGCAACAAAACAGTCTAATATGCTGGCTGCTAAGAGTCATGGGATTCTTCCAATACCTTCCATTTCACAGGCTGCGAACAATAGAACTCTAGATGAAGCATCTCCATTGCCTAATGCAGGTGCTTACTCTTTTATTTGTTGTTGGTTGCCTTGTCGTCTGGAGATAATGCATCCATTCATATGCCATTATAAAAGTGCTTGAACTGCCAATTGGAGTTAGATTTTATTTACACTGATCAGAAAATAATAGACTTATTTACTTAGAAAACCTTCAGCATCTCCTCTTTCACAGGCTCCGAGCTCTAGAAATTTAGAAAAGGCATCTCCAGTGCCTGTACCAGGTACTTCGTCTTGTATTTTATTGGTTCTTTTATGTTTTGCATTCGTTTTAACTTTTAGCATACATTTTTGTCAGTTCAAAAGGTAACTTCAGGAGTCAAGAAATATTAATTTTTCTCTGTTATGGAGCTCTAGCTTGAATTGTATTAGCACTTTACATTTGCGTTTGCATATTATATTAAGAAAGTGTTCAATATTCTTATTTGAGTAATATACTTTCAGCACTGGTTGTATTTTATAATTTATCTACTATTAGTTATTTCATATTGAGGTGTGTTTTGTATTTAAAACAGTGGTTCCTATGGAGGCTTCCAGGGCTAAGTTTCAACAACAACCAATTGCATTTCAGTTTGGAAGCTTGAGTTCTGGAATAATAAATGGCTTACAGGTTTTCCCCTTTCTATCTTGTTTCATTTTAATTTTTTCCATTTTTGTTAAAAAGATAGTTTTGATAACTATTATATTGGAAAGATTGCATATGAACACAGATTGTATCTATAACTGTTATTTTGGAAGAATTGCATAAAAACCACAAAATTTTTATCCTTGGGAGTGGCAGAGCTTGAGGAAATCTGGTCACCAGAAATTCCACGCCGGCTCAAAACAGTACAGTCCTTAGGGCTTATAAGCGATAAGGACTAAGCAGCCCAGAAAGAAACTGAAGAACAAAATTTTATTCCTTGCGAGAGGTAGGAGTTGAGGAAGTCTGGTCACCTAGAAATTCCAATCCAGTCCTCTGTACTCAAATCTCCAAAATGTTTGATGGTTGAGATTAGATCTCAACATCACTTGAGATCAACCGTTGAGGTTCATCTAATTCACTATTGCAAATAATCTTTGCATTTCATTAGATTAACTCACTTTATCTTATAAAAGCCAATTACTTTAATACTCAAAGTGATTGCTAAGGTTAAGGGTCTACTGGGCGACTTCCACATGCCTAGACACTTAGGCTTCTGTGGAAGTACCTGCCTGAGCTACTAACATTAGCATTTATGGCTAGACTAGATAGCATGATACTTTGATATTCCTTCAGAATTGATGTTTCTTCAAAGGATTTGTGGGATTGGGTCATGAACAAATTTGAACTCGAGATAGTTCTCCTAGGATATATTGCTTCAGTAACCAGTTAGAATCTTTGCAACAAAGAAAACCTTGGTAACATGTCATCATGCTATTCCTCCTCATTATATCCTTCCATCTTAGGATACATGAAATTATAAATAAGTGTTAAACAATGTCTTTGGGGGAAGTCGGCAAGGGGGAGGATAGAAGCCTTATGCTAGCTTCCTATGTCGTATTGGAAAGACTTTTCCAAGGGAGACTAGAGCTCTTGGTTTGAATGGTATATGAAATTTTAGTGGGTGCTGCGACTAACTTAATGGGCTTTTAGTGCTATGAGTGGGAATGCTCATTAGTAGATTATTGTTTGTTGTGCATATAGTATTATCCATGTTGATGCCATAGAAGGTCCTTTTGTAATTTGTGGTATAGTTGGTAGAATAGCTTTCAAAATCCTTGGATCAAGGCTTCGTAGGAGTATTTGGCAAGCTTGGAAGAAAGTGTCCAAACAATTCTAACATTGGGAGTAACGAACCTTGAAGTGGGTGAGATCTAACTGTGTGATAAATTTGGACCCTTCCTTTCACGAGGGGACAAATTGGTTTAGTTTTATTGCAAGATAGACAAAGGTTAATCAATAAAGGTTTTTACAGATGGGGAGACATACGGGACAAAGACCCGAGTAATTGATTGCCTTAGATAATTGTTAGTTGGGCTCAAAGGATTTGACAATAGACACACAAATCTTCATAGCACTTTATAAGATAAATTGGATGCTAGCTTCCTTAACATGAATTTGAGCGTTGGATCAATTTGGAAAGGTTGGATGTGGTTCAATGGGAGACCTACATGGATTATAGAACTAAGGAACTTTATTTTGCGATACACCCAAATTAGTCAATGACAATTCAACTTAACAAAAAATGGGAAGCTATATGGCTTAGGAGGTGCCAATAGAATCCCACTCTTCCTTCAAGACTTGAGTGCTTGGGAAGCTAGTGCCCAACAATTGTTAAGCAGTTAAAGATAAGTCTCATCACTTTGGTTTTACAGAGGGTCACTACATAATTTATCCCGAAGCATAGATTGTCATTCATGTTATGTGGAGCTACAACGTTGCAAGACCTTTTGGGGCATTGGTTTTTATTAAATACAATAGTTTTTTTGTTATGATCCTTAATTGGAAAGGGGTTATTTTTTAGGACAAATGGATGGTTTGATATGCAAGCACTTCGAAATAGTTTTTGAGATGCCATAAGATTGACATGCATTTCCTATTTCATGGAAAAGGTAACCTCGAGCAACTTTCAGTGAGGAGACTAATGCATTTCATGCAGGTTAAATTAGAGTTGGCATCTAGATTTCAGTCTGGATTGGCATTTCCAGAAGAGAGCAATTCTCTTTCGGTTGGAGCCAGAGATTTTATGTTAGTATGCTAGGAATCCTTGCCCTTGTACTGAGCAGTGACCTACATGCTCAAGCTTGGGCTCTATAGTGTTATACAAGTTTGCATACCCCACACTAGGTTGCTTTGAATGGGGACAATGTTTTGGGGATGTGGGGTATGTCTTAGCTATACTTGAAGTAGGTGGGTAGACAAGGGACACAGGGAAGGGAGTTTTGTATGCACCCGTTAAACTCATGACTGGGGTGCTAATGCTCACCCCATGTGGTGGGGGATGCCCACACATACCCAACACATGGAATCAACGTGCACCAAAAAAAAAGAAAATAAAAGAAAACTTAACCTAATCCCTCTCACCCTTTCCTAATGGCTTCTGACTCTCACTGATCTTAATACCATCCATTAAACCCTTACAAACCTTAAATCAATTCATATTCACCAATTGCTTTAGTGTAATTGGTGTTGGGTATGAGTATGATGTTGGGCTTTGCTTTAGAGCTGAATTATGAATCTTGATGTTATCATGTTATTGGTTTTATGATTTTTAGTTTTTCAAACTTCAATGTTCATTCACAGTGTGTACTTTAAAACTTGAAACTTTAATCAATAGCATATTTTTGTACATATGGGGCAGGGTCCCCCATGCTTGAAGCCCCTCTAGACCATTGGAAAATGTTACCACCAGTGTCAGTCTTCATAAGGAAAGTTATTTTTTGTTCTCTATATCTTTTGATCTAGCATGTTCTTCATGCTCATTAGAGTCACAAAGAGTCAAAGAAATTTGTAAAAGAGTCATGCCAATTTTGACATTTGTAAAGAAAGGAAAATAACTTTTTATCCTTGTAAAATTTTTTATCAAACCTCCAAGTTGGTCCTCCCTCTGTAAAGTCGAGTTGTATGATCATTTGGCACCTCATGGATAGCTATATAAAGACACATACTCGAGATTTTTTGGAGAGACAAGCAAGCAAGTCAAATACAATTCAATCTCTACAATTAATAAAGAGAAGTAAAGCAAAGACATCGAAGGAGTCTAAAGAGGAAAAAAGATCGAATCCTTTCAAGTCTGAAGGAGCTAAAGTGAGAGACTATTTGTGATCTAAAGTAGATGAAGTCTACAACCAAACAAAAGCTATCTAAAGTGTACAAACAAGCCCGAAGTTTGAAGGTCATTACAGTCTCTAACAAAACTGAAAACTTTGAAGCTTTTTTGAAGTATTGTGACTAGGCCAAAAATCTGTGATGATAATAAGGGATTTTTTTTCCAATCATTCCTTTCGTGTACGAATAGTAATGCTTTGTATGTTTCCAAAAATTCAAAGTCCCTAACAACACTAATGATGTTTATATAAAATATCACCAACCACGTAATTCAACGTAATTCAACAATCTCGCAAATTCCAGATTCACTTTTACAAAGTTCAATGATTTAAACATAAACCCTATCCATCTATGAACTGTTATTTTAAAAGAAAACTATCGACATATATATTCACGTTGACATCAATTCTATGCTTGCCTTGACTTGAATATATCGACACTTATATAGGGACCCACACTTGTCTTTTTGAACGTCGATCTTGTGGGACCGAATTCAGATGTCTGCCTTGCCACTGTCTTGGATCTTGTTTAATTACTTTGGCTTTTGTCTATCACGAGTGTCTAGCACTGGATATCTTTCCGAGCTGTGATTGACCAACAAATGAATGCTTTGGCTTGTGTACTTGAATAACTGTGTTGAACAAATTTTCACAGGCTTGGACAAAAGTGCCAATTAAACCCTTGTGGGCCTGGACAAAGGTGCCGCCTGAACCCTCGTGGCCTGTACAAATCTTTCGCAGCCGTGTGTTCATACTATAGTAGACCTTCGCCTTTGAATCACAAGTCACGAGTCAAGCCTAGGATACTTCGCTGCCCTTTTTGAAAATAATCTTTTTGCGCTAAAGTGAGGGATAGACAAAGTATATTCCCGTGTTATACCAAAACCAAACCAACAAGAACGTTCTCCTTCAAAAAATCTGATTCTTCCACCTATAATTTCAGCGTATGTGCCTCAACAGAAAAAAAAGAAAAATTTGCAGCTCTTCAAGGTGTCTAGTGTCTTAAGCAAAAAATTCACGCTGCCTCAGGAGAATGAAGGAAGTGGAAATGTCAACTAGGGTGGAATCTTTCACCACCGAAATTGACAAGAGAGAAGCGGTTTAATAACCCTTAGAGCTAATGCTCAAGAACAAATGATTTAATTCACACTTGATGATCCAAATGAATGCAATCCTCCTTTATTTATAGACTTCCTTGAGAGGTTTCATCTTCTTCATTGGTTGAGTCACGAGTGTATCTTACTCAAAACCCTAGTTTTGGGTTTTTTGCCCGGCCGACCCAAAACTTGCCTAACAATGGGTATTTTGGTTTCTTATCCTCTTAATAAAGGACTATAGCCTATGAGGATTGATAGGCTACGAAGTCCATTCGTCTTCAATTCGTAGAGGACATTACAACTCCCCTTGCTCGAAATTGCTTGACCTCAAGCAATTGCAAATTCGAGTGCTGTAGAATTCGTTCTCCTTCCCATGTTGCATCTTCCTCTGGCAAATTCTTCCATTTGATGAGGTATTCCAAAATTACTATTCCCCTTAACTTTTTTTCCCATACTGCCATGATCGTCTCCGGAATCAATTCTAGCTGTCCCTCTTCATCTAATGGTGGCAACTCAACGGAGGTGGTGACATGCTGACCCACAATCTTCTTGAGGCATGATACATGGAATACATTATGGATTTGACTGTCACTAGGTAGCTCCAACCCATATGCCACTTCGCCAACCCTTTGGAGAACTTTGTAGGGTCCATAAAACCTTGACTTCAGTTTTGTGCCACTTTTCTTGAGTGTAGAATCTCTGTAGGATTGCAATTGCAAGAAAACAAGATCTCCTGCCTGAAAACTGCGTTCTGTTCGATGTTGGTTTGCGTACAACTTCTGCTGATTTTGAGCAACTTGTATATTTTTCTTGAGTATGCTGAGAACATCGTGATTCACTTGTATCTAGTCTTTGGCAAGGGGTGCCTTGCTATCACCAAAAAATCTATCGATGAAGGATGGTGCATCATATCCATATAGAGTTTTGAAGGGTGTCATCCCAATGGATAAGTGGTAGGTGGTGTTGTAACAATGTTTCCCAAGGTACAACCACTTAATCCATGCCTTTTGTTGATTTGTCACATAGTTGCGCAGATACCCTTCAATCCACTTATTCACAATCTTTGTCAGACCGTCAGTTTGCGAGTGATAGCAGGTGCTAGGGGTCAGTTTGGTTCCCATTGACTTGAAAATCTTTGCCATAGTTTTTAAAACCGGTCGGCATGA
Organism: Pinus tabuliformis; assembly: GCA_031772625.1. NCBI lineage: Eukaryota > Viridiplantae > Streptophyta > Pinopsida > Pinales > Pinaceae > Pinus > Pinus tabuliformis. The sequence continues at coordinate 346,457,994 of CM062805.1, read as the reverse complement.
GTCGGAAACCGGTCAAATTCACTGGTTCATTAGGCAATTGGGTCGAACTGGGCAAAAAACCTGATTTAACGAACTTCGCCAAAAAATCAGAGAAATTGGACCAAACTGGCTGGTGTGTGACGAAACTGTCTAGTTTATGGTCAAACCGACCAGTTCCATCATAAACCGACCGGTTTATTGCCAGGCAAGCTACAGACCCCACAAACTGCAGTTTTGTGTGTTTTGAAGTTGTTTTGAGGGAAATTTGGGGTTGTTTTCCTCCAAAAACAACCCCTCCAAGAAAAGCATGCCTACCCACTCATTTGCCTGACACATCTCAACCCTAGCAATGTTGGCATTTAATGGTAATGTTAAATTGTTAAAGTAAAAGTGACACTTCCTTTATTTTTCATTTTCATCCTTTTACTTAAATTTTTAACATTACCATGAAATGACTTAGGATGTTTGAGAGTGGTTTCGAGCTCATTAGATTTAGTATGGAGAAACTAGAATTTTAGATTTCACTCAAAATTTGGCTGACTTAATGGTTTTCAGGATTTCATGGTTTGGGGATTTGCAATGTTTCCATTTGATTCTATCATGTGTGAGGGTATGAGATTGGCATTTGAGCAAGATCATGAAGCCTTTTAAGAACCTTGATGTTGGTGGCATTGATTGTTGAACTTTGTGGATGTTGGTGGTATTTATTGTTGAACTCCTCTACCATGGCCTTAACAAGAATGTACCCTTCACTCAAAAGAAAACCACTAGTTAGGCATGCTAATATTTTCTACCACATTATAAGATTGAGGAGATGAACCCTTCACTCAAACCAAAATCATTGGTTAGGCATGTTAAACTTTTTCAATTTCTATCCTGTTATAAAGTTGAGCAATCAAAGTCTGAAGACTTTGATCTAGATGATGTTTATCTATCTCTTGTTGATGATCCCATTTCTAGTAAATCAGTGATGAGTTTCATGAGTGACGATGTTGATCAATGATTAGTAGTTTTGATGTCTATTTTTGCTACTACTACTACTACTACTACTACTACTAAAGTTGTAGAGGTGTTTTAGGAGTCCTCAAACTTTGAGCCATATTATTTATGTAGCTCATGTTGATGATCCCTTGTCTAGTAGTCGTGATGAGTTTGATCACAATGAGGAGTGATCATGTTGTTGATCACTGATGTGTAGACTTGTAGTAGGTCAGTGGCCCCATAGCTTAGAGCATTGTTTTCAGACTCTAGAGGCCATTGAGAACCTCATTTATTATGTATTTTGTTGCTAATATGTATTCCTCTCGGCGCCATTTTGATATATTCATTTTAAAATCTAATTATTTCATGTATTTTTTTAAAGATCGGTTCGTTGAGATCGACCAGTCTCAGTTTGATCAGTTCTGTTTTGAAACCCGATTTATTAGGTGGACCGGTGTGGTCACTGGTTCTCGTTTTTAAAACTATGTCTCCTGCCAAAATGCGTACATAAATCTACTATCACTGACTATGTTCTTTGGTAGCCATGTAGCCTAAAGACCTCTTTGAAGAACAATTCTGCCACTTGTTTGGCCGAGTAATCAACTGAGATGGCAAAGAAGTGTGCGAATTTAGTCAACCTGTCTACCACTATGTAAATGCAGTCCTTTCCTTGAGCTTTGGGGAATCTCGTGATGAAGTCCATCGAGATGCTTTCCCATTTCTATTATGGAATTGGTAGCGGTTGGAGGAGACCTGCAAGATGTGTATGCTCAACCTCATTTTGTTGACATGTCATGCATCCCCTAAATATTTCATCACATCTTTCTTTAGCCCTTTCCACAAGAATCGTTCCTGAATTTGGCAATATGTCTTGAATCCTTGATGCCTAGCTACAGGAATATCATGTCTAACCTTCAATATTTTTTCCTTAAGTGTAGATTCAGGAACTAGATATATCCTATCTTTATAATAACTGACTTCATCCATTATTTTGTACCTGCCATCTTGGATGATCTTGTCAACTAGGGCACAAGCAAACTTGTTCTTGGCATATTTTGTTGAGAGGTGTGCCTTCTAGTTTACTACAATTTCCATGAGAGCACATGCAACTGGTTTCCTAGAGAGTGTAGTGACCACAACATTCTTCTTTCCTTTCACATATTCAATGTCAAAGTCATAAGATTGGATTTTGCTTACACATTTTCATTGTCGTTCGTTCATGTCCCTTTGACTCAAGAAATGGCGTAGACTGTTGCGGTTCGTCCTGACTACGAATCTATTGCCCACTAGATATTGTCTGAACTTTGCCAATGTGTGCATGATAGCTAGCATCTCCTTGCCATATATGGAGTAGAGTCTTTTTGGATCTTCCAATTTTTGGCTTTCAAATGTGATGGGATGGCCCTTTTGCATAAGGATATGGTCCCTATTCCTTCTCATGACGCATCACATTCCAATATGAAAGGTTGACCAAAATTAGAAGAGCCAGTACTGGACATGAGCTCATTATTTCTTTGAGCTTGTTGAATGCCTTGTCAGATTCCCCTGTCCACTTGAATGCTCCTTTTTTGGTTAAGTCCATCAGAGGTGCACTTAACTGGGAGAACCCTTTAACGAAATGTCAGTAGTAGCTACATATCCTGAGGAACCCTCGTAATTCTGTTAGGGTTTTGGGTGTAGGCCAATCCACTATTGCCTGAATCTTCTCTTGATGGACTTGTACCCCCTTTGCGCTAATCATATGTCCCAAATAAAGGATTTCCGTCAATTCGAACTTGCACTTTGATGCCTTGGCATAAAGGGATTGTTCCTGCATGATGCTCAAGATTTGATCCAAATGCCCCAAGTGATCATCCCATGTCTTGTTGTAGATGAGAAGATCGTCAAAGAATACCAACAAAAACTTCCTTAGTTACTTGTTGAATATATTGTTCATGCACGATTAGAAAGTTGCGGGGGTGTTGGTTAGACCAAACGACATTTTCAAAAATTCAAAGTGTTCGTAGTGACATCTGAATGCTTTTTTTGGCATGTCTTCCTCTCGAACTTGTATTTGATGATATCTAGATTGTAAATCGATCTTCGAAAGGTATACCTCACTATGGAATTAATCTAACAATTCATGGATCCTGGGAACGGGATACTGTTTTTGATGGTTTCTCGTTGAGAGCTTGGTAATCATACACATTCTCCACGTGCCATCCTTCTTTTTCTCTAAAACTATAGATGATGCAAACGAGTTTGAGCTGGGTCTGATATGTCCCATAGCTAACAATTCTTGGATGGTTTTTTCTACCTTGTCTTCGAACTTCTTTGGATGTCGATATGATGTGGTGATCACAAGCTTAGCTCTTTCTTCCAGTTCAATAGTATGCTCAAATCCTCCCTCTTTTAGGAGGCAATCCTAGAGGAATGTCACCAAACACTAGAGCATGCTTGTCCAACACTTGTTGAATATCTACCCTGTATTGCAATTTGTCATTACGGGGGGTCTTTTGGGTCATAACCTTACATTCTGTTGCATATGCCATATCCCTGTGCTTTTAAAGGGCTTCCATCCTTTTAGCTAAAATGACCTGTGGCCCACTAGTTGACATGCCTCTTAATATGACCTTATTGCCATTTGGTGCTCTAAATTCCATTTCCAACTCTTGGTAGTCCATCGTATGTTTGCCTAATGAATATAAACATTGAACTCCCAGTGCCATGTTGAGGTCTGCAAGACTTGTTACATAGAAATCACTGGTAAAAGTATAGTTATTAAGAGTTACAATCAAACCTGGGATCATTCGTGTGCAATCCAAGTTGTACTCGTCCACAATTATCACATCCAAGCCCTCGAACTCTTCAGTGATTCCCCTTAGCTACAAGTGTTGCATCAATGAAGTTGTGCGTGGCTCCTCCATTAATTAGGGTTGTAATGTGTTAACCCTTGATGACTCCCCTGACCCTGAAGGTGTAATATTAGGGCGTGCCTGAAAGGGTTGCAATCTTGACCTGTGGTTGTGCCTTCTTTTCTCCGTTGGGCCTTTCCTCTTGTGGCAGTGCTTCTTTGGAGTTGTCAGGGTTCTCTTCTTCCTTTGCTTCCTTATGTGGTGGCTCTTCATCATTACTTGGAGTGGCCTCTTCTTCTTCTTCATCGTCAGAGAGCACTTCGATGTAGTGAATCTTCCCTTTTCCTATAACAATGACCAGTTTCCCATGGTTCCCTACAAGTAAAACATAGCTTTTTCCTCCTCAGTTCGCTTTGAGTTTTCTCATCTAGTCGATCTCTTTTGGGCCCATCACGTTGGAAGGGCTTCTTCTCCTTATATTTTGGAGGGATGAAAGGCTTGGACGAATCCTTAGCTTTAGTGGCTACATTTCTCAAGTCTCAAGTCTTCTTGATGGCTTCTTGAAGTGTGGTGGGATTGAATGCTTTGACCCATCCTTGTAGGGGCTCAACTAGTGCTACAATGAAAAGCATAACTAATTGCTCTTCAGATATATTTGTTACTATAACTACGGTGCATTCAAATTCTGGAATAAACTCTTCATGTGACCCTATTTGCTTAAGTAGTGCTAGTTCTCTGAAGTGGATTTCTGGGTTCTTTCAGTAGAATCTTTCTATCAACCTTCGTGTAAAATCTTCATAAGAAGTGATGTTAGCATGTCCTATAGTCACTAGACCATGATACTACCACTCATGTGCTTCCCCTTCTAGATGTAGCGTGGCAAATTGGATTGCATTTGCTTCGGCCATAGGATTGAGCTTGAAGTAGGTGTCCAATTTTTGCAACCAAGCCCTTGCTGTACATTTAGATGATCCATCAAATGAGGCCAAAGGAAGTTTACTCACATCGCGAGCTAATTCTCCATTAAGTTGCCACCTGTTGACCAACGTTGACTTTTCTGGTTAGGGCTCTTTTGTTGCTGTTGTAAATATCAGAATTTGTAAATTTTACTATCTCTCTCTGCTAAACTATTTGAAGACTAAAAGAAGATTTGATAAAGGGTTTTCCCACATTGGGGTTTGTCCCTAGCTAGTGCCACATCTTGTGTCCTCTTGTCTTGGCTTGTCTTCTACTGCTTATGTTTATGTTCTATTTCCATTTTACCATCATGTTGATGTGATTGCTAAACTGGATATTGATATTGGGCTAATAAATAAATTGAAGTAAAATTGCCCTAAAGCATATAACATACCATTTTTGCCTAAAATGACCATATTCAGATCGATCTTCCCTCTTTTGTGCGACACAAAGAGGGTTGAGATTTATAATATTTATATAAGAGAGAGAGTGAGCAGGTGATGGGATCCCTTGTCTTGCCCATCAATTACGTCGTTGAATCATAACAAGAGCTGAGAAAGGAAATTTGAATGGATTTCCAATCCAATTCAAGGGTACAATCCAATTCATCAAACTACAAAGTGGTTCTACTATGCATGATTTGGCAAATTGGTTATGTGCAGGCCCAATGACTGCGTCATCCTCCCCAAATTTGGGGTTTGGTCAACGCAGGTTTGATTGGCGGCCAGTGCACTGTGTAACCAACCTTGGTTCCATTTGATGGACACCAAAGCATGTGACGGTGCATAGAAGAAAACCCATGACGCGGTGGAACCATCACGAACTTGGAGGTCAGTGACAGGTACTTTTGGAGATTACCGGATCTACTAAAAACCTTGATTAATAGCATAAAACCCCTAATTAAGCCTTTTAATCAGGCTGAAACATGGAATAAATGAATGATATCAACAAGTGACCTCATAAGTGTTAGGCCATGAGGTAACTTCTCAAAATGAATTGTGTTTCTTCATTAATATTGCTCATGGATATATACAAGGAGGGAGAGACTCTTGGGCTTCACTTCCTAGTGCCTTTTCATATTCCTATTCCCCATTATTTACTATTTACATTATTTACAAATATTCACCCAATCCCAATGATTAGGTGTCAACATTCCTCCCCTTAATCTGAAGGGATGTTGGTGAGTCCAAGCATTGTTCTAAACCTTTTGAACTTTTCTCTTCCAAGCGCTTTGGTGAAGATGTCTGCAATCTACTCATTAGTGGAACAATGGCGCAGATGGATTGTCTTGGCCTTAACATGATGTCGAATCAAATGGTATTTTGTATTGATGTGCTTCGTTCGATCATGGAACTTTGGGTTCTTGGCCAACTTTATTACAGAGTTGTTGTCAATCATGACTGGAGTTGAATGCACTTGTTTCACTTGCAAATCTTCCAGAATTTTCCTGAGCCACACAATTTCTTTTGTTCCCTCAGTGACTGCCACATATTCTGTCTTTGTTGTGGAATCTGCGGGAACTGGTTGTTTGCGTGATCTCCAGGAGATAACTCTTGTTCCAAGACTCATAGCATAAATTGAAGTAGATACCCCAGTTTCTTTGTCTCCATCGAAGTCTGAATCAGAGTATCCAATCAAGCTGAAGTCGGGCATTTGTGTATACTTGAGTCCAAAGTCTTGGGTTCCCTTCAAGTACTTTAGAACTCTTTTTGTAGTAGACCAATGTCCCTCACAAGGCTTTTGCATAAACCTAGAGAAGATTCCAACAACAAATGAAATGTCCGGTCTAGTAGTAGTCAGGTAGTTGAGACTTCCTACAAGCTGTCTATACTTTGTTGCATCCTCAAATTCTTTTCTTTCAATGGATGTGAGCTTTAAGTTCTGTTCCATGGAGTAGTCAAAGGATTGCACTCAGCCATGCCAAATCTGTGCAACATATTTCCAATGTACTTCTTTTGAATGAGGAATATAGACTTCAGATGTTGAGTTACTTCAATACCAAGATAGTGGTGAACATAGCCCAAGTCAGTTATTTCAAATCCTTTCCACAATTCTTTCTTTATGGATACAATGCAGCTCTCATTGTTCCTTTTCATCAAAAGTTCATCTACATATACCACAAGATATACCATTGTTTTGCCAACTTTCTTGACAAACAAAGTTGCATCATCAAGATCATAATGTTTGAAGTTGAGTTTCAGAAGATGCTCAGTTAACTTTTCATACGAGGCTCGCGGTGCTTGCTTGAGGCCATACAAGGATTTCATAAGCTTGCGTACTTTGTGTTCTTGGCCGTTCACAACAAATCCTTTTGGCTGGGACATAAAAACATTCTCTTTCCGATCTTCATTCAAGAAAGCAGTTTTTACATCCATTTGATGGACTTTCCAACCATTCTGAGCTGCCAAGGCAAAGAGTGTAGACAAATTCAATTCACAATCATAAGAAACATCCATATCAACAGGGGAATCAAAATCGTCTACATCGCCTCCATTTTCCCTCATTGAATTTCTTGTTCCTGTCTCTCCAACCTCATCAGGATGAACACTTTCAAGTGTCTTTGTCAGCCATTTTGGAGAACCTTTATGAGATGGCCCAAGTTGCTCAGTTGACTGAGTTGAGACTGAATCAAGATTGCGTCTTCCAATTCTGTTAATCACATCACTCAAAGTATCATCAGTGGTTGGAGCTTCATGTGGGGGAGAGAGTGCTTCAAAAGAAGATTCCACAGATTGATTCAGTATAGGAAAACCCCCCTTCAACATGTGGAATCTGATTATCAAATTCTTGAAGCGATTTTTAATGTCTAAATCTATCCAAACGATCAAGCTGCCACTCAACAACATTGTCAGCTTTGGAAGATTCAAGAAAGATTACATCTCTAGATACAACAAACTTCTTATTAACTTCATAGTAGAGACGATATGCTTTGGAGGTATTTGAATATCCCAAGAAGATACACTTACGACTTCTTGCACCAAGTTTGTTTCTTTGTTCCTATGGTATCAAGGCATAATAGGTGGAACCAAAGACCCTGAGATGCTTTATCGAAGGAATGTGGCCATACCACATTTCAATGGAGTCTTGTTTCTAATAGCATTAGATGGACATATATTCTTTACATACATAGCACATAGAATTGCATCAGCCCAAAACATCAATTTTACATTCTTGAAAAACATCATGGAACGTACCATATTTAAGATTGTCATGTTCATTCTTTTAGCTACTTCGTTCTGTTGGGGATTATAAGGCACAATTGTTTGATGTTTGATCCTATGTTGGCGAAGATGGTTTTCAAATTCATTTGAAGTGTATTCTTTTCCATTATCAGTGTGAATAGAGCCAATATGAGATTGTGCATAATTTTCAATCCATGTATGAAAGTTCTTGAATGTTTGGAAAGCATAAGATTTGTTTTTCAATAAATAAACCCAACACATTCTGGCGTAGTCATCAATAAATGTCATCATATATTTATTTCCATTTGCAGAAGGAACATGCATTGGACCACATAAATCTGAATGAATGAGTTCAAGTTTTCTATGTGCTTTGGGATGTGAATCATGAAAAGACTGTTTGCTATGCTTTCCTAGAATACAAGCATCGCATTACTTAAGTTTCCTAGGAATTGTAGGTAAACCAGTAACACCATTTTTCTTCAACAAGCGAAGGCTGCCATAGTTCAAGTGTCCAAATCTAGCATGCCATAAAAGACTTGATGGAAATGTACCTTCATCATAATGAGAATTGTATGAGAAATTTTGTGCACGAGCAGAGGTACCTTGCAGCTTCAAAAGTCTTTCTTCTTCTATCCCTGTCATGACAAGTGAGTGATCTGATGCTTTTCTGAACTCAACCTTGACATCAAACATATGAATGGAGTGTCCTCGCTGGCGGATGTGGACCAAGGACAACAAGTTTCTCCTTAGTTGTGGGAGATATAAAACATCACGCAGAAGAAAGTCTGGAAGGCAGGCAATTTAATCCTGATTGTGCCAAGCCTTGATGGCTTGAGTTTTGATTTGTTTGCAAAGTATACTGCTCCATCAACATTGTCAGTAAATTCTTCAAAAAAATCTCGGTGGCAAGTTGCTCTTGAATCAAGCAACCAATCATTTTTCCAAGAAGCAAGTGAAGCATTAAACAAGTCTTCAATTACTCCAATATTACAATGTGCCACAACATAGTGAGCGGATTTAGGTGCTTTACCTTTCTCTTTGTCATTGGTTTTACCTTTGGCTTGATTTCTTTCCTGCTCAATTCTGTCCCAAGGCAACTTACATGTAGATGCATCATGTCCATCTCTATTGCAACGTATGTAATGAAGATCAGACTTTTCTCCTTGAGAGTGTCTCCCCCCTGCCTCTGAAATTTCTTCTTCCTCTTCCTCTTCAACCACCTCTTCCTCTAGAAGAATCTTGAGCATGATTCTTCTCTCTATGTGCAAGATACACAGTTTCTTCAGAAAACTGAGGAGCTGTCTTCTTCCCAAAAGCTTTCTCTCTCTCAACATATTTCTTCACAAGGGAGTCCAAGGTAATCTTTTTGAGGTTTCCATTTCCTTGCAATGACTCAAGATAATTTAAATAAGTGCGATAAAGTTCCTTGACAAAAGCTATAAGAGGAATGTCTAGTTGAACATCAAAGGTTTTGATATCATGCATAATAAATCTTACTTCTGATGCTAAAGCAAGAGGAACATCATTTTTCAATTCAAGACTGAACAATTTAATCCTCAATTGGACAACTTCAAGTTCAGAGTGTGAGTCATAGAGTTCCTTCAACTTCTGTAAGGCTTCAAAAGCATTTGAAAATGGTGAAACATGGCGACTCACCTCTTCATTTACAGACGCCGCAATCAAGGCATAGGCCTTCCTGTTTTTGTTTTCCCAAATGGCAATCTCCTTATTTGAGGTGGGCTTTGCAGGTTCATTATCTCCTCCTACACAAACTCCTTTCGACAACTCATTGAAAATGAACGTGTTTTATCTTCCACGACTATTCTGGAGCGGGGTGTATATGTGGGGGAGGTATTAATGGGACAACGTGGAGGCATAGAAATTAATAGGACAACTTGGAGGTGATAGCGCAACAATTAATACAACAGTCAATCGTAATATGACACAATGACTGGGGAGGTGGAAACAAAAATGCCGGATTTTCAACGCATTTGATGAAACGTATTCAAAGGGGGCTGGTGAGAGGAATCTTGCTGAAGGTTCAAGAGGTGTATACCGTACGTTATTGTAACGGGGACTGGGAGGCGTATACCATATGTTGTATGACTGTTGCGGGTGTATGAATGGGTGCCCACCGCACCAACGTAATCCACTGGGAGTGCTAGCCGCTATTACCTGTGATATGGAGGCAACATTTAACCAAGGCGGAGGGGTGGAGTTATATGAGATGAAAAGGCTGATTAGGTTAATGTGCAACGTTACACCTATTATTCAACACAGTAATATACAGTGGTATGGGAGCGTGGTTCACTGTAATATGAGCGCGAGAGCAAGCGTGGTTCACTGTGTATGAGCGCGGGAGCAAGCGTGGTATGGGAGCGTGGTTCACTATGTATGAGTGCGGGAGCAAGTGTGGTATGGTTAAGTGGAGCTGTATTAACAACCACAACTGTATTAACACTGTAACTGTATTAACACCGGAACTGTATTAACCACAACTATATTAACACTCGCAGATAATATGTGAAAAAACGTGAATGGGAATGGAGTTGGGTAGTATGGGCGGTGTAACACAATACCCATAACCATGAACCAACACATAGTCATGCTAACAACATAGTGCTACCAACGACACAGTGCACAGTCTAAAAAAGAGGAGTTGGCATACCATTCACCTTGATATATCAATGAGCTCGACAGAATACCAACAGATATACCAGACAACTCCTTCGGCTTCAATGCACTAGCGTTTAATCTTTCACAGCTTTCACGCAGAGATTTGGGACATTAGGGTTATGCATTGCAGGACAAATTTTCTGTCAAAGGAGAGGGGCAGAGGACATACTGCAAAAAAATGGCAGAAGGGAGTTACAATGGCAGAAAGGGATGCCAAAAATGGAGCTGGCTCTGATACCATGTCAGGCTAGGAGGTAACTCCTCAAAATGTATTGTGTTTCTTCATTAAGATTGCTCATGGATATATACGAGGAGGGAGAGACTCTTGGGCTTCACCTCCCAGTGTCTCTTCATATTTCTATTCTCCATTAGTTACTATTTACATTATTTAGTATTTACAAATATTCATCCAATCCCAATGATTAGGTGTCAACAATAAGTGTTTCTAGTGACTTTTCATAAGAATGGTGTGAAAGAGTGACATCAGTTGGTCAAAAATGGGGTTTTATGTGGGGTCAAAAAGGAGGAAGATTGGCAGTAAAACATGTCAATCTCGAGCCCTGACAGTCCTCTTTCTCCCCCTGTAGATGGAGATACCAATCCCATCCTAGGTATGCCCCTTTATGCAAGTTACGTTGCTGAAGCATGTCCAACCTATTAGTTTTTATTCTCTTCCCAATTATTAGAAGTGGGTAGGAGCATATTAGATGACTATAAGCTTTACATATTGGCATCCAAATAGAATGTTTATGTCTCCAGATCAAAGTCACCAGACTCAAAAACTGCAAAAACTTGGTGAGGCAAAAGAACCAAGAGTTTAAATTTGATCAGGAGTGGTCTTTGCTTGCACTCCCATTTTGTGTTGGTACTGATGTCCTTAGCAGTCCCTTTGACCTATTTGTGGTCACTTATCAGACGTTAATAAAATTATCTTATCTTGATTGTTATCTCATCTCATCAATCCATGGATTCCTCCTTCCTGTACCAGCAGCCACTTGACTTCTTGATAAAACTCCTCATGTAACAGACCCACTAGTGTTCAGGGTGATAGTTTTTTGAAGACCTCATTCCCAACTCCGTCTCAACATGATCACCTGTCTACCCTATAGGTACCAAAGTGTCACTGACTGAAAGGCCACCCTTAGGCTTAGGAGAAATCTTCATTCATAAATCCTCTACAAATCCTAACCCTAAACATTCCTGCAAAGATAAACGCTCCCCTATTCACCACTCCATTTCCATTTTCTATCTATATAGTCTATATATTGATCTGTTGTTTCCCTGTTTACTGAATTTTTCTCAAACATGTTCTTTTTCCAAAAATGATACCTATCTCTCTGCTCTGGCGGTACATGGCACAATATTCCATGCACAGACCTTAAGCATAAAGTCGGGAGAACAAAGTCCACCTGAAAGCTGATGCCACACAGGACTGTAGACCCTTTAAAATATCAAGAAACATGAGCTTAGTTCCATAGTGAGTAAACAGATTATTAAATGCTATCTGCTGAGGTTGTCCATTCTCTCTTACATCCATCTCCCCTCCTATCATACATCTGTATCTAGATATGTTGGTTTCCCATTTTACTGAAATTTTGAATGTGCCATCCCTGAAACCTGTTATGTTTCCAAAAATCGTACTTATCTCTCCACTCCAGGGTACATTGCACAATATTCCATGTACAAAGCTGGGGCATAAAATCAGAAGAACAGAGTCTACCTGAAAGTTGATGCCATACAGGACTGTATATCCTTTGAAGTATCAAGAAACCATGAACTTAGTTGCATAAGTAAATTTTATCAGCTAAGGGTGTTCCTTTTCTTTTGTCCAAAATGAGACCACACCAGTAAGTTCCATGGAGGTCAGGATTCCTGTAAAGCCTGCACTATCCTTTCACATGAAATGAATGGAAAAGCCCTAAACCTATGCATGCACTATCTCTTCACATGAAGTGAATGAAAAACCCTAAACCTATGGTGTCAGGCAAGAGCTTTGGCATTTAATAGAGGGGAGTTAAAGGTGTCTTCTCCTTGACTTGGGCAAAAAAGCCTGGATATTGCTTTTACTGGTTGGTTGTCTTGTTCTTCGTTCTCATTGATTGTGAAATCACAAAATTTATTGTTTACAGGAACTATGCATGCAATTCTGGGGTTATATGTTGATGCAGTATGTTTTTGGGACATTTTGATTTCAGGTTCCTGTACGGACAAACTCAGCACCTCCTAATTTTGAGGAGCAGAAAAGTGATCAGGTGTGTCAGAATGGTACAGGATTTGGTTTGTTTTAGATTTGGTATTCCTTTTCCAATGTTAATATGCATTTTTATAGGCACGCTTTGGGGCTGCTGACGCCACATCTATTCCTAAAGCACCAAAGGTTTTTTCTGGGTCAAAGAATTGGCCGCAGGTGTGTCGACTTTTCTTGTTTTTCTTTTCTTATTTTTTATTATTATTGTTCTCTTCTATTGGAAAGTATATGTTTTATCATTTGGGCTTTTGTTTCCTGTTTGATTCCAGCAAGATCGAGTGGTTTCAAAGCAAGCTGCCAGTACATTAGATCCAGCAGTTGAAGTAAACAAAAGCTCACAAGGGGCTAGGGGTGGGCTTCCTGTGGCTCACAAAGTACAGCCTTCTGTTGCTCCAAGGCATGGTGTTGGTTCATCGATGTCATATCCCCAGATTTATGCACCAAGTTCACAAATCCAATCGCAGGCTGTGGCTTCTCAACCGACACCATTGCAGTTTCAGTTTCAGATGACACCTGCAATGCAAGGTCAAGTCCAGCGGCAAGTATTTAGTATGCAGAGTCTGCAACCAGATGCGTTTCAGTTGCCGCAAGGGATGGTGCATCAATTGCAAGGGTTAACTTTTCCACAACCTATATGTTCGGCTCCTTCGCATGCCATGCCTCAACAAGTGAATTCTATGACCTCTCATATACCATCACAACAGTTTTCTCCTATGCCTTTTTGTGTTTCAATGGGAACACATCTTCCAACATATATGCCACAACCAGCTAATCAATATATTCCTCAACGTAGCAGCACAACTGTTAAGATAACTCATCCAGAGACTCATGAAGAGTTGAAATTTGGTCCAAAGGGCACAAAGCTGGATTCACAGACAGATACTTCGACAGTCAAACTAACTTCTGACACTAATACTTTGTCAGGAAGATCTTCAGCTTATAAACCACAATCAAGTCCACCTGTGGCTTTCGGCAGTCCTCACAAAGTGAATTCCAACTCAGCGATGCCGACAGGATCATTTGGCCACTCAATTAATTTACGTCAGCAATCAAATACGTCAGTTTTAGTGGCAGACGTATCATCATTAAATGCTACTTCTGTGAGGTCTGATCCTGTACATACATCTTCAGGTAAAAATTTGTCAAATATGATCCAGTCTGGTGTGACGCTAGATCTATCAAAACCTTGTGCTAAGGCTGAAGAAACTAGCCTTATTTCAATGGAGGTTTCACAAATGAAATCTTCTTCTTCAACATCATCTACCACTCAGACAATTTATGGATCAACTCCTTCAGCTGTTTCAGCGGCTGTCAGCAGAGATATTTCTGTTTCACAATCCACTCCTGTAACTGAACTGTCAGCTGCAAAAAAGTCTGATGCTACAGTTAAGAATTTGCCAACTGTCATGCCTACCGCAGAAACAATTATTCCTGAAGAAAATATTATTTCAAATTCTGCTGTTTCTGCCTCTGGTTTGGAACAAAATATTTCTTTTTGTGAAAAGCGAAATAGTGAAGGCATAAAGTCAGTAGGTCTTTCAACAAAGGAAAATATGAGAAAGCTAACTAAATCTGAGCAGAGACATAAAAAACAGCAGCTGCAGCAACAGGCACCATCAACTGTTACCCTGCATCTGAGCCCTAAGGAACATGTTGAATTTAAAGGGGAGAGTGTCCCAGAGGTATCCCTCAGTAGTCTTGGTCATTGTAATGGGAAGACAGAGAAATCTTTGTCTGATCACATTTCATCACCTACCTCAATGGCTACATCAAGTTTATCCCCACAGAAGACACTCAAAACCCTAAGCTGCAGTGCACAGAAGGCTTCATCTACAGTAGCTAAAGTTGATGATATGAATGTCTCCTCAGGGGCTACTGCTGAGCTGGTCAGGAAGGCTTTAGTAAAGATCTTACCTTTGCCATTGTCTGAACATGGTTCTGTAGTCTGTCCGTCCAGTTTGATTAGCGATTCCTCAAAGACATGCGAAATATTCGCAACAAAACAGTCATCAGGACAGAAAGCGAATCATATGGCAATTCCATCCTTGCAGAAGAATGGAACTTCAGAGCCTATGAGTGACATCTCAGTCAAGGAGATATGCATGGGGATGTCTGTATTGGTGGCAGATTCAAGGACTGCAACTGAATTTGCCAGTGGGGATGAGCCTTTGTATTCAAATTCAGTGGGTCCTCTATTTAATGGGGAGGACACCCTGGAAGCATCCCTCAATGAACATGACGTCACTGATTCGGAAGCTGATAAATGTTTTTCCAGTAACATGTCATTACCTATGTCGATGATGAGTTCAAGTTTAGTACCACAAGAAACCATAACTTGCAGTGTAGAGAATGTCTCATCTGATTTGAACAAAGTTGAAGATACAAATGCTTACTCAGTGGTTACGTCTGTGTTGGCCAGGAAGCCTTTAGGGAAGATTTCACAATTGTCTTATGGGGATCGGGATTTTGATGAGTCTCAATCCAGTTTAAGTAATGCTTCCTTAAAGGATATCGAAATATCTCCAGCAAAGCAAATGCCAAGAGAGAGATCAGATAACGCAATCGCTCCATCTTTACTGGCAACTGGAGCTACAAAACCTGTTGCTTCTGCAACAAGTGTGGATACAAGCACAGGGACTCCAATATCTCAGGGTGATTCAAGTCATTTGACCAAATATGCCGGTGCAGGTGGGCCTCCTTACTCAGAGACAGTGGGTCCTATGTTCGATGGTATAATAGAAGCTCCAGGACCAAAGGAAGAAATTGAAGTTAATGGTGTTAAAGTAATAAGTGAGGGAGTAGATATGAGATTGGGCAATATGTTTGATGTTTCAGAAACATCAATATCTCTCCCATCCATTCAGCCAAATATGGAACCAGATCCATGTTTTAGAGATATGACATTGCAAAACATTGAATCAGCAAAAAACAATGAAATAGTAAGCCTCAGTAAAGATTCTATTGAGGATATACATAGAGGCAGTGAAGATTCTCAAATGATTGAGCAGGTGGTTCCATGGCATAAATATGAAAACAAGTCTGTTCCCCACACTATGTCAACAGTGACAGGTGTGTCTAAAAGCAACATAAACAATGAAATGGCCGAAGATTTTGTCAATTCAGAGTCTATTATTACAAATGAGCAGAAATCTCCTGAAATGGAGCAAGAAAATTCTAAGATGAACCATAGCAGTTTAGAATTTCAACAGTTAGCACACACAGCTGGGATGTCAGTTAGCAAAGGGGGTCAAAGTAAAGAAAGAGAGGGTGAAGATTTACCTCTTACCTTGGAAACACCGGTTTGCAGTGAATCATCTGAACAGGGATGGATTTCTGAGGGTCCTGTAGTGACACAAGCTGTGGCTGCTTTAGAGGGACGTGATTCTGCAGATTTGCTATCTAATGATAAAGTCTTAGATTCTAACTTATCTCTTAGTCATGGAAAGGGAAAGGAAAGTGGCGATTTTGTTTCTCGTCTGGGGGAATGTAGTACTGACCTTGTAAACTTGTCTGGTATCCAAATCGAGATAGCATCCACATCAGTGGACAGTAGTGCAGAAACAATGGCCATTCATCATCAGAAATATTCCTTACCTGTTGAAGTAGAAGTCAAGATAGATTCATTAAACGAAGTGACAGAAGAGGACAATAAAAATCTCTGTTTCCCTGCTTCTTCTAAAGTATCATATGCTACTGACGCTGCTAAGACAGGTAGCAATAAAAAGAAGAAAAAGAAGGAATATCTCAGTAAAGCAGATGCTGCTGCTCCAACTGGTGACTTGTATAATGCATATAAGGCTCCAGAAGAAAGGCAGGAAAATGTCGATGCTCAAGAAGCGTTAGCAGTAGTTCCTAGTGTTGATACAAAACAGCTCACTTTGAATAAGTCTGAGAATCAAGAACTAAAAGATCTGGATGACTGGGAAGATGCTGCTGAACTTTCGACAGCCGTGGAAAAATTAGATGCACCAGAACTAAGAAGCTCAAGCAACAGAAAGTACAGCAGAGATTTTTTGTTGACTTTCAGAAGTCAGTTTAAAGATCTATCTTCACATGTTAAAATTCCATCAGACATGATGGAAATCCTCGCGACTCCTCAAGTGGTTGCAAGCCATGTTGGAGAGATTGAGTTGTTAAATCACAGTGGCAATTCTCACTTTGACCGTCGTGGGATTAGTGCAGGCACTATAGATGAAGACAGATGGAACAAGTCAACAGATTTGTCTGGTCGTGATAATTATATGGAAGTGGGTGTAGGTGGTCCTCCTGGTGGGTTTCGACCGGGACAAGGCTTCAGTCCTGGATTTGGAAGGAATGCACGTGGAATGCCGACTCATATGAGTGGAATCCTCTCTGGTGGACCTTTCACGCAAATGCCTTTCCCACAATCTGGGTTAGCAAGAAGTAGTGTTGATGCTGATAAATGGCAACGTGCCCCTGGATTCCAGAAGGGTTTGATTCCTCCACCTCAAACACATTCACCTGCAATTCATAAAACTGAGAACCGATATGAAGTGGGAAAAGTTTCTGATGAGGAACAGTCAAAACAAAGAAAGATAAAATCAATACTTAACAAACTAACACCTCAAAATTTTGATAGGCTTTTTGTACAGGTCAAAGAAGTAAACATTGACTCTGCACTTTGTCTTACTGGAGTGATATCTCAAATTTTTGACAAAGCCTTGACGGAGCCAACGTTTTGTGAGATGTATGCAAAATTTTGTGTTCAATTAGCTGCTGAATTGCCTGAATTCTATAAAGACAATGAAAAGGTTGTATTCAAGACAGAACTCCTGAACAAATGTCAGGAAGAATTTGAAAGGGATGAAATGGAACAGGCAGAAGCCGAGAAAAATGAAGGGGATAGTGATTTAAGGATTTCAAGGGAGGAAATAGAGGAGAAAAAGGCTGCAATGCGCCGGAGAATGCTAGGAAACATACGGTTTATAGGTGAGCTCTACAAAGAAAGGATGTTGACTGAAAGAATAATGCATGAATGCATCAAGAAATTGCTTGGAGAGTATCAAAATCCAGATACTGAGCATGTGGAAGCTCTGTGCAAACTAATGAGCACTATTGGCTGCATGATTGACCATCCAAAGGCCAAGGAGCACATTGATGCATACTTTGATAGGATGGCACAAATGTTAAAGAACCAAAATTTGCCGTCTCGACTGAAATTTATGTTGAGGGATATAATTGATCTCAGGAAGAATGGATGGCAACAAAGGAGAAAAGTTGAGGGTCCAAAGAAAATTGAGGAAGTGCATAGGGATGCTGTCCAAGAACGACAGGTACAGGGAGGACGCTTATCTCGTAATACCAATGTGGGACATCCTGGGCGGAGACTTCCCACACCTGATCGCAGCTTCCGGAGTTCTGCTGCACAACATTATTTGCCAGGCACACAAATGGGTTCATATCAACATATAGGTGGCACGAGGGGTGTACAACCCCAAGTGGCGATGCATGGTTTCAATAGCCAAGATTCCAGGTTTGCAGCGAAGGCCCATTTTGATGACAAGCCTCTGCCGATGCCTTTATCACATAGGCCGTCTGATGATAGTCGTCTGACTCTTGGCCCTCAAGGAGGACTTGGTAAGGGAATGGCAGTTAGGGAACGACCTTCAATATCTAGTGGGAACAGTAGGCAAATGAACATGGGTCCAGTGTCTGGTTACAGTTCCACAATTCCTGTTCAGGTTCTGTTTGATGAACAAGATAAAAGCCTATCAAGAATTCATGGTGCAGAAAATCCTTTACATACAAAGCCAGTGACCCAGGAGAAGAATTCTTTTGATCATGAAAGAAAGGATTTTAGGAACACATATCCCTCTATTTGTAAAGGTGGAATGGCAACAAGCCGTGAATTTCAATTACATGGATGCTCTTCTCAGGGAGTTCCAAAAGCTTCTTCTGCAGGCATGCAAGTTTGTGAGGATCAGCTTACCAAAATGTCTTCCATGGCAATTAAGGAATTTTACAGGTATGTTGTTCCAGGAAAGCAGTTCTTTTGTGCATTTGTTTTCTTTGACTTTAGATGTTGATGATGGCTGACTGACATTTGCATGCCTGTTTTTCAGTATAAGAGACATGAAAGAAGCTGCTATGTGTGTAGAAGACCTTAAGTCGCCATGGTTCCATCCAACTATGGTGTCAAGTTGGTTGATAGATTCTTTTGACAGGAAAGATGCTGAGAGAGATGCCCTGGCAGATCTACTTATATATTTATGCAAAACTGAATCTTGTTCACTCGATCATGAACAACTTCAAAATGGGTAGGTGTAGATTTGAATTTGTTGATTGAAAGGGGACGAGTATGGGTTCATTTTAGCTCGACTTTACTCTTAAAAGTAACAATTTGAATTGATTGAAAAAGGGGCAAGTATGGGTTCATTGAATTTAGTTTTAAAGTTAACCACCTTTAACTTTTAGATTATAAGCAATGTGGTCTCTTGTTTTGTAGCTTGAAGATAGTCTTATCATCAATGGAGGATACTGTTGTTGATGCACCTAGGGCCCCTGAATTTCTTGGTAGCATTCTGGGAAAATTGGTTGCTGTGGGTGAATTCTCTATAGATGAGATTGCCAGGGCCATTAAAGGAGGAGGTGTAGAGCCAGGAAGTTTATTGGAAACAGCTATTGGTCTTGATATCCTTGGCACTGTTCTGGATGTCACAAGAAGAGAAAATGGGGAATCTGCATTATCTGCTATTTATAGAACATCAGGGGTGTCTTTGGAAGACTTTATGCCTTCTGGTGAGAATTCTGTTAACTTTGAAGTTTTTCTTGAGAAGAAAAAAATTCAATGTTTGTATCCACCTAGCTTTAGCAGACAAGTATAATTTTACAATAGCTCATCACAATGTTTTTTTTATTCTTTTTTTCCTTACCAAGATTGCATGCTTGTTTATCAGCTTCCTGACACATCTGAAAGGTAAATAGCTGGCCTTTGATAAATGCGTTCTGAGCATATCAGCATTAAGAGTTTATCTTTTCTGTACATTTTAGGTTTAAACTTACGATGGTATATGGAAATTTCTCTGTAGACACTAGTGTATGGAAATTTCTGTCTAGACACTAGTGTATCATCAAATCCCTAAAGCCTACCATTCCTAAAGAAACAAACAAATGCTTGCCAAGTAACAAGCTAATACAGAAATCAATGTGGCTGCTTGTGAAATTCTCGAGCAGATGTTTGGCTAGTCTTATTCCCTTTCTAGCTTTTCTTATTCATGCATATTATAGCATCTATCACATGGAAATATAAATAGGAAGATGCTTAACATGTATATAACTACATTGGTGTCCCTGACACTGTTTGCTCACAGCTCCACATCTAGGTTGGTTGTCTTCCTTGAGTAGTGAATTATATCCCTTGTGGGTTTACTCACAATGAAGTTTAGCTCCTTTTGTTTTTCTCACTACACATATTGGTAAGCTTAGAAGTTGGCTTGTACAATGAGAAACTAGCGTCAGCATCTTTACTTTTCAACTTCTAAGTTTTGACTAATTGGCATGCACCTAAGAAATTTGATCCCTTTCGGTGCTTGCCTTCTTAAGTTCTATTCTATGTTCACTTTGTATATGCATAGAAGAGATCATAATCCTTAATTACCCTATTATGAAGAAGGATATGATTAGGCTGTTATGGAAATGCTACAACGTCCAGCTTCTATTAAAATCTTGTTGTCTTTGAATGGAAGTTTTGCTTTTCAGTAACCATGATAGTTTACTGGTATGGTTTTATGATTTCTATACAGAGGTACTTATGAATTGAATTTAGAAGTATATGGTTTTTTAATTCCTTATCTTCTGTTCACTGCTGTAGGTAAGATACTCCTGTCATGAACGAGTTATAACATATTTAATGAGTCAAGCCTTGAATTATGCACAAATTTTTTATAGAGATCCAGCACAATATCGAGTACTGAGTACTTTACTGTAATTGTTTATATCTAGAGCGGGACAAGGAATGATCTAACCCGGCATAATAAATTACAAACTTTTAGTAATCCAAGTTGTAATTGTTATGATTAAATAAGGAAAATGGGAATATCAACTGAAAATATTTACCAGAAATGATAGTTTAATACTGTAGAAATACCCTTCTAGGTAGAAGTTTTTCCATATTTAAATGATCAAAACACTAGTAGGCATTCTGTGATCGAGGCTCCAGAAAACATATAAAGGGATTTAATTGTTAATTTTTCAATGTTCCATGCTGTAACAATCACTTTAACAAATCCTTCTTTCAGTAGCAATTACTTTTTCAATTTTATTTCAATCACCCAATAACAGTAAACAATTGTAGATAGAACAGTAAACACTATGCACAATAGAAGACAACCAAGTTCAATGATACAAAGATTTAGGTCAAAGACCAGGGAAAAAACCCACAAGGGGGAAAACCCGACCAGGTTCTTCTATTAGATGTTCAACAGAGATACATAGTCCAACTAGACAAAGGTCAAATTCTTGACTTTTCAAGTCAACCAATCCAATATCCAATAAAAATGAGACAAAAGTAAAATCTGATCAAATATCAATTCTGCAACTTTTCAGTTCAGTCAAAGTCAAAGTCATCAGCAGTCAACACAGCCCTAACCAGTCCAAAGTCAATGGTTAAAACAGCTCCCAAAATTTTGGTCAACCTGTCAAAAAATGTGGCCTCTTTTTGTCAGTCAAACTTGGTCAAAGCAGTACAAGAATTCTGCCCACAAATCAGTCAAAGTCAACAGTTTGACCAGCAGAAACCCTAGCCTCAGATATGCGGTCAAAGATGGTTAAAGTGCCCAGAATATTTCGGTCAACAGATCAGTCAATGAGGCCTTCCAAAATAGATTCGAAAATTTTGGCAAACCAAGTCAAATCATTCAAAGTCAATGTTGGTCAAAGGAGGCTGAAAATCAGAAAGCAATGCAGTCAACAAAAATGCGTTCTCTCTCCTTCACATGTGTGAACTTGGACCCTGCAGTTTCAGATCAGATCGAACCAAATGAAGAAGAAATGATGTGTGATGTGATGCCATCTTAGGTGTATTTATATGTGGTCTTGGGGGTCAAATTTCTCGTTTAGGCTGACTGGTACTTTTGGAGATGAATTAGGCCCACATTAAAAATAATATTTTTCCACATGCAAAAATTATTTTTTCCAAGTGCAAGTGGGGTCTCCTTGGGGTTTGCTGGGCTTCTCCAAGGAGGGAATTGCTCCCATTAGTTGCTAATTTTCAACACTCCCTCTCAACTAGGGAGGAATTTCTGACTGCATCATAAATCTCACCTCGGATGTATTTGCCTCATCATCATTGCTGCATCATATCATGTCATTGCTCATCTCTATTCATCTGCTGAACAATGATGTCTCGATCTAAAGTATAAGAATCATCATAGGGGAGATCAATTTACCACTAGGGTAAAGATCCTCTAAAACCTATATCCAATGACAATATGGGAGACCAATTTACCACCGGGGTAAAGATCCTCCAAACCCCGTGTCTGACCGGCTGATTGAACAATCCATTCAGATAATGGGGGAGATTAATTTACCACTGGGGTAAAGATTCTCCAAACCCTATGTCACCCAAATTGATCCTTAGTGATCAAGTGGCTAAGCACCATGCATCCCAATCTTAGGGAGATCAATTTACTAGACGCATTCAGCATGGGTAAAAATCCTCCAGGGCTAAGCCAACTCACTCATTGGCCAAATAAGTGGCAATCCCAACAAGCCCAACTTGTGGGTAGGATGCATGCTGGGGTATGTACTCCGTAAAGTCCCGAACTTGACTAGGAGTACCCCATGCCCCCAAGAGCTCCCAGAGCTCAGTGTTTGTGATCAGTCGTGACCCCTTCCCGAAAGGGTCACATCCACTAGTCCAATCCTCTGTTTGAAGACTGAAAATTTCCTTTCGGCAAAGCCTTTGTAAGAATTTCGACTATCTACTCATCAGTCAAGCTTTACTCATCAGTCAAAATGTGATGGAGCCTTACTGCTCCTCTGCACCATGTCCTAGATATAGTGATATCTGATCTCAATGTGCTTGGACCTGTCGTGAAATACGAGATTCTTTGAAAGTTGGATCCTACTCTTGTTGTCACATAATATCACAATCGTATCCATTACTTGCTCAAACAATTATCCAAAAAGCTTCCTCAACCATACTGCCTCAGAGCTAGCCATGTTAGCAGTGATGTACTCAGCTTGGGCCGTATTAAGGGCAACAAACTTCTGCTTCCTGATCATCCAAGATATCATCACAGACCTCTGTTGAAGAATCTAGGGCAATGAGGTATAGTAGGATTCTTCTAGACTTGATAACAATTTGTGAAGCTCTTTTACAATTTATCTTGTTAGCTTAATCTTCTTCTCTTCTTATTAATGCATGTGTATTTACTTCATCAAACTGCTACCAAAAACATAAGAACAAGAACACAAGATGTTGGCTCTCTGCCATGGCAAAACCTCTCTCTCTTAGAGAGGAAAACCCTTTCGTAATTTCTCTTATTGAAGCTTCTTGTTAATCAATGCCAAACCCTAGACCCTTGACAAAAATATCCTCCAAGCATAAGTCAAGTCCTTCCTCCTTTCACTTCGTTTCCCCGACACTTTGTCTTTCTGTTTTGGACACTTCGTCCTCCTCCTTCCGACACTTTGTTCTTCTTTCAACTTGTTGATAGTCCTTAGTACACTAGCTCTAGAAGAGACTCCAATCTTTGATCCTTAGTGAGATCCTTCACCAAGAGGATACCTTCTTTCTCTTGACCCAATTGAGCTTCTTCTTGATGTATAGTGCAGACTTGATATAGTAGTACTGCAGCCCTAGTTTCTCACACGTGTGGGAGGTTTCCCTTATGCTTTTAGCTCCTTTCTCCTTCACTTGAGAGACCCTCTTCTTCACTTGAGTAGGAGGCCTTATAGGCCTAAGTTACTAGCCCAAACAAGGAGGAATATGTAACTGTGATCTTGCTACTGTTATATCTGCAGACTGCCCTTCTTTTCTTGCACGTGTGACTGCTTTTCTTCCTTAGAACAACCCTATAAAATTCGGTTTGTGTCTCTCCTTCTTCGCTGCACTAGAGGCTCCTTGTACTTCGACTTTCTTCACCCTTTCTCAATCTTTCTTCTTCGCTGATTTCAGAGGTAGATTGCCTTTTTCGTTGGAGGAGTGGAAAAACCTCTATATATAGAGGATTGTCCCTCCTTTAGGCCGACTTGACTTTTCTTGCTTTGGAATTGCTTCTTTGATGATGTCGTTGCATGGAGAGGACTTGACTTTGATTGGAGGGATATCTTTTGACTCTTATACAAATATATACATGGTGTAACATGCCCTTAAGGGTCTTCAACATTTTCTTTTGACTCTTTGACTTACCTATAGCACTTTGACATGTGCTAGACCTATTTCAATGAGCAAGAAACGCATTGATAAATATAACAAAAATAATATTTCTTTTCTTAAATAAATACAAATATCAAAAGTACATTTATGAACACTAAACCTAGTTACATTTTCTTCAACAACGTCAGGCTAAAACAACATCTTGATGTGCTCTTCCTATCAAAAACATTTCCGGCCCAATCAACATTAGTCTATCCATGAAGTCTCATGTCTCTGGAAGTATATCTCAATCCAAGATTGATAGTTCCATGTGGGTATCTTAGCGCATGCTTAGCAATGACCCAGTGTCCATGTAGTGAGCCCACCATAAATTGACTCAGGGTGTTGACAACAAAACAAATGTCCAGTCTAGTGTTCATTAAGAACATCAGTTCCCTAATCAATTGCCAGTACCCAAAAGGATTTGATAGATCAGGTCCCGCAACTTCACCATGTAACTTCTTAAAATTCATCTCCATTGGTGTGGCCATGGACTTGCATTCTACCATTCCAAATATTCCCAACAACTTGACAACATATTTCCCTCGAGAAAGGAATATTTCGCCAGGTCCCTGCCACACCTTTAAGCCCAGGAAGTAGTGCATCAAACCAAGGTATTTCATCTCAAACTCAGAGGTCAACTCCCTCTTATACTAGAAAATAAGAGCTTCTCTACCTGTCAAGAATAAATCATCAACATAAAATACCAAAATCAGGGGCATATCTTGGACCACTTTGAAGTAGAGATTTAGATCAACATTGCTTCTAGTAAATCCAAGCTTCATCACGTAGCCATCAATGCGGGCATACCAAGCCCTTGGAGCTTTTTTCAACCTGCATACATGTGTCCGCTTGTCATGCTCCTCAAAGCCTTGTGGTTGCTCCAAGTATATCCCTTCCTTGAGAATGCCAGGTAGAAATGTGGTCTTAACATCCATTTGATGAAGTGACCATCCCTGGGTAGCAACAAGAGAAACGATAGATCAGATGGTAGTATATCGGGCAACAGGTGCTAAAATCTTGTCATAGACTTTTCCCTCTTTCTTGGAGTATCCTCTAGCCATGAATGTCACTTTGTACTTCTCAATACTTCCATTCACACCATGCATAATTTTGTATATCCATTTAGAAGTCACAATAGACTTTCTTTCAGGTCTCAGAACCACTTCCCACACATCATTTTTCATGATGGACTCATATTCTTCGGCCAAATCATCCTTCCATACTTGCTCTTTCACTACTTCAAAGGTGCATGGTTCAACTTGTATAATGTTGCTCGTAGCTGCAACGTATCATTGATATCGGCATGGCTTCTTGCTTTCCTTGAAGGTTCCTCTTGCAACAACATGTCTCTCAACAACCTGTAAAGTATCACGAAGCCATAATGATCTCTTCCTAGCGGGAGGATTACACAGAGGGGGATCCACAGGGTCCATGGGTTCCATAGGATCATCGACAAGATCAAGCTCAAGCATAAGTGATTCTTCTTGTACACCCATGGCATTGTCCTTTCTCTCAATATTGGCAGAGGGAGGAGTGTCCAACTTAGGGCTTTACACCTGTGAATGCTTTAGAATTTTCACAATAACCAACAAAAGTACCTTTTTCTCTTGAATCTTTCAGCTTGGTCCTCTTCTATTTCAGCACATGAAAGTAGACGGGGCAACCAAAGATTTTCAAGTGTCCAACTTAGGGCTTTACACCTTTGAAAGCTTCTTCAGGAGTCTTTTCACCCAAGGCTTGATGAGGAGTCCTATTTTGAACATAGACAACAATGTTAGCAACTTCTCCATACAGAAATTTTGGCAGCTTTTGATCATGCAACATGGCTCTGGAAACTTCCATCGTAGTCCTGTACGATGGTCACCTTCTTGATTCCAGCCTTCTTGAAAAAGTCAATGAATTCATTTGAAGTGAATTCTCCTCCATTGTCAGACTTGAAAATTTTGATCTTCTTTCTTGTTTGATTTTCCACCAGTGCCTTGAAGTCCTTGAACATGTCAAATGCTTGGTCCTTCTTCAAGAAGAAAATCCATGTCTTGTGGGAGAAGTCATCCACAAAGATTATATAGTACAAGTAGCCACCAAGAGAAGTCACTGGCATGGGTACACAGATCAAAATGTATAAGTTGAAGTATCCCATTGGTCCTGCTTCTACTTGAAGCGAATGATCCCTTCACATCCCTTGCACAAGCACATCCCTAATAAACTCCATTATGATCTACTTGAATGTCAGGCATTCTGGAAACCATCTTTCTTACCTTAGACGAGGCTGCATAGTGAAGTTGAGCAAATCTTCGGTGCCACAACTCACATTGATGAGAATCATTAGGAATCAAGGCTTGCATAGGGCTCCCACAAACTTTATATAGGCCTTCATTTCTAGTCCCAAGTGTGAAGACATCTCTCATAGTAGTTCTTCTTGGTCAAGCAAGGACGTTCCCATTAATGAATGCAACCTTGAAGCCTTTGTCTTCCATGGCAGAAATTGAGACAAGGTTCTTGTTCAATCCAGACATCTATAGGACATCATGTAGATGTATGATTTGACCATAGTTCAAATGAAAGGAAGCAAATCCAAATCCCTTCACAGGATATGTAGAATAGTCCCCAAGTATTATCTTCAAATTAGACTCCCTCTCAACCAAATTTGAGAGGACTTCTCTATAGCCAATGAAATGTCTGGGAGCCCCACTATCCACCAACCAGCTATCAAAAGAGTCCGGAGGATATGAATTACAAAGAGCAGAAACAAGAAAGTTTTCAAATTGAGTTTCGGTTGCATTATTATCAGACCTTGGGTTCCTTGATCTCTTGGGAGGACGATGAGTTTCTTCTCGGGCAGGGGGTTCCTCCTCTCTTCCTTCTTAGATTGTAGTTGTTCTTGGGAGCACTTCGTTTTTTTCGGACAATCTCGGGCATAGTGACCATGCTTGTGACAATTGTAGCATTGGATGTTGGACATGTCCTTGAATCCTCTATTGTTGTTCTTGGATCCTTGACCTTGCTTCCTTGACTTCCAATTTGAGGGCCTTCCTTTCTCTTTCTTCTTCTTGGCTTGAGCAGCAAATGCAATAGGTTCTCCTTCTTCATGCTTTTGAATTCTTCCTCTAGAGATCATCCTGGTCTCTTCTTGAGTGCACTTGCTTAAGAGCTCATCAAATGTGGGAAACCTGTCATTGTTGCTAATGGTTGTGATAAATGTCTCTCAAATCATAGGAAGACCTCTAGGGCAATCAACACCAACTCTCTATCAGATACAATCTCTCCAACAGTCAAAAGTTGATCCTTGAGTTGAGATATTCTCATGAAGTATGCTTGAATGGTCTCACCCTTGTTCATCTTGATGTCCTTGAGTTGATTCTTCAAAGCAAGAATTTGGTTCAAGTTGTTGACTTCATACATCCCAATCAACTTATCATATATTTCCTTGGACTTCTTCAATTTTGAAACATAAGTGATCAAATGATCTCTCAAAGAATCAATAATGATTTTCTTAGCTTTGATCTCACCTTTCTTGTACTTGGACTTGGCAGCAACAGTTGCACTTTCTGGAGGCTCAGGTACCTTCCCTTCAACATATTCCATGACATCATTCTCTTCCAAAGTCAGATCTAGCCTAGCCCTCCATGGAGCAAATTTTGATGAGTCATTCAACTTCTCCTCAATCTTGAAGTATGAGGTAGACATCTTGACAAAGTCAAATGAACTTCAATAGCAGATAAGATCTCTTCAAAGGGGTGATTGCTCGTCTCCTCCGGCTTGTCTTCACCTTAGCTCTGAAACCATGTTAATTTTTCAATGTTCTGTCTCCTTGGGCTTGTCTTCACCTTAGCTCTGAAACCATGTTAATTTTTCAATGTTCTATGTTGTAACAATCACTTTATCAAATTCTTCTTTCAGTAGCAATCATTTTTTCAATTTTATTTCAATCACCCAATAACAGTAAACAATTGTAGATAGAACAGTAAACAATATGCACAATAGAAGACAACCAAGATCAATTAGGCACATAGATTTAGGTCAAGAACCAAGGAAAAATCCCACAAGAGGGAAAACCCAACCAAATTCTTCTTTTATTAGATGTTCATCCACTGTTCAACAAAGATACATAGTCCAAGTACATCCAACAACTAGTCAAAGGTCAAAGCGTCGACTTTTCAAGTCAACCAATCCAATATCCAATCAAAGATGAGACAAAAGCCAAATTTGGTCAAATATCAATTTTGCAACTTTTCAGCCCAGTCAAATTCAAAGTCAACAGCATTCAACGTAGCCCTAACGAGTCCAAGGCCAATGTTCAAAACAGCACCCAAAAGTTTGGTCCTGTCAAAGAATGTGGCCTCTTTTCATCAGTCAAACTTGGTCAAAACAGTCCAAGAATTCTGCCCACAAATCAGTCAAAGACAACAGTTTGACCTGCTGAAACCCTGGCCTTAGATCTGTGGTCAAAGATGGTCAAAGTGCCCAGGAAATTTTGGTCAACAGCTCAGTCAATGTGGCCTTCCAAGTCAAACCAAGTCAAATCACTCAGTCAATGCTGGTCAAAGGAGGCTGAAAATCAGAAAGTCAACGCAGTCAACAGAGATGTCTTCTCTCTCCTCTGCACGTGTGAACTCGGACCCTGCAATTTCAGATCAGATCGAAACAAATGAAGAAGAAATGACGTGTGATGTGATGCCATCTTAGGTGTATTTATATATGGTTTTGGGGGTCAAATTTCTCCTTTAGGCCGACTCGTACTTTGAAGATGACTTGGATCCACATTAAAAATAATATTTTTCCATGTGCGAAATTTACTTTTTCCAAGTGCAAGTGGGGTCTCCTTAGGGTTTGTTAGGCTTCTCCAAGGAGGGAATTGCTCCAGCAGCTGCCAATTTTCAACATTAATTACTCCAAGCACTATCGTGATTGTTAATTGTTAATGCATGCCAGTATGTGCATGCTTTTGAGATTTGTGTTTCATTCATATAAAGTCTGGTTGTAAAGCACACTGAAGAGGGAAGACGGTGTGATCTCTATACCCCATGGGCAAACCATTGATCCATCTTGTTCTGAATCTATTTGTATTTTTTATTTTGGGTGAGGGTAAACACTTTATTTTTGATCTGTGGGGAGCCATGAATGCCAACTCTACATTATGACAGCAAAGCCAACTTTAATGTGGGCACTATCTAACTCAACCATTTCTTTCAGTGAGAGTAAACACTTTATTTTTGATTCGTCGGGAGTTATGAACACCAACTTTGTATTATGACAGTGGAGCCAACTTTAATGTGGGCTTTGTCCAAACTTGATCAACTGGTACATATGATCAGGGTTTTATGCCCTCCATGATTTGAAGTGGAGTCATTATTGTGGTGATGCTCTATCTCAAGCACTAGGCTACAACCCAGTGGAATAATCTACTTGTGACATTTACTAGCTCATTTACTTATTTATTTATCATTTGAATTTTAAATCAACTTTCAAATGTGAGGTGCGAAACAAATCTTCTCGATAGAAATGTTGTTAGAGTCCAGAACCTGTGATCTTCATCACAATCCGTTTGACTTGCATTCACTCAGATATCAGAAGCAAGCATAACTAACTACAATTGCGGGGATGTGCGGCCTCAACCACTGGGCTACAATGCAATGGAATAATGATTATAATATACTCGTAACATTTACTAGCTCATTGTGTGTTTATTTAAGCATTTGAATTTCAAATCAACTTGCAAATACGAGGTGCAAATTAAGTTTACTTGATAGAGGTATGTTGTTGGAGTCCAAAACCTGCTATCTCCATCACAACCCTTTTGACTTTCATTCACTCGAATATCAGAAGAAATAATTAACAGCAACGATTGTATCATCGAGGTATAGATGCACGTGGCTCTTATTGCTTAATGCAATTACGTGCTAAACAAATATCCAATTTATAATAAAGCAATCAATGGAAGAGACCATATATGTAAATTGGGGGTTGGTAATTCAATGTGAAGGGCTATCTGACGTAAGTTAACAGTCTCATTGCGTTCCTACTTGATTGACAGCACATAACCAACCAATTTACAACTACGTATAAGCAAGAATTTGATACGATTCTAGGTTTGACAGGCATTTTCTGTAAAGAAATTCTTACACGTATCGAAGAGTAACACATTTAGACCTTGTACAATTGCTATCGACAGTGTGAATTCAGTACCAAATTGACAATTGTCAACTAGCAACAGGACGACAAGCCTGGAGGTAGTAACCCCACAACAATTAGCCATTAGGGCCATAACGTGAATATCAAGACTCCACTTGTATAGTTGATCAAAGACCTCGGACAGATGATATCATCACGTTCCCCAAATGGCCTTTGCCTAAGGTTAGAGTTATCTGAAATTAGCATAATGATGATGATAGCTAAAAACATATGTATTGCTTAAAATAAAATTGCAATGTGGGCTAAGTTAATAAGTTGGAAAGTAACCCTTAGCTTAGCTGTGCACTTTCATAGATATAACATCAAGGAGAAATAGTAAACCTATCTAGATAATCTGTACACTTTTCTACATATAACGTCAAGGATAAATATGAAATATATCTGAGAGAGTAAATATGCTAGAAAATGAGATCTCGGAGAATCATTTTGCATCTTTGTTGAAACTTTCCATTTCTTTAACTTTTTAAATATCTTCAGAGCATTACTTCTTTCCGAATAGGCAAGAAATCCCCCTTCCAAAAGTGCAAATTACAAGTTACTGAAGGTAATACATCCTTAGAACCCTCGGGAAAAATACATCCGTGGAGAGGGAAAATGACTCCTATGATGAATAAGATGGTGTTCTCCAGTCAAACAAATATATCCCTGGATAGAAATATCTGTTCACTCATTATATAAACATTTTTAGGAGAGTAACCCCTTTAACTAGTGGTTCACTTCTATAAGAGAACATAGTTAAGTCTCATTTGAAACATTTTATTAGATCCATGGATTATTAAATGGAAGCCAATATTATATTCATCAACTCCCTGTTCATAACGAGTGTCTTCCTAAAAATTGTTAGGTTTTGTTTTATTTGCTTTGCATCTCTCTCTACTTTTCAACATCATCGTCCTTAATGTTCATTGGAATATTTTATCCTCTCTAACTGATTTATTGATTTTCCCCATCAAAGCATCCACAATATCCTTTAGATTAGCAGTCATAGGCCATAAGATAAGCATTTTAGGACGGTCAACATGCCATTTTGCATGAGCTTGGGTGCTTTCCAAAAATATTTTTCATTTGTTTTGGACTTAAGTATTTTCTTAAGCATTTGTTAAAGAAAGGTAGTCATAGGTGCATCATCTACATTCTTAATTGTGAGGATATTATACATTAGGAGGTTATTCAAGAAAAACTTGTTCCAATGTATTATAGTCATGTGTTTTTATTTGATGGCCAAATTTTCACCCTATGCTTAGGTAATTGGACAATGCTCATTTTCTTCCATTTAATGAATTGATCTATGGATTTCACCTTATTATTTCATGATCTCTATTTAAAGAGATTAGAGGGTCACTTGTTCATCATAATGGAGAGTAGAATAGCCTTTCTTTCTTGAGCAATTATGGTTTAATTGTTGCATCGTGGATGTTTCTTGCTCAAGAGTTTGACCACACAAATCTTATTGTCTCTATTGTTGATTTGTTTGAGTTATCTCTATGGTGTTCATTATTGTAAGTTGCCCACTTGGAATTTTTAATTTTCAAATTGTGTCATAGTGCTTGAGAGGATAATTTCTTTTTTTGTTTGAAGATTGAGGTAGCTTGCTACAACTACAAGACATATTGTTCTATTTGTCCATATTCGTGCATCATGGAGAAAATGAATCATTTAATTGTGTTTTGACCGCATGTTGTGTTCAAATCTGCCTTTCATTATGTTGGAAAAGCCTTTCTTTGACTTGGATTTGAAGATTTTGTCATACTTTGTGGCCATTTGGTTTAATGAGGGGAAATGTTTCATTTTATAAAATTTTAATTTAAATATTTGGCATTCTATCCATGGGTTTTTTTGACATATTCATGGTTCCTTGACATTGGCTTATCTGGATTATTTACTATTATCTTAATACGCTTTGGGTTTTTGGTGTTACATGGGCTTTGAAGCCCACTTTTGTGGATGTCGGTTAAGCTTCCGTCTTGTGGAGTTTGAGTTTTGTTGCATTTGGCTACGAGGCTCTCACACAAATTACCACACATAGCCAACCAAAGCGTGTCACATGAACAAGATTGCCACCTCAACATTATATAGAGTGTCACATTAATGCTTTGCCATGTGTTAATGCCATGTCATGGCCTTGCGACATGTCAGTGCCTTCCATATAAGCACTTTCCAAATCAATGTGCCTAGGGAGTGATGTATGATGTCAATGCTTTTGATAGAGCACTTTTTGTTGTGATGATTGTGTTTGAAGGTGATATTCAAATAAGAATAGCTCTCTCATTTGGAGTCCATTTTTAGTTTTGTGTTTTTGGTATATATTTTTGTGCTCTATGCACTAGTGCCATTGGTTTTTGGAATTTTCATTCTTAATTTTCCTTCTTGTTTTATGAATTTTCCAAGGAACTCCTTTCAATTCCTCTTTTTTAGAATTTTGGTTTTTGGAAATTTCGTTGTTAGTTTTCCTTGTTTTCGAGTTTTTAAGGTGCTTCTCTCAATTTCTCCTTTTTAGAATTTTTAAGTGGCATATATTGGTCTCATGGGCACCTTTTTAATGTTGTTTTTTAAGAGTGCATTATTAAATCATGTACTTTGCAGTGACACGCTTAGTTTGGTGTTCATAGTGATTTGATCTATATTCCTCAATATGGCTAGTTCCAATAAAATATGTTTAAGCCAAGGTAATTATTTCTCATGGAGCTTCCATTTGGAAGCTTTGTTCAAAGGTAGCGATTGTGGAGGGTTACTTTAACAATGCAAATTACACCTTTGGATCCCTAAAAGAAGGCCAATTTGGAAAACACAAATGATGATGTGTACAAACTCATTACTATGACTAGTATGTTTTCCATCTCTAAAGATATGAAGTTTTACCTTCAAGGTATTGATAAATGAAATGAAGCTTGGACCAAGCTTTGAGTAATGGTATTTTGATTGTATTGAAGATTATATTTCAAGACTTTTTGACTTTTGCTTATAGAGTTTGGTATGAACAAATTGTATAGTACTTACTATCCTTTCTAAATTGAAACTTACTCTATTTTTTTTTTCCTTATATTCTAGGAAATGAGATTTTGGAACTACTTATAAAATGATATGTTTTGAATCATTTTGTGCTCAACAAATGTGAGAGTAGGAAATTGTTTGTAAGATTGGCCTCATTTTTATACTTACCAATAGTAAGTTTTTAGTGGTGCAATACAAACAATGTCCAAAGAACACCAACTCCAAGCAAAACCTATGGTACACAATATTTGGTAAGTGGGGACGTGTACCTAGTATGTGTGGAGACCTTTCTTACCCCCCAAAAAATTCAAAATATGAAAAGGGTTACAAAGATGGATACTGTGCCAAATATATATATATATATATATATATATATATATAATATACAAATAATTAAATTTCAAATTTTAAACTAAGCATTGTGAGTAAATGTTAAGTTTGAACAATAAAACCACGCAAACATGATGTGATAAGATTCACAATTTAACGCCAAAGCATAACCTTGTTAGACACATAATCCTCTGAGATTATGGTAAATTGCAATTAGTTGTAAATATGAAACTAGAAGGTTGCTGGGCAAACCAACAACTCACGTAGTTGGAGAACCGTTTTTGCTATGTAATAAATTTGTCATCTCATTCTTGAATGTTAAGTTGGATTTATTTGATCGATCTTCACTTTGACATGGTATCAGAGTTGAGTGCTCCTCTGCCCTCCTCTTACATGCTTTTCCATCAACCTCTATTCTCAAGATGATTGTGTGAATGGCTAAATCCCAGTGTCTGGTGAAGTCAACGAGTTGATGGCTTACACTTTGATTACATTCTACATTGAGGTGTTTTTCTTGACTCATATGCGTCATTGTCTTCAGTGTCTGTGGTAGCTTTCCTTGTTGCAACAATATATGGCTTATCAACCTTCCCTCTAGCTGCAAGTGCTATCAGGAATTGGTTTGTTCTTTTTGGCTTCGGTGAATCTCGTCTTGTTGTATTGGTCCTCTGGTAATGCTTGCAATGCTCATCTTTTGTTTGCTTTGTTCACTGCTTTCCACAATTCCGTATGATCCCCTATGAACTCTTGTTAACGGTCATTGCGTAAGGCTATTTGCATATATATCTGTTTAATCTATCAACTTCACTACGTTGATCTATATGGGTTCGACGACTGTACACTTTCTTGAAATGGGTTAGTGTTATTGTAGTTATGAAATAAAAAATAGGAGTGGCTTCGCTTATTAATGTTGATTTTTTAAGGATCTCCATATGATAACTACTTGTGATTTCTTATATTAATCTTTCTTGCATTCACACTCATAACAAAGTAATTACACAAAAGATATCGATAGTAGAAACAAAATTCCAATAGGATCATAAAGAGAACCAAACAAGAGACACAAGAATTTTACCCTTGGAAAACCCACTAGCGGAAAACAGTGGATACTGTGCCAGATATATAATATACAAATAATTAAATTTCAAATTTTAAACTAAGCATTGTGAGTAAATGTTGAGCTTGAACAATAAAACCACGCAAACGTGATGTGATAAGATTCACAATTAATGCCAAAGAATAACCTTGTTAGACACATAATCCTCCGAGATTATGGTAAATTGCAATTAGTTGTAAATATGAAACTAAAAGGTTGTTGGGCAAACCAACAACTCACGTAGTTGGAGAACCGTTCTGTGATGTAATAAATTTGTCATCTCATTCTTGAATGTTAAGTTGGATTTATTTGATCGATCTTCACTTTGACATGGTCTCAGAGTTGAGTGCTCCTCTGCCCTCCTCTTACATGCTTGTCCATCAACCTCTATTCTCAAGATGATTGTGTGAATGGCGTTATCTCAGTGTCTGCTGAAGACAACAATTTGATGGCTTACACTTTGATTACATTCTATGTTGAGGTGTCTGCCTGACTCATATGCGTCATTGTCTTAAGTGTCTGTGGTAGCTTTCCTTGTTGCAACAATATATGGCTTATCAACCTTCCCTCTAGCTGCTAGTGCTATCAGGGATTGGTTTGCTCTTTCTGGCTTAGGTGAATCTCTTGTCTTGCTGTATTGGTCCCTTGGTAATGCTTGCAATGCTCATCTCTTGTTTGCTTTGTTTACTGCTTTCCACAATTCAGTATGGTCCCTTATGAACTCTTGTTAACTATCATCGCATAAGGCTATTTGCATATGTATTTGTTTAATCTATCAACTTCACTGCGTTGATCTATATAGTTTCGATCACTGTACACTTTCTTGAAATGTGTCGGTGTTATTGTAGTTATGAAATCCTTGAAGGCTAGAATTCCACTTTTTCCCGATTATATTGGTTGGAGTTTTGGCCAAGATAAAAAAATAGGAGTGGCTTCACTTATTAATGTTGATTTTTCAAGGATCTCCATATGATAATTACTTATGATTTCTTATATTAATCTTTCTTGCATTCACACTCATCACAAAGTAATTACACAAAAGATATCGATAGTAGAAACAAAATTCCAATAGGATCATATTTAATTCTTCTAGTTAATAACAAGATCAAATTGACCAACAATATTCCAAGAGAGATTGTCCATAAGATGAGATGAAATGCAACTTGAAGATTCAGTGAAGGTCAGTCAAGTATGCTGAAATTTGGACTTGCTCCTTCCACATAAAATCTCATCCTCATCCCAGTGAAAATGCCCATAAAGATTTGTCTTGTTTGCCACACGTGTGATATCAAATGAGGATAGAGATTCATCTTCTTCTAGACAACTTCGTCCTTCTTTTCCTGGTCTCCTTCGTATGGATGATCAAATAATACTTTGTTCTATGATTGATCTGAATTGTCCAAGAGGAGGAAGTGGAATGGCATATATAAAGTGATATTGGGAGGTTGAATTGGTGTGTCCCTTCACTAGGGTCGACTTTGAAGTCAACCTTACATTTGGAGGCAAAAATTGAATATTTGAAAATTTGAAATTCCTTATTTTTGAAGCCGACATGAAGAACATGTCTTATATATATTTGGAAGGCTAAAATATCAATTATGAAAACCAACCATAGTTACAAAAATTCAACACTCCCTCTTTGCTAGGGAGGTATTCATAATGATTATCTAGATGTTTTCTTGATGAACAATTTCTTTAAGAAAAGGTTAATACAACTTCATCATTTTATTATTAGCATCAACATCATTCAATTACCATAATATTGTTAAGCAACTTTGACCCATGGTAAATCGACATCATCAACTAGTCACCATAACTCTGGTTAGTACCTCTGACCGTAATTCTGGTCGATACCTCTGACCCATGGTACATCATTAGCATCAATTAGTCACCATAATTTAGGTTGATGCCTTTGACCCATTGTATAAAGACTAGTCTTGGTTCACCATCATCCCAAGTCAACATCCTTGACCCATGGTGAAACTCCAAAGGCCTCACTCTACATGAGTGTTTCTAGGCCTCTAGGACCAATCTTCTAGTCAACATCTTGACCCAAGAAGAATGAATGTCCTTTGCCAGACCATTCTCCCTAATACTCGAGAGAATGATTCTCCTTGATGCTAAATTTGCTCACTCACCTTGTTTGGAGAGTCTGACCTTGATGTTGAAAGGCACTTACTTAACTGAGTAATTTTGGGCCTTTAGGACCATTCTTCTTAATCCTGGTCATCATACTTGAGCCAAGAAGAATGAGTGTCCTTTATCAGACCGTCCTCTCTAATGCTAGGAAGAATGATTGTCCTCGATGCTATCACATCAACACTCCCTCTCATCGAGGGAGACATTCTCAACAAGTCCGAGCCTGTCCCTGAAGTATACAAACTTGGCTTTGGACAAAGGCTTCGTGAGAATGTCAACTATCTATTCATCAATAGAGATGTACTGGAGCTTCATTGCTCCCTTTTGCACCATGTCACAAATGAAGTAGTACTTGATTTCGATGTGCTTCGACCTATCATCATGGTTGCCACCTGTACTTGATCAAACAATAATGCAAGTAGTTTATGAAGCCATATTGCTTCACAAC
The DNA here is from genome assembly GCA_031772625.1 of Pinus tabuliformis. Taxonomy (NCBI): domain Eukaryota; kingdom Viridiplantae; phylum Streptophyta; class Pinopsida; order Pinales; family Pinaceae; genus Pinus; species Pinus tabuliformis. The sequence goes on along the minus strand of CM062805.1, from coordinate 346,420,558 downwards.
TTGCCAATCAAATTACAATATACTCTACATTTGCAATACCGAGTATAATAGATCTCTGCTTCCGGCTCATCTAAGAAATCATAATGGAACCCAAACTGAAGCAACATCCAGTGAAGCCTTTCAGTGTTCTACACCCTTTGCCTAATCTGAATCTGTATATCCCAACAACTGCACTTCATCATTTCAATCTATGTCCAATTGTATCATGCAGGTACTTCAGTACTTGTTGAGCCACACGCCTTGGCTCAACCGTAAGTACACTGGCTTCCTTTACTGGATCCTTCACTATCGCTGTTTTCTGGTCACCTTGATTGGATGCGCCCTCTGCCACTGAAACAGATCCTGCTGTGGCAATCTTGTCTGTTATCACTAAAGCATATTTGTTGTCTAGCATGGTCAACTCATAGAATACATATTGTTATTAGAGATAATCTAGCAATCCATCATCTAGAGGATCTCCATATTATACTTTCCTTGACCAGTGAGATAAAGCATCTTCATCTCGAACTCAAAGGTCAACTCTTTTGACACTGAAGTAGAGCTTGACGGCCCCCTTTATCATGGAAGCAATGCTACTCCCTTTGTTATGCAAGTCATTCTACTTTCGTTAGAAACAAGTCATATAATAACAAGATCAACCTTGGTCCATTAATCCAAGTATACAAAGTCTGAGGTGTCTGTACAAAGCTTCTTTTGTTGCAATCATGAGACTCATCATGTACCTGAAAAATATTGAGGTAGCTCTATGTACACTTCTTCTTCAGTTACTTCATTGAGGAAGACAATCTTTATGACCATCTGGTGTACCTTTAACAAAAATCATAGAGATAATAATTCTAACACAAGTGTACCTAACAATTTGAAGCAAATGTATTAACATAGCTTTCTCCCTCTAGGAGAATTTTCATGAATCTTGCTTTGTACTTCTTTATGCTACCATTTGGCGCATGCTAGATTTTTAGTATATCCCCTTAGAAGTCACCACTAACTTCTCTTCAAGTCTTGGCATAATTCATATACATCGTTCTTTTAGACTTGTTGCCCTGATAGTCTGCTCCTTCTAAACTGGTCGCTGTTTTGGTCATCTCGCATGGTACTTTTTCTCCCTTTTGAACGCAAATTACTCTTGTCGAGAGAATCCTCTTGCCATAAACTTTGCTTCGTTCTTCCTAACTCTTCCACTTGTTGCTTGAGTCTTGGAAACCTTTATAATGCGATTGCAAACATCATTAGGAAGCCGTGGAAGAAAAATTATAACCAAGCAAAAGATACAAATACAAAAGGTTGACCATAAATAAAACAATAGCAATAAAGGAGGAAATATATAAAGTACTTATCTTTGAGGATTATAAGGAATTGTCAGCTCCCTTTTGATCTTAGCCTTCTTGCTTCCATTTTGCAAATTTATCAACCTCGTCCTCATCATTAGCATGATGTCATTCCTTCCTTGCATGAGCTAGGGTTTCTTCTATCATCATAAACATTAATCTAAGTCCAGTTCTAGTGTTTTATCCACAAAACCCTAGGGTTTTCACATCCAAATCTTCTAGTCTTTTAGGATTTACAAACCCTAGTTTTATAATATTCATTTTACACTCCCAACAGACTTTGTTATATGCATAATCTTTTCCATATAAAATGTCCAAAAATATAGAGTCTCGATTCCTCAGAGTATGAAATTCATCATGTCATTAGACAATCAAAGATGTTCCATTTTGATGTCAGTCTTAAGTAGACGTTTCAAGATTAAGGATCTCCAATAAATATTGCTATATAAACGTGAGATGTCTTCATCAAGAGAGAATACACCATACTTGGTTATTGCTTTAATAGTGCTAGCAATGATATTCTCGCAACATTGATTTTGACCTTATCCTTCATCATAACAATAGTAATAATGACACCTTCAATTCCAAAAATGACTCAACTTTCTCAAGAGGACTTTAGCCTCCAAACTCGAAGAGGAACTCAACCTCTTCTTCATTGTAAACTTGCCATGTCAAAAGTGAAGGTAATATCCAATGAGCTTGCTTAATCAAAGTGTTCTTTCTTCAAATACATATTAATGATAGTGATCCCTTTCTTTATTTCCTTGATGTGCAAAGAATAAACTCCAAGACTAAGCATCCATATTTCATAAAATAGGTCCCATTCTTTTCAACTAGCCTATCAACAATCAATATGTAGTAGCATATGCAATGCATGGTTCATGACAACAAATGGTATCAAGACTTCAAGGGCTTGTAGCTTCAAAACATCCTACTTCTGAACACATTCTGAAATACAATGCAACATCTTCAAAGAAAAAATACAGGTTCATTATATCACACTTCAAATGCTCAGCGTATGTATATAGATCACATATTTATCTTAACTGGCATTGTCTTGCTTTGAGCCACAATCCGAATCAAGATGACTTTCATGCTACAGATTAGTAAGTGTATCTAACATTATTTTCTTGCACGAGCATAATTGAAGATTATTTGTGAATCTCATCACTAAACTTGTAGGTGAAGGGACTCCTTCAATAGTCATCATCACTGCCCTTATGGTTTTTTCAAGGATCCCTTGATGTATGGCAACATGTCAAACCTTTGAAATAGTCCTATGATTTGACTAAGGAGTAGATTACAATATTGTTTATTTTCTCATGAAAAAACTTTGATAAGAGTCTTTTCAACCAAGCATATTCATTGACAAAGCTTATTTAGTGATCATTTCCTCTCGCTGAAGTCTACAAGAATGTTTCCAAAGTAAAATTTTTGATCCCAAACGAGATTACTATAAGTAAATTGAGCGATGATACATACCTTACATTTCAAGTATCTACCCTTAGACTTTAGCATAATTCTTATAGCTTTGTTGTTTTCTTTATGTCTATATTTGCAGATCCCATACTTGTCTTTGAACAACCCATCACTGTAATGTGCTTTGCAAAACAAAGTCCTTTAGATTGAACAATATGTTTTGTATCTTTTATTAGTCCTAGTAGCCAAAACAGAGCTTCAAGGAGAACTAAGCTTGACGTACATGAAACACTTCAAACTTGCCATGTTACTAAAACATCAGTTGAGTCCCTTCTATGTATAATGCCTTCCACAATTTAAGGATTAAAAGTAGATTTCATGCACAAAATGTAACTTTGTTGGCTTACCCTCAAACAAAGATATTTCAGACTTCTTTTGGTAACTGTTTGAGACTTCCTCGGCCTTGTTGCTCAAATTGAGGCCCTTTTGGATTTTACTAGGCTTGCGGTCTAGTCCTAAGGCTCCTTAGACCTCCCGAGGATTCTTGACCTCCTGAAATAGGTTTTGAGGACTTCTCGGTCCTCTATAACATGCCCTAAGGCCTTCTAGGCCCTCCTGTATATGGGACTGGGGTTATTCAATCCTCATTTTAGGGCTTTGGCCCCTCTTCAAGCCTAATCTATAAACAAGGTTTGGTTTCCACAAAAATTGATTATTCTTGGACAAGGATGAGGGCTTTGTGATCTTCCTTTCAATCATAGCAGCGTTAGACTTTCTTCAATTTGGTTTAGACTTAGTTATGGAAATTCCTTTAATGGATGCTCTATTACCCAAGCTTTAATACCATGTTGATTTTTAAAGGATCTCCTAATTTGATAATTACTTCTTATGAATTCTTATATTAATCTTTCTTGCATTCACACTCGTCATAAAGTAATTACACAGAAGATTTGAACCGTGGAAACACAATGCTAGTAGGATCATAAAGAGACAACCAAACAAGAGGCATAAGAATTTTAACCCGGGAAAACCGACTTGGGGGAAAAACCCAATGACCTTTTTCTTAAAGAAATTATTCAGTTCATCAAGAAATACATCTAATCCTTTTAATAAAAAAAAGATCAAACTGACCAACAATATTCCAAGAGAGACCATCCATAATATGAGATGAAATGCAACTTGAAGATTCAGTCAAGGTCAGTCAAGTAGGTCAAAATCCAGGTTTGCTCCTTCCATATAAAATATTGGCCTGTTCCCAATGAAGATGCTCAAAAAGATTCATCATGTCTGCCACATGTGAGATCAAATGAGGAGAGAGATTCATCTTCTTCTAGACAACTTTGTCACTCCTTTCCTTGTCTCCTTCACATGGATGATCGAATAATACTTTGTTCTGTGATTGATCCGAATTGGCCAATAGGAGGAAGTCGAATGACATATATATAGTGATCTTAGAAGGCTGAATTGGTGTTCTCATTCACTAGGGTCGATTTGAAGCCAACCTTGCATTTGGAGGCAAAAATTCAATATTTGGAAATCCAAAATTCCTTCTTTTTGAAGCCAACATGAACATGTATTACATATATTGGGAAGGCTAAAATATCAATCATGAAGACTGACCATAACAAAAATTCAACAATTAAGCATCCCTCTATAATGTTGGTGTATAAAGTTCGACCAAATAAGAGCAAATGGATGTTCTCATTTGTGTGGACTGTAGGTGCTTCAAGAAATTGTGGTGTCTATCCTTACAAAGCTTTTGACATCCCTCTGTCTTCCTTACGACGAATTTGGATAAGAAGTGAAGTTGAAGGTGGAAGGCTTAGTCAAGCCTACATCTGCGAGAGACCATGCCACTTGGAAGAGAAATGAAAAGAAAACTTTTGTCGCCATTAATGCTACAATAAGGAAGGAGGTAAGTAGACACATTGTCTTCATCACTGATTCGTATGGTGCACTTAAAAAATTGAAAGATCTGTATGTTTTTTCATTCAAAATTAGAACTCATGCAACTGCTTGTGAAGTTTTTTAACCTTGAATTGAAATATGATGATCCCATGGCACTAGCCTCAGAAATGAAAGTTATTATGCATGACATAGATACCACCAAAGTTGAGATAGATTTGCCTGTTATAGCCTTCATAAAGGCCCTCTATCCTACCTACTCTCAATGTCTTGAATATTTGCAAGCCAATGGCTAGATGAAAAACATGACATTTGACTCTCTAGTTGAGAAAGTTGTAGAAAGAAAAAAATCCTTTGGAAAGAAGCAAATATCACAACCCCCTTAAGAGACTGTGTGTGTTTCCCAAAAGGAAAGATTGATTTTGCCAAAGGAGACAACAATGAATGAAGGTGTGGGAGAAGGAAGTTTAGACAAAGTGGGGGGGGGGGGGGGAAGGGGGGTAGATGGAATCAAACAAAGAGACCTAATTTCGAATGCGTTTGTTGTGGGAGAAAAGGTCATGAAGCCAAAACATGCATAATTCCATGGGAGAAGATCAAATAAAAAGAAAAAGAAAAAGCTCCAAAACAAGCAAAAGGTAACGCATCAGAATCAATGCATTATATTGTCACTCATTGTAATATTGGATTGCATGAGGATGTGTTTAACATTTCTTCTACTTCTTGGAGAGACACACCATTGCTTGACACAGGTGCCATTTGCCGCATGACATTTAAGAGAGAAACATTTGAGCAGTTCGATGAAAACATAGATGGTGTGGTAACTTTGCTGGCAGATAGAGTCTCAAGCCTTCAAGGATTGGTAGAATAAGACTCATGTTGCCTAGACTATCAGATATTGTCCTACACGACGTTATCGATCTTCCTTAGTTGCGGAGGAACCTGATACCCCTTGTGCACATTCGCCAACAAGGACACTCCATTCATATTTTTTATGAAAAGGTGGAGATAAGGAGGACTTTAGACAACAAGATCGTGACGATTAGAGAGGAAGAAGACATACTTTTGAAACTAAAGGGCACATCCATATCTTCTACAGAACATTTTTCCCATCTCACTCAACATAACAAAGGTACAATTTCTTCAACTCTTCTATAGCATGCTAGACTTGGACATATTAATTAAGATAATCTCCGTTTGATGAAAAGGAATGGTGTTTTTGGTCTTCCAACTATTCCTAGAAAACTAAAGCAATGTTCTGCTTGCATTCTTAGAAAACATGGCAAACAACCATTCCATGACTTCGATTCTAGATCATGTGGGAAGCTTGGTTTGATTCATTCATATTTGTGTGGCCTAGACTTGTATCTTTTGCAAATGGAAATAATTATATTATGACATTTATTGATGATTACACTAGAATGTGTTGGGTATATTTTTTAAAAGACAAGTATAGAGCATTTGAAACATTTAAAAACTTTCATGTATGGATTGAAAATGAAGCACCAACTAAGATTGGTGCGCTTCATACTGATAATGGAAAAAATACACTAGTAATGAATTTGAATCCTACCTTCGACAACATGGGATCCAACATCAAACAATAGTTCCATACAATCTTCAACAAAATGGTGTCGCTGAGAGAGTGAACACAACATTGTTGAATATGGTCCGCTCCATGATGTTGGTTAAGAATGTAAAATTGATGTTTTGGGCTGAAGCAATTTTTGTGTGTTGTCTATATAATTGATAGATGTCCATCACATGCTCTTCGAAACAAGACTCCTTGCGAAATGTGGTATGGCCACTCCCTCTCCATTAGGCATCTTAGGGTTTTTGGTTCCACCTGCTATGCCTTGATTCCAAAATAGTAGAGAAACAAACTTGATGCAAGGAGTTGTAAATGCATTTTCTTTGGATACTTGAATACCACCAAGGACTATCGTCTTTATGGTGAGGCAAATAAAAAATTCATACTTTCTAGAGATGTCATATTCCTTGAGTCCACCAAAAGTGATGACTCTATTGAGAGACAACTTGATTGTCTAGAAATGATTTCTCCAATGAAGACATATCATGAATTTGACAATGAGATTCCAAATGTTGAAGGGGGGAGCCCAATTCTGGGTCAATCTTTGGAATCTCCCTTTGCAGAACCAAATCCTCCTCATGAAGAAGTTCTAGACACCTCATCAGATTTGGATTATGTTATATGTAGAAATGATAAGTTGAACATTGATGATGCCACACCCTCAGAGGAGCCATCTAATCATTTTGCAAAACAACCAAAGTGGTTGATCAAGACACTTGAAAGTGTCCATCTCGATGAGATCGGAAAAACTGGAACCAAGAGTTTTGTTAAAGATGACAATGGAGGTGCAAATTCAGGTGATGTGGATGACACGTATATTTCATATAATTGTGAACTAAATTTATCGACTGATTTTGTTGGGTCCCTATAATATTAGTGATTACCCCATTAATATTGTAGTTATACCCCTTATTAATATTGTTGTGCCCCATAAAATCCCTCGATTGTTATTTTTGTGGCTTTATATTATTATTGTTAGGTCGGCTGGATTATATTGTGACTCCTTAGACTCCTATATATAGAAATGAGGTTTTGTCATTTGAATCATTCAAGAATTGTTCATTTATGTAATGTAAAGGAGGTTGCCCCCTCGAAGAGGCTGAATTCTAAGGCGTTGATCTATCTTTTCTTGAGCTGGTTTCATAACATTTGGTATCAGAGCTTTGGATTCTAGGCTTTCGCTGCTCTAAACAGGTCATCATGGAATTTTAGCTATAACTTTTTTTCTGCGACGTTTCAGAAGTTGTAAGAAAAACCCATTTGAGAAGAAATCGCGCTGAACTTTGGGTCCAAATTTCAGAGCTTTTCGCGCTATATTTGCGGAGATATGATCTGAGGAAGTTGGTCTTTTTGCAGACTCCTAAATTACATTCCAAACAGGTGACCTGGGGAAAATCTTCATAACTTTCTCTCTGGGATCAGATTGAAATTTTGTAAGAAGGTACAGAAAGAGGACGAACTGTAGTTTCTTGTATGCATTTTTCAGATCCAAAGGTCGAAACAGTGACTCGTGACACGTCGTACAAGTTCGCTTTACTGAACTAGTCTATAATCAAGTCATTGTGGGAGATTTCACATAACTCTTTCTTGGAGAATCCAATTTGGATCAGACTGGTGGCATTAGAAAGAGGACACAGAGGGCTACTACAGGTCGCAATTTCGGAACTTAAAGATCCGAAAGTACATAGTTACAGTCATTTCAAGATCCAACTCCTAAAATCAAGAAAAAAGCAAGATGAAAAAGTTTGATGGCAAGGATTCGGTAAATTGGATATTTCAGATGGAGCAATATTTTGATCTACATGGTGTACCACTGTTACAAAAGGTATGTATTGCATCTTCATATTTAGAACTGGATCAATTTTTATGGTATGAAGGGCTTTGTTCTCATAAACAATTTGTTACGTGGTCAAATTTCACGAAGGAAATGATAGCACATTATGAGGATACAAAGAACAACACCTTCTTTAGAGCAACACCACAACAATTGGAAAGAGTAAAAGAGCTTTGTGACATAGTGGAAAGAAAAATTATGGAAACCAAGAAGCATACCTCTCACAACTATAAAGATGGAAGTGTTGTTTCTCCTAGCCTTCCACAACCTACAAGGGTTACACCACAACAAATGGAAGAAAAAAGAGAAAAAGGGCTTTGTTATAATTGTGATAGCAAATGCACTAAAGGTCATAAGTGTGCTGAGAAGAAATTATTTTACATAGAATATGAAGAGGAGAAAGAAAATGATCAAGAAACATCAAAAGAAGAGGATATACCCCAGGACCCCATCCCAGAGAAAGAAGAAATGAATCCGACCATATCTTGTAAAGGATTGGAAGAAATTACCACTCCTCAAACCATCAAGATAGAAGGACAAATCAAGAAGAAAAAGGTAATAGTGTTGATTGATTCAGGAAGCACCCACAATTTTATTCATTGTAAGGTAGCAAAAGAATTGAATTGCTTCCTATATCCAGCTCCAGAGTGTCAAGTGATGATTGCAAATGGAGGAACAATAAATTGCTTTGGAAAGTGCCATAATATCAAGCTATCCATGGGAGAATATGTATTGACTAGCCCAATGCTTTCCATTCCAATGGGAGGGGCTGATGTTGTACTAGGAGTCCAATGGCTACAATCCTTGGGTACAATAGCTTTTAATTTTCAAGAACTTTTCATCAAATTTTCTACGGAAGGAAAGGAAGTTGAATTAAGGGGTATTGCAGGGAAACCAGGAAAAATAATCAGCTCTAATGGTATGACAAAGCTTCTAAAAAAGGAGCAAATATGTGTAATTGCACAATTATGTTCACTAGATGTTTCTACATCGGAATCATCTATTTCTCCAGATCTCCAAAAAGTCTTGGACAATCATTCCAAGGTATTTGAGACTCCCAAAGGTCTCCCACCTATTCGTGATCATGATCATGCTATTCATCTGATTCCAGGAAGTGTTCCTCCAAACATCAGGCCGTACAGATATCCCTATGTCCAAAAGAGTGAAATTGAATGTATGGTTGCAGAGATGCTAGAGGCTGGTATAATTTAATTGAGTCAAAGTTCTTTCTCTGCTCCAGTAGTATTGGTGCACAAGAAGGATGGATCATGGCGCATGTGTCTGGATTATAGGGAGCTCAACAAGCTCACTATTAAAGATAAGTTCCCCATTCCTGTCATTGATGAATTACTGGATGAATTGCATGGATCAATTTACTTCACCAAGTTGGATCTTCGTTCAGAATATCATCAAATCAGAATGAAGACTGAAGACATTCCGAAAACAACATTTAGAACTCATGAGGGGCATTATGAATTTTTGGTCATGCCTTTTGGCCTTACCAATGCACCTTCAACATTTCAAGGTTTGATGAATTCAATTTTCAAACCATTCCTTATAAAATTTGTGTTAGTATTTTTTGATGATATACTAATCTACAGCAAGTCTTGGAAGGATCATGTTGAACATGTTGACAGGGTGCTACAACTATTGGAGGAGAAACAATTATATGCAAAAAGATCCAAATGTTTCTTTGGAGTCCAGGAGGTGGAATATTTGGGTCATATTGTATCTCATGAAGGAGTTAAGGTAGACCCTAGCAAAATTAAAGCCATTAAGGAATGGAAAATCCCCACATCCATAAAGCATCTGCGAGGATTTTTCGGGTTGACAGGGTATTATCGCAAGTTTGTTAAAAATTATGGGAGAATAGTAGCACCTCTAACAACATTATTGAAGAAAGATGCATTTTCATGGACTCTGGAAGCAACAAAGGCCTTTTAACATCTTAAAGAGGCAATATGCCAAGCACCGGTCTTAGCTACACCGAACTTCACAAAAACCTTTATTGTGGAATGTGATGCTTCAGGAAATGGAATTGGTGCTGTTCTAATGCAAGATGAAAGACCCATTGCTTTTGAAAGTCGTCCAATCAAGGGAAAGTTTTTAAGCAAAGCTATTTATGAGAAGGAAATGTTGGCAATACTCCATGCACTTAAGAAATGGCGACCCTACCTAATGGGAAGACACTTCAAGGTAAAAACGGATCATGATAGCCTTAAATACTTTTTAGAACAAAGATTATCCTCTGAAGAGCAACAAAAGTGGGTCACAAAGATGTTGGGTTATGACTTTGAAATCATCTACAAAAAAGGGAAGCAAAATGTGGTGGCAGATGCACTCTCAAGAAAGGATGAGGATGTTGAAGCATTGTTGTGCGCCATTTCTATTATCCAACCAGATTGGATAAACGAAGCAAGGGAGGAATGGAAGAATGACGAAGAAGTGTGGGCACTTATTTGAAAGTTACAACAAGATTCCAGTACGTCTGATACATTTAGCTGGCAAAATGATTCGTTATGGTACAAAGATCGCTTATACCTCTGTAAGAATTCCCAGCTCAAACAAAAGATTCTTATGGAATTGCACACTTCTCCCTTAGGAGGGCACTCAGGATTTTTAAAAACTTACCACAGGGTTAAGAAGGAATTTTTTTGGGATGGCCTTAAATCAGATATTCAAAAGTTTGTGGCGGAATGTTTGGTTTGCCAACAAAATAAAGTTGAAACAATTAAGACACCGGGTCTATTACAACCTTTATCCATTCCAAGCCAACGTCGGGAGGAGGTTTCAATGGATTTTATCACAGGTTTACCCAAGTCTGAGGGAAAGAGTGTCATCATGGTGGTAGTTGACAGACTTACCAAGTATGCACACTTTTGTGCATTATCACATCCATTTAAAGCCAGTACAGTTTCTATTGCATTTATGGAAACAATTCAAAAGCTACATGGAAACCCAAAGATTATTGTAAGTGACAGAGATCCCATTTTCACGGGAAATTTTTGGACAAAATTATTTTCTTGTCTTGGTACTCAGTTAGCTCATAGCTCATCTTATCATCCTCAATCTGATGGGCAAACTGAGATAGTAAACAAATGTTTGGAAGGATATCTTCGTTGCTTTGTATCTGATAAACAGACACAATGGGTCAAATGGTTTCCTCTGGCTGAATGGTGGTATAACACTTCCTTCCATACAGCAACAAAAATGACCCCATTTATGGAACTTTATGGGTATCAACCACCATCCATCACATCATATTTAAGAGAAAATTCTAAGGTTCAGGCAGTGGAACATCACATCGAATGTCAACAACAAGTCCTCCAACTCTTAAAGGATAACCTCGTGTTGGCACAAAATAGAATGAAACAACAGACAGATCAACATCGCAGTGAAAGAAGTTTTGATGTAGGTGATTGGGTATTCCTACGGCTACAACCATATAAGCAAATGTCCCTCAAGCAAGCTAAGAAGGATAATAAATTATCACCAAAGTATTATGGTCCGTACAAGCTGTTGCAAAAGATTGGTACTATGGCATACAAATTGGAGCTTCCTGCAGCTTCTCGATTGCACCCAGTTTTCCATGTTTCATGTTTAAAGAAGGTTATAGGCGACAAGCTCCCAGTTCAAACAATATTGCTAGAACTTGACGAGGAAGGAAAAATTATATTGGAACCGGAAGCAGTCACAGAAACAAGAACTCGACAGCTATGAAATCGATCAATTTCAGAGTATCTTATCAAGTGGAAGAACTTATCCGCTGAAGATTCCACATGGGAGGATGAGAATTTTATGCAGAAGTATCTAGAACTACTCAAGCATTGAGGACAACACTTTTTTGAAGGAGAGGGGCATGTTGGGTCCCTATAATACTAGTGATTACCCCATTACTATTGTAGTTATACCTCTTATTAATATTGTTGTGCCCCTATTGCCCCCATATTGTTATTACTGTGCCCCATAGAATCCCTCTATTGTTATTTTTGTGGCTTTATATTATTATTGTTAGGTCGGCTGGATTATATTGTGACTCCTTAGACTCCTATATATAGAAAGGAGGTTTTGTCATTTGAATCATCCAAGAATTGTTCATTTATGTAATGTAAAGGAGGTTGCCCCCTCGAAGAGGCTGAATTCTAAGGCATTGATCTATATTTTCTATCTTTTTTTGAGCTGGTTTCATAACAGATTTTGGACCCACTACCTTCAAAGAAGCTGCTTCTCATGATGAATGGAAATAAGCCATACAGAAGGAATATGCTGCACTAATAAAAAATGGGACTTGGAAGTTGGTGAACCCTCCATACGGAATCAAACCAATTCGTTGCAAGTGGGTCTTCAAAAACACTTATAAATCATGTGACTCACTTAACAAGCACAAAGCAAGGCTTGTGGCAAATGAATTTGCACAAAAAAGTGTTGACTATGAGGAAACCTTCATTCCTACAACAAAATTGGCAACTATCTAGACCATATTCTCTTTGGCAGCGCGGAATGGATGGAAAATCCATCAAATGGATGTGAAGAAAACTTTCTTGAATGGGGATTTTAAAGAAAATGTTTTTTATGTTCCAGCCTGAGGGTTTTGCTGTGAAGGGACAAGAACAAAAGGTATGCAAGCTCATGAAATCCTTGTATGGGTTAAAATAGGCACCACATGCCATGGCATGAAATGTTAACCGAGAATCTTTTGAAGCTAAATTTGAAACACTATAATCTTGATAATGCAACTTTGTTTGTCAAAAATGTTGAAAAAATAGTTGTGTATCTTGTAGTATATGTAGATGATCTGTTAATAACTAGAAACAATGAAACCTATATTACATCTGTGAAGAAAGGTTTTGAAATGACATATTTGGGACATCTTCATTATTACTTGGGCATTTTAAAGTCATTAAAAATACAAAATACATATTTATTTCCCCAAAAAAGTACATTGGAGAACTATTGAACAGATTTGGCATGGTAGAATGAAACTCTCTCTCCACTCCAACGGAACAGAACTTGAAGCTTTCATCGAAAGAATGGAATGGATTTGAGGATGAAATGAAGTACAAATGACTTGTAGGAAGTCTCATATACCTCACCACAACTAGACCATATATCTCATTTGTTGTTAGCTTCCTTTCCAGATTCATGCAAAAACCACGTGGACAATGGTCTGCTGCAAAAAGAGTCCTAAGATACTTAAAGGGAACTCAAGATTATGGACTCAAGTACACCAAGGTGGAAGACTTCAATATTATTGGACATTTTGATTCATACTTCGATGGGGACAAGGAAAATGGAGTATAAACTTCAGGATATCTCATGAGTCTAGGATCAACAACGGTTTCATGGAGGTCACAAACAATGAACTCCAGTAGATTCCACAACACGGGTAGAATATGTGGCAATTGGAGATGCATCAAAGGACATTGTGTGGCTTAGGAAAATACTTAAATACTTGCAGGAGAAACAAGTGAACTTAACTCCTCTACTTGTCCACAATACTTCTGCAATCAAGTTGGCCAAGAATTTTAAATTGCATGTTCGAACCAATTACAACAAAACTAAGTATCATTTTATTTAATACCATGTAGAGGCCAAAACTAATCATTTAAGACATTGTTCCACGAATGAGAAAATTGCAAACATCTTCACCAAAGCACTTTGAAGAGAAAAAATTGAAAAGTTCAGAATGATGCTTGGACTTACAAACATCCCTTCAGATTAAGGAGGGAAATGTTAGACACCTAATCCTCTAGGATTATGGTAAATTATAATTAGATATAAATATGAAATTGAAAGGTCATTGGGTAAACCAAAAACCCACGTAGTTGGAGAACTGTTTCTCCTATGTAATAAATTTGTCATCTCGTTCATGAATGTTAAGTTGGAGTTTTTTTTATCAATCATGAGTATGACAAACCCAACACCAATAACATAAGCAAATGGTGAATATGGATTGATTTAGGGTTTAATAGATGGTACGAGGGTTGGTTGGTCCCTTTATGAAAGGGAGGGAGGGATTAAGTCAATCTTTTTATTTTTTATTTTCTTGCGTGTGGATTAGTTTCACATGCGTTGATGTCCCTCACCTCAAGGGGTCACATTGTTGGGCACATGCCCCTTACATCCCCTACGCACCCTCCCATTTTTAGGTACACTTTGAAAGTATTATGGATGTACTCCAAATCCCTAAAACATCATCTTCATTTGGAGTGTGTATTAGAGGTAGGAGTACATGCACCCATGTAAAAGTGGAGAAGATAGAAGAAACAAGGGTTCCAAACCCAATCAATTTTCCAATGCTCCAAATTTAGATCAACCCTCAAAGGCCAAGGAAAATAAGACTAATGAACAATGTTAAGTTTTGTGGATGTGAACAATGAAATATGGATTTTGTCGATGTTTAATTGTTGATCCTTTGTTCCCTACCAAATTCATTCACTTCTTTAAGATGTTCAACCCAAGAACTAGAGACCTTAGATCCAAGAACCTTTCATGAAGGACTTGGTTTACGAGAAAAGGATAAAGTGATGAATGGAGCATATCATTCCTTGTTGGTGAATGATTCTTTGGATTTAGACTCCTCACAAGGGAGGAATATTATGAAATGTAGGAAGATGTTCAACCCAGAACTAGAGGCCTTAGATCCAAGAACCTTCCACAAAGGACTTGGTTTTCTAGAAAGGGATAAGGTGATGAATCATAATGTCCTATTCTAATTAATTTCCGAAGGAAGTACATATTAGCCTATCTAACCCTATAGGATATAGTCATTTCAAAAGGGGGAATTATTATTTAATATTACTTAGGTAACATTAGATAATAAAAATTAAATTGGGGAAAATGGGGGGAAACTTGAAAGTCACTCAAATTTGATTTTTGGAGGGAAAAGCCCAAATGAGAGACTATATAAGGGAGGAGAGTCATTATGACCATCATGGATTGTATCTCTTCATGATTTTGAGATGAGTTCTTTTGGAGGGTTCTATGACCCGTGTCATTGATTGGTTTTGGTGGTGAAAGATTCCACCCTAGCCAACCTTTCCATCTTTCCTTGCTACAGGTGACCGAGTTCTAGGTGGAGTCAATCTTTTTGAGACAATGAGATGCTGGGATTTATCTTTCTGAGGTAGTGAGGGGTTGAGAAGCTACCTTTTTAAGGCAACGAGGGGTCGAGAAGTTAACTTTTTGAGGCAATGAGGGATGGAACATAATTTCTTGAGATAACGAGGGTTGGTAAAGGGAAACAAGTGGTGAATAAAAGTGAAGGGTAGCATCGAGGCCAACTAGTGTTATTTTTTGGCAGCAAGGCCAAGACAGGGACATAAGGGGGGTGCCACTTGTTGAATCTATGCCTAAGAAACACACATAGGGGACTATAGCAATAATTTGAGCGACATTGGTTAAGCTAAGGTTAGGGCAATTTGTGTCTCCAGCGATTGATTGATAGACCATGGATGTCTATAATTTGTAAGCCTAGAAACTATATTTATGTTGATATACCTATTGAGAGACTGTGGATCTTTGTGAGTCTGCTATTTGCTTGTTGAATTGGCCCTACTTTACAGTGGTTTCTTATGGAATCAACTGTTGCTTGAGTTCTTTATTATACTAATTTTGCATTCAAATAAATATCATCACTATTTTATAGATTAATGAGTATTGCAACACTATCATGAAATACAACTTTGTCATCTGTTTATTGAAACCCTAGCTCATAATTGCATCATAAGGGTATTCTCTCTAAGAGGGATATTACATGAATGGAGCATATAATTCCTTTTTGGCAAACAATTCTTGAGTTTAGTCCCCTTCTCATGGAGGAATATTATTAAATTTAATTAGGCTTGTAGAACCAAGTCTGCATAATATGGAAGTGTGGAAAAGGTTTGATTAGTATCCAAAGGGTTCTTTTAGGGTTTAGACCTTGACTATTCTGTAAACTTTGCTCCAATTGCGAAAATGGATTCCACTCCCATTGTTTTGTTACTTATATGTTCATAGAGATGGGAGGTCCATCATATGGATGTGTTGTAGCGGCTACAACCACCCTCCTTTTGCCTTAACTTCGTTTTGGAGCCTCCTTATCAACCATCCTTAGCAGCGTGTCTTGCACTGTCCAGGCACTTATGCTTCAATTCAGTTTAAGTGGCTTATCATCTTGTGTTTGCTAGCTTGTTTGCTTTCCACTCGCAAGCTAACATCCCTGGACTTGGTCATTTTTTGGTTATTGTGCTCACTTGGAAAATTGAGCAGAATTGGAGGGAAACCAACCTTCCTCTCCAAAATTGTGCGGACCATCAAGGTACCCTGCTGCTCTCCAGAAATGCGCAGAGAAAGCAGACAACCTTCCCTCTAAAAATTGTGCAAAGCAACCCGTCACTGGGCTTACTCCCAAAATTTGCGCAGATCTGGATGACAGCTGGCGCTTCAGTCCATAAATTGCATAGAGCCTGAGGGGAAGCTAGAGCCACTCAACCCAGAAACTGCGCGGAAGTCATCCAGAGGCTTGCAGTCCATTGCATGTGCTCCCAAGTTGACCAGTTCCCTCAAGGACTGACCAATCTTGCTTTGCATGCATGGGTTGCTTCTCCCAAAAAAGCGAAAAGAAAAAAGCAAAAAGAAAAAAAGAAAAAAGCAAAAGGCAAAAAACATCCCTAGATTTTAGGGATTCATTTTTAACAACTGGGGGTTACATGCAAAAGCTGTTTTAGAAACCTCCCACCAAGTGTCGTTTTTTCCTAGATTTGTGGCATGTGCATGTAAGCCTTGATCTTATATAAACTATTTATTTCACACTCCATAGCTCATTCTTCATTTCGTTCTTGGAGCTCTGGCATCCCCATCGCATCTAGGAGAATTCAACACAATCAGCTTAGCTTTTTCTGGGTAAGTTCGCTTTTCATGTATTTTGCTTCTTTTCTGTGGCTTTTTGTATTTCGGTTTGTGTGAGTTTCATTTTCTTGGTTTTTTTGAACACTTGCTGTCGTTTTAATGCATGTTAGTTTGTAGAAGCACTGTTTCAAGTTTTTAATTGCATCTCACTACTATCGCATGTGTGACACTGTTTCTGCACTTACGATCACTGTTGCGGCGAATTGCTTCACACACTTGTTTTCCCGTTTATTGAATCATGCACTCAATATTTGCATGCATGAAAATTCACTCTTTTCTACACTCAGCTTCGCACATGCATTAAGCCTTTTCATATTTTTAGTCGCCCGTCAGTGAGTCTAGGTTGCTATGGCCCAGACCTTGCCTTGCCCGACTTGCACTGCACATTTCTAAGAGTGACGGCTCTGCCTTCCTCCTAGGAATTGCACAGAGCATGCCCAATGCTAGCCTCCCAGGCTTGCTTTGTGCAATTCTGAGAGGCAGTGCCCCGTTGGCCCCCGGAATTGCGTAGATGCAGTTTTGCTGGGTTGCAATCAAGCAGACTGAAACTGTGCATTATGAAATTTCAGTCATCAGCAGGCCAAGCTGGACTGTGTTCTGCGCAGTTCCAACAGTCAGTCAACCCATTGACAATGCGGACTGTGTGCGCAGTTTTAGTAGTCAGTCTCCCAGCCTCCCGGTGAAAATTGCACAAATCTTCTAGTGAGTCACCCGGGTGTGTTGAATGTCAATCCTCAAGTTGATTTTGGTTTTCAATTGATAGATTTCTTGCCATGAATGTTGCTCTATCTCTAGGTATCACAGGTGTTTGTCCGTCTCTTAGTAGTACAAGTATAATGGCTTCCAAGAGAGCAGGGTCAAAGGACACCGTCGAGAGTGCAAATGGAGATGCAGTTGAGAAAGTGTCTATGAGCTTGCGCATCTATGAAGACACTAAGATGTTCATAGACAAGGGGATAAAGATGAAATGGCAGGACATCAATGACATCGTTTCAGACACATTTGAAGAAAATCTGGAGGTTCGCAGGGTCTATGTCAACATACACAAGTCTGGATTGTACCGGATTGCATGCAGGTGTCCCGCGTTTCTATGTGCGGACATGATCCACATGATTGTCTTCCATATCGATCTGGAGACAATAGTGTTGAGCAGTGCCAATAGAAGACAACTTTCTACCTTCAGGGCAAAGGAATTTATGGAGATGTATCACGATGGATATGCCCTTCACTAGACCCAGTATCAGTGAAAACTCAAGAGACATCTTGAAGAGCTGGGTAAGAGAGCTGTTTAAGTTTCGGACAACACCCAACCAAGTGTACAAGACAAGGATACTGTGAAAGGCATATCAGCGCCTCGTCATCTTCGCATGCCGCTTATATGGCCAGGAGAGCATAGAGACCTTCTCGCAGAGTTGGGTGATTGTGTTGGATGAATTGGCGAACGAAGGAAGACCTTTCAATTGGTCTGACATGTTGGCTCTGGAGCTGAAGGAACAAGTAACAGAAGCCCAACATTGGCCCAAGGGTAAACAAGCAAAGATTTTCATGTCCATTTACATAATTGATGCAGTTTGTTCCCGTTAGCAGTTCGTAGGCTTAGGTTGGGCATGAACACCTTCAGAGACCTTTCTGCACACTTATTGCAGATTGTTCTCCGAATGTAGCTTCCGTGGAGTTATTGTACAACTATCATACCACTTCGTCACCTCGGTGTACAGGATGATCTTTGAGCAGAATCCACCTTTCATGTCGTAGGCAACGATGGAGGCATTGGTTCACATAACAGATTGGTATGCCTCACCCCTTGGCACCTTCATCTGGATGTATAGTGCGGAGAAGGCTCTACATGTTTTACTAAAGTTTTCCATGGATAAGCTGGTCATGCAAGAGGTTTCATACCACATCTCGACAGGGTTGTGAGCGACACTGCATAGGAAGAAGAAGGCACCTTCGCCCACTCTTCCTTTGCATTGGGTTATATGAGATCCATAATCTCAAGCATGCTAAAGGCGAGACAGAGGAATTCAAGAGATTCACCTTCGGCACTAGAAGTTTCAATCTATATGACCCGCATTGCTTAGTGAAGGAACACTATGCAAGCGTGTATCATCTTGGGATCCACGGGGCCTGTCATTGACCTGAGGAATACCCATGGAGATATTGCTAAAGCTTATCCAGGCTCAATGAACCGGTTAGAATGGTTATAGAGCGGTTAGCAGTGCAGAAGGCAACATCATCTCAGAGAGCAACATCATAAACAATAGAAAAGGGCAACAGACCTGCGCTTGACAAATGAAAGAGGAAGGTTGCTGACAACGCAGAGGCGGAGCAAAGCTCCAAGTTTAAAGCAGATCCACATGTGTTGAGAGAAGATTTGGAGATTGAGGCGAAGAGGCGACAGAAGGATCGCGCAAAGGCAAAGGGAGAAGCAGAAGTTGGAGGAAGCAAAAAGGAGTTGCAGGAGTTGAAGCAACAACTCATGGAAGAACAAGAGCTGCACAGAAGTGAGAAGGAAGTGCAACAGGAACAAGAACAATAGGAGGTGCAACATGCACATATTGATGAAATTGCACCCATACAGGTTATTGATTCATTTGAACAACTGGCACATAACAGACAAGGTGAGAATTCGCAAGAGCAGGACTTTGCTCAGGAGATTGAACAGATGTTAGAGTAGATGGACATGGATGTAGTTAAGCCAGAGTTAAATCAGGACATTTACCTGATGCCTCAAAACCAAGAGGTCACTCTAACGGCTTCACCAGATCTGGAAGCAGAGCAAGTCTTAAGCAATCAAGGAGACACTGAAATCCTTGAGGACAATCCAGAACCAGATGTGCACAACATATATTTCGATGAGTCACAACATAGAGTTGTGCAAGTGCGCAGAGTGCCCACTCGGGATGTTCAATTATCTTCTGCGCAATTTGAAGAGTGAGTGATCGTATCCGATGTGAGTAGACATCCAGCTGCATTGGCCGATGCTACCAAGGCATTTGTCGAAGCCACCAGCTCGAGTGTTAGATTCTTGATAACTGAGAATGAGTGCATGGCTAAGGAGCTACGAGCGACCAAGCAGGGAGAAGAGTAAGTTACAACATCCACCAGAGCAGAGTTGAGGAGAACGATACTAGATGAAGTATCGTCTGTTGAGACAGTCATGTAGAAGCTTTACTTCAGGTTCGTCACTATGAATAAGTCAGTTGTCCATCTCAACAGTTGGTAGCAGCTCTGTGCTAGGAGAGCACACATCTTGTTAGATCTACACACTGTTGTCGATCACATGCAAATATGGACAATGAGGTACAAAGGAGCCCCATTTCAATTGCCAAAGATGATGAAGCCAAAGGCAGTGGAGTTGAAGGCACACATCCATAGTTAGATCCAGAACTATGAGGAACTCCCGCAACTCATCACCAGTTTACATGCTTCACATGTACTACATGGTCCTTGACCCCGTCAAGAATGATGCTCTTGGCCCTCGCCATCGCCTCTTCGTCATTGTCGTTATCAACTTGGTCAACTGGGATAGCTATCGTCCTCAAGGCGAAGTGATTGACACGATTCTTGTCTAGAACGGATAAGATTCTGGCTTTCCAGACTATAAAGTTTGAGGCTTCGTCCAGTCTGTCCTGGTATCTTACCCCATTCACTGCCATCTCACTACTCTTCTACTTCTCTCCTGGAAGTTCTTGGTGTGACTCCCTCTGAGCCTAGATTTCCCTCCTGGAAACACTTTTTCCAATGCCGAGATGCCCCCACTTCGATCATTAGTGTAGCTGCACCACTGATTCGGATTTCTTAGCTAGAAATCCTCAGTAGCAACTCCCTCCTCCTTGGTCTTTCCCTGTTAGGTACTGTTTTGACTACAATACCCCATTAGCTCCACTCTGAAACTTACCCACAGCCTCCTAAACCCCAACAAACTGAAGGTTAGAGCTCCTAGGCTCTGCGCAATCCCGACACCGGCAATCAGCCTCCTCAGCCAACTGCATTAGCCCTCTTGGCCTCTGCGTAAGCTTGCCTTTGCCTCCCTCAACCTCTACATTGCCTCTTTTTGGCTCGAACTTGATGACGCAGGAATTGCGTCACCCTTTCCTTGTTGCTTCTCTACTAGGAACAACTTCTATCACTCGGGACAAATGTTTTTTGTTGTTGCTGCTTTGCTCGGCTAATGTCCTCAGTTCTCTTGTGATCTGCAACCATGATCTGAAACCATGTTGGAATTTCTAAGTCTAACCTGTTAGAAACCCTTCATACACTTTCTGATTTATTCCTACCTACTTGTTCTGTTAATTAACAAGTTATTTACCATGTAAATATTGGAAATAAATACAAGTACATGCTCAACACATTACAGATCATCAACTGAGGGAAATAGAAACAAGCACACAAGTGACACCGTTGTTTTTGGACTAATGTCCCTGGAAAAACCCAATGCAGGAAAACCGATGCAGCTATCTGAGGGTTTGATTTATTAAGTAGTTTCAGAATACAATCTGGGTTCCAAATCTGGCTCACCCAACAGAAAAAATCTCGGCAGTAGTACCTCTATACTCGGAAGCATATATTCTGGTTGAAACCTCGGATAAACACTCAAGTAGCTCCACAGCTCCAATCTACCCCACGAAACCCCAACGTCAGCCTCTCTGTCGCCCAATGTTAGCCCAACGTCACCCTTTAGGGACTACGTCAGCGTCTCTATCACCCAAAGTTAGCCTAGCGTCACCCTAGCTTGGCCTGCTTAAGCTTCTAGAGGCATTGCATCAGTCCTCTGGCCCTATGCGTCACCCACGCTGGTCCTCTGAGGCACTGCGTAGCTACTGCCTACCTCTACGTGAGCCCTGGCTGGCTCTGCGTGAACCCTTTGCTGATTTTGCGTCCCTCTCTCTAGCTACTGCGTTGATCCTCCCTGTGCTATCTCTGCCTCTCTGCTCTAGTATTCACCGCCCCTCAGCTGCAACTCTGATCACTCTCTCAACTTTCTTAGCAAACCCAACCCCAAAAAGTTGAAATCTTGATCTCTCGGTGTGTCCTCCAAGTGGCCCTTAAGCCTCCTCTCATACTTTTCTCGTTGACAAATCAACAACCAAGATTAAGTCCCTAATCAACGACTATGATTAGATCTGGCTTGATCCATGACTTTTGGACCATTCTAATACAATTTTATATTAATTCGCATTAATATTTTATTTTCCCTAAGTTTAGACTTAGGGACTCCATTAAAAATATTAATTATTTTAATATCTCCTAAACTGTTTAGAATCTACCCAAACCCTTTTTGGGTATTGGAGATCTCATGTGCGTTAGCCTCTCCACCAATTTAAATGGCTAGAGCACATCCGATGCTACCCCAAATCAACACTCCCTCTTAGTGAGGACTGTGCTCTAGCAATACTCCTCATTGAGTATCACTTTGATCATCCGACATCAGTCCCTGTGCTGATGCTAAGCCTGCTGCCCATCATCTACACTGCTGCATCCTATACTTCTACCCATGGCCCTGCCACTGCAACTGCGACATCCATATTGCAACTCCCTTTGCATCCGTTCTGTTGCCCATGGCCCTGCCATTGCCATTGCTGCATCTGCACTGCAACCCCTCTCATCATGCTGCATCGTGCTGCCCATAACACTACCATTGCTAACTGATGCACTGCAACTCAGTCACTGAGAAGTAAGTAACTGATCTCCCAACTCTGACATCTTCGTCAGGCTAGAAACACTCCTGATGCTGAATCTCCCTCTGTCACTGACAAGTGCTCCCTCTTTGACCTCTGCACTGCTGCAACAACTTTGTGCATCTTGCACAGTTTCACACCTCTCTGTTCCATCTTGCACTGGTGCAAGACTCATGTGTTTCTCACACTACTGCCTCACGTTTTCCTAGGAATCCTACACTGTAGCTCCCTCTATCCCTCCATCAACATCCGTCTCTACTGACATCCGCCAGTACTGCTACTCCTCTTCGGGGCTCCCGTAGCAAGGTCTAATCCAAGAGGCTGGGTACCTCGAGGATCTTGCCCCTCATCCCCTGTAGTCCATCTGACTACAACTCGATGTCTCCCCACTTCTACTCAAGTGGCATGTGTGCACTCATGGCATAGCCATCGTCTGTCTCCACTTCCTTCTCTGTCCTTGCTGGTGCAGCCTTGGTCTCAGAGGCATCTCCCTTGCTCTTCTTCCTTGGACACTGGATCACATAATGACCGAACGCCCCACAGTGGAAGCATTTGACCTTGGAGATGTCGTTCTTCTGTTTCTCCTTCTTTCCCTTAGATGCTAGGGCAACATCCACCTCCTCCTCCTTCTTAATTCTGATCCCCTTGCCGCTACTTATTGCCTTGCTCAGCCTTCTTATCTCTTCTTGGTGAAGAGCAACCCACATTTCCTCCCAATCTGGAAGCGTCGCCTTGCCCAGTATGCTCTGGACAAACACCTCCAAGTATTTGGAGACTGCGTTTAGGGATGTTCTCACCATCAATTCTTGATTCGGTGTGGCCCCTATGGAAGTTAGCTAATCCCAGATCTCCTTCAATCAACCAAGGAAGGGGTCGATCTGTTCTCCCTTCTGCCTCTGATATGATCATAGCTGATTTTCTAGTAACATCCTTCTCTGCATAGAAGTATGATAGTACACTTTATTTAGGGTCTCCCACATCTCATTTTCCATTTCCTTTTCAACAATATGTGGTACTATATGGTCCTTGACCCCATCAAGAAGGATGCTCTTAGCCCTCACCATTGCCTCCTCGTACTTGTCGTTATCAGCTGGGTCAACTGGGATAACTATCATCCTCAAGGCGAAGTTCTTGACACGATTCCTGTTTAGAATGGATAAGATTTTGGCCTTCCAGACTACGAAGTTTGAGGCTCCATCCAGTATGTCTTGGTCTCTTACCCCGTTCACTACCATTTCATTGCTCCTCTACTTCCCTCCTGGAAGTTCTTGGTGTGACTCCCTCTGAGCCTCGATTTCCCTCCTAGAAACCCTTTTGCCAATGTCGAGATGCCCCCATTTCGATCGTTAGTGCAGTTGCACCATTGATCCGGATTTATTGGCTAGAAATCCTCGGTAGAAACTCCCTCCTCCTTGGTCTTGCCCTGTTAGGCACTGTTCTGACTACAATACCCCACCAGCTCCACTCTGCAACTTACCCACGGCCTCTTAAACCCCAACAAACTGTAGGTTAGAGCTCCTAGGCTCTGCGCATTCCCGACACTGGTAAATCAACCTCCTCAGTGAACTGCGTCAGCCCTCCTGGCCTTTGCGTGAGCTTGCGTTTTCCTC
Source organism: Pinus tabuliformis (assembly GCA_031772625.1). Taxonomy (NCBI): domain Eukaryota; kingdom Viridiplantae; phylum Streptophyta; class Pinopsida; order Pinales; family Pinaceae; genus Pinus; species Pinus tabuliformis. The sequence goes on along the minus strand of CM062805.1, from coordinate 346,396,298 downwards.
CCTCAGCCTCTGTGCTGCCTCTTATTGGCTCGAATTTGATGACGCAAGTCATGCATCACCCCTTCCTTGCTGCTTCTCTGCTAGGAACAACTTCTGTCACTTGGGACAACTGTTTTCTGATGTTGCTGTTCTACTCGACTGATGTCCTTAGTTCTCCTGTGATCTGCAAACACGCTTTGATACCATGTTGGAATTTCTAAGTCTAACCTACTAGAAACCTTTCATGTACTTTCTGATTAATTCCTACCTACTTGTTTTGTTAATTAACAAGTTATTTACCATGTAAATATTGGAAATAATTACAAGTACATGCTCAACACATTAAAAATCATCAACTGAAGGAAATAGAAACAAGCGCACAAGTGACACCGTTGTTTTTTGACTAATGTCCCCGGAAAAACCCAATGTGGGAAAACCGGTGCAGCTATGTAAGGGTTTGATTTATTAAGCAATTTTAGAATACAATCTAGGTGCCAAATCTGGCTCACCCAATAGAGAAAAATCTCAGCTGTAGTACCTCTCTACTCGGAAGCAGATATTCCAGCTGAAACCTCGGATAAACAGTCTGGCAGCTCCACAGCTCCAATCTGCCCCATGAAACCCGAACGTCAGCCTCTCTCTGGCCCAACTTTTAGCCCAACGTCACCCTGGCTTGGCCTGCGTCAGCCTCTAGAGGCACTGTGTCAGTCCTCTGGCCCTCTGCGTCACCCATGATGGCCCTCTTAGGCACTGCGCAACTCCTGGCTGGCTCTGCATGAGCCCTGGTTGGCTCTGCGTGAACCCTTCGTTGCTTCTACATCCCTCTCTCCGGCTACTGCACTGATCCTCCCGATGCTATCTATGCCTCTCTGCTTTTGTATTCACTGCCCCTCATTTGCAACTCTGATCACTCTCTCAACTTTCTTAGCAAAGTCAACCCCAGAAAGTCGAAATCTTGATCTTTCAGTGTGTCCTCCAAGTGACCCTCAAGCCTCCTCTTATACTTTTCTTGTTGACAAATCAACGACCGAGATTAAGTTCCTAATCAATGGCTAAGATTAGATCTGGTTTGATCCATGAATTTTGGACCGTTCTAACACAACTTTATATTAGTTCACATTAATATTTTATTTTCCCTAAGTTTAAACTTAGGGACTCGATTAAAAATATTAATTATTTTAATATCTCCCAAACTGTTTAGAATCTGCCCAAACCGTTTCTTGGTATTGGAGATCTCATGTGCCTTAGCCTCTTCACCAATTTTCGTGGCTAGAGCACATCTGATGCTACCCCAAATAAACACTTACCTCTGTGCACAACCACAGTCAAAGCGATACCATACTACCCACTGCTGAGGCTCCTACTCCAAACGGTATGAGGTCTAGTTGAGACTTCTTACTATGGAGATCCCCTGACATGTTGGTGGGTCCAACACCATCAACATTTCTAGCGCAAGGAGGGCCAAATGACAAGCTAAATCGTCACATCCTGTTTTGAATCTTCGCACATCTGTCATGGATATTGTTGTAGTGAACCCTCCACGATGTTTGTCCAATGCAGATTCCTTCAAAGTCACGAAGGAGTTCTTTGATCACTTTTCGGAACTGACGCATGGTGGTGAATGTGATGTGGCCCTGCCTGAGCACTTACATGACTTCCTTGCATTCTTGGGGAATGAGGAAGACTTTGATGACATAGAGGTCAACATGCTTCATGCATACACACTTCAGGAATCCCCGGAACGATGGTGCTGCAACTTGCCTACCGATTGTGTGAACTCATTCAAGCAGTTCAATGATCTAATCGAATTTGTTTTCCATCATTTTGATCCTGAAGCCGTTGACAAAAAAATGTTAAAACAACGGAAGGCCCCACATGCATCGCCTATGGATTTTTGGAAGCACTTCCGTCTGCTCATATTTGAAGGTCCGAAAAGTCAGATGAAATTCCAATATATCATGGACATATTTGAATATCGTTGTCACAAATCAATCAGTCCCCAGGTGAGGATAAAGTTCAAACCTTGCTCAGCATACTTCGGTGATGGAGTTGCGCAATCTCAAGCGAACACCTTTGCTCTCACAAGTGACTGTTCGCCTTCCCCTCATCAAACAACTCCACCCCCGCAGTGTGACATGGGAGAGTGTGCACACATGTTTGTTCAACATGTCACATCCTCCCACCTTCACTACTCTCAATTTCTGCACAGATTTGGTTGGGAAGCCCATGGGTTGTCATATGCATTTGTTACCTCAACCTCCACCCCCATGTTCTGCTGATCCTACGGATTGCACTGTCTTGTGTTCTTCCGTTCTGGACTCTACACCTATTGTGAACGAGGATCAAGCCATTGATAGAGTTGATGTTGCACAACCAACCTGCGCTGTCATTTACAACGAGTATGACTAGGAATATGAACATCAACCCACGATGAAGGATGACCTCCTTTTGTCTGCGCCTCCTCCGTTTTTTCCTGACATTTTTGGTGATTCTACTATCTTTGATTTTCGTTGCGTAAATCCATCCACGGATGCATCTACTTTCGATCACTCACAAAACACACCAGATGTCAGTACATCATTCGACAACGGAGAGAACAAATTCTTGATTGAAAATCCACTTGATTTTTCATCTACTTTTTCTGGAAACACAGAGGATGAATAATCTTTCTTCTCATCTACCCATTTGTTTGATTTATCTGATCATGAGGATGCCGATGAACTCATTGATTTTTCTGATTGCAACTATCGTGATCCATTTAATCCTATATTCGATCACGATGTTGATTCTATTGCTGTTGATTTTTCAAAGTCACCTGTTTATGATGATCTATCTGTTGATGAAGTCAAAACCCTGCACGCTGTCGAGGCACTTCAGCCCGAGTTGATGGTTATGTTAGGCCTTTGCTATCCTGAGGTTAGTTTCACTTCCAATCAAAAAATTCTCGAACTACCCAAGGCTCCTCATCACTCATCTGTATGCATTGAAGATAAATTTAACACAGATTTCACTTCCTCCACTCGAATCACATGATCCTATCGCTCATGCATTGGAGGAATCATACACAACAAGCACACTTGCAAGACGTAAGTTGTCTATGTTTCTCACGTTTTCTTTCATGTCACAGTCAAGAGAGTGCATATTCTTAACATCTGCACACAGTGTATCACAATACCATGGTAAGTCCATAGAGTGCATGTCAGGCGCTTTCACTTTTTTCTCTTCTCTGGATGCATTTAAACTCAAAGTGTGTTTGTATTCATTGTTATATTTTTCATCTTTGTTGGTTTGCTTGACTGTGCTGTTCTCGAACCATGCCTTCACCAACATGGGTCAACCAATGCGCCGGTGGCTGCATTAGAAATATCACTTCACGTGATCAAACCCATGCACTATTAGCTTAGGAGTAGGAGTAATGTTTGCTTTATGTCTTGTTTTCTTGCATGCATATTTGATTTCTTACTTTGTTTGTTTGTTTGTTTGCTTGCCTCCCTGCTTTGGTTATGTTCTTTGCTTTCACATTTTCTTCTGTTCTTTGCTTTGTTTTGTTTTGTTTGTTTTTTTATGTATGTAGGTTAGTTTCCCATGAAACCATGTACGTCTCTTGAAACAAGCAGGGTAAATTACAAGAGGACTTGTGCAACTATCAACGATTGGTTATCTGTTGTCCTCTCTCTTTATGAAGAACTTATTGTATTAAGTCAATGATACACCAATGGAAAATACGTTCTATTCGAAGTGAATCTGTTTGAAAACACAATGCTTGCGCTCTAACTAGTACCACCTACTCTAGTAGGTTGTTTTGCGTTAACCCTTGTCAGCTTAGTCAAGTATATTAAGGTGAGGGGGAAAACCTTAACAAGTATGTTAGAGGTATATATAAAATACTTCTCTGAAGGAACAACATCTTCTGCTCTCAATAAGTCAGGATCCCTCTTCCGCCTCTGAAATAAATAAGTGCTTATCCACAGTTCTCAAAAAAATGAAAAAATGAAAATTTTGAAAAAAATGAATAAGGCAAAAGAAGAGAAAGGATTTTTGTGCAAAGAGGTGAGGCAAGTAACTCCATCGGGGTACTGACCAGGATTTCTGGAAGCGGAGCGATGCTTGTGTTCCTGCGTGACTCCGTCGAGGTACTGTCCAGGCCTGTTGGTAGCGGAGCAACACTAGAGATGAAACCTAAACTCTGATAGTCATATTACTTGTGCACCAATATACCCCTCATCCCCGATCAAAACAACTGAGTTGATTTGGCTTGGAATGTGTACTGACTGATCAAGAACATGGAAAGTGTTACATCTTTCAATCAAGCTAGTGTGGAAACCATGATGAGCTAAGAATCGTACAATACTTCTAAAGGAGTTAGACTTGCTTTTCACGAAACAAGGTCCATTCGGAGAGCTAGAGTTCTGCTAGTGTGTCGCTAAGTGTTGTAGTGGCTATAACCACCCTCCAAAATTTTGCCTTAGCTTCGTTTTGGAGCCTCCCTACCAACCATGCTTAGCAGCATGTATTGCACTGTCCAATTACTTATGCTTTAGTTGAGTTTTAGTGGTTTAATGTTTGCTAGCTTGTTTGCCTTCCACCCGCAAGTTGACCCAAGACTTGGTCATTTTATGGCTGTTGTGCTCACTTGGAAAATTGCGTGGAATTGGAGGGGAACCAACCTTCCTCTCTAGAATTGCGCAGACCATCAAGGCAGCGTGCTGCTCTCTAGAAATGCGCAGAGCAAGCAAGCGACCTTCCCTCTGAAAATTATGCAGAGCAACCCATCACTGGGTTTGCTCTCAAAATTTGCGCAGATCTGGTTGACAGCCGGGGCTTCAGTCCAGAAATTGTGCAGAGCCTGAGGGAGCGAGAGCCACTGAACTTAGAAACTGCGCAGAAGTCATCCAGAGGCTTGCAGTCCATTGCATGTGCTCCCAAGTTGACTGGTTCCCTCCAGAACTGACCAATCATTCTTTGCATGCATGGGTTGCTTTTCTTGAAAAAACAAAAAGCATCCCTAGATTTTAGGAATCCATTTTTAGAAGCTGGGGGTTACATGCAAAATCTGTTTCAGAAACCTCCCGCAAAGTGTCGCTTTTTCCTAGATTTGTAGCATGCACCTCATAAGCCTCAATTTTATCAAAACTATTTATTTGATGCTTCAGAGCTCATTTTTCATTTCGATTTTGGAGCTCTAACATCCCCATCACACCTAGGAGCATTCGGCACACTCAGCTCAACTTTTTATAGGTAAGTACGCTTTTCATGTCTTTTGCTAATTTTCTGTCGCTTTTTATATTTTGGTTTGTGTGAGTGTTGTTTGCTTGGTTTTGTTGAACGCTTGCTATTGTTTTAATGCATGTTAGCTTGTAGAAGCATTGTTTCAAGTTTTTCATAGCATCTCACCGCTGTCGCATGCGTGACACTGTTTCTGCACTGACGATAGTCATTGTGGCGAATCACTTCACACACTTACTTGTTTTCCCATTTACCGAATCTTGCACTCACTGTTTGCATGCATGATCATTTACTCTTGTTTGCACTCGGCTTCGCACATGCATTCAACCTTTTCATGTTTTTAGTCGCCTGTTGGCGGGTTTGGGTTGCCTTGGCCTAGACCTTGCCTTGCCCGACTTGCACTGCACATTTATGAGAGTGAAGGCTCTTCCTTCCTCCTAGGAATTGCGCAGATCTTGCCCAACACTGGCCTCCCAGGCTTGCCCTGCGCAATTCTGACAGGCAATGCCCCATTGGCCCCCAAAATTGCACATATGCAGTTTTATAGGGTTGCAGTCAAGCCGATTGAAATTGCACATTGTGCAGTTTCAGTCATTAGCAGGCCAAATTGGATTTTGTTCTGCGCAGTTCCAATAGTCAATCAACCCACTGACAGTGCAAACTGTGTTCTACATAGTTTTGCCAGTCAGTCTCCCAGCCTCTTGGTGAAAATTGCATAAATTGTCCAGTGAGTGACCTAGGTGTGTTGAATGTCATTCCTCAAGTTGCTTTTGGTTTTCAACTAAGAAATTTCTTGCCATGAGTGTTGCTCTGTGTCCAGGTATCACAGGTGTTCGTCCATCTCTCAGGAGTACAGGTACAATGACTTCCAAGAGAGCAGGGTCAAAGGACACCGTCGAGAGTGCAATTGGAGATGCAGTCGAGCAAGTGTTTATGAGCTTGCCCATCTATGAAGACACTAATCTATTCATAGATAAGGAGATCAAGATGAAATGGTAGGACATCAATGACATCTTTTCAGACACATTTGAGGATAATCTGGAGGGCTGCAGGGTCTATGTGAACATATACAAGTCTAGCTTGTACTAGATTGCATGCAGGTATCCCACGTTTTCATGTGCGGACATGATCCACTGGATTGTCTCACATACTAATCCAGAGACAATGGTGTTGAGCAGTGCCAATCGAACACAACTTTCTACCTTCAGGGAAAATGAATTTAAGGAGATGTATCACTTGCCACAGCCTGTGATCACGATGGATACACCCTTCACTAGACCTAATAGTAGTGCAAACTCGAGAGACATCTTGAAGCGCTAAGTGAGAGTGCCGTCTAAGTTCCAGAAAACACCCAACCAAGTGTACAAGACAAGGATATTGCAAAAGACATATCAGGTTCTGGTCATCTTTCCATGCCGCTTATATGGCTAGGAGATTACATAGACCTTCCCGCAGAGTTGGGTGATTGTGTTGGATCAGTTAGTGAATGAAGGAAGACCTTTCAATTGGTCTGACACATTGGATCTCTGACTGAAGGAACAAGTAACAAAAGCCCGATATCCACCCAAGGGTAAACAAATAAAGATTTTGATGTCTACTTACATACTTGATGCAGTGTGTGCTCGTCAGTAGTTCCCAGGCTTAGGTTGGGCATGGACACCTTCAAAGACTTCTGTGCACACTTATTGTAGATTATTCTCCGAATGCAGCTTCTGTGGAGTTATTATACAACTATCATACCACTGTACAAGATGATCTTTGAGCAAGATCCACCTTTCATGTCGCAAACATCGATGGAGGCATTGATTGACATAGTAGGTTGGTATGCCTCACCTCTTGAAACCTTCATTCAGATGTACATCGCGGAGAAGGCTCCACATGTTTTACCGAAGTTTGCCATGGATAAGTTGGTCATGGAAGAAGTTACATACCACATCTCGACAGGGTTGTTAGCGAGACTGCATAGGAAGAAGAAGGCTCGTTAGCTTGATCTTCCTTTGTGGATCGGGTTGTATGAGATCCAAAATCTCAAGCATGCTGAGGCTGAGACGAAGGAATTCAAGAGATTCACCTTCGACACTAGAAGTTTCAATCCATATGACCCACATTGCTTAGTGACATTGTGCGAGAGTGTATCATCCTTGGATCCACGGGGCGTGTCATTGGCCTGAGGAAGACCCATGGAGATATTTCTACAACTTATCCAGGCTCAATGAACTGGTCAGAATGGCTGTAGAGTGGTTAGCAGTGCAAAAGGCAACATCATCTCAAAGAACAACATCATCAGCAGGAGCAAAGGGCAGCAGACCTGCGCTTGACAAAGGAAAGAGGAAGGTTTTTGACAGCGCAAAGATGGAGAAAAGCTGCAAGTTCAAAGGAGATTCACTTGTGTTGAGAGCAGCTTTGGAGATTGAGGCAAAGAGGAAACAACATGACAGAAGGATCATGCGAAGGCAAAGGAAAAGGGAGAAGCAGAAGCTGGAGGAAGAAGAAAATGAGTTGTAGTATTTGAAGCAGCAACTCAGGGAAGAACAAGAGCTGTGCAGAGAGAGAAGGAAGCGCATCAGGAACATGAACACCAGGAGGCACAACATGCACATATTGATGAAACTGCACCCATATAGGTTATTGATTCATCCGAACATCTGGCACATAGCAAATAGGGTGAGTAGTCACAGGAGAAGGACTTTGCTAAGGAGACTGAACAAATGGAAGCAGATGTGGTTCAACCAAAGTTAGATCAGGACATTGACCTCATGCCTCAAAGCTAAGAGGTTGCTCCACCGAATTCACCAGATCCGGAAGCAGAACAAGTCCCAAGCGATCAAGAAGACACTGAAATCCTTGAGAACAATACGAAAGCAGATGTGCACAACATATCTTTCGACGAGTTACAACACAAAGTTGTGCAGTCATGTAAAGTGCCCACTCGGGATGTTCAATTATCTCCTGCGCAGTTTGAAGAGTGAGTGATTGTATCCGATGTGCGTAGACATCCAACTGCATTAGTCGATGCTACCAAGGCATATGCCAAAGCCACCAACTCGAGTGTTAGATTCTTGATAGCTGAGAATGAGCGCACGACTAAGGAGCTACGAGCAGCCAAGTAGGGAGAAGATCAAGTTACAACATCCGCTAGAGCAGAGTTGAGGAGAGCGATAATAGATGAAGTATCATATCTCGAGATAGTCATATGGAAGCTATACTTCAGGTTCGTCACTGTGCATAAGTCAGTTGCCTATCTCAATGGTTGGCAACAATGCTGTGCTAGGAGAGCATGCATCTTGTGAGATCTACACTATTGTCGATCACATGAAAATATGGACAATGAGGTACAAAGGATCCCCATTGCACTTGCCAAAGATGATGAAGCCAAAGGCAGTGGAGTTGAAGTCACACATCCAGAGTCAGATTTGAAATTGTGAGGAACTCCCGTAGCTCATCACCAGTTTATAGGCTTCACATGCATGATTTTTTAGGAGCATGGATGTCATTGTGCGCATGCATGTGATTCAATCCATTGGCACATTCATCGAGGTGAAGACAAAGAGTCAAATCTGACTGGAGTTGGACATCTATTTTGAATCAGTTGATGCACATAGCCACTAGCACAGACTTGCAGATGAGCGCAAACACTATGCACTAGTATGTTGCTGATCCAGTTCCACTCAAGACCATGATTCGCATGCTATCCGATGAGTTGGATAGAGGTGCCAAATCAGTGTACCCAGATGCAACAAAGGCAAGAGTTCGCTTTCAAAAGGATGTCACCATAGAGTACACAAACACCATAAAAGACTGCCAAGCTTGGCATGAGTTCACCATGGTCGATCATCCGAGAGGATGTCGAAGATTTATTCTTCCCACAACTGTCTGAGTCTTAGTGATGTCTTGCATGGCTTACTCAAGCTTATTTTTGTCTCACATGGGTACATGTGTATATTTTAATGTAAACATGTTGTAAAAGTGAAAGACCAAGTGTCAATAGTAGAATGTAACAGTCATGTGTAAGTTGAAGAGTCATGAGGGTAGGTGAAGAGTTACAAAGGGGAATGTCAAGGGTCACTCCATCCTTTGCTATTTATAGAACCTCATAACTCATTGTATAGGCTTTTGGGAGACAAGCTTCCTATAGGGATAACTTAGAGAAATCTTGGAGTGTATTGTAACGAGCTTTGACTTCTCCACAGTGCAAAGCTAGTACATCTCTTTGGACAGGCATACAACAATAATTGTAATGTTCCACTATTGGGGCTAGTGGTTGTCATGGTTGTATGTATGATTGGATCTTTCACTCTCTTAATATAATAGATCCAATAGGTTTCATGCATATGTTGTTATTGTAGTTCGACTATCCTAGATAGTTTAATGATGTATGTAGATGTAATTTACACATGTATGTATGGACTATTCTGTACGTGTTTATATGAATCTCATCGAAGTGTGTTGTTGATATAATTCATCACTTTGAATTGTCGATTATCCTTCTTTCTATCTCATGATGTCTTTCTGATCGTGTGTTCCCTTTCAAGATGCATGCTATCACATGTTTCTAAGCGACGCACTCTTCCCCCTTCCGTGTATTAGAGCCTTTCATGCACCTTCCTTGACTTGCTGCAAGGTTACACCCTTGCTACCAACAAGGACATCTTACTTACCTCTGCGCGCAACCGCAGTCAAGGTGATACTTTACTACCCACTGCTGGGGCTCCTACTCCAAACGGTCTGAGGTCTAGTTGGGACTTCTTACAGGGGATATCCCCTTACATGTTCGCAGGTCCAACACCGTCAACAGGATGTTAACTCCGCTTTCTTGCATGATGATTTCTAGGGAGAGATTTATATGGAACTACCTCATGGGTTTATTTTTGGTGACTAATCTTATATGTTGATTGAAAATATCTCACAATGGACTCAAACAAGCTTTGCAGGTTTCGCATGAAAAGATGGATAGGTTTTTGGTTGAATGGGTATTTAGCAGATGCTACTTTGAGACAATGTTTATGGTTAATGAGTGGGTGTTGAGTTTTTTATTCTTGTTTCATATATTGATGATCTCATTCTCGCTAGCAGTAATCTTGATTTGATTTCCAATTACTCTTATTAACTAATTTGAGATGATAGATTTTGGGCATAAACATTATATTATTCACTTACATGTTTGGCAGATGAAGGGAGGGATTTCTTTTTGTCCACATAAGTATGCCCTAGATTTCCTTCACAAATTTTAAGTGGGGGATTGTAAATCAATGTCAATCCCCTTTCAATTTGAACTTGAGTTATCTGCCAAGTGTTGGACACCTTAAGTAGATGCCACTTTGTATCAACATTAGTTGGAAATTTGTTTTACTTGACTTAATTTTCCAAACATATATTTTGTTGTTGCTTTAGTCTCTCACTTTAAGAAATATTTGCACAAGAGCCATTGGAAAGCAACCAAGTAGATGTTGGTTGTGGAACTTGCTTATCTTTCTGATTCAAAGGTCTTATTTAAACTATGCTTGGATTCCAATTTCAAACAATGGGATGGCGGGGGTTTCCCTCCCCCCGTCTTGTTGTCGCCAAAGAGATTTTTTTTGGAAAAATTCATTGTAAAATATTGTAATTTGGTAGTCAATGTGGGCCATTCATCATTAGGTTACATATAGAAGTTATGTTGGTGCTTTTTTTCCCTAAAAGGTAAACCTCTTTTTATAAGGACTTTGTATTACGATTGTGTATTGTGAGAGAGCATTGTGTCTTAAAGAGGAGACCGTGAGAGAGTGAAGAGGAAGTTGTAGTGGATGCGTTGTAGGTCTTATCCGTTCACTTTGATGGACATAATAAAGGAACAACTCATTGTTTCTCTGTGTATGTAGTCCATATTGGATGAACCACATTTATTTGTCTCTCTCTTGTATTGTGTTTTGTGTTCTATTTTCACTTTCATTTGGTTTTTTGTTATTGCTCCACAATTCTCTTTCTAAAAATCGATATCAAAATCGAAGGTTTATTTGGCTGATAAACCCATTGGAGAGGAGGGTTCTTGGTTCGAGTGGGAACAATGGCAATAAAAGGCTTTAGGATCAAGAAGTTTAACAACCAAAACTACTAGATGTCAAAGATGCAAATGGAGGACTATCTATATCAGAAAAATAATTTTCTAGCTGTGGACGAAATAACAAAGAAGTCAATAACTATGAAAGACGAAGAATTGGAGATTCTTGGCAGAATTGAACTAGGAACAATATGACTACGCCTGGTAGTGTCGATGGATTTTAGATTTTCAAAAGAAAATACAATGGAGGATCTGATGAAGGCATTAGCCAAATTTTATGAGAAACCCTTAGCTTCCAACATTGTATTTCTTATGAAGTGTATATTTACTATGAAGATATTCGAAGGTGGTTCTATCGCTGATAATTTAAATAAGTGTAGCATGGTCACCAATCTATTAAGTTCTATAGGAGTAAATTTTATGATGAGGTTAGGGCTATTTTGATTTTGTGTTTCCATAAAGTTGAAATGGATTTGTCATGGTTGTGAGTGAATTTGCCTCTATTTCAAGCACTTTAAAGTTTGATGATGTTGTTAGCGTTATCCTTAGTGAAGAAATGAGATGGAAAAACACAAATGAGACACTGGGTAATGCATTGATCATGGAGAACATGGGAAGACAAAGAGAGAGAGAGGAAATAACATAGGGAATTGTGGGATGGGAAACAACCTCCTTTTTCCTATGTCATTTTGTAAATCTTTTGTCCTATCCCAAGTTGTTTGTAATGATGGATGATAAAATATTAGGCATTAAGAGGTTATACAAGACCAACTTGGTCTAATGTATCATAGTCAGGTTTGGTTTCTATTGTGCTTATGAAATGGTCATTATTTCATCACATGCTTAAGTGATTCATTAATATTGATATCCTTGAAGTTAACAACATCTGATTTGTGCCTTTTCCCTTGATTGTTTTGATATGTGGATGTCATTGATATTAGCCCAAGTAGCACCAGACGATGCCTCGCTCTTGTTGAACAAAATGAAATGGAAATCCTTGATGTTTCAAGTCAGGATCATCCTTGATGGATTCTCCTCGTTGAGCCGATTCCAGTGGTATATGGCACGCCTCAAGAGCTTTCATGGTTTGAGAGTTATTGTTGTTTAAAGTTAAAGGACCCATTTTGTGGGCATAGAACCCAAAGGATGATGACATGGAAAGTCCTCTTTGGTCAAGTCAAATGGTTAAGTGATAAGGCTCCTCTCCAAAAATTAAAATAATACATCTTGTGGTAAAAGGCTTAATTGTGATTATTTGTTCCTATAATGAAGGGAATGTGAGGGTTTTGTTTTTAAAAGACAAATTAAAATTCAATATATTTGAATTTCAAAAGTTTTTTACCCTCCAAAATAGGAATTTGAATGCCTAATAGGAGCCCCTCCAAAAACTACAAAAAGGCATTGATCTCACCCCTTAGTGTATGCACTCAAATGAATATATTTTAACTAATTGAGCTATGCAATTATACTTGGCCCTATGGAGAAAAAGGTAGATCATACGAAGTGGCTAGGGTTTGTTTTTGTTTTGGCTTTGTTAGTGGATTCATTGGGGTGACTTATTGCAGGTAGAGACCATAGGTTATGTGTTCAATTATTCTGTGGTCCCAGTCTTTGCTAAGGCAAGCGAAGTAGAAAATTGATGACACTATAAGTATGATCAAATCTGAAGAAGAGTTCGGATCTCAGAGAAATGTATAGTCTATTTGAAGTGCGAAGTGTTTTTATCCTCTTAAAGCTACAAACCCTGTTTAGTATACTATTGAAGAAGATCGTACACTTAAATATTGTCATTGGTCCTTGTTGTGCAAGGACTTTGTTATTGTGCAATTTTTGGCACTTAATGGTACAATTATGTGGCATCAAAAGAAAAAAGAAGGTTTGTGCTTCATTGAAATAATTCCTGTAGTCTACACTTGTTGATCAATGAAGAACACTAATTAGTGAAAAAATAAAGTAACTAAGGTCTGGCACAAGGTTACTAGCTATTCAACCTATTCGTTTGAAGATGACCAAGGCCTAGTATGATGCATTAAATTTGGTTATGTGGAGAAAAAATCAAAGGCTCAGTGTGATTCGATCTTTAGGGAGGGTTTGATTTTTTGAGGTCTATTGCAGATAACAATCCTAAAGTAATCTTTTAACCCTCCCTTATAGGCTTGATGATGCAGATCTTTTTTTTGTGACTATAAAAACTCCATCTCCGTGGCTCATTAATGCTACTATCTGTGACCTAATACTACTATGAAGGATCAACCATTCAAATTTTTCCTTGAAGGAAATCAAAGACTATTGCTATGAAGTAAGTCTCTGAAGCTTTGGTTTTTAAAGAATGTAGTAAAGGTTTTGATTCTGCTTGGAAACATAAGGGCCACCTCATCTCTGCAAGATTGAACGTCCTCCACAAACCAATGGAAAAGTGACATCATTTCAACCCTACATTTGTTGGAGACAAGACATATTTTGAACCCGTGTAATCTTCACAGTGATACCTCTCTTGTTTCGAAGTCCTGGAAGCTTATTCATACATACTTGTTTCCTTATTAAAGTTGACATAATTGATAGAATACTGTAATACATGCATTGTTATGAAGCATGCTTCAAATGATCATATCTTGTTTGAATTAAATTAAGGGAAAGTCTTGGGTATAAAATTAGTTTTTTTTGTGGTATGATTGAAGTCCCCTTACATAAATATTCTGGTATTTGAAGGATTGAATCAAGGGTTGGGGACTTTTCATAAGGGATTCCATCACTACAATAAAGTATTCTTGGTATTGTTGTGTCACCAATTGAGTTCACTATAATACCATTGTTGCAACAATCAACAAAGGGTTCTCATTATTGTTTAAGAGTTATTACAAGATACCAATCTGTCTTGGCCACAAAATTCTTTTCAAGGGCTTCATCAGTGTGTAAGGCTTTCATATTCATTCATTATGCAACACTGAGGAGGGTTCTCATTATCTTCTTGTCATCATCTTACATCTATATTCCAGTCAACATCTTACAACTATATAGTAGCAAGGATTACACTGTCCAACACTTTTGATAAGGGTTTCAATGTTATATCATTTGTCGTAGTATATCATTGTAACTGGGTCATTATCCATGGTACAAGAGCCCGCAATTTTTGTAGAAGTACACTCATTATAAGTGGGTCATTGTCCCTGGTATGAGAGCCCACAATAGTTGATTTGATTTACCATCATTTTCAAGGAGGTTGGGTGGTGCTAGGTAGATGATTGAAGTCACTTTCATGTTGGATAGTGAAAACAATTTAGAGATGTTGGGTGGTGCTAGGTAGATGATTAAAGTCACCTTCATGTTGGATATTGAAAACACTTTAGTGTGGTAGGGTGGTTCTAGGGAAATCTTGAGGTTGCAAGGGTGTTGGAGCATCCTTTCAATTGATACTCATAAAACCAGGGTGTTGGAATGTCCTTCTAGTTGGAGTTAGATAATTTAATGCTTTTCTAGAGTAATAGAGAGTTGGGGATTCTCTTCTCAGTTGGAGTTGAAGCATTTGATGTATTCATAAAATTATTAGAAAAATGTTTGGTGGTTTTTTTTTCTCCCGAAGGGGTTTCCACCTAAATTTTTTTGTGTTTACTGTCTATTGCTTATTTATGTTGAATATTAATTAATGCTCTGAAAAGATTACTAAGTTATTAATTGCTAAGAAATACTGATTCCAGTCACCATCTTACAACTATATAGTAGCAAGGATTACACTGTCCAACCCTTTTGGTAAGGGTTTGTTTTGGTTGGGTTTCAATGTTATATCCTTTGTAATAGTATATCATTGTAAGTGGGTCATTATCCCTAGTACAAGAGCCCACAATTTTTGTAGAAGTGCACTCATTATAAGTGGGTCATTGTCCCTGGTACAAGAGCCCACAATAGTTGATTTGATTTACCATCATTTTCAGGGAGGTTGGGTGGTCCTAGGTAGATGATTGAAGTCACCTTCATGTTGGATATTGAAAACAATTCAGAGAGGTTGGGTGGTGCTAGGTAGATGATTGAAGTCACCTTCATGTTGGATATTGAAAACACTTTAGGGTGGTAGGGTGGTGATAGGGAAAGCTTGAGGTTGCAATGGTGTTGGAGCATCCTTTCAACTGATACTGATAAAACCAGGGTGTTAGAGTGTCCTTCTAGTTGGAATTAGATAATTTAATGCTTTTCTAGAGTACTAGAGAGTTGGGGCTTCCCTTCTCAGTTGGAGCCGAAGCATTTGATGTATTCATAAAATTATTAGAAAAAAATTCGGTGGTTTTTTTTCTCGAAGGGGTTTCCGTCTAAATTTTTTTGTGTTTACCATCTATTTCTTATTTATGTTGAATATTAATTAATGCTCTGAAAATATTACTAAGTTATTAATTGCTAAGAAATACTGATTCCACCCCCCTAGTATTTCCAATACATTGGTCCATCATCTCTCCATAAAGAGCATGGAGGGTCACTTGTTCATAAGAAATAGAGTAGAGGATTGTATTGGATGTAACCTTTTTTTTTCTTGACTACTCATACAATTTATTTGTTGTTCTATGGATGTTTCCGTCTCAAGGGTTGAATCACATAAATGTTGTTGTCTATCTTTGATATGTGTGAGTTTTTTTGTGTTTGTGTTCGTTCTTGTGAGTCACCCCTTGTGATTTTCACACTATTTGGCATCTAATTCCTTAAAATTTCACTTGACAACTCCACTTTTAAAATTTGAATATCTTTACAAAGGAAATTTATATCAATGTATGAATCATTTATACATTTTCCATATCATTTGGAATATATTTACAACAATAATAATGATAACGTGGTAGAATACATAAGCCATTATAAGAATTGACCTTTTTCATTGGCATATAGAAGCTCCCATTGTTAAACATTTAATAATATATGTTAGGATCGAATTTGTCATCTAGCCTTTGCATGATCAACCTTGGAATAACTAGACTCATTAGATAAGTTAAATTTCTTGAAATATAGGCCAACACCAAAATACAAAAAATCATGGCTCTATGGCCATCTCCAACTTGCTACTTGTATGATAATAATCTCCAAATGGAAAAAGTTAATACAAAAAAGTTGGCTTTCCTTGTTTTTGAGGAACTCCACGGGCTCCTATAAGATTCACAATAAAAAAATTGGCATTTAACAACACATCAAGATCTTCCTCGTGTACTTGTTAGTGTTATAATTTGTGTTAGATGAGCACTAGTGTCTTTCTAGCAATGTAGCTAGTTATGCCTGCCCTCTCACCATGTTTAGGTTACTCATTGCTAATGTGGTTGTTCCATTAAAGAGGGGTTTTGTGTGACTATTGTTATAGTACAAGGAACCACTCCCAAAATGTTAAGAGTAGGAGAAGGTGTTTGAGATGCATGCCCACATCATCGACCCAAGGGTGTAGAGATTAATAATCCAAAAATCCCTTTCATTTTTGGTGTGCATCAAAGGCTACAACTAACTCTATGAACACCTTTATTTCCTTCGAAGCCAACCATATGATTCCGCTTCTCCATTTTCTTGTAGGGTCTTTCCCATGTCCTTATAGGTTGTGGTCAAAGGCATTTAATATGAGGAATAGTAAACTTGGCACACAATTGACACTTTATTGTAAATTGTCACTTTATATCTAACTACAAATGGATTTGAATTTATGGTCCACTTCGACACTTTTTGCTGAAGTCATTGAACTATTAGCTTTTAGAGCTCCTTTGAGGATGCTAGGAGGGAGAAGGGAATATTGAAAGTTTTGAAGATTTGGGTTCATTGGATCCAAGCTTAACCTAGGTACTCTATGAGGTTCTCAACTTTACTTATATCACATTATCTTGGTCCATTGAATGTTGGAACTTGAGGTTGTAACAAAAAATTCCAAGCAATCTAAGATGATTTGTAATACTTCTTCTTAGGAAAGTTGTTAGTTTCAAAGTGTCCATTGATTAATTGCATTTTGTTTGGCTTGAAGAGCAAGTTTCCCACTTTTTTCTTGAAGGTCTTCCAATTGAGATAATAGTTGAGAGGCTCCATTGCCATCAAATAAATCTTTGGAGCTAGTGGACAACCTTCATAGATATATACAAATGGATTTCACTAGATTTGTTACCATTGATTGTTAGACATGCAACAATATCAACATAACAATTTTTCAAGTCAAAGAAAAGGATTGAACACTAGTGCCAACAATATTACTAGAAAGAAAGGCCAATTTTCTATTCGAAGTCAAGCTTGTGGAAATGAGTCTTGGCCAATAATGACGGTTTTTCACCATCACTTTCAGATGGATAATGATGTTGATTTTGTAGCTTCAAAAGGTATTTTAAATAGGCTTATGTCTATCATGCAGGTGAATAAGTCCTCTTTAGATAGTTATTTGAGAGGAGCAACTAATATTATCTTCCTAAGGTTTTAACTTATGAAAATTACATAGATTAATTATTTTAATTAATGTTGACTTTGGACTAATGTTTATCTTGTTGAATTTTGTAGCTATGGTCAGTGTTCATAATTATTATTTTAGTAATTGATGTATTTGTAAAGCATGTTCTCCATGCTATTGTTAAAAGATAGAATTCTAAGGCATGTTCTTCATGTCCTTTAAAAAAAGGAAAAAATGATTTTTTGGCTCCAAAGAAGCCAAGTCGACGCTCCTATTCAATCAAGTCAGCCCCATTGTAGAGGCATCCATTCGACGAGCATAATAACTATATATATGTTCCATTCAACCTCTTCATCAAGAAAGGGTCTTAGAACTTCTAAGGAAAAAATAAGAAGCGAATATAAGGCTAAGAAGGAGATAGATCTGAGGCTGAAAATAAGTTTATCTAAGACACAATTTATGTTGAAGAAGGAATACATATTTTTGGTAAAGAAGGATGAGTTGCAGGACAAAGAATTTGGGTAATTTGTAGGGCAAAACTTCTAAAGTATGATCAAGTCGCAAGGCCAAGAATTTGGGTGCAGAAGGACGAGTTGCAGGACTGAACTTCTAAAGTATGACAAAGCTACATGATTGAAATTTTGGGTGCAGAAAGAAGGCCGAACTTCTGAAGTTTTGACTTGACTAGGGAGTAGTGGACTAGGTTTGACCAAGCATTCTAAATGACTAGATGAAGTAGGTGTGTCTCCTGTTGAACTAACAAATTCCTATAAGGAGAAGGTTGTTGGGTTTCCCACAAGCTGGTTTTCCCAGGGTAAATTCTTGTGTTCTTGTTTTTGTCTATCTCTTTATGATCTTAATGTATATTGTTGAAGATCTTCTGTGCAACTAATTTATGATGAAATTGAATGAAAGAAAGATTAAACTAAGAAATCATAAGATGTAATTATTAGTTAAGAAGATCCTATGAAAAATCAAGATATCTAAGGATAAATATTAAATTATTTAAGTGACTTAGATCTAATCTCCACTGTTGATATAAGAAGACCAAGATTTAATCTTAGCTGTCTACCACTTTGGAGATTAGGGTTTTGGCCCATGAAGAAATTATAAAGATAACCCGTGGGAGAGATTGATGACACATTTTGTTGGAAGAGTGACTTTCTAAAGGAGTGAGAGGGTCCATGATTAAGTGAAGGGAAAAGGATTTCAACAAGGAAATTTTGGGAGCAAATTTTAGGGAGGTTGAGTCTAGGAGAGAGAGGCTGAATTGTTGAAAAGGAGGGTTGAGTTTTGTAGGGAGATTGAATTATCCAAGGGTTTTTTTTCTTGAATATGTTGGGGTTGTACGAAGGGAGAAAGAGGGGCCGAGTTGCTAGTGAAGGAGGCAAATTTTTTAAGGTCAAAATTTTCAGGAGGATGGAGTTCCAAGAGGGTTAATTCCTTGAGGATGATTTTCCAGAGGGGCCAATTTCCAATTTCCAAGTAGTGATTTTTTTGTGTATTCTATGTGGGTCCAGGCCGTAATTTTCCAGAGTAGTATAAAGGGAAGGAAGATCGTTTTAGGATTTTTTTTCTTGGCTGTTGTGTGATTGATTTCCCTATTTTATTTCCATTGCAAATATAATTTTTGAAAGTTAAAATACTAGTGAATTTTTATTCAACAATTTTCAGGTTTTATTGTATAAATAATTTCTGGGTATAAAATAATTGTTGAGGTATAAATGAATCAGATATGGTATTAAAGATTTAACATGGTATAAAATCACTAGAAATTTTGTGTGGGAGATCATACAATACAAAGGTTTTATAATAGTAAAATTATTTTACCAATAAAATATTTATTTTGCAATAAGGGTTTTTTGGCTAAAATCGGTTTGGCGAGATAACGTCATCAAGTCTAAGATTTGAAGATAGTTTGGAGGGGCTGAAAATTCCAGTCCATGGAAGGAGAGGATTCATATTGTTTTGATGGAAAATAGCCTATGGGTGTTTGCAGAAAAAGATATCCAAGTCCCTTCAGATCTTACACAAGAATCCAAACAAAATATGAAATATGTGGATGCTATATAGATAGTATTGGTTGTTTTGAAGGATCGTATAATCCCTCACATATCATGGAAACAAACAAATCACAAAATATGGCCAATTTTGATGAAACTATACCAAAGTAATAACCAAAATAGGAAGATGATGTTGAGAGAGAAACTAAGAAACATAAGAATGAATAGATCTGAAACTGTAACCTCATACTTCACAAGAATTTAGCAGGTTCATGATGAACTATTAACTATTAGGGAGGTTATGGATGAGATGGAACTTGTTAAGATAACCCTGAGTGGTAGAGATGGGCTTCCTGATTGGACTAGGTTGTGGGATGAATTCACCCAAAAGGAGATATGAGAGAGTTTGATATTTGGTGGAAAATGTATAGGTAGAGGTGGAGATGAGGAAGTTGCTCTTGCTAGGAAATAAAAGAAGGGAAAGGGTAAAGCCAAGAAAAACAAAAGTGGAGGAAGATATTCATAGGGAAAGAAAAATAGGGACATTATTAAAGTTAATTTCTTTGCATGTCACAAGTACATTCACTATGCTCGACAATGCAACAAGAAGAATGTCAAAGGGAAGACATCAATAGTTGCATCTACACAAATGGATGAGTTAGTTAAGAAATTCAAGGAGTTTTCATTGGTTTCATGTCTTTCAGGCACAATGACACATGGAATATGGTTTGTGGACAATGGAGCTTCACATTTTATGATGAGATCTCATGACCTCTTCACTAGTATGGCCAAGGAGCATCGTGATCTTCATGTGAAGCTTGGTGATAATTCCATGCATGCAGTGGATGGTATTGGAAGCATACAATTCCAAATGGACTCTGGGCGTCCTATGGAGGTGAAGGAAGTATTCTATTTACTTGGGCTGGAGAAGAACTTTCTATCTGTTTTGACAATGGAGGATAGAGGACTTGAGGTCAGTTTCATGGGAGTGAGGTGTTTGTTAGGTAGAAAAGATATGATCTTGGCATGAGGCGAGTGGCATATAACATAAAGAAAAGCCTATATATTAGAGAGGAAAATTAGCGAAGGCCCTTGTACATGATAGTGACATATAGAGTAAGTTGTGGCATAGGAGGATGGGGAATCTACACTATAGTCATCTTACGAGATATGGTCACAGGTTTTCTGGAGTTTAGTGTGGAGTCGAATGGCGCATGCAAAGGATATGTGCTTGAAAAGAACAATAAAACAACTTATCCTAATAGTGAGGCTATTCTAATGGAATGTTGTATTTGGTGCATTTCAATGTTTGTGGTCCTATGTCAGTGGAGTCTGTATCTAAGTTTAGTTATTTTGTGACTTTATAGATGACTATTCTAGGAGGACATGGATTTACTTTTTGAATGCCAAGGATGGAGTCTTCATCAATTCCAAGAGTTTAAAGCTCTTGTGGAGAATCAGACTGGGAAGAAGATCAAAGCCTTGAGATAAAACAATGGGGGAAATTATACCTCCAATGAGTTTAGGGGATTTTTCAAGGAGGCAGGAATAAAAAAGGAACTGATAATGCTCTACAATCTATAACTAAACAGAGTTGCAAAGAGGAATAACATGACTATAGTCGGAGCAACAAAGGAAATGATCCATGATCAAGACTTGCCTATGTTCGTGTGGGCAAAGGCTTGTAACATAGCAATATACCTACAAAACATGAGTCCTCACAAGGCAGTGGATGACAAGAATTTGGAGGAGGCATTTACACGAGTGATATAAGAGGTGAGCCATATTCGCATCTTTGTTAGCTTAGTGTATATCCATATTCCATCAGAGAAAAGGACTAAATCGGATCCCTCATATGAAAGAGGTATTTTTGTTTAGTACAATGAGATCTCAAAGACATATAAGGTATAAATTTTGGGGCATAGGAAGATAGTAGTTAACCGAGATGTCATATTTGAGGAGGGTAGGACCTTTTGGATGTTGCATGAGACAGGTCCAAAAGTGGTATAGGATCAAGAGTGAGATGCTTTGAATGTCGAGCAAGGACCAATAACTCTAGGAAAAGGGTAACATCCTTGATTAGGGGGAGTGAGATGTTCCTTTGAGCTCTACTAGGAGACCGTGATGGGCCAAGTAGACCTTGAGGGATGTGAAGGGGCATTCAGAGGCTCTTAGCAGGATTGTCAGGGAGAGTAGACCACTAGCTATATTTTCCAGTTATATGGCTTTGATGAGAAACATTAGTGAATTCAGGCCTTGTATGTTCAAGGAGACAATAAACCAACAAGTTTGAAGGGACACCATGGTGGAAGAATCAAGGAGACAATAAACCAACAGGTTTGAAGGGACACCATGGTGGAAGAATATAGTTCCATCACGAGGAACGATGTGTGGGAGATAGTATTGAGGCTTGAGGGGAAGTCAATGGTCACTTATTGATGGATCTAAAAGATCAAACATGCAACAGATGGCAGTGTTGAGAAATACAAATCGAGGTTTGTGGCGAGAGGGTTTTTCCAGAAGGGGGGAGCAGATTATGAGGATACGTTTGCACTTGTCACTAGCTATGCATATATTAGGGGAATTATATTTATTGCCTTAGGGATGGTGTGGATTCGTCATATGGATGTGAATAATGGCTTCCTCAATGGGGTAATTAAGGAAGAGGTGTATATTGAGCAACCTCAAGAATTATAGATGCATGGGAGGGAGTCCCATGTATTCACATTGAATAAGGACTTATATGGACCTAAGTAGGCACCTCACGCGTTGTACTCTAGGATTTATTGGTACCTACTTGGATTGGGCTTCACTAAGAGTGAGGTGGACTCCAACTTGTACTATGCGCTTGCCAACGGTGAGATGCTTATCTTGGTATTGTATGTTGATGATATCTTTTTGACATCATTGAAGAGGCTCATAGGGATTTGCAAGGAGGACCTTGTTTCAGATTTCAATATGAAATATATTTGATTGATGCCCTACTTTTTGGGAATGGGTGTGTGGAAAAAATGAAGGGATATTTTCCTAGGGTAGGGAAAGTATGCTATTGAGATATTGAAGAGATTCAAAATGAAGGATTGCAGGATGATGTCTACACCCATGATTACCATCTTGAAGAAGCTTAATGATTTTGACAGTGATTTGGTGGATTCCACATATTATAGGCAATTGATGTATCTAGTTAATACTAGGCCATATATATGTTTCATTGTGAACACACTCAACAAGTTCATAGTGAAATCGGGAGGGTTCATTGAGTGGCAACAAAACATGTGCTTAGATATCTCCATGGTATAATGTACTATGGATTAAGGTATGTTAGAATTGGTGGAGAGTAGTTGCAGGGCTAGATATGAACTGGAATGAGAATGAAGTGGATAAGAAGAATACATATGGATGTTGTTTTAGCTTGGGGTCATTAGTAATCTCATGGTTTAGTAGGAAGAAACGCTTAATGAAGCTTAGCTTAACAAAGGCCTAGTACATGGTAGCGAGTCTGGCGAGTTGTGAGGCCATATGGGTCTAAAAGATGCTATAAGGGTTGTTTGGTCTTGAGATGGGGCCTACGATGATTTAATTAAAGTTGCATTAAGATCTCAAAAAATCCAATGTTTAATTACAAGTCCAAGCACATAGAGATCAAGTTCCACTTTATAAGAGACAAGGTCTAGAGAGGTGCCGTGAGATTGAAATACATTTACATAGGGGAGAAGGTAGTAGATATTATCAGAAGCATCTAGTGAAGGGAACATTTGTTTTCTATAAAGACAAGCGGGGGGTGGTGGAGAATCCCTTCCTTGCTAGGAGGAAGTGCTGATTTTGTAGCTTTAGAAAGTCTTTTGCGTTGGCTTGTGTGTAGTATGCAGAAGAAGTCATATTTAGGTGGTTGTTCGAGAGGAGAAACTAATATGATCTCCTTCCTATGTTTTTGTTTTTTTTTTTGTTAGGTAATGTGAGTCCTTAGACGATTGGCACACCTAACCTATGGCTTGAGTAGCCATGACCTAGGGGCATCTAAGCCATCAAAATCACTCAAGGATTGCACTTGGACTTGGCCACACTAGCCCTTAGCATGGTTTGATTTTTACCCACATGGTTTCAAATCGGTGACCTTTTCACTATAGAGTTCCTGGACATAACACCCTATCATCGTCTATTCTATGCCCCATTGGCCTCCTTCCTAATTTTTAAACTTGAGAAAAGTACATTGATTAATTATTTAATTAATGTTGACTTTGTGATAATGTTTATCTAAGGATAAATATTAAATTATTCAAGTGACTTAGATCTAGTCTCCACTATTGATCCAAGAAAACTGAGATTTAATCTTAGCCATCTCCCACTTTCAAGATTAGGGATTTGGCCCATGGAGAAATTATAAAGAGAAATTATGGGAGAGGATGAAGACATGTTGTTAATGTTGAGAGAGATATTTTCTCAAGGAGTTAGACTCTAGGACCTAAGAGAAGGAAAAGGGATTGCAATAAGGAAAATTTGGGAGCAAATTTTAGGGAGGCTGAGTTTAGGAGAGAGAGGCTAAATTGCTGAAGAGGAGGGTTGAGTTTTGGAGGGATACTGAATTATCCAAGGCCCATATTTTTTCTCAAGTGTGTAGGGGATGTATGAAAAGAGAAAGGGGGCTACGTTAGCTAGTGAAGGAGGCTAATTTTCCATGGTTGAAATTTTCAGGAGGGTCGAATTCCATGAGGCCTGAATTCCTTGAGGATGATTTTTCAAAGGGGTTGATTTCTAGGTTCCAAGTAGCTACAATTTTATAGTGTATTCTCCGTGGGTCTAGGCCTTAATTTTCCTGATTAATATAAAGTGAAGGAAGATTTTTTGGGGCATAATTTTCTGCTGTTGTGTGATTTAATTCTCTATTTTATTTCTGTTACAAATTTAATTTCCAAAAGTTAAAATACAAGTGAATTTATTTTCCAACAATTTTTAGATTTTATTGAGTAAATAATTTCCGAGTTTAAAATAATTGTCTAGGTATAAATAAATTACATATGATAAAGTCTAGGATATATTGTCATTGGCTAACGTTGCCTAGCTTGACTTAATAATTTGTGAGAGAAAATATTCCACTTGTAGGGATTTGGCCAAATTTTTTAATGAGAAGTTTAAGGGCATGATCAACATTCAATTGGAGACAGGACTAGAGTCTTTGGATTAGCAGATAAGCTTGAATTTGCTTTATTTATTACTTCCTTGAATTAGTGATCTCAAATGGTTTATTTATAAATTCTTAATGGTTGTATGTCCACAAATTCCTATTTAGACTGGTAAAACTTACAATTGAAGCCATCTAGGCATGGGAAACTCTCATTAGTCATCTCTATTAGGGTGGTGCGTACCTTGGAAGTCAAATATTGAGTGCATGTGTGCCACTAGGATCTTGAAAAATTGTGGGGCTTAATGTCCATACATGTTTGCATGGTGGACTTATGTTCTTTAGTGAGTGATCATGATTAATAGACCATCCTATAATGGTTAGCAAACTCTTTCATTTTTAGCATGTCAGGTGGTTCTAACTCCTTGAAGTTTAGGGGATGATATTCTTTGGTTTGCCTCCTTAGAGGTCCTAGCTTTTATGCCATGTTTGAAAGGCCTTCCGTTGTAGCAGCTACGACCACCCTCCAAAATTTTACCTTAGCTTCGTTTTGGAGCCTCCCTACCAACCATCTTCAGTAGCATGTCTTGCACTGTCAAGTACACAAGCTTCAATGGTTTTCTAGCAGCATGACAGGCTATGCATGATAACTTGTTGCATTCCCCTCACAGGCTATTTACTCAGACTTGGTCCAACTGCAGGTTGAGTAGATCCCTCAAGAAATTGCACAATTTTGGACGGGAACCAGCCTTCCCTCCAGAAAATACGCAATCCTGACTAGCAACCTGTTGCCCTCAGGAATTGTGCAATTCTGCCTGTCAACCTTCCTCGGAAAAATTTCACAATCTATCCCAGCAGGATTGCTCAGCCCAATCCTATGCAACAGTCAACTACTCAGCCCAAAAATTACACAATCCTTTTGGGTAGCCAACCCGCATCCTCCCAGAAATTGGGCAAAAGTTACCTTCATTCAGGGAGGCTGTGCATGTGCCATCGGGTTGACCGTTTCCACCCGGGACCGAGGAAACTTGACTTGCATGCATGGGCTGCTTTTTCCCGAAATAGAACAAGAAACATGCAAAAAATCCCTAGATTTTAGGAGCTATTTTTAGCAGCTGGAGGTTATATGCAAAGATCGTTTTAAAATCTTTCCTCGAAGTGTCACTTTTTCCTAATCATGAGCCTCAAACTTATTTATTCGACACTTCAAAGATCACTTCTTCACATCAATCTTGGAGCTCTGACATCCTAGAGCACATCTAGGAGTCTTCGACACATCCAAATCAACTATTTTCGGGTAAGTCCGCTTAACTTGTCTTTTGCAGCATTTCTGTCTCTTTTTGTGTTTTGGATTGTGTGGATGCTGTCTGCTTGATTTCTATGAACACTTGTTGTTTTTTGCATGCATATTAGCTTGTACTAGCACCGTTTCAATTTTCGTTAGCATCTCACTGTTGTCGCATGCATGACACTGTTTTTCACGAACGGTCGCTGATTCTGCGACTCACTTCACAGACATGCATGTTGTTCTATTTTCTGAATCTTCCATTCACTATTTTCATGCAAGATCATTCACTCCTTCTTACAATCAGTATCACCATGCATTCACATTCACATCTGCTTTCAGTTTCCCGTCGGCGGGTTTGGGCAACCTTGGCCTGGACTTTACCTCACCAAGACAACATTGCACAATCCTGAGAGGGAAGGCTCTGCCTTCCTCCTAGGAAATTATCATTTCTGCCCAGTGACTGTCCTCCAGTCTTGCATTGTGCAATTATGAGAGGCAGTGACTGCTGGCCCAGAAAATTGTGCAATGCAGTGATTGGGCCCGAAACCCTTGCCAACTAGAATTGCACATTGCACAATCCCAATAGCCAACAGGCTAGTCTTGATTGCGCATTGCGCAATTCCAGCAGCCAACCAACCTCCTAGTGGCCCGAACTGCCTTTTGCATAGTTCTGGCAGCGAGTTTCTCAACCTCCCAGAAAAAATTGGGCAATCCTTGCCAGTCAATCCCCAGGTATGTTGCATGTCGTTCCTCAAGTTTTCTTTGGTTTTTGCTGACAGATTTCTTTCCATGCATGTAGGCATGTCTCCAATCTAGTAAGTGTTCGTCCGCCTCTCAGTAGTTCATGATCAATGGCCTCCAAGAGAGCAATATCAAAGGACACTGACTGAAGTGCAACTGGAGGACAGTTGAGTGAGTGTCTACAAGTCTGTCGATCTATGTAGACACCAAGTTGATTGTAGATGAGGACATCAAGCTGAAATGGAAAGAGATCAATGATGCATTGGCAGGAACATTTGGGGAAGACCTCGAAAACCACCAAGTCTATGTGAACATTCACAAGTCTGGCTTGTACCGGATTGCATGCAGGTATCCCGTGTTTCCCATGCGTGGACATGATACGTTGGATCGTCTCACACACTGATCCCAAGATGATGACATTGAGTAGTGTCAACGGGACGGAGATTGCTACCTTCAGGGCACATGATTATGAACAAATGTATCATATGTCGATGCCCTTGACACCATGGAAACACCCTTCAGCATACCAACATCAATTCCAAATCCAGGGATATCTTGAAAAACTAAGTGAAGGAGTCGGCCAAATTCAGGATGACACCTAACCAGGTCTATAGGGGAAGATACTGCAGAAGGCGTATCAATACTTGGTCATCTTTGCATGTCGTCTGTATGGCCAAGAGAGCACGAAGACCTTTCCGCAAAGTTGGGTGATTGCGTTGGACCAACTAGCCAGTGAAGGCAAAGCATGCAACTGGTCCGACATGTTGGCTCACAGGCTGAAGGAACAGGTAGCAAGAGCTCGATAGCCGCCCAAAGGTCAGCAAGCTGAAATCTACATGTCCACTTACATCTTGGATGCAATCTATGCCCATTAGGAATTCCCGGGCTTGAAGTGGGAATGGACATCGACGAAGACCTCTGTGAACACTTATTGTAAATTTTTTTCCGAATGCAGCTTCAGAGGAGTTATCACACAACTGTCCGATCATTTTTTCACCCTGGTGTACAAGATGATATTTGAACAGGATCCACCCTGCATGTCGAAGGCAACAATGGAGGCACTGATCGATATAGCAGATTGGTATGCCTCATCATCGACACCTTCATACGGATGTAAAACGCCGAGAAGCCTTCGCATGTTTTATCGAAGTTTTCCTTGGACAAGCTTGTCATGCAGGAAGTATCATACCACATCTCGACAGGACTCTCAGCTACGCTGCACTGGAAGAATACGAAACCTTGGTCTGCTCTTCTGTTGTGGATCGCGTTATATGAGATACAAAATTTCAAGCATGTAGATGTCAAAGCAGAGGAGATCAAGAAATATCCATTCGATGCCCGAAGCTACAATCCATATGACTCGCATTGTTTTGTGAAAGGTCACTACACAAGAGTACAGTTTAGGTGGATCCACGGGGCATGTCATTGTGCAGAGGAAGACCCATGGAGATATTGTTACAACTTCTCTAGGCCCAATTAGCGGTAGAAATCACTATGGAATGGTTAACGAAGTAGCTTGAAGCAACATCCAGGAGAGCACCAACAACAAAGGTAAACATACCAGCGTGCGACAAAGGAAAGAGGAAACTTGTCAACAACATGAAGGAGGAACAAAGCTGCAAGTTTCGAGCATACCTGCTTGTGCAGAAAGCAGCTTTGGAAATAGAGGCGAAGAGGCAACAATGCGACAAGAGGAACGTGCAAAGGCAGAGAGAAAAATAGAGAATCAAGGAAACATAGAAGGAATTGCATGAGTTGAAGGAGCAACTCCGGAAGGAACAAGAGCTGCACAGACAGGAGAAGAAAGCACAAGAAGAATAGGTACAATATGGGGCACAACTTGTACAGACATATGAAACTGCACTCGTATAGGTAGTCGACTCATCCGAACAGTTGGCACCAAGCAGACAGGGTGGGCAACCGTAGGAGGAGGACTTTACTCAAGATATTGAATAAGCACTTGAGCAGATGGATACAAATATGGAGCAAAAAGAGTTAGAGAAATATTGTTGAAAATAGCAACAAGAAAGGCTAAAAATAGAAATGCTTTAAATAACATTTCTATAAATAGCATTTCAGGATATGCTCCAACTCTGTTGGAAATAGCAAAAAATAGAAATGCTAAAAATGGCATTTCTATAAATAGCATTTTGGGATAGATTCCAATTTTAATTAGTCCCTGAATTGTAATTGTGAATCAAAATTCGAATTTGAGCTCAACAGTTGTTTGAAATATAATTAATTAATTCATATTGAGTTAATTAGTTGGAGAAAATCAAACATGAAGTCTTTGTGAAGACATGCAAAAATTATCCCTTTGATTGAGGAAGTTATCCCTTAATTAAAGAGATAAGGATGAGTTGTAATTAGTTAGTCTCAGTTAACTTAAGTCCAGTTAAATTAGTTCCAAATAGTTGGAGGAATCAATTGTGAGTTCAGTCAGTTAATGCATGCATGCATGCAACTAGTGTTATTAAGATAACTAGATATTCTCTCATAAATAACTCATGCATATCAGTTTAGAGAAAGACCCAGTTGAGATTAAAGGAAGGGGCAATGTACTATCAGTTGGAGGAATTTTTCTATATAGGAAACTCATCCATGCAGAAGGAATTATCTCCTTTGGGATTGTGCGGTTATTTCAGAGGTCAGTGTTGTGTGTGAGGTGAGATTCACACAGGTTGCAGCTAGAGGACCCAAGAGAAACTACGCAAGGAAATAGGAGGCTTGGAGGACTGAAGGAAGGCATATGTGTTGTCTATTCTGTCTATGAGAAACAGTGAGGGATTGTACTGAGAGCTGGATAGCTTGTGAGCTAAAGCTTTGTGTAATCCTGAGATATTTCCACTTTTATGATAATATAGATAACGAGGTTTTTAGCTGAGGCTTTCCCATGAGTATTATTTTGTGTTTCATGTGTATGATTTCTTCTTCTCTGTTATATGTGTTCCGATTGATCTTGCTCAAAATCGATTAAGCTTCTGCAAGTTTGATTGTAGAAGTAGATTAAGTATGTTGCTTTAATACATTGCATAATTAGTTTTAATATACGGTGAAATTTCTACATGGTATCAGAGCAAAGGTGATCAAAATAGAGAACAATATACAAAGAATGGAGAAGTTTGAATTTTGAAGTTCTTGATTATAGAAATCGAATTATTAACGCATCTCAAAGTTCACCAATGGCGTTCAATGGCTTAAGACTCGAGTATGCCCTAGATGGCAGCTCGAATTATATAGCCTGGAAGGATCGCATGGAAGCGGTATTAGAGAACAACGGTTTGAAGGACTTCATTGATCAAGAAGTCCCCAAGCCAGCAGCAACTAATGCCCAAGAATTGACAGAATGGAAGAAATGCGTGGCTAGAGCAAGGAGGATCCTTCTAGAGGGAGTTCGAGACCATATTGTCTCGAGTCTCCATGGGAAGGAGACACCGTTTTCAATGTGGAAGACATTTAAGGATCTATATCAGAAAAACAACGACCAGAGGAAGCTGGTGTTGAAGGAAAAGCTTTGGAAAATCAAGTGTGAAAAGGGCAACACGATCTCTACATATCTAAAGAAGTTCACCACCTGTAGAGATGAGTTTGGAAGTGTAGGAATCATGACAGTTGATGATGATATGGTAAGTCTTTCTCTCCTCAGTATTCCTAAGAGCTAGCATAGCTACCATGACTCAGTGAATGGAAGAGAGAAACTGCCAGATTTGGAACGACTATGGTTGGATCTGATGCAAGAGGAGATAAGGAGGAGCACTAGAGATGGTTCTTCATACAAGGAGGATGAAGAAAATTTTGCCTTAGTGAGTAAGGCAAGGAAAGGGAAGGAGAAGGATTCTCATCCCAAACTAAGTTCTTCTCATGGAGGTAAGAAGATTGACAAATCTAAAGTGAGATGCTTTGATTGTCATGAGGTGGGCCATTATGAAACTAATTGTCCATTGAATAAATCCAAGAAGGGATCTAAAGGTGAGGCATTGGCCTGTTAGTTCGAATTGGATTTTACCCTCATCAGATGCATGGTTTCATCGATGATGGGTTGTGGTTGGTTTCTTGACAGTGGAGCTTCATTCCACATGACTAGCGATAAGAGTATATTTAGTACCTTGGAGGAGAAAAGTATAGTGTTTCAGGTATGGGCACGGTTCCTTTTCAGAGGGAGCATGGAGCTTTCATTACCTTGAAAGATGTGAAGTATGTGCTAGGACTGAATAAGAACTTGGTATCGATCGCGATGTTGGAGGACAAAAGCTATGATGTAGTCTTCAGTAAGGGAAAGGTTTTCCTTAGACACATCACCACGAGACCGGTGAAGCAGATCGATTCACGAGTCAAGAAACTGTATGCTCTTGAGGTTCAAGATGCATGCAAAGTCTTGAGGAGCAAGGCAACTGTTGGAGACTTGGTGGTTGAGAGGGAGAGTACATTACCTCTCAACATGCAACACCAAAAGAAGTCTCAGACAATTGTGGAGGAGCCACAATTGGTGAAGCAGCTTCAGGAGGTTATGGAGCAGCCACAACTGGAGAAGCTGAGAGCATACTGATTGGAGGCATCCACTCATGTAGAGACCTCTAGTAGGGGGAAATTTCGAGACAAGTGGGCAGAGGGATCACATGCATCCATACCTCCAGGTGGGAGGTGGGGTGATGTGGAGTGATAGTCCCAAGAAGGCTGAAATAGGGGTAGGATTCTTGAGGTACCCAGCCTCCTTGATTAGACCTTGCTACGGGAGCCCCGACAAGGAGTAGCAGGACTGGCTGAGTGGGTAGAGATAAATGCGGATGGAGCGGCAGAGGAAGCTTAAGCATCAAAGGATGTTTCTAGCCCAATAGGTGGGTCAATTGGGAGATCAATTACTTACTTCTCAGTAACTGAGTTGCAGTGTAGCAGTGGGTAGCACGATGCAACATGATGAGAGGAGGTGCAGTGTGGATGCAGTGCTGGGAGATAGGACCAGCAACAACATGGATGCAGTAGGAGGAATCAGTGTGATTGATGCAGTCAGAGATCAAAGTGACAGAGGCTAGAGCAGTCAGATACTGAAGGGCATAGAGGTGCATAGTTTTCAATCGACAGAGGCAATAACAGTCAGAGACTTTGATGACAGAGGCATCATTCTGATTTAGGTTGGATATTTTTTGTGTTCCTAGAGTTGCTGGAGCAACAACACTTGAGAGAAGTGTTGCATGCAGAACATTCCAAAGGTTCAGGATCGGGTTCGAGTTGAATACCATTCTTGTTGAGAGGGAGTGTTGAAAATAACAACAAGAAATGCTAAAAATAGAAATGCTATATATAGCATTTCAGGATATACTCCAATTCTGTTGGAAATAGCAAAAAATAGAAATGCTAAAAATAGCATTGCTATAGATAGCATTTCGGGATAGATTCCAATTTTAATTAGTCCTTGAATTAAAATTTAATCTGAGCTCAACAGCTGTTTGAAAAATAATTAATTAATTCATCTTGAGTTAATTAGTTGGAGAAAATCAAACATGAAGTCTGTGTGAAGACATGCAACAATTATCCCTTTGAATGAGGAAGTTATCCCTTCATTAACGAGATAAGGATGAGTTGTATTTGAGTTGTAATTAGTTAGCTCAGTTAATTGAGTTAAGTCCAGTTAAATTAGTTCCAAACAGTTGGAGGAACTAATTGTGAGTTCAGTCAGTTATTGCATGCATGCATGCAACTAGTGTTCTCCAAATAACTGAATATTCTTTCATAAATAACTCATGCATGTCAGTTCAGAGAAAGACCCAGTTGATATTAAAGAAAGGGACAATGTACTATCAGTTGGAGGAATTTTCCTCTATAGGAACTCATCCATGTAGAAGGAATTATCTCCTTCAGGATTGCTTAGTTATTTCAGAGATCAGTGTTGTGTGTGAGGTGAGATTCACACAGGTTGCAGCTGGAGGACCCAAGGGAAACTACACAAGGAAATAGGAGGCTTGGAGGACTGAAGGAAGGCATATGTGTTGTCTATGAGCAGTAGTGAGGGATTGTACTGAGAGTTGGATAGCTTGTGAGCTAAATGTTTGTGTAATCCTGAGATATTTCCACTTGTATGATAATACATATAGTGGGGTTTTTAGTTGAGGCTTTCCCCTGAGTATTCTTCTGTGTTTCATGTGTATGATTTCTTCTTCTCTATTATATGTTCTTCGATTGATCTTGATCAAAATCGATTAAGCTTCCGTAAGTTTGATTGTAGAAGTAGATTAAGTATTTTTCTTTAGTACATTGCATAATCAGTTTTAATCTATGGTGAAATTTCTACAAAGACATCGACCTCATTCCTCACCACAAAGAGTTCGACCCACCAGCTTCACCGGATCCAGAAGCAGAGCAAGTCCTAAGTGACCAAGGAGACACTGAAATCCTTGGAGACAATCCAGAGGGAGAGATGCACAACATCTCATTCGATGAGTCCCAACATAGAGTTGTGCAATCTCACAGAGTGTCGGCTCTGGAAGATCACAAATGTCCTTCGCAGTTTGAGGAATGAGTGATCATGTTTGACGTGCACAAGAATCCAACAACATTGGCCGATGCTACCAGAGCATATGTCGAAGCCACTAGCTTGAGTGTTCACTTCTTGATAGCTGAGAACGAGCGAATGGTTAAGGAGTTACAGACGACCAAGCAGGGAGGAGAACTGGTTACAACATCTGCCCAAGCAGAGTTGAAGAAGGAAATACTGGATGAAGTATTTTCCCTTGACCATCTCAACAGTTGGAAGTAGCGATGTGCTAGGAGAGCACGTATCCTATCAAACGTGCATGTTGCTGTTGATTACATGGAAACATGGATAATGAGATACAAGGGAGCCTTGTTACGCTTGCCCAAGATGAAGTCTAGAGTGGTCGAGCTGAAGGCACATCCGGAGTCAAATCCAGAACTATGAAGATCTCCCGCATCTCATCACTAGTCTACAGGCTTCCCATGCACAAGTATTCAGGAGTATGGATGTTGTTGTGTGCGCACATGTAATTCCATCTATTGGGACACTCACCAACGCAAGGACAAAGGCACAGGTCCAATTGGAGCTTGACTCATACTTTGACGAGTTGATGCACATAGCCACTAGCCCAGACTTGGTGATTAGTGAAGAAACCATGCACAAGTATGTTGCTGGTCCGGCCGTACTCAAGACAATGATGCACATGTTATCAGACGAGTTGGAAAGAGGAGCCCAAGCAGTGTACCCAGATGCTATGGAGGCAAGAGTTTGTTTCACCTTAGAGTACATGGGCACCATCACGAACTACCGAGCTTGGCATCAGTTCGCTACTATTGACCACCATGAGGATGTCGAAGAGATGGTCTTCCCACAGTTTTCCAAGTCATAGTGATGTTTTGCATGGCTTGTTCAAGCCTATTTTGTCTCACATGGGTACATGTGCAAATTGTATGTAATTTTTTGTCAAGTGTAAATTCAAGTGTCAATAATTGGATGTAACAATCATAGAGTAGATGAAGAGTCACAAGGGTAGATGAATTGTCACAAAGGGGAATGTTAAGGGCCATCCCACCATTTTCCATAAAGAGTCCCTCATAACTCATTGTAATTGCTTTTGGTCAGCCAAGATTCCAATAGGAGTATGTGAGAGAAATATTGGACAGTATTGTAATGAGCCTTGGCTTCTCCACTATGCGGAGCTAGTATATCTCTTTGGAGGAGGAGGCGATGGTGGCTGTAATGTTCTGCTGTTGCAACTAGTGGTTGGTCATGGTTGTATTGTATGACTGGAAATTACACTTCTTAATATAATAGAGCCAACACATTTCATGCATATGTCATTGTATTTCAACTATCTTATTTACTCTAAATGATATATGTATCTGTTTGCTTATGCATGCATGTGTAGCTATTTTTTTGTATATGTATGTATGAATCTTATTGAAATGTGTTGTTGGTTTAACCATCACTTTGGATTGCTAGTTTATTTGCCTTCCATGTTGTGATGCATCTTTTCTCATGTGTTCCAATCTTAACTACGTGCTTTCACAGATTTCCAAGGGGCACTTTCACCTCACCCTTCGTGTGTTAGAACCTCTCATTCAACTTCTTTGACTTACTACATATGTCACACCCTTGCTACCAAAAGGGACATCTTACTTGCCTTGTGTGACACCATGATCAAGGCGATACTATATGACCCACTGTTGGGACTCCTACACCAAACGGTCTGAGGTCTAATTGAGACTTCTTACCAGGGAGATCCACTAACATGTTGGTGGGTCCAACACCGTCAACATTTTTGGTGCTAGAAGGAGGGAAATATGACAAGCTATGTCCTCTCATCTCGTTTTGAACCTTTGCACATCTATCATGCATTCTGTTACACTCACCCCCCACGATGTTTTTCACATGTCAAGCCTCTCAACATCACGAGGGAGTTTTTTGATCTCTTGTTCAAATCCATGTATGATGGTGAAGGCGAAGTGGCTTAGCCTATTTTCTTACATGACTTCCTTGGCATGCTTGGCTAGGAATATGGCTATTCTGAAGAATAGGCCACTTTGTCGCTTGCATACACACTTCGTGAATCCCCACTAAAGTGGTGCTGCATCCTAGTGGCTGACAACATGCACTCACTCGAGAATTTATGTGATCTCATTGAAGATAATTTCCATCATTTTGATCCATAACATATTGACAAAAAATTGTTACAACAACAGAAGGCCCCGCATGAATCGCCTGATGATTTTTGGCAGCACTTCCATGTTTTGCAATTTCAAGCTCCGAAAATCCAGATGAAATTTTAGTATCTCATTGACAGATTCAAATATTGTCTTATCAAATCTGTCAATCCCATCAAGTTTGAGCCCAAGCCTCGCTCAACATACTTCAGTGATGGACCTGTGTAATTACATATGCATACGGTCATTTTCACTAGCGACTGTCCACCGTCCCCTCATCAAACACCTCCACCACTGCAAAGTGATGTGGGAGAACAGACACTCACATTTGTTCAACCATCACATCCTCCCAACATCACTTCGCTTAATTTTCGCGCAGATTTGGTTGTGAGTCCATTGAGTTGTCACATGCATTTTGTACCACAACCTTTGTCTTCGTACTTGGATGATCCTCTCGATGATGCTATCTTGTGTTCTTCCATTCAGATTCTACACTTGTTGTGAATGAGGATCAAGCCATCCATGGAGTTGGTGTTGAACAACCAACATGCATTGTCATTCATGAAGAGTATCACTGGGAGCTTGAGAATCAACACTCGACAAAGGATGACTCCCTTCTGTCCGAGCCTCCTCCGTTCTTTGCTGACATCTTTGGTGAACCCGCCATCCATGATTTCACATATGTATCTGCATATAGGGATGCACCCATTGTTGATCATTCGTAGGACACACCGGATGTTAGTCCATCATCCAACAACGGAGAGGATAGATTTTTCATTGAAAATCCACTTGACTTTTTATTTGCTTTTTCCAGAAACATAAGGGTGAATTTGTCTGCTTCTCATCTACCCCTCTGTTTGATTCATTAGATCATGAGGATGCCAATGAAATCATTGATTTTACTGATCATCGCTGTCGTGATCTATTTAGTTCCGTATTCGATCATGATGATGATTCTATCGCAGTTTATTTTTAGAAGCCACCTGTTTATTATGATCTATGTGTCGACAAAGTCGAAACCCCCCAGATTGTCAAGGCACTTCAGCCCGAGCTGATGGCTATGTCAAGCCCTCGCTGTCTTGAGGTTGGTTTCACTCCCGATCAGGAAATTGTTGAAACACCCAAGACTCCTCATCATTCATCTGTATGCATTTAAGATCAATCTCACACACAAATCATACTTCCTCCACTCAAACTACACGATCCCATCGCTCATGCATTGTTTGCTTGCATGTCACAGTCAAGAGTATGCGTATGCTTAATAGATGCACATAGTGTCGCACAACACCATGACAAATCCACGAACTGTATGTCATGCACTTGCACTCGCATATGTTCTGTGGACACTTTGAAACATGGAGTACGTTTGTATTCATTGTTATATCTTTCTTGTTTGCTGGTTCACACAATTGTGTTAGTCACAGACCATGCCTTCACCAACATGGATCAACCAATATGCTGGTGGATGCATTGGAAGTATCACTTCACGTGACCATGCCCATGCACGTTAGCTTAGGAGGAGGAGTAGTGTTCTCTTTTGGCTATTTTCTTGAATGCTTGTTTGCTTACTTACCTTGCATGTTTGTTTGTTTTCTTTCCTGTTTTCTTACGTGCTTTGATTTCACATTTACTTTTGCTTCTGTTTTGTTTTGTGTTGTTTGCTTGTTTTGTGCTCGTAGGTTAGTTTCACATGAAATCATGTGTGACTCTTGAAACAAGTTGGGTAAAGTACAAGAGGACTTGTACAGTTACCAATACTTGGTTATCTTTTGTTCGACCTCTGTATGAAGAACTTGTTATCTTTAGTCCACGATACGTCAACGGAAAATACGTACTATTCAAAGTGAACCTTATTGAAAACACAAATTCTTGCACGCTAAATAGTTTCACCTACTTTAGTTGGTTGTTTTTGGGTTAACCCTTGTTGACTTAGTCAAGTAGAGTAAGGTGAGGGGGAAAACCTTAACAAGCATGTCAGAGGTATATAAAAAAATACTTCTTTGAAGGAACAACCTCTTCTGCTCTCAATAAGTCGAGATCCCTCTTCTGCCTCTGAAATGAATAAGTGCCATGCACAGTTATGAAAAATGAAAAATGAAACGTGAAAAATTTCAAAAAATGAAAATGAATAAGGTGAAAGAAGAGAAAGGACTCCTATGCAGAGAGGTCATGCAAGTAACTCCATCGGGGTACTGACCAGGCTTACTGGTAGCGGACTGATGTTTGTTTACTTGCGTGACTTCGCCAGGGTACTGTCCAGGCTTGCTGGTAGTGGAGCAACACCAGACATGAAACTAAGACTCTGACGACTATACTACTTGTGCACCAATATACCCCTCATCCCTAATCGAAAAAACTGTGTTGGATTGGCTTGGAATGTGTGTCGATCGAACAAGAGCTTGGAAGATGCTACATCTCATAATCAAGCAAGTGTGGAAACCAAGACGAACAAAGAACTGAACAATACTTCCAGAGGTGTTAGACTTGTTTTTCACGAACAAGGCCCATCCAGAGAGCTGAAGTTCTACCAGTGTGTTGCCAAGTGTTGTAGTGGCTACAATCACCCTCCAAAATTTTTCCTTAGCTTTGTTTTGGATCCTCCCTACCAACCATCCTTAGCAACATGTCTTTCATTTTCAAGTACACAAGCTTCAGTGGTTTTCTAGTAGCATGAAAACCTGTACATGACAGATTGTTGCATTCCCCTCACAGGCTATCTCCCCGGACTTGGTCCAGCTGCAGGCTGAGCAGATCCCTCAAGAAATTGAGAATTCTGGAGGGGAACCAACCTTCCCTCCAGAAATCACGCAATCCTGATTGGCAACTTGCTGGCCTCAAGAATTGCGCAATTCTTCCTGTCAAGCTTCCCTAGAAAAACTATGTAATATGGCCTAGCAGAACTACCCAGCCCAGAAACTGTGTAATCCTGGGCAGCAGTCAGCTGCTCAACCCAGAAATTGCGCAATCCTTCTAGGCAGCCAACCCAGCTTCCTCCCAGAAACTGCGCAATCCTGGGCAGCAGTCAGCTGCTCAACCCAGAAATTACGCAATCCTTCTGGGCAGCCAACCCAGCTTCCTCCCAGAAACTGCACAAAAGTTACCCTCAGTCAGGCAGGCTATTGCATGTGCTATCTGGTTGACCAGTTCCACTCGGGACCGAGAAAAATTGACTTTCATGCATGGGCTGCTTTTTCCCAAAATAGAAAAAAGAAACATGCAAAAGGCATCCCTATATTTTAGGGAGCTATTTTTAGCAGCTGGAGGTTACATGCAAAGATCGTTTTAGGATATTTCCTCCAAGTGTCGCATTTTCCTAGATTTGTGGCATGCGCCTCATGAGCCTCAAACTTATTTATTCAACGCTTCAGAGCTCATTTCTTCACATCCATCTTAGAGCTCTAACATCCCAGAGCACATCTAGGAGTCTTCGACACATCCAGCTCAACTATTTCCGGGTAAGTCCACTTAACTTGTCTTTTGCATCATTTCTGTTGATTTTTGTGCTTTGGATTGTGTGAGTGTTATCTGTTTGATTTCTATGAACAATTGCTGTTGCATGCATGACACTTTGTTGCACAAACGGTCACTGATTGGGCGACTCGCTTCACACACATGCATGTTGTTCCATTTTCCGAATCTTGCATTCACTGTTTGCATGCACGATCATTCACTCCTGCTTACACTTAGTATCGCCATGCATTCACATTCACATCTGCTTTCAGTTTCCCATTGGCGGGTTTGGGAAGCCTTGGTTTGGACTCTGCCTCACCAAGATGGAATTGCGCAATCCTGAGTGCGAAGGCTCTGACTTCCTCCAAGGAAATGCACATTTCTTCCCAGTGACTGTCCTCTAGTCTTGTGTTGCGCAATTTTTATAGGCATTGACTGCTGGCCTAGAAAATTCCGCAATGCAGTCACTGGGCCTGACACCCTTGCTAGTTTGAATTGCGCGTTGCATAATCCCAACAACCAACAAGCCAGTTTAGATTGTTCATTGTGCAATTCTGGCAGCCAACAAGTCTCCCAACAGCCTGGACTGCCTTTTGCCCAGTTCTAGAAACCAGTCTCTCAGCCTCATAGAAAAAAATTGCGCAATCCTTGCCAGTCAATCCCTAGGTATGTTGCATGTCGTTCCTCAAGTTTGCTTTGGTTTTTGCTGACATATTTCTTTCCATGCATGTCGCCATGTCTCCATATCTAGTAGGTGTTTGTCCGCCTCTCAGCAGTTGAAGATCAATGGCCTCCAAGTGAGCAGGATCAAAGGACACTGGCGGAAGTGCAACTAGAGCAGCAATTGAGTGAGTGTCTATAAGTCTGCCAATATATGAAGACACCAAGCTGATTGTAGACAAGGACATCAAGCTGAAATGGCAAGAGGTCAATGATGCATTTGTAGGCACATTTGGGGAAGACCTCGAAGACTGCCAAGTCTATGTGAACATTCACAAGTCCGGCTTGTATTGGATTGCATGTACGTATCCCATGTTCCCATGCGCAAACATGATACATTGGATCGTCTTGCACACTGATCCCGAGATGATGAAATTAAGTAGTGTTAGAAGGACATAGATTGCTACATTCAGGGCACAAAATTATGAAACAGATGTATCATATATCAAAGCCCATGATCACCATGGAAACACCCTTCAACATACCTAGCAACAATGCCAACTCTAGGGATATCTTGAAGAACTGGGTGAAGGAGCTGACCAAATTTAGGATGACACCCAACCAGGTCTACAAGACGAAGGTACTATGAAAGGTGTATCAATACTTGGTTATCTTTGCATGTCGCCCGTATGGCCAAGAGAGCACGGAGACCTTCTCGTAGATTTGGGTGATCGCATTGGACCAACTGGTCAATGAAGGCAAAGCATGCAACTGGTTCGACTTGTTGGCTCACAAGCTGAAGGAACAAGTAACAAGAGCTCGACAGTGGCCCAAAGGTCAACAAGATGAAATCTACATGTCCGCTTACATCTTGGATGCAATTTGTGCCTGTTAGGAATTCCCGGGCTTGAAGGGGGCATGGACATCGACATCGACGGAGACCTTTGTGAACACTTATTGTAAAATGTTGTCTGAATGTAGCTTCAGAGGAGTTATCACATAGCTGTCCGATCATTTTGTCACCTAGGCGTACAAGATGATATTTGAATAGTATTCACCTTGCATGTCGAAGGTAGAAATGGAGGCACTGATCGATATAGCATATTTGTATGCCTCACTGTCTGACACCTTCATATGGATGTACAACGCGGAGAAGCCTCCACATGTTTTACTGAAGTTTGCCTTGGACAAGGTCGTCATGCAGGAAGTATCATACCACATCTCGACAGGACTATCAGCTAGGCTGCACCAGAAGAATAAGGCACCTTGGCTTGCTCTTCCGTTGCGGATCGGGTTATACGAGATATGAAATTTCAAGTATGCAGATGTCGAAGTAGAGTTGATCAAGAAATATCCATTCGACGCCCAAAGCTACAATCCGTATGGCCCGCATTGTTTTGTCAAAGATCACTGCATGAGAGTAAAGTTTCAATGCATTCACGAAGCATGTCATTGGGTGGAGGAAGACCCATGGATATATTGTTACAACTTCTCCAGGTCCAGTGAATCGGTCAACATCACTGTGGAATGGTTAACGAAGTAGCATCCAGGAGAGCACCAATAACAACAACAACAAAGGTAAATATACCAGCGCGTGACAAAGGAAAGAGGAATATTGTTGACAACATGGAGGAGGAACAAAGCTGCAAGTTCCGAGCAGACCCACTTGTGTAGAAAGCATATTTGGCAATAGAGGCGAAGAGGCAACAACGTGACAATATGAATGCACAAAGGCAAAGAGAAAAACAAAGAATGGAAGAAACATAGATGGAGTTGCATGAGTTGAAGGAGAAACTCTGAAAGGAATAAGAGATGCACATACATGAGAAGGAAGCACATCAAGAACAGGTACAACAGGGGGCGCAACATGTACAGACAGAAGAAATTGCGACCATACAAATAGTCGACTCTTCCGAATAGTTGGCACCAAGCAGATAGGGCAAGAAATTGCAGTTGCAGGACTTTTCTCAAGAGATTGAACAAGCACTTGAGCAGATGGATACATATATGGAGCAATAAAAGTTAGAGAAAGACATCAATCTCATGCCTCACCACCAAGAGGTCGACCCACCAGCTTCACCGGATCCAGAAGCGGAGCAAGTCCCAAGTGACCAAGGAGACATTGAAATTCTTGGAGACAATCTAGAGGGAAAGATGCACAACATCTCATTCAATGAGTCCCAACATAGAGTTGTGCAATCTCGCAGAGTGTCGACTCCGGAAGATCACACATCTCCTGCGCAGTTTGAGGAACAAGTGATCATGTCTGACGTGTGCAAGCATCCAACAACATTGGTTGATGCTACTAGAGCATATGCCAAAGCCACTAGCTTGAGTGTTCTCTTTTTGTTAGCTGAGAACGAGCGATTGGCTAAGGAGTTACAGATGGCCAAGCAGGGAGGAGAACTAGTTACAACATCTGCCTGAGCAGAGTTGAAGAAGGAAATACTAGATGAAGTATTGTCCCTTGACACAGTCATGTAGACGTTGTATTCCAAGTTTGGTATCGTGCATAAGGCAGTTGTCCATCTCAATGGTTGGCAACATCAATGTTCTAGGAGAGCACGTATCTTGTCGAAAGTGCATGCTTATGTTTATTACATGCAAACATGGACAATGAGATACAAGGGAGCCCCGTTACACTTGCCCAAGATGATGAAGCCCAGAGCGGTCGAGTTGAAGGCACACATTCGGAGTCAGATTCAGAACTATGAAGATCTCCCGCAGGTCATCACTAGTCTGCAGGCTTCCCAAGCACGTGTATTCAGGAGTATGGATGTTGTTGTGTGTGCACATGTGATCCCATCTATTGGGACACTCACCCAGGCAAAGACAAAGGCACATATCCGACTGGAGCTTGACTCGTACTTTGACGATTTGATGTACATAGCCACCAACCTAGACTTAGTGATCAATGCAGACACCATGCACAAATATGTTGTTGGTCCAACCGCACTCAAGACAATCATGCGCATGTTATGAGATGAGTTGGACAGAGGAGCCCGAGCAGTGTACCCAGATGCTATGGAGGCAAGAGTTCGTTTCCAGAAAGATGTCACCTTAGAGTACATAGACACCATTGCAGACTACAGAGATTGGCATCAGTTTGCTACTATCGACCACCATGAGGATGTCGAAGAGCTGGTCTTCCCACCATTTTCCAAGTCATAGTGATGTCTTGCATGGCTTGCTCAAGCCTATTTTGTCTCACATGGGTACATGTGCATATTGTTTGTAATGTCTTGCCAAGTGTAAGTTCAAGTGTTAATAGCTGTATGTGACAATCATAGAGTAGATGAAGAGTCATGAGGGTAGATGAACTGTCACAAAGGGGAATGTCAAGGGCCACCCCACCCTTTGCTATAAATAGTACCTCATAACTCATTGT
This sequence comes from Pinus tabuliformis, assembly GCA_031772625.1. Taxonomy (NCBI): domain Eukaryota; kingdom Viridiplantae; phylum Streptophyta; class Pinopsida; order Pinales; family Pinaceae; genus Pinus; species Pinus tabuliformis. Next base: position 346,353,370 of record CM062805.1, on the reverse strand, counting down.
AAGGGCTTTTGGTCAGCCAAGCTTTTAATAGGAGTATCATAGAGCAAGCTTGGACATTATTGTAATGAGCCTTTGCTTCTCCACTGTGCAGAGCTAGTATATCTCTTTGGAGTAGCAAACGACAGTGACTGTAACGTTCCGCTATCGGAACTAGTGGTTGGTCATGGTTGTATTGTATGACTGGAACTTACACTTTTTAATATAACAGAGCCAACACGTTTCATGCATATGTTGTATTGTATTTCAGATATCGTTTTTACTCTAAATGATATATGTATCTGTTTGCTTACGCATGCACGTGTAGCTATTTTCTGTATATGTATGTATGAAACTTACTAAAATGTTCTATTTTTTTAACCATCACTTTGGATTTCTAGCTTACTTGCCTTCCATGTTGTGATGCGTCTTTGCTTGTGTGTTCCCTTCTTAACTACGTGCTTTGATAGGTTTCCAAGGGGAACATTCACCTCACCCTCTATGTGTTAGAACCTCTCATGCACCTTGCTTGACTTATTGCATATGTCACACCTTTGCTACCAACAAGGACATCTTACTTGCCTTTGTGCGACACGTGGTCAAGGAGATATCGTACGACCCACTGCTGGGACTCCTACACCAAACCGTATAAGGTCTAATTGGGACTTCTTACTGGGGAGATCCCTTGACATGTTGGTGGGTCCAGCACCATCAACACCTTCCAATAATCCCACTTAATATAGTTAGAGTCAAATTTGGGCACCTTTGGAACTTTTGATTTTTTCCATGTTGCGATCTGAATTGGGGCATATTAGTAATGCTATATTAATTCCCCTCATTAGAATACCAAAATGTGTTTGAGGTTGTACTCCAAAATAGCAAGTAAAAGCATGAATTTTATGTGTTTTTGCTTGAGACAGTTTCATGAAGAAAAACTTAAAACATGAAACCAAAACACTAAATAGAAGCATGAATCAAACAATAATACACCAGCCATTGATAAAGGAGTTCACCCCTCCTGGGCTACATCTCCTTGGATCAGCTCTAAAGGCTTGACCCCTTCTCATTATGCTCACAATTCTTCAGATAAAGAGTACATAAATGTGCTAACAAAAAGAGTGGCTTGTTTCCCCTTCAAGGAAACGTTATTCCGTAAAGAATTCTCACTTTAAACATATGACGCCCTTGTTGGAAATACTGAGGGGGGGGGTGAATCAGTATTTATTAATTTTTGTTCTAGTGATTGTCAAAAGCATATATAGATATGTATATGTATACATAGAACACAAAAATCGACAGCTGGAATAAATGCTTTTATTAAGACTCAAGACAGTGCAATGAAATAAATACAATATAAGTATATCTGACTGTGAATAGTTGCTAAGCTCCAACTTGGACTTCAGTGAGGCTCCAACCTCCCAGAGCACCAACTCTGTTTTGCCAAGACACCAATCTTGGACTTTAGGAGCACCAACTCCTAAGGACTTCAATCCTGTTCAGTTCTGAGGCTCCAACCTCTTGGGCTCCAACCCAACCTTGATATAAACTGGTTCTGCTGCTTCTGTTGCCTTTGCACCCTCTGCTGGTTCTTCACCACCACTACAACAACAACAGTCCTCTGTTTTTGCTGTTTTTATACATTCCATCCTTTTGTTCATTCGTTTCCTCTTTCTCACTGGCTGTTTGGCTTCCTTTCTCCACAGGCTCTTGGGCTTCCTCAATGCTCGCTTATCCCGCCAATTTCCTTTGTCTAATCGTTTGCTTCTTCAGCTTCCCACTTTCGGTTTCATCTGTCTATCGAACGTTCCAATATTCACAGGACATGTACAAGAGGAAGAGAGGCCGCATACACCCAATTGTCATATCTTAACGGACAACCACGTCCCAATCGCAATCATTATCGCCAGAGTCAGTCTCCTGAACTATCGGGAGCATTATCGTATGCATTTTTGCCTCAGAGGCGCGCGCAGGCAAAATATCAAATTACACAGGAAATATATGAAAAAAAATAGGCGACAGTGCTAAAGGGCGGACTTCAAGGATCATAACACCCATATCTATAATGTATCGGGTCCGTAGCATTCATCGCAATCGGCGATCGCAAAGGGTTGATGGCCGATGGGCCAATCCACTTGTGGATGCGATATTGCATTGAACCCTGTTTTATATACCCGTCGGGTCCATTCCTTTCATCGCTATCGACAATCGCAACATAACTACAATCACCAATGGCCGATGGCCGATGCGATGAACCAGATGCGATATATTATTCAATCAAACTTTGATATGCCATCGAGTCCGCGTATGTTGTCGCAATCGGAGGCAGGGCCTTTACCACTCTCGATACCCACTCCAAAATGTCGGATGCGATATATTATAAACTGTTTTTTAATGAGTCCATCCGGTCCATGCCTCTATCGCAATTGGGGACTGCCCTTGGCGGAGGTCCGATGCGATATCGCTATCGGCAATCGCAATGGCCCACTTGACACTGTATCGCCACTCCCGAAGTTCCGATGCGACATTGTGTGCCGGACCCGATATGGCTTCAACACTTCCGTGAATAAGGTTTCAAATCTGCCGATAGTGTTAAAGCTTATGTACACGCCTTAGCCTCCGTTTGCGCCTCCGATAGTGTTAAACATATATATATGCATATTTTTTGTTGCCGATGGTGTATTTGCATATATAACCAAGACTTCCACCTCTGTTTGCATTATATGCATATTTATATGGTTTTTAACCGCCGATAATGATAAAGCATACATACATGGGTTTTACAGGCCCGATAACATAACTAGATATATCTATGTGAGTTCTGCTCCCGATGGCTGTGTATGCTCCCGATAGGCTCCCGATAGGCATGTATGGCTCTGTTTGCTGCATTTACTCCTCCGGTGGCTCCTCTTGCTCCGATATGCTTCGATAGCTCTTCTTCTTTGGGTTTTCTCCTCCGATGGCTCCTCTTGTAGTTCCTCTTGCTCCAGTGTGGCTCCTCTGGCTTGTTGAAATATTAATTTCACCTGCGCATTTATTTTTACAAAAACAATTGAAGAAAACCACCAATATCATCGGACCGCTTTTGCTGTGAAAGTGGTATTCCGTAAATCTCACCCGATGTAATAAAATTTTGCCATGTGTCAACTGTACTTTTCACAAAACCACTTTCTATCGGGACGTAACATTCGTTTTGTTTGGGCGAGCGATGATCGTTGGATTAGTATGAAGACTGTTCGCCGTCGGATCGAAGTCAAAGCTGGGTACGGTCAGAAAAATTCCCAACATGGCTTGGTCTGCTCCTATGTGGCTCTGTCTCCTCCTCTTGAATATTGCCATATTGACATCAATGACAATCTGTGTCCAACAATCTCCCCCTTTGTTATTAATGGCAATATTCTTCTGCTCTCTCCCCCTTTGACATCAATGGCAAAGGAATGCATACGAACTCCCCCTGTCAAACTACTCCCCCTGTCCTGCTGCGTCTTTATGAATGAACTTGAGTGATGATAACGAAATAACCCCCATCTTTTGACACAGATGTTCGAATGCTTCTCGAGCAAGAGGTTTTGTGAAAATATCAGCTATCTGCTCCTTAGTACTGATATATTCCAGGACGATGTTTTTTTCAGCTACTTTCTCATGGAGGAAATGATACTTGATTGGTATGTGTTTGGTTCTTGAGTGCATCACTGGATTTTTGCTGAGACTGATAGCGCTTGTGTTGTCACAATAGACGGTAATCGGTTGATATGTACATATGTCAAGATCTTTTAGAGCTTCCTTCATCCATAGTATCTGAGAACAACAGTCTGCTGCAGCAATATACTCGGCTTCGGTTGTGGATAATGATATGGATGATTGTTTTTTGCTGAGCAAGGATACTAGGCAGTCTCCTAGGAAGAATGCATTTCCACTAGTACTTTTCCGATCATCTATACTTCCAGCCCAATCAGCATCTGTGTATGCAGTTATCGTCAGTGTTGAGTCCTTTGGGTACCAAAGACAAAAATAAGAAGTTCCCTTCAAATATCTGAGAATTCTTTTTACAGCTAATAAATGAGATTGTTTGGGAGCAGATTGAAATCTTCCCACCATTCCTACTGCTTGCATTATGGCTGGTTGTGTAGCTGTTAAGTATAGAAGGGCTCCAATCATTGACCTGTAATGAGTTGCATCTACTAGAGGGGAGTCATCATCTTTCCTCAGTTTATAGTTTGTGGTCATAGGTGTACTCACAGGTGCACAATCCTCCATTCCACATTTTTTGAGCATGTCTTTTAGATATTTGGCTTGAGATATACACAATCCTCTTTTGGTTTGAGATACTTGAAGTCCCAAGAAGTGGGACAACTCTCCTATCATTGACATCTCAAACTCTTTTGCCATGCTTTGAGAAAATTCATGGCTCATTTCATCATTATTACTAGCAAAAAACAGATCATCGACATAAACAAGAGCAATTAGTAACTTACCTTGATCTGTCTTTATGTATAGATTGCTTCCAGCCACTCCCTTTTTGAAGCCTTGTTGTTGGAGATAGTTATCCAGTCTTGCATACCAAGCTCTAGGAGCTTGTTTCAACCCATATAAAGCCTTTTTCAATTTACATACTAAGTCCTTTCCTGCTGTTAGATCAAAACCTTCTGGCTGCTCCATGTAGACTTCCTCCTTGAGTTCCCCATTTAGAAATGCTGATTTCACGTCCATTTGATAGATTTTGAATCCTTTTGAGCAAGCAAATGCTAAGAACATCCTGATAGCTTCCATACGGGCCACTGGTGCAAATGTCTCTTCAAAGTCAACTCCTTCAATTTGTGAATAGCCTTTGCAGACAAGTCTTGCCTTGTTTCTAATAACCTGTCCTTCCTCATTCATTTTATTTTTGAACACCCATTTGGTTCCTATTATGTTTTTGTCCTTTGGACGAGGTACCAGCTCCCATGTCTTTTTCTTCTCAATTTGGGACATTTCTTCTTCCATTGCTTTTACCCAATGAGGATCCTTACTTGCTTCTGCAAATGTTTCTGGTTCTATCATAGATAGGAGGGCAATGACTTTTCTCTTTGGTGTGATTGATATCCTTCTTCGGGTCTGTACACCTTCATCTTTATCGCCAATGATCTGTTCTTCAATTTCCTTTTCTGGAAGATCTTCATCAACCTTTACATCAATGCTTTCCACTATTTTCTTCAGTCGATAATTGTAGCACTTGTAAGCCTTGCTCCATGTAGAGTATCCAAGAAATATCCCTTCATCAACCCGAGAATCAAACTTTCTGGGTGAGCCATCATTTATTTTTATGAAGCACTTGCTTCCAAAGATATTGAAGTACTTCACCGAAGCAGGTCTTCCTTTCCATAGCTAATAAGGAGTTTTATCACAATTTGGTCTCAATTGAGTCCGATTCAGTGTATAGACAACTGTCCCTATTGCTTCTCTCCAGAATCTAGGCTGTAAGTCTGCTGCTAATAGCATGGTTCTTGCCATCTCTTGGACTGTTTGGTTTTGTCTTTCAACTACCCCATTTTGCTGAGGTGTTCTGGTAGCTGAGAATTCCCTTTTAATTCCATGAATATTACAGAACTTACTGAACTCGTTTGATGTGAATTCTCCTCCTCTGTCTGTTCTGAGGCACTTAATTTTTGAATCTTTTTCATTTTCTACAAGGGCTTTGAAATTCTTAAAACACTCAAAAGTTTCAGATTTATACTTTATGAAATATATCCACATCATTCTAGTATAATCATCAACAAATAACACAAAGTACCTTTCTCCTTGGAGTGCTTGATTTCTAGTTGGCCCACATACATCAGCATGGATGATCTCCAAGGGCTTCGATGTACAATGTTCCTTTGTCTTGTGGCTGGTTCTGGTCTACTTTCCATGTTGACATGGACCACACACTGTCTGATTTGGTTTGAATAGCCTTGGGATGTCTTGTACAACTTTGGTCTTGCTGATATTGATCAGATTTTCGAAGCTTGTATGTCCAAGTTGCTTGTGCGACAACCAACTCTCATCTGTCTTACTCAAGTAGCATTTATTTTCCTGAATCTTGTTCAGAATGTAAATATTTTCTGGTGTTCTCACCCCTTTTGTCACAAGTTTGCCTGAGGCAGAGTTCCTTATTTCACAGTCTTCGGTGCTGAAAACAACCTTATGTCCTTGATCACAGATTTGGCTGACACTCAGAAGGTTGTGTTTGAGTCCGTCAACCAGCAGAGCATCTTGAGCTTTTCCTTTTCCTTTTATCAAAGTAATTGTTCCTTTTCCTACAATTCTGCCAGATTCGCTTCCAAAAGACACATTCCCTTCCTTTTTGCTCAGTGAGACAAACTTCCCTCTGTCCCCTGTCATGTGTCTGGAGCACCCACTGTCTACAAACCACTGGTTTCCATTATTTTGAGCACATAGAGCCAGGCCGCATTTGTCCATGCTGGAGTTCTTGCTACTCGTCTTTCTTCCTTTGAGTGGGCAGTCTTGTTCATAGTGTCCATTATTGTAGCAAAAAGAGCAAATCAGATCAAATTTGGTCAAGGGATCAAATGAATTGAAGGTTTTGATTTGTCCCTGTCTTTTGGGGGCATATGAGTTGACTACTCGGTCCTTTTGCGTTGTCTTTTCACTTTTGCGAGCCATACAGTGTCTAGCTTGGTGACCGAAGTTTTTACAGTGAAAGCAGTGTCCAAGAAATATGGTTTTGAAGCAACCACGGTTTGAGTCGATTTCCTTCCTAGGAATTACTCCTCCCTCGTTTTTTGGATTTTTGATGGGCCCTTGGTGGAGTACAAGTTTGTATTTTCTGTAGTGTCCATGATTCGACTCCACATTCTTCTTTGGAGTAATTCTTTCTTCATTCTTGGAATCTAGGATGCACTTTTCATAACATACTTTTTCATCTTTTGGATTGCCGGAAAGTGCATCGGTATAGCTTTTCGCACTATTCTTAGTGCTTGAGGATTCTCCTTTGAAACCTATTCCAGACTTGTCATGTTGAGGATTTTGATTTTTCAGAATAGTCTCAAGTATTTGAGAGCTTTTACAACCCTTTTTAATTTGCTCCAACTCCTTTCTTAGAGACACTATTTCGGCCTCGCGTTCCTCACAAGTCTCTTCTTTTTCTTTAAGCTTTGCTACCAAGAGATCTTCTCTCCTTCTTATTTCTTCGTTTTCCACTTTGATAGAAATGATTTTGTTCCATAGTTTCTCATTTTCTTCAATGGTGCTTATTAACAGTTCATCTACTTTTCCTTCCAGTCCTGAGTCATCATCATCTGTGAGTGCCATGAATAATGCTTCTTGGCTTTCATCATGATCTGTTTCCGCATCTGATTTCTTTTTGATGACCATAAACTCATCCTCATCAGACTCATCTTGCTTGGAGAAGAAGTTTTTCTTATTGAACCCTTTCTTTTTATGTGCCATTATTTTAGAATTTCCTTCATCATCACTGTCATGTTTATGAGGACATTTTGCTGCATAATGACCTATTTTACCACATTTAAAATAGATAAGAGGATACTTGCCTTTAAGCTTAGATCCTCTCTTCAGCTTTCGTACATATTGAGCGAGTTCGGATTCCACATCTGACTCATCACTACAGTCATTCCTTTCTTTCACTTCCTTTGACTTTGAGGTCTTGAATACTGCATCTTTGGAGCTAGGGCCACCTTTCCTCATTTCATAGGCAGTGAGAATTCCATGGAGTTCATCCATTTTGAGGGTATCTAGATCTTTTGCTTCTTCTATAGCACTTATTTTGGAGTCAAATCTGTCTGGAAGAGACCTTAATACCTTTTGAACAATGGTACTTTCTTCCACCTTTTCGTCCAATCCTTTCAGGGAATTTACTACTTCAGCTACTCGAAGGAGGTATGCTGCAATATCTTCTTCATCTTCCATCTTCAAACTTTCAAATTCTCTTCTGTGAGTTTGAAGCTTTGCCTTTTTTACTTTTGAGTCTCCATCGTCCAAACCAACTAGCTTCTCCCACATTTCTTTGGCAGAGGTACAGTGCATGATTTTGTAAACTCGGAATCAGTGATTCCACTAGTGATAGAGTTCATGGCCTTTGCATTTGCAATGTAGGCTTTCCTCTCGTCTTGGTCTGTTGGAAGAGTGGAAGTCGCTTGGTATTCAATTTTACAAAAATGCCAGACTTTAGGTCCAAGGGACATTAAGTAGTAAGTCATCCTTTTCTTCCAGAAACCAAAGTTAGTGCCATCAAACAAAGGAGGTCTTCCTGATGCTTCGTGATTTCTCATCATGGCTGTGGATCCTTCTTCAAGATGTTAGGCTAGTATGAAGAAGTTTGCTCTGATACCAATTGTTGGAAATACTGAGAGGGGGGTGAATCAGTATTTATAAATTTTTGTTCTAGTGATTGTCAAAAGCATATATAGATATGTATATGTATACACAGAACACAGAAATCGACAGCTGGAATAAATGCTTTTATTAAGACTCAAGACAGTGCAATGAAATAAATACAATATAAGTATATCTGACTGTGAATAGTTGCCAAGCTCCAACTTGGACTTCAGTGAGGCTCCAACCTCCCAGAGCACCAACTCTGTTTTGCCAAGACACCAATCTTGGACTTTAGGAGCACCAACTCCTAAGGACTTCAATCCTGTTCAGTTCTGAGGCTCCAACCCAACCTTTATATAAACTGGTTCTGCTGCTTCTACCTCTGCTGCTTCTGTTGCCTCTGCACCCTCTGCTGGTTCTTCACCACCACTACAGCAACAACAGTCCTCTGTTTTTGCTGTTTTTATACATTCCATCCCTTTGTTCATTCGTTTCCTCTTTCTCACTGGTTGTTTGGCTTCCTTTCTCCGCAGGCTCTTGGGCTTCCTCAACGCTCGCTTATCCTGTCAGTTTCCTCTGTCTAATCGTTTGCTTCTTTAGCTTCCCACTTTCGGTTTCATCTATCTATCAAACGTTCCAATGTTCACAGGACACTTATAAGAGGAAGAGAGGCCGCATACACCCAGTTGTCATAGCTTAACGGACAACCACGTCCCAATCGCAATCATTATCGCCATAGTCAGTCTCCTGAACTATCGGGAGCATTATCGTATGCATTTTTGCCTTAGAGGCGTGCGCAGGCCAAATATCAAATTACACAGGAAATCTATGAAAAAAACAGGTGACAATGCTAAAGGGTGGACTTCAAGGATCATAGCACCCGTATCTATAATGTATCGGGTCCGCAGCATTCATCGCAATCGGCGATCGCAAAGGGCCGATGGCCAATGGGCCAATCCACTCGTGGATGTGATATTGCATTGAACCCTGTTTTATATGCCCGTCGGGTCCGTTCCTTTCATTGCTATCGACAATCGCAACATAACTGCAGTCACCAAATGGCCGATGCGGCCGATGCGATATATTATTCAATCAAACTTTGATATGCCATCGTGTCCGCATATGTTGTCGCAATCGGAGGCAGGGCCTTTACCACTCCCGATACCCGCTCCAAAATGCTGGATGCGATATATTATAAACTGTTTTTTAATGAGTCCATCCGGTCCATGCCTCTATCGCAATCGGGGACTGCCCTTTGCGGAGGTCCGATGCGATATCGCTATCGGCAATCGCAATGGCCCACTTGACACTGTATCGCCGCTCATGAAGTTTCGATGCGACATTGTGTGCTGGACCCGATATGGCTTCAACACTTCCGTGAATAAGGTTTCAAATCCACCGATAGTGTTAAAGCTTATGTACATGCCTTAGCCTCCGTTTGCGTCTCCGATAGTGTTAAACATATATATATATGCATAGTTTTTTTTCCGATGGTGTATTTGCATATATAACCAAGACTTCCGCCTCTATTTGCATTATATGCATAGTTATATGGTTTTTAACCGCCGATAGTGATAAAGCATACATACATGGGTTTTACAGGCCCGATAACATAACTGGATATATCTATGTGAGTTCTGCTCCCGATGGCTGTGTATGCTCCCGATAGGCATGTATGGCTCTGTTTGCTGCATTTGCTCCTCCGATGGCTCCTCTTGCTTCGATATGCTCCGATAGCTCTTCTTCTTTGGGTTTTCTCCTCCGATGGCTCCTCTTGTAGTTCCTCTTGCTCTAGTGTGGCTCCTCTGGCTTGTTGAAATATTAATTTCACCTGAGCATTTATTTTTACAAAAACAGCTGAAGAAAACCACCAAGCTCATCAGACCGCTTTTGCTGTGAAAGTGGTATTCCGTAAATCTCACCCGATGCAATAAAATTTTGCCACGCATCAACTGTACTTTTCACAAAACCACTTTCTATCGGGACGTAACATTCGTTCTGTTTGGGCGAGCGATGATCGTTGGATTAGTATGAACACTGTTCGCCGTCGGATCGAAGTCAAAGCTGGTTACGGTCAGACAAATTCCCAACATGGCTTGGTCTGCTCTTATGTGGCTCTGTCTCCTCCTCTTGAATATTTCCATATTGACATCAATGAAAATCTATGTCCAACAAACCTACAGTTAGTCATGGAACATTCAACAAACTGAGGGCTCTCAAATCAAGACCCCATACTCTAACTTCCAAGAGCACAAACAAGTGCAACAATCCACTTGAAGCACTTAAACAAGTCTCTTTCTCCATACACATATAGAGCAAAGAAGAAATAGAATGACAACGCTACTGTAATGGCTGCTACATAAGACATATGGAGGCTGGACTACCCCTACAAGGTTATCTCCATCTTGGAACTCCTACATAAACTGAATTAACACTCTGGTTGACTAGGGCACCCGTAGGCTTCACTTTACAAATATCCTATCTAGAAGTGATCCTTTGATTCTGAAACCTATACCAATCAGTTCAGAATGCTCAAAAATGGCTATCTAGCCTCTTTTTGCATCCAATTTGGTCGAAAATTTCCTTAGTTATGACTTCTGCCAATCTTCCCACAATTTTCTCCTCCAAATCTGGTTTACTGCTAGTTAAATTCATTATTCGCAGTCTAAACTAGCATTTCCATTGAAATTGGCGTTTCCACCATCAATCCTACCAATCTCGCGGTTAAAAGCCGAGTGGCCACACTTTTGGTTAGGTCCGATGGTTACGGCGACAGTTCCGCAGTCTGTCGAAGATCGCAATCGGCGTGCTAGGGGTAATACACATTACACAAGACTTAACACATGAACACGCGATCTCGGGCTGCTAGAATATTTAATTGCAACTCTGAGTCAAATCGCATATGGAATATCCCATACCTCTTTGCAATTTGGCAGCGAACCAATGGTAACGGAATGCGGGGCTTTATGTGATTGTGATATCTGATTAATCGCATCACGTCCATGCTTGAACCAGGGGCCGATTACCATGACTTTACGTGATGTGCGATTGCAATCACATTGTAATTTTCCTTGCGTTGAGGGCCGATTCTTCCTACTCATTCACCTTTCATCGATATGCAATTGCGATCCATCGTGATCACAAATTCGACTGATGTCGCATCACAACCCAATCCTTGCTGGGCCCAAGGCCGATTCTTGTCGCTGATGCGATTGCGATATGCGATCGCATCGCATCACAACTCTATACGCTATCGGGGTCGGGGCTGATTCTTGTAATACAATTTACGTTTTGACTTCGATTGCCGATAATCGAGGGCCAATGGAAGAGTGACACTTGGCGCCTCTTGATTGGCTAGGATCATTTCCATGTCATCTAGTCGTGCCATGTCATCAAGTCAACCCTGAACTTTGACTGACTCTAACTTTGCATACGAGATCGAATTTGAGTGCCTTTCACACCATTGGATTGAGAATGACGAGATCTTCAGTATGAAGCTAATTTATCAAAATTATGAAACTTTGAAATTTTGACAAATTTTGAGCTCCTGATCACTCTTCCCCACTAAAAGTATTTTGGTCTCCAAAAGAATTAAATAATCTGCAACTGCTTTGTAATTTGTTTGCATCGCAAGTATCCTTCTTTCATCCTTCCTTCTCCTTCACGTTTTTTCTTCGGAGCCATAAGTGATGAGCTGACACCTGCATCCCTTGCAAACTTGTAGTACAATCTTGTAAATTACATGTTTCACTACGAGACAAAAAGATTCAAGTATGATGTTCTTCTCGACCTGTCCATGTTACTATGGCCATCCACGATAACATCCTTCCCAAGAAGAATTCCAAGAAGATTATCTACAAAATTCTTATCAAGGATAAGATCCTAAAAGACTTTGTCAAATGAATCGAAAACAAGCTTCACATAATGAATACTCGTATAACTCGAGTGATACACACATTTGGAACATACTAAATGTGCCACAACTACTCATACAACAGTTTTGAAATGCTTTTTACAAAATGTTTTCAGTAAAGCATTTTACAAAATGCAATGAAATTGACTCCCAAATTTCTCCATTCAAATTGACTATCAACAAGCCAAAATAGCATTGTAATGCTTAGAGAAAAACACTATTGCATATAAGTGATTTATTTATGAATACCACTTTTACAAATTACCCAATTATGGGGATATGCAACTAGTGAAAAACATAAATTTACAGACTTCACCTGCACAAATAGTTTGCCCATTTCTTACCCAAGCAGGTGAATGAATCCTCTATTTTAACTTTCTCTTCTTCTGACGCTATTTCAGGGATGGTCGGATCTTGCGCCACTTTTTCTGTTGTCGCTTCCTCTTCTGGTGCTTGCATGATCTGCTTGTCCTCACTAGGATGAAGATGTGGAAACAATTTCCAACACTTCTCGACCCAACGCCCACTGATATTGTAGTGAGTACATAAATTCTTTTGAGCTCCTCTCGACTCATTTGCCTTTATCTTTGGATGAGATTTTCTCCTTTCGGTCTCAATTCCAATAGACATAGACATCTTCTCGATGATTGCTTTCATCTTATTGCACTTATCTACACAATGGTTAGATGAAAGGAAAAAGGTGCATGGAAACATTTTCCTCAACATGTTATTTAAATTTGCATTTTTTTTCCACCATGAAAAGAATTTGATTTAACATCATTCGAATTAACAACATTCGAATAAGAAAAACTTGAATGAACAAAATGGTTATACCTATGTCTGTTGTCCTTTGGCTCACGTTTCTTGGATGAGGAAATCACCTGGCTTGAAGAACTGAGGTTTCCTCCTTCGACGCTTTCATCTCTCTCTGGAGACATTTTCCCCTTTAAATCCTCCTTATGTTTGAGAAACCTCTTGGGAACCAGTTCTGGGTGCAGGCTCCAACACCTTGCCTCCTCGTGTCCTCCCTTACGGAAATAGGAACACGTGACCCATGAACCATTAATAGAAGACCATTCTTCTTTGGCGAGATAGCCTAAGCATTCGTATTTAGGCCTTTCCTCGGCTGTAATTGGATTTTTAATGCCTTGCTGGTTTATGCCAAGGCCTCCTCCCTTGTAACCCATCTTGGTCAAGAGTTTGGATCCAATGCCTTTACTATGTTTTTCAAAGGCTGCAAATGAATTTACGTCAATACTTTCACATAAGGAAGAAGCATGTAAATTCTTACCATTTGCTGCATCCTTTGATTGGGATACAAAGATGCTTTCAAATTCCCTTTTGATTCGAGATGTGTCCTCTTGGACTCTTCGGCTCTCTTCTTTCAGCTCCTCGAACTTGGGTGCTGATTGAACCTCATTTTCCACATCATGTGGACAAAAGGTACAAACTTGTCCATCTGCCTTCTCTGAAGGACTTTCTACACTAGCATCTTGCATAATAGTTGTAGAAAAGCATGAATATTGTGGAGAAGATGGTGGTTTATCACCATTCTTGTTACCTTCTTCCCTTGGAGAACATTCTCCTCTTAGAGGTCTAGATCCTTCACCTTGCAAATTGGTATTCATCTCTTCATAGAGGAATTTCACCACTTTGCCATGTTTAAGAAAGCCTTCACATCCTCTAACATTCTTGCAGGCTCTCCTCCTTGGGACATGCTTGCTTGAAGCTTCTACTGCAATTTGAGGCAGAACTTGGTGGTAGAGATTGAAACAATCTTTCTCTCCTTTCCAAAACCTTCTTTTCAATAAGCTTCAAAACACATTTACTTGCAAACAACAGTCAATTACTCCTTGCACAAAGCAAAACCATAGCTATGATACCAACATGATCTGAATTGGGGCAGATGAGTAATGCTATGCTAATTCCCCTCATAAGAATATAAAAATGTGCTTGAGGTTGTACTCGAAAATAGCAAGTAAAAGCATGAATTTTATGTGTTTTTGCTTAATAGTTTCATGAAGAAAAACTTAAAACATGAAACCAAAACACTAAATGGAAGCATGCATCAAACAATAATACACCAGCCATTGATAAAGGAGTTCACCCCTCCTGGGCTACATCTCCTTGGATCAGCTCTAAAGGCTTGACCCCTTCTCATTATGCTCACAATTTTTCAGATAAAGAGTACATAAATGTGCTAACAAAAAGAGTGGCTTGTTTCCCCTTCAAGGAAACATTCTTCTGCAAATAATTCTCACTCTAAACATATGACAACCTGCAGTTAGTCATGGAACATTCATCAAGCTAAGGGCTCTCAAATCAAGACCCATACTCTAACTTCCAAGAGCATAAACAATTATAACAATCCACTTGAAGCACTTAATTAAGTCTCTTTCTCCATACACATATAGAGAAAATAATAAATACAGCTACAACGCTACTGTAATAGCTACTAAAGAAGACATATGGAGGTTGGAATACCCCTACAAGGTTATTTCCATCTTGGAACTCCTCCATAAACTAAATCAACACTCTGGTTGACTAGGGTACCCATAGGATTCACTTTACAAGAATCCTATTCAGAAGTTCTCCTTTGATCCTCAAACCTATTCCAATCAGTTCAAAATGCCCAAAAATGTCTATTTAACCTCTTTTTTGCATCCAATTTGGTCGAACATTGCCTTAGTTATGACTTTTTCCAGTATCCCCACAATTTTCTCCTCCAAACCTGGCTTACTACTAGTTAAATTCATTATCTGTAGTCTAAACTAACAGTTCCAACGAAATCGGCGGTTCTGCTATCAATCTCGCCAATCTCGCGGTTAAGGGCCGCATTGTCACACTTGCGGTTAGGTCTGGTGGTTACGATGACAGTTCCGCAGTTTGTCAGATATCGCAATCGGCATGCCAGGGGTAATACACATTACACAAGACTTAACGCATGAACATGCGATCTGGTGATAAGGCAGACCCGCTGGAATATTTAACTGCAACTCTAAGTCAAATTGCGTCCATAATCTCCCATTGATCATCACAATTTGACGGTGAACTGGTGGTAATGGAATGCGGGGCTTTCTGCGATTGCGATATCCGATTAATCACATCGCATAAATGCTTGAACCAGGGGCCGATTACCATGACTTTATGCGATGTGTGATTGCGATCGCATTGCAACCTGCCTTGCGCCAAGGGCCGATTATTCATACTAGTCCAACTTTCGCTGATATGCGATTGCAATCCATCACAATCGCAACTTCGGTCGATGTCACATTGTAACCCAATCCTTGCAGGGACCGATTCTTGTCGCTGATGCAATTGCGATATACGATTGCATCGCATCACAACTCCATACCCTGTCGGGGCCGGGGCCGATTCTTGTAATGCAATTTGCCTTTTAACTACGATTGTTGATATGCGAGGGCCAATGGTAGAGTGGCACTTGGCACCTCCCGATTGGTTAGACCCTTCCATGTCATCTGATCCTTCCATGTCATCAAGTCAACCCCGAGCTTTGACCGTCTCTAACTTCTGCATATGAGCTCGGATTTAAATGCTGTTCACACCATTTGATTCACAATGACGAGCTCATCAGTTTGTAGCTCAGTTGATCAAAATTCTGACTCTTTGAAATTTTAACAAATTTTGAGCTCCTGATCATGTTGACAAAACGTTAGAGTTACCAAGGGTGTGATATTGGGTATGTTAATGATGTATAATATAGTTAAAACTATTTTGGAATTCTTTCTAAAAAAATAATTGAATAAATATCGAACATGTTTGGAAAAAAATATGACGTGTAAGAATTTATATTTCGATACACTAAACAATTAAATTTAATAAGAACCCAAAATGAGAAATTATTTAAGTTGACCATAAATGCATGAAAAACATCATCATTTATATGTGGAAGTTCTTACTTGCATCTAATTCATGAATTCTCCAAGGTGTTAAAGGAATTTCCATGTCTCAACCCAAGTATCCATGACACAACCATTCTTCCCACCAATTATGAGGGTGCATTTACAAAATAAATGAATGCTCTAAAGAGGTTGAACTCCATGGCGTTGCCAAATATACATGTTTGTTGTTATGTCACAAACATAAAATAAACTTTTTTTAACATCATCATTGTGACAAAAATTAGATGCACAACTCAACTGGGAAACATTACATATGGCACATTTAATCTATATCCTATATGCTCTTACACCATAATGATATAAACAAAACACCATGAAGAACATCAACATGCCACAATAATTGACATTGTCCATTACACACTTGAGACACAACTACCCACTTATGGATGTTGTGGTCATCCTTTCTATGATTAATTTCAAATAAATTCTATGGAAATTTGACTTTGATGATGCTCTATAGACAACCAATCAAAACATCATGAGGATTTAAAGTATTAGAGACATCCACCATGCAAATAGGATATAGATAAACAATTTCCATACACACTCTAATGGAGGATCTATATTCAATAATCAACCCTCAAATATTTGAACATTTATCTAGATCAATTGAAAAACATTGTCAAAACAAGCAAATCCATGAAATATCTTACATTTAGGATTTGAATTGACCACTTTGCTAATGTTAAGAGGGGTTGACCTCCTTTTGATTTCATGGCCTTAGAACATCACAATCTATTTTTTCTAAATTCCTTGCCATTTTGGCTCAATGTTGATCATATTTGTTATATATTCTGTGCGCCATCTTAGTTGACCGTAGTGTTTGATTTCACGTTTTTTTGTTGTGAATATCCCATCTTCATCCACATCGAACTATTGCTTGTAGGAACACTACAAAAGAAGGGGATAATAATCTATGGGAGTGGCTCCTTTTCCACTATTTAAGAATATTACCTTCGTCCATCTTGAGTATACAATGCTAGGGACAAATTTAGTTGTATCAAGATCTAGGTGATTAGAAACTACATATAGGTGGTCCTTTCTTGAGTATTTTCACAATGTAAGTTTCTGGGGCCCTTTGTCATTTCCCAAGAATAATTTGTGTTTGTGTAGAAGTGTTAAAAATATGCAACTAGGTAATATTACACCTTGGACAACCCACTTGATAGAGATAAAAATTGCATTGAATTCCTCTTCTTGAGAGGAACAAAATAGATCTAAAGATCACTCAAATCGGATAATGGAAAGTGTACTTATGAGGAAAAACCCACATGTGCATATTTAATAAGGTCAGCCCTAAAACAAAGTGGATCACATTGAAAGGCTATAAATACAAGTGCCCTCAACCTTATTTAGACCCAATGATAAGACACTATTTTATCTTGATTTTTGGCTTGCATAGGTCTAAGGCTCGTCTGCAGAGGATCAGGTTTGCTCTAAGGTGAAATTGTAGGGTCTGAGGCTCACATCTCTGATTTAGGGTTTTCGGCCCCAATCACAAGCACAAAAAAAGAAGGATTCGATTGTAATTTCACACACAAAAGCTCATACCTACGACTGCAGCCTTCCAGTTGCACGAACAACTCTCCAGCCATGTGATTAGGGGTTTAGGGTTTCTGCAATCCAGATTTGACCCCAGTTGCTCACATGCTAGGCTTAAGGGATCAACTAGGAACCTATAGTTGCTCACATCTCATCTCCTCCGTGCAACTGAGATCTAAAATATGAAATCTAAGTCTTCTGAAGATTTCACTCAGTGACCATAGGATTCGACAGTTGACTGTAGACAGTGTTAGTTCATTACAATCTTCAGAATCAGAGTTTTGAGCATATACATTCTTGGGTTCATTTCATGGATGTTGTAGTTGTTTTTCTAGTTAGTTTCATAGATGAAGATATGGATCATTGTACTCTCTTTTGCTGAATCATTTGATGACAACCTAAGAAGAAGAATTTGCAAGGGTTTTTCCTTTTTCTTCGACCAATCTCGATGTCTCTATGTGAATTCTTTTCTTCTATTTTTCCTTTATGTTCCACTGCATTGATGATGATGACATTGTTCTTTCTACATAGTTGCATATGACAATGAATAATGAGGTAAATATGGATAATGTTATGATGTTATGGGGTGAACTTATGTGTTAATTAATAAATGCAATTATCAAAGAAAAGAACAATATAGCTGTAAGAAAAATTAACATGGTATGAAAGATGGGCTGAAGAAAATCCATGGAGATCACCCCCATACAAACACCTTTGATGGAAGCAAGAGAAGATGGAGGAGACTTAAAATAATTCTAAGGTTTGAATAAAACCTTAAATCATTTGTGTACTAGGGTTTGATGGATATTATGAGGTTAGGGTTTGAGAAACCATGGTTTTTGGAAAAGATATGAGATATGAAACCTAGCATGATCAATGTGAAGAAGCTCAAGCACTTATGAAAGATTTCATGAAGCCCTAAATGGGATAGTCTCTAGTAGTTTTGGTTGTTGATAAAGTTGATTGAAATAGAGAAGGAATTAAGTGGACTATGGATAGTGATGGCTCTTGAAGGATGGTTCAAGAGCAAGAGGATCACCTCTAATTGAATATAAGTATCTCTTGACTTATGATGCTCCTTTATGTCTTTACTTTTGTATAGACTTATAGATCTAATTAGTTTTTTGGTCATTAATTACACTTCTTGCATGTGTATTTGAGTATATGGATGTTTATAACCTCCTTAATGAGATGTGATAAGTGGATCCTTATTGAAGATCATTTGAGATGAAATAAATAAAAGCTAGAGTTGGAAAGATATAAGGAGGCAAATTCTGATGAAAAGAGGACAAAGTGCTACAAGTTGCCTATGAAAATATGCACAGGTATTTGAAAACTACAATGTATACATGGCATGTTGTTTCGATGTTATATTTCAACTGTAATATTGGACGGAAAGGTAAGCCCTAAGGTATGATGAGAATGTCTCCTTATCAAATGGCTCATGCATGCATATGAAAGTGATTTGGATTCATGGTTCTTATGATGAAATGGTGCACTTGGTATTGAACAAGCATCTTGTTGGCCGGATAAATCGATCTTGCGGACAAGGCCGATCTCCCTAGTATCAAATGATATCTAGCAACAAGTAGGACAAGCAAATATAACTTTCTCTAAACATATTGCGATTCATTAATAAAAACTATAGAGGTGTTTAGACCCTACCTTATGTCCAACGCTAGTTTGTAGCAGTCATCCTTCAACCGTCCGAAAGAGTTTCCTTTTGAAAACCTACAATCACAAACAAGCACACATCAAATAACACCTGCATAGCTAATATCATAAATCATGTTCATTATGGTGATCAAGGAATCCATAAAATAAACCATAAAACATAGCTTATTGAGAAAAATAAACTTGTTTGTATTAACTTTGAAATAGAAGAACTTTAAAACCTTTTGGTGCCTTGATGTTGTGCAAGCTCCTCCCAGGGTCTGAAACAAGAATCTCCTCTACTTTGACAAGCCTCACACTCTTCCAAATGAGATGAAAGAGGTACGTAATCTTTCCTCACAAAAGCTCAATTAGGAAGACTAAGTTCCAACAACATTTCACCTCAAAAATATTCAGCTTTCAACCTACTCAGTAACCAACCCAATGCTTCATTTTATAGTGCAAAGGAAGGAGGTTACAGGTCCACCTATGAAGGGATAGAGTCCTCCTTCAAAGGGATAAGCTCCTCACATCAAGGGGTTAGCTCCTTAAGATATGGGATGCAAGAACCTTAAAGGAGCGAACTTACGACCTCAAGATTCCTTCCAGAAGCTTCTAGAAATGACTCAAAGTGAGTTTTTCAAGAATATACTTGCGCCTTTTTGACTTTTACAGGGTTCCGCACCCATAACACAGAGACAGAGCGGTCAGGTGCGTAGGAGACATGACCTTTAGGTGCGGAACTGCAGGTAATGCTAAGAGAAAGTGCGGAACCAGAGTTTTATAGACTTTTGAGGGCTTTCTCTTATTTTCAAGGCTTGATATGAAGAATTGAGGCTTAAAACTTGCAAAAGAGGAAAGTATGAGTGGTAATGGACTCACACAAATTGCAGAATGTCAAGGTGACAATTTTTAGTGCAACAGATTGCCCCCTAAAATGCGAAGTCTGTAATAAATGAAGATGAAGTCTTCCATGTATGAAGAGAGAAGTACTTTATCATTTCAAGGATCATCCTGTGGACACCCCAGTTGGAATTTGTAAAAACATTCAATGCAAAATATATATATGTGAACGTATCATCGCTGAGGTAGGCATTCCCATACTCAGATTAAGACTGACTAGAAAACTAACTAAACTGCTACGAAATAAGAATGATTTTGTAATACATCACGAGTATAGACATATGTAGACACAGTATGGGCACAACCATCTGTTTATGAATAGTCCACTGTATAATGAATAACAAAATTCTTCGCAGCCTGGATGGTAGAAACTAGATCCAGGGTCTTGATTTCTGCTTCCCGAACTAGTACGATTCTATCCATGTGAATGAATGTGTCGAAGTCGAACATGGTAGAAACCACTTGATTACCAGTCAATGATGTGAACTGTTAACAAGTGTGAAGGAAACCACTAGTAATGTCAATGGCTCTCAAAGTACTCAGTACAATCCATGAAATGTGAATAATTGAGTTGATGTCGAACATGTCATAGAATCCTTTGACCGAAGGTCAATAATGCAACCTGTCGTCGAAGGCGAGAACCCTGCCATTAAGGCATGCAAATTCCAAGGTACTGACGATTTCTAGATCATCTTTCTAGATAATGAGCTGAAGTCGATAGGAAGCGATCTGTCATAGGCAAGCCCACAGCACGAAATCATAGATCAAGTTTGAAGAAATATATTTGGCAAGGACTAACTCAGGGATGGTCAAAATGAATGACATATATTTTGCAAATGAATGGTTTATTTGAACTGACCTCTTGAACACATAATGACACTGTAGATGGTTTGGTGACAATTGACCCAAAGCTAATACCCAGAAATTGGCTGAAGACTTTCAATATGGTTTGATTAACTGTTAGCTAAAGGATTTCCCAACCCAGGTGAACAAAAAGTGTCGTGTTCAAGAGTGGTTAACTGCTTTTCTAAAACACAAAGTGTAACAAACAGGTTCATTTTCCTCTCTTTTCCCCCACCATTTCTGGCAAGTATCTATTTATTTTTGACAAGCTTGAGGAGGATAACATTTGCTTGGTTATAAGCTCATCCTTCGGATGAGTCCAACTTAGTTTAAAATTCGAACCGTAAGAAGGAGTGGTTCGTTCCTGTTTAAAATTGAACAGGTCCTTTACTGTTAAATTTTAACGAGTCCAGTATAGGAAAAAACTCGGTGTTTTTCAATTTTAGGGAGTTAGAAGAAAAACTTAAGAAAACTCCATGGATGTCCTTTTTTTGTAAATTTGTGTCCCCCAAGCCCGAAAAAGTATAAAATAATACTTGAGAGAACTGCTTGACCATTATGATCAAGGAGTACTTTTCATAATTAGTGGCTCCGATATGAAAAAGTAAAAAAGCGATCGAAGACACGTCATTTTATAACCAATATCGAACTTGAAACGACAAAAGTCCGGCGATCTTTTCATGTTTATACGGTCAGAAAAGAGCTGAAAGTGGACCACCTTTTTAATTCTGTTTAACGAGTTAAAAAGGAAAAAACTCGGCAATATTTTCATATTTTACGAGTCAGAAAAGAGCTTAAAGAGGACTCGTCCTAGAGGAACGAGTGGTATAAAGGGTAGCAACTGGTTCCAGCAATGGAGGAACTACTCAAAACATGTAATGGTTAAGAGGCTGGCTAATAAAACCACTCATCGCTGCGGTCCCTCAGGAAGGGTAAACAACCAAGTGAAAACATATGATCAGCCAAAGAGATGGTGGCGATGGAATGAAAACAACCAAGGCTCATCTAATAGAATTTAGCGGATAAAGACGACAATCACAAGATGTAAAGGTATAGGTTCATTTTTATACAAGCTTGAACCATAAAGAACTCTGCTTGGATTCGGTTTCATGTTTACGCAAGCTTGAAATGAAAAACTATGCTTGTTATAAGTTCGCATGCCCCCAACATAATGACTCAAATCGAGGTACATGCCCCCCAAGCTTCATTGCATTCAACCAGGTGGATGGAATGAAGGTTCACTTTCGAGATCTTGGAAAGACTCGACTTGGAAAGGGAATTGTTTCATTTTTTAATGAGGTTGACACATGAAAAGAACTATCCTTAAAACCCTTGTTTCATTTTTTAACGAGCTTGACATAATACAAGGAACTATTCTAGGGACCCTTGATTCATTTTTAATGAGCTTGACACATGACAAAGAACTATGCTCCAGACCCTTGATTCATTTTTAAATGAGCTTGACACAAGACAAGGAACTATGCTCAAGACCCTTGATTCATTTTTTAATGAGCTTGACACAAGACAAGGGACTATGCTCAAGACCCTTGTTTCATTTTTCAAACGAGCTTGACACAAGACTAGGAACTATGCTTGAGACATCCAATTTCATTTTTTAATGAGGTTGACACAGGAAAAAACTGTCCTCGATGACTCCTTGTTTCATTTTTTAACGAGCTTGACACAAGACCAGGAACTATGCTCGAGACATCCAGTTTCATTTTTTAACGAGGTTGAGACAGGAAGAAACTATCCTCGCAACATCCGGTTTCATTTTTTAACGAGGTTGAGACAGGAAAAAACTATCCTCGCGATAGGTCATGAATCAGAAAATGACTATATAGCCTGATATGCAATTTCAAAGAGATTCAAAGGCATCGCGCCATCAAATGAATCCACCTCAGAATCGGAAGGTACGATCCAAGGACCATCAAAAGTAATAGTATTCGATGAAATCATATGAATAGATGCAATAGAAGGCGATATGTTAGAAGGAGGGACGGAAAAAGTTCCTAGTAAACCAAAATATTTAATCAAACCAACCCCAACATCCTTGTAAGGGATAGTAGTTTTCTGACATGTTGAACACTATCAGTAGAGGCCGGGTCGGATGAGAAATAACTCAGCTGGTCTATCGTAATGATCTTTCCATTATGAGGAAACTTAACAAGCCGAAAGACAGATGAAACAATAGCAGTCATAGCATAAGACCAACTGTGACCCAGGAGAAGGTTGTAATCTAGAGGGGCATCAACCACTTCCACATCTAGATTTACAGTTTTGCCTTCGACCCCTATAGGTAAATATTCCAAAATACCAAAAGGATGGAACCCTCAGCCATCAAAAGCCTTTAGAATTGTCGGAGACTGATTGAGTGTATGAGAACCAAGAGATCTCCAACACTGGATCGAAATAATACACGTACAAGCTCCTTCATCAATCACAATCCTAAAGCAAGGTCTGTTTTTGACTAACACTGGAATTTGGAAAGCCATTTGATGAGGAAGGCGGGGTGTACTATTCTCTAAATCAAAGATTATTAGGTTTGAATCCTGAATATTGACAGCTCCTATAGCAGAAAATAGTAATTTACGCTGTGCTGGGCATGATTGCAGCACTTCCAAAGCCGACATTGCTGAAGGGGAAACAACTAAGTCTTCAACAATGTTATAATTCTGAGTAGCTTTCGCATATGGATTGAAAGCTGATTTCCGAAATATACCTTTAGCAAGTGGTTTGGTTACTAAGTCTGGGTTGGGTTTCTCAATTTGTAGTGGAGAAGACCCAGGAGGAGGTGTAGTTGATGGGTTTAAATTAGAAGATTCTGCTTCTTTAGCATCAACAGGATTTTACTACCATAATCTTGCGATTGCGTCGCAATTCTGACATGAGACATCATCATAATGGGTTCTTCTGAGGTATTCGAGGAAGAAGCAACCACTATACTATCTTGAGTAGGAGAAGGGTCCTTCAAGACAGTAGGCGTTTGAGAATCTTTAACAAATTTCAAAAACTCTGCTCGATAGGGGCATTCTTTAGTAAAATGATCCTCGTCGCAGATGAAACAAGGATAACAAGGTTTTCGTTTTTTGTCAATAGATTCATTTTTATTTGTTTTATATTTTTAATTTTGATTGTTTTTGTTCTTCCCCTTCTCTTTACTACCAGATTTGGTCGTAGATGAATCTACGACATGGACGTCGGCAGAAACTTCAGTGGAAGAATCTCCTTTCGGGGAATCAGGTAAAGTTATTGTAGGAGAAGAATTATTTAAAGATTTCTTCTTGCTTTTAATACTAACTGAACCAATCTTACCATCAGCGGCATGAGACCCTGAAGGAGTTGTAGTTTTCGGAAGATTAGGGATTTTTCGTGTAAAGTACCCGACTGCGTATAAACGAGGTCAAAGTATTGAGCCTGAGCAATGGCTTGCTCTTCAGTGACAACTCCTGCCTTAGCTACATCCTCAATGATTTTAGGTAACAATGATTTAGCGAACCATTCTGCTAAAATTTGATCCGGAATGAAAACTTTCACTAAACGCCTTCTACGTCGCCATTCATGAATATGATCAGAAATATATGTGGACATGGATTGTTTTAGTGAAGTTAACAATTCCATGCCATTGTCGTATCTGAAAGGCAACTGAAAATGAGTTAAAAAAGAAGTAGCTAACTGACTGAAATTATAAAAAGAGCCTTGTGGTAACTCAATGTACCATTTGGCAGTAAGACCAATAAGAGTTCTTTGAAAAAGACACAATCGAATTGAATCATCAATGATGGAATTAGATGCACACCAGAGGTGATAAGTCATCACATGATTTGACGGATCCTCACCTGACTTACCCTCGAATTTCGGGATATCACTGGGCAACTTATTAGGCATTGGCGACCAGTACGGAAGATAATAAATCGGATCGTTTGTAAGGTGTGACAAATCAAGTAAATCTAAAGTTGCAATAAATGGTAACTGACAGTTAGGTTCATGAAAACCTTGTGTAATGAGACCAGCTCCAGGAGGAGGATATCCAGGATAACCTGGAATCGGATTTGCATTAGGAATGTTATAACCTCCTAGAAAACCAAGATTAACCGGACCAAACTGGGGTTGTTGAGGCTGTTGATAAGTATAGCCAGGGTATGGTTGATACTGATAAATTGGATTTTGTACAGTAGGACCGGATTGATACTATCCCTGGTACGATTGACTTATGGCAATTGTACTTGGACCAGCTTGTCCTGCAGGCATCTGGACCGAAGTCTGAACTGTAGGTCCTGACTGGGGTACAAAGACTTAAGGAGTTTGCACTGATGCAGGGATAGTAGAAATCGGAGCTACAGATACTCTAGAAACAGGTGTGGTAGATTGAACAGAAAATGCAGCAGTTGCAGCAGCAGTTCAAGGCAGAGTCTGAGGTGAGATAGGCCCAGGTTGCTGAACTAAACCAGGTGTAGAGGTTTGAACCGTAGGTTGGACAGGTTGTTGGGTTGGACCAGAAACCAAAGGTTGTCCGACTTGATAAGATAATATGGTGTGGGATCCGTCTCTTGAGTTTGAGACGGATCCCACATCATATTCATTCCGGGACCCATAAAAGGTTGTACATATGGAGGACCATAACCTGGTTGAACGTAGGGCTGATAATTAGGAGGTACATTTCCAGTTCCTTGTAAGAATGGTTGACTAGAAGGCGGTTGGAAACCTTGACTTTGGTACTGACCTTGAGGTTGATAACCCTGAGGCACGTACTTATTCTGGGGTTGATAAGCATCCTGAGGAATATGGGGTTGACCTTGGGGTGTGTACTGTCCTGAAGATTGAAAACCTTGAGGTAGCCCTCCAAGCGGAAATTGACTACCTTGGGGTTGCCCCCTAGGCGATAACTGACTACCTTGAGGTTGCCCCCCAGGCGGTAACTGCTACCTTTCCCCCCAGGCGGTAACTGGCTACCTTGAGGTTGAGGGTTTGGAATACTACCAGATATCATAAAAATCTGTTATGTGTTCAAAGTTTTGGTTCCATTATTACTAGGTGATAACTGATGTTCAGTCGGTCGAGGAGTTGCTCCTAAAAAAGTACCAAAAAGTGACTGGTACCCCAAAGGAACAATAGGACCGCCATATAAAAATGTTTCTAGTGATTGGGAAAACATAAATGACTGTCTTGACATGATTGTTAAAGGATAATAATCTCCAGGTGTAGGATGAAAATAATCACACGTAAACAAAGAAAATTTCAATAAAAGCACCTAAAATCTCTAAAGAAACAAACAACTGAATCACACGCCTAAAAAATCTAAGATTTCAAACCACACACAAACAATAACTTCCCGTACTAAAAACACCAGTTGGTGATGAAATCCAACGTCGTAGAATTTTAATACAGAAAGGGCAGTTGGAACAGTTACCCGGACAACCTGCTTAATGAAACAGACTGGCACAAGTTTATTCACATAACCATCTCAAGTGAAGAGAATCCCCAGAGAGTCCAAGTGAGTCTAGTCGACGTCTGCTCTAGGTCACCTTAGGAAATAATCTTAAGTATATGGACACTAAGGTTACCAACAACAAAAAATACAACTGGGGGAACAGTCTACGATCCGATATACGCGCAAGGGCAGAGTAACAAAGCTCAATCCCCTTGAAAGCTCCTCGACATGATCAATCCGAGGTTTACCAACAAGTGACCCCAGGCTCCTCGACAATGGTTAATCTGAGGTTTAACGTTTTTAATACGCGCAAATCTTCTATCTTTCCCAATGAGACAAACTTGATTGTCTCAAAGGTTCAGACATGATCTCGTGATTGAATCCTTTAAGAGGAGCTTCCCAAATTATATCAATTACAATTGGATTTATTTCCTACCACAAGATATATCTACTTGTTTGTTTTAATTATCTTGGAGAGTTAATTACTCCCTACTCCAAGATACTAGCCTAAGCTATATTGGTGATAAGGGCCCTAGAAATAAAAAAGATTGCTAGATCAATTTTAATTAAGCGTTGATTTTATGGGTTGTTTCTTAAGTCAATAGGTATGGAAATGAAACTTTGATGGTGTGAAGACTCGACTCCAAAAACACTAAAAAAATGCACCTAAAATGATAAGCAATTCATTTTTCTTTCAATGAATTTCTAGCTAAAAGAAAGAGTTCGAAAATGCAATTCTTTAAGAAACAAATCCTTCTTTCAACATAGAAATAAAAAGAAAATATTTTGTCTTTTTCAATAAACTCAAAATGAGACTACTAATTAAAGCTCACAAAAAATCCCTTCTCTTTTTCAAAACTCAAAAACTACAAAAAACAATTTTCTTCAAAAGAGATTCTACAAGTTCTAGAAAACACTAAAAACTACAAAAACTAATTTTGAGATCTAAAAACTTGAAAAAACCTAATGTATAAAAGCTTCAAATCTTTTTGAGGATGTTTTACTTAGTTATTCAGTAAACTAAGGATTAATTCGTTCAGAATAAAAAATCAATCAAAAAACATGCAAACGTGTTTTCTTTTATAAAAATGAAATTCAAAACTTATAACCAAGTTCGTTCAAAGATTTGCAAAGAGAAAAGTAAAGCTACTTCTCACAAAGGATAGATTTCAAAAATAGGTCAGACTCATCAAGAAGACAAAAAGACACTAGGGTAATCTAAGGTTTCTCAGGCTTATAATCTTTGAGTCACTACAGAGACCAAGTGAAAACCATTCCAAGCATGCAAAAATTCTAGAAAATTATCTAAAACAAAAATACCAATGGAACTTACTTGCAAGAGATTTTTGATAGAACACATGTAGTTTTGGGTAGACACTAAAAGCCGTAAATAAAACCTAAACTTAACTGGAAGAAAACATTTTAGGTTTTTCAAAAATTTTGACAGGGTCCACAAGCTTCCAGAAGAACCAGATGTGGTGCCGCTCTGTGTACTAAGGGAAAAGTGCAGAGATACCTGTACTGTCTGTAAAGAAAGTGCGGTCCTCTGAAAACTTCAAAAAAACAAAAAATAATCCAGATCCCAAAAACTACCCAATCCCACATAGATCAAGCAAAAACCAGAAACAAGAACAAGTTTCTCAAGTCAAAGAGAAAGGAAAACCAAAAACCAAATTCAGTTCCCTAGTGGAGTCACCAATTTGTTGGCCGGATAAATAAATCTTACGGACAAGGCTGATCTCCCTAGTATCAAAAGATATCTAGCAACAAGCAGAACAAGCAAATCTACCTTTCTCTAAACATATTGTGATTCATTAATAAAAACTATAGAGGTGTTTAGACCCTACCTTAAGTCCAACGCTAGTTTGTAGCAACCATCCTTCAACCGTCCGAAAGAGTTTCCTTTTGAGAACCTACAATCACAAACAAGCACACATCAAATAACACCTGCATAGCTAATATCATAAATCATGTTCATTACGATGATCAAGGAATCCATAAAATAAACCATAAAACACAGCTTATTGAGAAAAATAAACTTGTTTGTATTAACTTTGAAATAGAATAACTTTACAACCTTTGGTGCCTTGATGTTGTACAAGCTCCTCCCATGGTTCGAAATAGGAATCTCCTCTACTTTGACAAGCCTCACACTCTTCCAAATGAGATCAAAGAGGTATGTAATCTTTCCTCACAAAAGCTTAATTAGGAAGACTAAGTTGCAACAACGTTTCACCTCAAAAATATTCAGCTTTCAACCTCCTCAGTAACCAGCCCAATGCTTCATTTTATAGTGCAAAGGAAGGAGGTTACAGGTCCACCTATGAAGGGATAGTGTCCTCCTTCAAAGGGATAAGCTCCTCACATCAAGGGGTTAGCTCATTAAGGTATGGGATGCATGAACCTTAAAGGGGCGATCTTGCCACCTCAATATTCCTTCCAGAAGCTTCTAGAAATGACTCAAAGTGAGTTTTTAAGAATATAATTGCGCCTTTTTGACTTTTACAGGGGTCCGCACCCATAAAACAGAGACAGAGCGGTCAGGTGCGTAGGAGACATGACCTTTAGTTGCGGGACCGCAGGTAATGCTAAGAGAAAGTGCAGAACCAGAGTTTTATAGACTTTTGAGGGCTTTCTCTTATTTTTAAGGCTTGATATGAAGAACTGAGGTTTAAGACTTGCAAAGGAGGAAAGTATGAGCGGTAATGGACTCACACAGATTGCAGAATGTCAAGGTGACAATTTTTGGTGCAACACATCTCTCCTTCTAGACATAATGAAGTTTTTGATTCTATGAGGCTACTTAATGTTGATATTTGATATAGTGACATACTTGATGTTTGGCTAACATCTATCATTTTGAATCTTGATCCGATGAAAAAGGCTAGCACCTTGATTCTAGTATATGGTAACTTGACACTACTTGTTTATGAAAAGCATGGAAGCCATAATAATAGAAGTATAACAATGAGATTGATATCCAGGATCTTTTGTTGACCATGGCTATGTTTTGATGTGCTTAGTGATTGTGGCATATGGTAAAATTGTATGCCCTGACTTGATGGGTTGAGTTACAAGAAGTAATGTTGTGATCATGTTTGTTGAAGTATGATCATATTAGCTATTTGAAACTAACCCTTGATGAAAGATTGATGTCATGATGTCATAGATGATGCTAACATATATAATGAATATGTGATATGGTTTGACTTTATGATCTAACAGATCTACTAGTGCATGATAGTATTATAGACAGGTTGATGGCATGAATGAAGATGACTGAAGTGGATTCCCATTTAGACGGAGAATCTCTCCATAAGATCCCTTATCCTATTATCATTTTCATTATATGTATATCCTTTACTGTTGAAATATGATTTATGGGCTTGAATAGACAAATATATGATATTGTTGATCTGCAACAATGTTCTGATCTAAGAAGAGAGAGTTTTCCCTTTCTCTAAGCCTCAGTCGCATGAAAGCAGGCCCACAGGTGCGACTGTAGCCTCTCAGCCACATGGAAGTGAGGTCAAGGTTGCAATTGTAGTCTCGCAACCGCTCATAGGAAGGAATATGGGTGCGACTATGCTTGCAGGACACAAAAATGAATTTTTGTGCATGAAATCAAATGTTCACCTGAAGGATGTCAGTCCTACAGAAGTGGAACAGACAACAGAAAGGTCTGTGGGTAGGGAAGTTTGAATGTTTACTATAATATGAATATGTGGACTAAACTTGTGTTTGTAGGTGACCGAGATATGCATATAAATATGTCATTATGATTTAACCATTGAAGTTTGTGCTGCAAGTGTTTGACATAATTTCACTGTTTAATATAAGCAATGTTTGAGGTTTTGACATGATGCTTGATAATCAATTAGAAATTTGACTTATGTTCTCTACAATAGATCTCTCTATGCTAACGAATTTGGGATTTGAAGAATGATGCTTTTCCTTGATGAGAATGCTATGTAGGCATAGTGACCTTCAATGATTAATATTAGTATTTTCCTCCTTATTCCTAGCACAATGGTTGAAGTATTGACAATTGTGATTTAGTATGAAGTTATCTCCATGAATGGTTGGAACCTGCATGACTTATTCTTGGTGTATGAATTTGCATCTAGTGACTTATATTATTTTCTTAAGGACGACTTTATGAAGTTTGGTTTGATATTACTTATGACAACTTGTTGACATGACAATAAATGAAGTTATGACTTGATGAGAGTTCTACTTGTCACTTGGTCCAAATAGTATGATACTATGATATTTTGATGATTTTGATATTGGTTTTGATCTGGATTCTAAACTTTGGTAAGCTAACTTAGCTAATTTGATTGAACAATATTGATTTATGTGAGGTTGAGCATATTGGTTTGAATAGTGTTATGTTTACGGTGAGAATTGCATGAAGCAAGCTCCCCGATCCAGATATGTTTGCCACATTGACAATTATCTGGTGAAGCCAGGATGATGTGATGATCCAAACCTCTACTTTAGAAGTGTTCCAAGGTATGACTTTGATTTTGGTTTTTATTTTATACACTGATGGTCTACTATTGACAGGCAATGAGCCTCTGATGTTCTAATTAAGAGGGAGAAGACTTCTCAAGCTCGAAACAATGAATCATGGCATGATTTATGAATTTAGGAAAAAAAATCTATATTACAATGCTATTGAAAAAGTATTGGAAAGTGGAAATGAAAATCCATAGACACTCCGATTGAATTTCAAGAAGTTGTGAAGATATATTGTTGAACTTAACTTGGAAACTGACAGTTGATTGAAGCATTGATGTTCTGTTTTGAACATTCGTTCGTATATATACATGATGTGCATAGAACCCAAGTCGATTCATGATTGAGCCACTTCATTCACATTGAGTTTCTGCCTAACATCCTTAAAATTAATTGCATGGGGTGATACTCCTGTGATATGTGACTACTTGGGTGTACTGATGATGATTAGGATCATTATTGATGAGATGAGTACATTTGGATGCTACCTTAGTATGAGATCTGCCATGATATCTTGGAAGATAGGTCCATAGCATGAGCGAGGTCGAGTACGATGTTGATAACATGAATAACTATGTGGCAGGATGAAGAAGCTCCTTAGAGAGTCGCCTGAGTAGGATTTGGATATGACATGGATACATTATGATAAAAAAAATTGAGAACTGATTGGCAGAGAATCCAACATATAGTTGGGACTGAGATACCTTCATATATTGAGTCAGTGTTGCTATACGAAACAAGATCAAGATTGTGGTTGGCACCTCCTTAAGAGAGAGGATGACTATGGTATCCTTTTTGTGAAATATATGATTACTTATGTTCTAATATGATATTTGATTTGATAACCTGTATCAAAAATAGAAAACTTCTATTGAGACATGATGATTACCAGATATGAGCACGATGATATGTTTTTCATTGATAAAGAGCAGGACTGATCGAGAACATTGAGCCAACTCTTCCTCCCCTGTTTGAGCTCCCACGGGGAGGAATTGAGATAGAGGGATCCTGGGGTTGAGGGAAATCTGGAAAATAAGGTATCACCCCTATTTGCTACCCATAAAATTGGAGTAGTAGCTCACCCCATCTTGTTCTTTGTAGAGTATACTTTTAGTTGGCATTATTCCCACAAGCAGGGCTTGTTGGGATTGTCCCTCCCCATATGGCCAATGGGTTGAGGAGGCTTGGAGGTGTGTGATCCTTACCTCTTGGTAAGTTAGGTATCTCGTCCAAGTTTGGATTATGATGCAGGTGTTCTACCACATGACTCTTAAGGGTCATTGTTGGGAAGATCAATAGGCAATAGGATGGGTTGAGTAGTGTCTCCCCTATATCACCAATTTCTCGATATGGGGTCATAGTAGTAGATCCCCCATGAGATTATGGGTTGAGTAGTAGCTCCATGATGTGGTTCCAGGTTGAGATGTGCTCCCTGATGATATGCTCTCCTATGTTGATGCAGGCCATAGATCTGATTTTGCTGCTTTTATTGATCCAAGAAGATATGGTTCGAAGATAGGGATGCTTTTAGATTTAGTTTTTTTTTTTTTTTCATGTATTGTGATAAAGTGATAAACAATCAAATGTTTTTTGTTTTTTTAATTTGAAGAAAAAGACTTTAAACAATAGAATATTTCCTCATTTTGGTTTAATTCGATCCACTGTATGGATCAAAGATGCATTGCATCTAGACACCTTTTTACTTGTTGTACTATGTTATTTAAACTGGAAAAATAGATGGAATAGGTTGTTGTTGGTTGGAGTATATTGTGAACTGGTTTTCAGCGTTAATGTGACTATGATTGATATTTTATGAGTAAAATTCTTATGGCTTGAGGGTTTTCTAGTTATTGTTTGCAAGGATACTTATGGTATGATGCTTTGGAGCTATTATTCTCTGTGTATCAGTTATTCAGTTAAATATTCTCTGTAGTTTTCATATTTTGTGGGTATAATGACTTCAGTTGAGTTTGAATTCAACTTTGGACTTCTCTAAACTAGTTATGTTGAGTATTTTAGTTGCAAATGGAATATCTTATGCCTGTATACTTTGTTACTTCTTCTTAATTTCCTTCTAATGTATACACAATATATGAATTTCCTGTCGTTATGTTATATGTGAAAAGGAAATATGTTTTGCTTATTCTCCTCTATACTACAACTTTATTTCCTTTATCCAAAGTACATGCTTGATAAGCCTTTGTAAAATTTATTGTATTACATGCATAAGTATGGTGGGATAGTAAATCAAATGACCATAGGTGTTCATCGTCCTTCAACCATTGATATTCAAATAAATTTTCAAATTCTTTTCAAATTTGGTCTCTGTAAAATTTGTGTGTTTTAAAGTATCTTACCTTTGACTTTTTCGAGTGAGGGAGCCCCCTCCGGTTGGAGAAGACTAGTCTCTCGACCCAAAGCGAGTTGTGGTTACCTCTGGGATTTCTCTCCTTAGACTGGAGAAATTTATGAAGTGCTAACAGGGTCTGCAATAGTTTCTTGGTACAACAGGAAGCAAAGATTTGTGGCACTCAGCTCGGCAGAAGCATAATACATGGCTGCAAGTCAATCACTAGATTAGGCAATCTAGATGAGAAAGATAATTGTTGGATTGTTTGGTTAATTGATGGATCCAACTGTGGTCTACTTTGATAATCAAAGTTGCATCAAGCTCTCTGAAAATACTATTTTTCACGATCGATCCAAGAATATAGATATGCATTATCACCATATACGAGATTGTGTGCAGAGGCGGATAATGTTTTTTCAATACATTCCAATAGAGGAACAAAATGCTGATATCTATGTCACAGGGTTCGAAGAACTTAAACCTTCAGGTTCGAAATTCAGCGAACCTCAAAAAAAAATTGAAACTCGTTTATGTTTGCCAAACCTAAAAGCAGAACCTGAAAGCCAAACCTGTTCGAACTCGAACCCCATTCGAACTCGAACTTGAAAGCAAACCTTAAGCTGAATTTAATCGAATTAGAAATTTTTTTGTTGAGGTTCGAATTAGGTTTGGCAGTTGATTTTCAACAATCTTCCCTCTAAAAAAAATCCTTTATAAACAACGTTGCTTTAAGGATTTAACAGTTCTGAGTGAACTTCCTTTTTTTAATTTTGAAATTTGAAGATGTTCTACAATGAGTTCTTAATATAGTTGTATTGTAAAGTGTATGTTTAAATTTTGATTATGTTTTAATTATGTGATTTTTTAAAAGATTACTAGTATTTGACATTCATTTAAATGTTGAAGATTGAAAATTATGTCATTTATTTTTGCAAATTACTATTGTGTATGTTTACATTTAACTAGATGGTAGAATGAATACATTATTCATGTATGTTTACTAATAAAAATTATGTTGAACCTAATGTTGAACCTCATTCAAACCTGATCGGAAAATTCGAATTCGAATCGAACTTAATCATTGTCGAACTCGAATTTGAACTCGAACTGTGTGACATAGGTTGATATTTTGACAAAGACCTTGTCAAGAGGGAATTTCGAGTTCCACAGGTGCAGGATATGGGTGGTTGATAATACCTTTCTTGCTCAGAGGGAGTGTTGA
This sequence comes from Pinus tabuliformis, assembly GCA_031772625.1. NCBI lineage: Eukaryota > Viridiplantae > Streptophyta > Pinopsida > Pinales > Pinaceae > Pinus > Pinus tabuliformis. Next base: position 346,318,783 of record CM062805.1, on the reverse strand, counting down.
AAATGCAACAAGAAAATCTCAACTTGACTTTGCCTTGGTCAAACTAGAGAAAAGTCGAATTTCTATTTCAGCATAAATATTTGAGGTAGTTAACTGAGGTGAAATGGCACTTGTCACTCAATTAAATCAGTTAATTCGAGTTGGGGAAGCTTGAATTCAGTGTAGTATGATTGATTTCTAATTTGTAGCAATGTATTTTAGTTAATTTTAGTTATTGTCAGTTAAACTAGTTCTAACTGTTAGAAGAACTACTGGAGGTCAAGTTGTGGAAGTGAAACTTCAACCACACTCAGTGATCAACCAAATAACTGATCAATCAACCCAAAATAATTGTTGCATGCAGAGAATTCAAGTTACGTAGTTAAGATGGAGATTCCAAGGCAGTGCACTATCAGTTGTAGAATATTCCTAGGTGTACAAGTGGTGCATGCAGTTAGAGGAAGGACCTGGAGGAATTGCGAAATTCAATAGAGGGAATTTCCTAAATCATAGGGTCTAATTTCCTCAAGGAACAACAAAAGGAAATAGGAGCTTGGAGAGCTTGAAAATTGGCTAAGCGTTGTCCAAAGTCAGTTAGTTAGGCAAAGAGATAGACTATACACTTGCAATTTGTGCTCAGGCTTGAGCAAGCATATGTATTCATCTCTATTATTTGATTAATGTAATACATATAGGAAGGGGTTTTGAGCAATTGATTTCCCCTAGATAAATCTATGTGCATGTGTGATGTTTCCTTTTGCATGTCTATGATTTGTGTTCTAGATTGTGAATTGATTTCTGCAGAGCATTAGAGTAGCTTCAAGTCTTGTGATTTAGTAACTTTCATGAGAATTTTAAAATATACAAATTAATTTTTACAGAAGAAAACCACACACTCAAGGAAGAAGTTTTTCTTCTAAAACTCCAAGTGCAGGAAGAAGATAAGAAAGGCAAAAAACTGGCAAGACAACTAAAAGAATTTGATGAAAGGTACAAATATGAAGTTGACCAAAAGCAAAAGGAACTAGATACAAATATTGAAGAAATATAAAGGCTCTTGAACGTAAATGGAAGGCGGAAGGAACATATACATGTTCTCAACAAAGAAGCATAAAATGTTACTCTTCTAAGGCTACAAATAGAAGAAGCAGAAAGAAGAATACAAATCTTGAAAGGAAGATTTCAAGAAGACCTTGCTCAAAAGAAAGAAGAACTTAATGCAACTCTTAATGAAATCAACAAGTTCAAGGATTGGTAAAAAGAATAGATGTAGGTGATTAATAAGAAAAATTAAGGATTGGTTCCAATGAAGATGAAGGTAGAATAATTAGGTAAAGATCCATGTGAAGAAGGCACAAGTTCCAAGACTTCGTAAAATTAGATTGATGAAAAGACTAATCAAGATGAAAGACCAAAGAAGATGAAGAATGTTGCAGCTCCAAAGAATGATGCTGAGGAAATCAAGGAGAAAGGACAACAAAATACCACACCATCGCCTCCAAAGAAGATCGAATACAAAAGATCATCCGGGTACGCAAATTTGTTTAATGGTTATTGTTTTTCATGTACTTACTATGGACATATGGCTAGGGATTGTGAATTTTTTGACTTATAAAATTATTAAAGGCACATGAAAAACCCTAGAAGCAATATTGCAAGATCACAAGGTAGGTTTTAGGATTATTTTTTCAGTAGAAAGTACATGCCATATGGGCCAAGCATTGAATATTTCAAATGCCATAACTATGGCCATATAACTCGCAATTATAGATGCCAAATAAAATCTTCTATGGATGACAATGAATGATTCAAATGTCATAATTATGGGAACATAACTCGAGAGTGCAGGTACAATCCTGACATTGAATGTTATAAATGTCATAACTATGGGCACATAGATTGATATTGCAGGTACAAGAAGGTGTTGTGGCCAACAACACCCCCCCTTAGTTCATTTAAGTGTTGACCAAAATACTAAATGAATGGGGACCCTTAGTTAATTTTTAGGAAAAGCAAGAATTTATTTTCTTCAAAATAAGGTTACCATCATAAGCTTAGGTAAATCCTTTTGAATAGTTTAAACCTAAGTCTATGATAAGGAGAAAATCTTTAAAGTCGCGTTGCAAAAAGATAGGAAATACCTTCATTTCTCTTTAAAAATGGTATGCGCAAGATCCTCGTGTTAAGAATAACATCGCATCACAACAAAGTAATACCCATAAAGAAAAACTTAAAGATTCACCGATCTGTGATAACGCCGATCGCAAGATCGCATATCGCAGAAATGAGCCGGCAGGATTTGGCAAACATCAAACTTCTGCGATCTGCGATGTTGTGATCGCTGCGATGCTACATCCTTGCGATTTGCGATGGTGTGATTTGCGATTGCGCGATATGCGAGGTTACGTAAGCAAATCATAAATCACTTCATTACGGATCCTTCAGGCACGCCATTCAAAGAAAAGCCACTTACCATAATCTGACTCGAAATCATGCGCTTTTAATGATAGTAAATGAATTAGTTGTCAGTTATTAAATGGATTAAAGACGCGTGCCTTGGTAGAGATTTACTTCACGTAAGGTGGCATATTTGATACATCTGCTGCATTTAAAACTCTCCCATCACCTTTCTGGATCAGTCATTTCCATTTCGCTCGTAATCTGCAGGAACGAAGAGTTAAGACGATTCAAACACAAACACAGGAAGAAATGGGAAAGAAAAATAAAGCTCAAAGCTCTGAAGCAAAGGAAAAGACGAAGGATATGGCACCTTTGTATACAGACACAGCCTGTAACAGAGATGCAAGAATATCAACATGGGAAAGCATGTACAGGTTGCTAGAAGAGGAAAATCCTAGAATAATGAAGGTTGCTACTACCGCAGGCTCACACCGCTCTTCTGAGGCGTCCTTAGAGGACCTAGCATGTTCATTTCTTCACAGAATAGCGGCAAGACCCAAAATTCTACCATATACGGATATGATCAAGTGGATACTGGATGATGCAGACATGAACAACAGACAATTCAAAGTTCAAGGACACGGGCTTATCGGATCATTTGCTGCGCAAGATTTGAACCTTATGTATCATCTTCCTGAACCGCAAGCGACCTATAACACACAATTCGTTAAGAAGTTCGCGGCGGAGAACCCAGACCTATCAGACACCACCAAAGATTGGTCTAGAAAAGAAGAGCCGCTAAAAAAGGACAAAAATGGTATGTACAGCACTGGTTCCCTCACCTCTCCATATTGTTTTGCTGCGGCCATGCTCTGTAGGTTATTTGGGATGCCGGATATCAACAAGTTTTCGTCTGAATGGCTACCATTAATTGATGCTGCCACAAACGCCGATATTATAGATTGGGCCAAAATCCTTTCTGATAATCTATATACGACTGTTATCAATTACCGGTCTAAAAGATCCTTGTCTCAAAGGGTCTATCCTCCTTTTTATCTGTCTGCATATGTTATGGATTCTGTTTGTCTTGTGTCTAAATTCCCTATTATGGGTTGGAAATGGACTACCCAAGACCCATTGCCTATCCATGTTTATCATAAGGTGTTATGGGATTCTCAGTTTGCCCCTCACTTCTACCAGATTTGCCACGGGCTCATTTTGCCCTTGTATAGAATAATGTATGATAAAGACCCCCCGAGGTGCTCTCCCGAGGCACAAATCAACATCATCCCCATCGCGAGATGGTTCGGGGAAGAATGGTTTACTTATATTAGAGTTTTTGGAAGCACTGTACCTCCACATGTCCTACCCCTATATATCCCTGATAAACTTTTGGCTTGGGAAATTGCTTATCAAACCTGTTCAGAAGGTGACCTGACCAAAGACCTAAAGGACAAGAAGAAGGCCATATGGCCTCAATTTCCTGTAGCTTGTGGGGCCTTCTCATTGTTCGATGTAGGACACGCTTTCGGCGAAGTGGAGAGTGTGACGTGTCTTCAATTATTTAAATTCCCAGCAAGGCCATTTGACCCAAATGATGTTGCCCAAGAGTTCACAACGAACGTCAAAATAAGAGTGTTCTCTGGAAAGAAATATTTGTTTGATGATCTGTTTCAGAATAGAAGTTCGCTCCAAGAAATTTTGCGGGAAGATCGGTCAAGGTTGTCTCCAGATGACCTCCAAAGATTCATGTTATACAGAGAAAGAAGGCTGGCCAGTATTCCTCTAGAGAAACTGCGACTGCCTGCTAGAGAACCAACTTCGAGCATTAGCCTCAGCGAAAACTCTAGCACTTCCAGATCTAAGTCCAACGCTGCGCAAGGAGTATCTGAGCATCCTAAAGAGTCTGGATACAAACAAGGAAAAAACGAAGAAACAACTAAAGATACAGCTCAGTCAAGTGCAATGTCTCAACAACAATTATCACCTCCCCACCAAGAGATGTCCCCCCTCCTGTCATCGAAGCACCACTCGTCACAATAGAGTTGGACAAAGAATGGGAAACCTTCAATGAATTGATCAATCTTGAAGGGCAAGCCCCGAAAACACCTGTGAACAATACACAGGTAGTGCAAGAAGTGGTCTCGACCATAGTCAGCAGTGTCACAGAAGCAGAACACGTTCCTATCGCTCCACCTTCTGAGCTTCTACTTAATGTAGAAGAAATTCCCCCACTGGATGTATTCTATAGTCCCCAACATAAAGCAGTTTTAAGGAGACAGAGGAAGAAAAGAAAACTAGAAAATACACTGTCACAAGATGCTAAACATTTGGACGTCTTATGGAAAGACCCCAATAATAACCCGACTGAAAATCTCACGAAGCTGTCTCAAATCGCAGGAGCATATGCTTCTGCAACTATTGATAAGGCATCGGAAGTTCAACAACTATTGAAAGAATAAGAAGACCATATACAACTGCTACAACAGTTGCAATAAGCCAATGCTAACATTGAAGCTTCCAAACAGCTCGAGAAACTGCAGGAAGACTTTCAACAGATGCAGATAGGCTATCAAAGAAGTCTCGACGAGAAAGAAAAACAATTGCAGACTTTATAGGAAATGCATAAAGATGAGCCTAAACTGGCGGAATTTATTTCAGAATATATTGGCTTAAATGAAAAACTACTGCAGCAACAGGAAGATTTGGGACGTAAAATATCATAGTGGAGTCACTATTGCGAGCTGAGTGATAAAATCACCAATCAAGTGGTGGACTTGCGGAGTGACTATGATCAGAGTGACAAAAGGGTGACGAAATATTTAACTTGGCAGGATGATGATGAAGGGAAAAGAGCAGGTGTGCCCAGGATAAACGAAAATCATAAAGAATTGCTCTTTAATAAATGGGACGATCAAATCAGGCAGGCGGAGCGAGCAGCAGAGACAGCGGCAACATAGGCAAGCATTCTTATCGACTGTGTAAATGAGAATTTACACAGGGCCAATTTAATTGCAGAGACCACCCCGGGGTACCTACCAAATAAGTTACAACTGGAAGCAGAATGGAGGCAGAAAGCGCAGGCAAAGGGGAGAGCAATCCAAGCATTAGCTAGGTTGAATTGGGAATGTTACTGGACGTACTTGGTCAAGCCGCATAGCCAATGGATGACGGTGAAATGCATCACAAACGCGGCTGAAAAAGTAGTGCCAGCTCTCGTAGATGCCGTTTTCGCAGCCCAGCTCAGCGCAGAAATCAGTCAGCCGACTCTCCTCAAGCCCATGCTGAACACTTGCAACTTTAAGGACCAAGTTCATAAGTAACCTTATTTAGAATGTTGTTTTTTCTTTTAACTAGATTAGAAAAAGGACGATCATTTGAAAACCACATCCTAAATTTTGTAATAATAATATTATTAGAATTAGGAAGTAGTATTTTAACCCTTCTCATTGCATTTGGAGAGGGGTCTAGAAATTTGTCAAAAACTTGTCCTCAGAACATGCACTTCTGCACCCTCAGAGGAGGTTTTGATGAATGGATGGATCGAGATTTATTAATGTTTGCATTTTAATGTCTGCTACTGATGTTGCACTTTTGTACTCTTAGTAGATGTTAGAACAAGTAGAGGTAAATCGTTATTGCTTGAAGCTTATGAGTGAAACTAGTCATAAATGGTACTTTTATCTCTTGACCAATTTTTGCTTATATTCTTAAAGTGATATGCAGTTTTCAGTTGTTTATATGTTAACACATGAATGTGTGGGTTACCATTTGGCACTTCTGTACGGTGGAGTCATTTATTTGTGCTTGATATATGAATAACTTATTATGCGATATGCTGTTCACAACTGTTTTACTTAACTTTTTATGCAGAGTGGTTTATCTTAATTGATTTCTATTCTTATGATAGCTGAATGATCTTTATTACCAGTTATTTTTCGAAATCTCTTTAGATCACATAATAGAAGAAATATGCCTCGGGTCAGCGTATATTAGATGTGTTGTTTCTTATTAGATTACAATAGCATAGAGTTAGTTTAGAAGTTTGAATTAAATTAGCTTTAAACACTCTTAGATCAGCATCATCCAACTCTACACACACACACACCCCTTAGATTGGGAAACTGGTCCCATTATCCCCAGTCGGACCCGCTATACCAAACGGATAAGGAGCTGCCAACCAAGGTCCGGACCGGGTGGGTATCCCCCTTGTTGTTGACCCGATTTTCGGGGCTTCAACAGAAGGTATGGAGAAGAAAATAGGTACAAGAAGATCAAGCATATAAGAAAATATCAGCAATCATGCTTTCAAGATTTTTAAATGCAAAAGGTCATAATGAATCAACATATACATCAAACGATACATTATTTTGAAAAATCCATTTTTTTGTCTACCTAATTTGAAGAGGGGGAGTCTGTGCAATATTATGTGGCACAAATCTATAGATGACAGTAAGCAACATGGGAAGAATAACAACCTCAAGTCAAATATGTCAAATCCATAGCAGGTTCATGGGAAGAAGAAATTTAAAGGATTACAGGTCCACATTAATCATCAATGATAGATTATTAGAAGAACTCAAAGGAAGCATCAACATTGATAACATGTTAACACTACATGATTACAGATGGTCATGACAAGTTGATCCATACTTAATAGAGGCAATCCACATGAAGAAAATATAATAGGGGAGACAAGTAATTATAGGAAGACAAAGGAAGTATTCTCATCAAGGGTAGCACAAGTAGGTTATAGATCCACAAGAAGGAGGCTTCTTGTCAGGGGGAGCACAAGAAGGTTACAAATCCATAGGAAGTAGGCAGATTGTCAAGGGAAGTCACCCTTTTCCATTGATGTCAAAGGGGGAGAAAAATAATTAGAAGAAGAGAGGTCATGAGAAGAATACAAAAGCACAAAGTTAGGGTGATTTTCGCAGAAGGAGTACATGTGTTGCCATCAATGACAAAGGGGGAGATTGTTTGATGGCATTGTGATTGATGTCAACCCTTGGGTTTGACTTTGAATAAAACACCAATCATTAATGTCAAATTGTTAATGAATGCTTCTTAATAATTGTCTGGATTACATCAAGTTGGCATCTCCACTATTGGATGGCTGAAAACCCTGGTCCTAGGGTTTGGGTTCTCTAGACCGAGGACAAACCCTAAATTTGTCGAGTTTTTTTGGAGAGACTAGTCATTTATTATGTCCTAGAAATCCACATCATTGGATTCTCCATGAAAATATGTTTTCAATGGTATGTGGAACACCATGTAGTTCTTCATGGTTTGTGATATATTCAAGTTTGAAGTTGGTTACCCCAGTTGGTGGGCTAAAACCCCATAGGATGGTGTCATGGCACCCATTTATTGGTTAATATTCATTAAGTATCTATCATGAGTAAAATTATTATTATTAATGGATTTGTTATTTTAAGATAAGGTATTAGATCATTCTTCACCCTTATAACGCGCACTTAACCATTTTCAAAGTGAAGAAACCCATACATATCTCCCTCAAGGCCAACATCATTCCTATCTTAAATTATAAGGAATGTATTACTTATATCTTAATATCATAAATCTATCATGAAACCCCTCCTAAACCCTCCAATGTCCACTTTAAGAAGCCCACGCTAGACCTATAAAATAAGGCCTAATTCATCTCTCAATTCAAAACAATATAACAAACTATTCTAATGACTTAGCTCTGATTTTTTCGATCTACCTGAGGAAGATTTCTTCAGACTTATAAGGATAGCATCTAGGGTTATCAATATTTTAACATAATAATTTAAATTGAAGGTAATTTTTCTTTGTTTCTCTCTTGGTTTTACCTTGGATTATGATTCATTGGGGCAAACTTTTTTTTGCGAGTGGAGACCAATTTATTTTCTTGTTTCAAAGCCCGAATAAGGAAAACGAAGGTATTTAAATTACTCGGTCATGTGGTGAATTTTTGAAGGCACATTACAATATAGTATACTAGCCTATGACTAAAGTTTTCTGCATTGGCATAAAGTAACTATACTTGTGGTTTGCAACCTTCTATAAGCAAGGGTTTCCGACCCTATCACAGTTCTAAAACTATCAACTCTTTAACATCTTAGTTTCAGATCCTTGTCAACATAAATAGTACTAGATCTTTGTGTTGACACTTGACCTACAATAATTTCCTTTTGAACAATGCATTCACTTATATACTTATTCTCTACACAGTCACATACATAAGTAGATTTTGAAGCTGACCTTGAAGAAGCCTTGTCTCAAGAAACCTTGATTAGATTTGGCATTTTGGCCCTCCAATAAGAACTTGGTTTGTGCACAAGCAACAAAGCTAGACATAGGGATTGGTTCAAATATATTTATGATAATTTAGAGAAAATTTAACGAGTAGGGTAAGAGCTGTCATAAAACTTCCTAGCACATTGGAATGTAACCTTGAGCAGAGGCTCCAATATATATATATAAGTTGTCTTCAGATCAAGGACAAAAGATGAAGTTTTTTCACCTATAGTTGTCAAATATGATAATAATTCTCATTGTAATCTGAATTTGTGTATCCATGAGTATCTTCAAGTGATAAATGCATTAAGCCAGTCATTGATTTTTGTTGTGATTTGGTTCTATACATACTTGATAGTGAATTGAGATACCTATGGTTCTACCTTAGCATTACAATGATTACCTATATCCATATATACCTATACACTTAGCAATGAACTGACCTATGCATTGTAACATATAGAAAAATAGTGATTAAGAAAATGTTTATTATTTAAAGCTATAACAATTCTTAACATTGACATTTATACCTTGACATTAATTGTATGATTTGGACTTGATTTATGCTAACTTATTTGAGACAACAATTTTTGATCTTGACTTGATGATTTATATAATATATGTTATACTCCTATAGCAATATGTGTCATATTTCATGATTGACTGGCTGAGCTCTGTAATATGTTCATATTTTTCCTTGTTGCAAATGTTTCCATATTATGAAAAAAAAATTTTTTTTTTTAAAATGTGAAGAGGGTATACCCTAAAATAAAAATCAGAGTGTAAAAAGAATAAAATAGTCAAAAGAAAAAAGAGAAAGAAATGAACGCCAAACAAAGAAAGACCAGGAAAGTGTGCAAGTCCAAATTGCCACTATTATTTCATTTTCTGTAAATAAAGCATTGTGTGCAGCTTGTTGAACTTTATGCCACAATTGATGAATGGCCAAACAACTTAATCTTGGTCAGTTCATGTTTGAATTTCCTGTTTTATAGATAGAGAATAAAAATCTGACCAAACAGCTTAATCTTGGAAGATAAGTAGATAGGTAGAGAAGCAAAGGAGCTCAACAGTTTAATCTGAGCTCTTGGATGTAATAAGTGATTCAGAATTAGATTCAGAATCATTATCAGGTATGAATGTGTTATCCTCTGATGTTCCTGCTATATTTCCTTGTGAAAGTGATGGAAGTGATAGTGAAACTACTGAACATGCTTTTATGGGTGAGCAAGAAAAGTGTCAAATAGAGGCAATGTTTAGAAGGCTTGCAGACAAAGTTAAAGATCAACAAGATCTATTGAACAAAAGGGAATGTGCTTTCAAAGAAGAAGTTACCAAACTAAAGGCCCAACTAGAAGAAGGAAACAAGGTAAGAAAGCTACTCAAGGACAAGGAAGACCAATGCCAAAAATTGCAGCATGAAGTGACATCATTAAGAAAAGAAGTCAACGAAAGAAGCACAACCATCAAGAAACTCAAAGATAGATCCAGCTACTATGAAAATCTTGAAGCTACGATCCTCTCACTAAAGGAAGATCTTGAAGAATCCAAGAAGCAGAATGAAGATCTACACCAAGCAATTGAAAAACAAGACAACGAAGTCATCAGCTTAAAATCACAGTTGGAATGTGCCTTCAGAGTTCGTCAAATTCAGCAGGATCTGTATGAAAAGCAAGAAAAGGAGATACTCAATCTAAGGCAACAAATGGAAGAAGGAAGAAAAGATGGAGAAGACATGAAGAAGCAATGTCTAGAAAAGGAGGAACAACTTCAAGTTGAGGTAAATATCTTGAAAGGTAAATTAGAAGAAAAGGATAAACTTTTGAGATTTCAAGATAGTACTAAAGCCTTGGATGATATTCTTAGTAGTCAAAGGTCTCCTGCAATCAAGACTGGTCTTGGTTTTCATGAATCTGTTGAAGGTGAATCTAGCTCACAAGGTGAGGCAAGGAACTCTAAAGAGAAAACTAAAATGATCAAAAGGGAGATGAAAAGTCAACCCCATCAACAATAAAGGAAAGAGACTCCTCAAAGAAAATCGTTTACTCCTCCTATGAGTAATGTTGAATGTTATGTATGTCATAATCTTGGACATGTTGCAGCTAGATGTGGAAGAAGAAGGGTTCAAGACCATCATGCAGAAAGATCATCACACTCAAGGTACTTTAATGGATATTGCTTTGCTTGCAATATGTTTGGTCACAAAGCTGCTGATTGCTACAGGAGGAATATGAAACATGTAAGATGTTATGCATGTAACAAGCTTGGACATATAGCAAAGGAATGCAGGAACAAAGGATGGACATCACACCAAAAGGAGAAAACCTCATCACACTTGAAGATATGGAGGAAGAAGGAAGTACAGTCAGCACAATGTACTGAGACACAGCACAACACAGACATATCAGACTCAGGGGGAGCTGAAAGTGTAAACCTTCAGTGTCCTGAATCTCATACGCAAGTTCCTTAAAGGGAAGTCGCGTATATACGCGAGTTAGACACTGCAAAGTCGCGTATATGTCAGTCTGAGGAAAAGCAGTGGGGACAGGCTCAGAAAAGGGATCTGATATGATTCAGTTCATTATTTGCTCTATTGGTTATAGTTACAGTCGGCTGAGGATGTGTGAAAAATGTTTTGATACTTGTAAGATGTCTAGAAGTGTTTTGATCCTAACTTGATGATGATGATGATGTCTTAATGCTTACTGCTGATATATGCATGATCAGATCTAACAGATGGCACTGGTTGAGGGGGAGCATATGCCCTTAGTAATTCATTGTTGGCATTATGTTTAATAATCCTTGGTGATGATTCTTATATGGCTAAATGATATATCTTGTGGTTGTGAGTTGTCTATGATAAAATCTCATATGATTCTTGGGGTTACATAGTTGATGTTCAGATCAGATTTATGGATGATTCTTTGATGATGCATATATGGTGCTTACATGGTGATCTTCATAAGGACAAGAAGAAGTACAAAGCTTGAATATACATCTTCCTCACTTGATGATGGGTCACTCATATACTGCTGTTGTCATATGCATAAAAAAATCATACAGTTATGATGCAGGCACTCAAGTGGATAAGGATTGTTGCTGTTGATGATATCAAGAAGTTTTGTCAAATGAGCTTGAGCTCAAGATACATAGTGCTGACACATGGATGACTACTCAAAGTTGCTTTATTGGAGACATGGTGATGAGTTCTTATGATGATAGGTTGATACTTACATATGATGATTGATGCAGATGTTCCCAAGAAATGATACTTGGAGCTTGTAGATCTTGACGTTGATGTAATGGCTATGGTGGTTTCACATGTAATGTGAATGATTTCATGATGATGTTTAAAAGGAGGAGTTGACATCTATGTTCAGACATACCTTGCTGCAGGACATTTACAGGTTGTTGATATGGAAATTTGTGTACGCGTGCTGTTTAAAGGATATTCGCGTGCATACGCGGTTTTACAAGAGGAGAGTCGCGTATATGGTATACGCGTGTTGCGTAAGGGATATCCGCGTATATACGCTTGTTTATGTGTATACATACGCGTATATGGAGTTTTCAAGAAGATCAGTAGGGACAGATGTTGGTTGCAGAAAGTCTGATATGGGTCTGACAGAGATCATCTGGCACAGGTTCAGGGGGAGCAGATAATCTTCCAATGATGCATTGTTGGCATTATCTTAAAGTTTTTGGTTCTGGTTCACTTTTGTTGTTGGTTTCAGATGGAACAAAGGCGAAAGGAGAACAAAAGGATCTCTTGGTTGTTGATCTGAATGCTGCTGGTGACTTTCATAAGTCTTGGTCTAAGTTCTTACGTCTCTATGTCATATATCTCTTTTGTGGTATCTCTTTCATGATGTCAAGGTCATGTAACGGCCTATTTTGGTTTCCCCACTATGCCTGGGATGATTGATGCAATGTGTTTGGTTGTCAGATGTAAATTTTTGATGTATCCCCACTTGGTTGGGTGGATGAGTCATTTTCTTGTATATCCTCACTTAGTTGAGAGATGGATGTATGTATGAGTCTTTGGTGATAGGAAGGTCTTTTATGATGTATAGAGTCATGTTCTTTTTGAAGAACATCTTTTGCAGATCTTGCCTACAGTCAGCAAGAGCATGAACAAGCACACTTCAGCGGTACAGAGATTCAGCATGTACTCAGAGGGAGCATGGACAGATTGGTACACCTTGGCATATACAAAGGGGGAGATTATTCAGAGATTTCAGCAGGTACTCAGGGGGAGTATGGACAGTGGAATGATTCAGCAAAGGGAGAGAATATCTTGGTCCACCCTTTGCCCTTGATGTCAAAGGGGGAGAGTGATTTGGTGTTGTTGCCATCAAGTCCAAAGGGGGAGATTGTTGGCATTATGATGCATGTGTTGTACTTGATGGCAACCCTCTCATAGAAGAATATCTCACTTATGTATAACTGGGTGAATCTTCAGAAGAGATATCAGATGTGACTGATGGAGGACAGCTCAAAGGAATCAGATGATAGTTCTAAGGGTGACAAGTTAGCTTTGCCATCAAGTCCAAACGGGGAGATTGTTTGCATTATGAGACAAGTGTTGTCCTTGATGGCAAACCACACTGATGAGAAATCATAGTGCAGAAGGACAGCAGCAAGGAATTGATGATCAGACTATAAGAAGAAGAGAAAGTTCATACACGCAGGTTCGTTAAGCCCAAGTCGCGTGTACACGCTGGTTGGCTTCAGCAAAAGCGCGTGTATGTGGAAAAGTACCTTTGGTCCATGGCGGTTAGTCCTTGGAAGTTGTGCCTATGGTTTCGGACCATTGTGTCTCGACGGACGTGTTGATCCCTAGTTTTGAAGTTGATGGTATTGGATTTCTATGGTTTTGGCTCTTGGTATTGAGCAAGGCCTAAGGCTATATAAGGAGAAGGAAATCATTAGGCAAGTGCATCTGAAATGTCTTGAATATCTGATGAAGCATTAGATCCAGTATGCTGGTTATGGGTTGATGATGCATTGCTTGATCTGAGCTAAGGAGAGATCTCATCGGTTGATGGAGAGCAAGATCTAAGGAGAGATCGGGATCAAATGATTTGAAATGAACTATCTTTATGATGCTTATTCTAGATCTACATACTGACGCATGTATTGTTCTATAAGTGTTATGAGTATGACTGATTTCTGGTACAGCTGCAAGTTATGAGAAATTATTTTTAGATCTGTACGCGGGTTGTCTTTGGTAAAAGCGCGTATACACGCGGATTTGATTCATCGAAGTAGCGTATACATTGTAAAGCTTGATATTTGAAGTTGCTGATGGATCTGATGGTTATTACAGAGTTCTGTGTCTGCTCTGTGTTCTGGTGACTGTTGTTAACAGGGTTTCAGTGATTCAGAGTTTGATGATTGTTTTGAGCTTCAATGATAGTTATGGGTCCAGTATGAAAATTGGATGAAAAGTGGCCTTACAGATTATGTGTTGTGCTTCAGTGTATCCAGTTTGAAAATTGATGAAACGTGGTACCTGGAGGTGAGAAGATTGTAGGCAAGCACCTACGTACTAGTATCTAAGCTAGTACAAAAGCTAAGGGAGATCTTTGGAGCATTGTAGCAGGTAGCAGCCTGCGTACTAGTAAATGGATCGGCTAGTACAAGAGAAAAGGGGGTTGTAGCTCCCATACTGGTATAAGACTGCACCAGTACAAATATTGTAAAAGGATTTTCTTATTAAGAAGAAGATTGAGATGACTTGCAGCAGGTGGTTTTCACCCACATTGGGTTTCCACCTTATATCTTTGTGTTCATGTGTGTGGCTCTTGTGTGATGTTCTGTTCTGTTATTCTGCACCTGTTTACTGTTAATATGCTTAATAATGATCTGATGCATTTACTGAAGATTAAGCTAACTGAATTATAAGATCTCTGGATATACGCGAGTTTCATTAGACACAGTGGCGTGTACACGCGAGTTCACTTAATTGAAGTAGCGTATATGTTTCTGAGTATGAAATTGAAAAGTTTGATTGATCTGATAATACTGATTCACCCCCCCCTCTCAGTATTATTTCCAACAATTGGTATCAGAGCGAGGTCCTTTGGTAGAAGCTTGATCGCTTGAAGGAGATCCGTGGAACAATGGGAAAGAAGCTTAAGAAGAAAGCTCATAAGAAGAAGAAGACATCTCAGAAGATCTATGACAGTGGGAGAGTCGATTGGGGATTAGGTATAAGAAGTTCTTCAGATTCAGAATCAGATTCAGAATTAGATTCAGAATCATTATCAGGTATGAATGTGTTATCCTCTGATGTTCCTGCTATATTTCCTTGTGAAAGTGATGGAAGTGATAGTGAAACTACTGAACATGCTTTTATGGGTGAGCAAGAAAAGTGTCAAATAGAGGCAATGTTTAGAAGGCTTGCAGACAAAGTTAAAGATCAACAAGATCTATTGAACAAAAGGGAATGTGCTTTCAAAGAAGAAGTTACCAAACTAAAGGCCCAACTAGAAGAAGGAAACAAGGTAAGAAAGCTACTCAAGGACAAGGAAGACCAATGTCAAAAATTGCAGCATGAAGTGACATCATTAAGAAAAGAAGTCAACGAAAGAAGCACAACCATCAAGAAACTCAAAGATAGATCCAGCTACTATGAAAATCTTGAAGCTACGATCCTCTCACTAAAGGAAGATCTTGAAGAATCCAAGAAGCAGAATGAAGATCTACACCAAGCAATTGAAAAACAAGACAACGAAGTCATCAGCTTAAAATCACAGTTGGAATGTGCCTTCAGAGTTCGTCAAATTCAGCAGGATCTGTATGAAAAGCAAGAAAAGGAGATACTCAATCTAAGGCAACAAATGGAAGAAGGAAGAAAAGATGGAGAAGACATGAAGAAGCAATGTCTAGAAAAGGAGGAACAACTTCAAGTTGAGGTAAATATCTTGAAAGGTAAATTAGAAGAAAAGGATAAACTTTTGAGATTTCAAGATAGTACTAAAGCCTTGGATGATATTCTTAGTAGTCAAAGGTCTCCTGCAATCAAGACTGGTCTTGGTTTTCATGAATCTGTTGAAGGTGAATCTAGCTCACAAGGTGAGGCAAGGAACTCTAAAGAGAAAACTAAAATGATCAAAAGGAGATGAAAAGTCAACCCCATCAACAATCAAGGAAAGAGACTCCTCAAAGAAAATCGTTTACTCCTCCTATGAGTAATGTTGAATGTTATGTATGTCATAATCTTGGACATGTTGCAGCTAGATGTGGAAGAAGAAGGGTTCAAGACCATCATGCAGAAAGATCATCACACTCAAGGTACTTTAATGGATATTGCTTTGCTTGCAATATGTTTGGTCACAAAGCTGCTGATTGCTACAGGAGGAATATGAAACATGTAAGATGTTATGCATGTAACAAGCTTGGACATATAGCAAAGGAATGCAGGAACAAAGGATGGACATCACACCAAAAGGAGAAAAACTCATCACACTTGAAGATATGGAGGAAGAAGGAAGTACAGTCAGCACAATGTACTGAGACACAGCACAACACAGACATATCAGACTCAGGGGGAGCTGAAAGTGTAAACCTTCAGTGTCCTGAATCTCATACGCAAGTTCCTTAAAGGGAAGTCGCGTATATACGCGAGTTAGACACTGCAAAGTCGCGTATATGTCAGTCTGAGGAAAAGCAGTGGGGACAGGCTCAGAAAAGGGATCTGATATGATTCAGTTCATTATTTGCTCTATTGGTTATAGTTACAGTCGGCTGAGGATGTGTGAAAAATGTTTTGATACTTGTAAGATGTCTAGAAGTGTTTTGATCCTAACTTGATGATGATGATGATGTCTTAATGCTTACTGCTGATATATGCATGATCAGATCTAACAGATGGCACTGGTTGAGGGGGAGCATATGCCCTTAGTAATTCATTGTTGGCATTATGTTTAATAATCCTTGGTGATGATTCTTATATGGCTAAATGATATATCTTGTGGTTGTGAGTTGTCTATGATAAAATCTCATATGATTCTTGGGGTTACATAGTTGATGTTCAGATCAGATTTATGGATGATTCTTTGATGATGCATATATGGTGCTTACATGGTGATCTTCATAAGGACAAGAAGAAGTACAAAGCTTGAATATACATCTTCCTCACTTGATGATGGGTCACTCATATACTGCTGTTGTCATATGCATAAAAAAATCATACAGTTATGATGCAGGCACTCAAGTGGATAAGGATTGTTGCTGTTGATGATATCAAGAAGTTTTGTCAAATGAGCTTGAGCTCAAGATACTTAGTGCTGACACATGGATGACTACTCAAAGTTGCTTTATTGGAGACATGGTGATGAGTTCTTATCTATATGATGATAGGTTGATACTTACATATGATGATTGATGCAGATGTTCCCAAGAAATGATACTTGGAGCTTGTAGATCTTGACGTTGATGTAATGGCTATGGCGGTTTCACATGTAATGTGAATGATTTCATGATGATGTTTAAAAGGAGGAGTTGACATCTATGTTCAGACATACCTTGCTGCAGGACATTTACAGGTTGTTGATATGGAAATTTGTGTACGCGTGCTGTTTAAAGGATATTCGCGTGCATACGCGGTTTTACAAGAGGAGAGTCGCGTATATGGTATACGCGTGTTGCGTAAGGGATATCCGCGTATATACGCTTGTTTATGTGTATACATATGCGTATATGGAGTTTTCAAGAAGATCAGCAGGGACAGATGTTGGTTGCAGAAAGTCTGATATGGGTCTGACAGAGATCATCTGGCACAGGTTCAGGGGGAGCAGATAATCTTCCAATGATGCATTGTTGGCATTATCTTAAAGTTTTTGGTTCTGGTTCACTTTTGTTGTTGGTTTCAGATGGAACAAAGGCGAAAGGAGAACAGAAGGATCTCTTGGTTGTTGATCTGAATGCTGCTGGTGACTTTCATAAGTCTTGGTCTAAGTTCTTACGTCTCTATGTCATATATCTCTTTTGTGGTATCTCTTTCATGATGTCAAGGTCATGTAACGGCCTATTTTGGTTTCCCCACTATGCCTGGGATGATTGATGCAATGTGTTTGGTTGTCAGATGTAAATTTTTGATGTATCCCCACTTGGTTGGGTGGATGAGTCATTTTCTTGTATATCCTCACTTAGTTGAGAGATGGATGTATGTATGAGTCTTTGGTGATAGGAAGGTCTTTTATGATGTATAGAGTCATGTTCTTTTTGAAGAACATCTTTTGCAGATCTTGCCTACAGTCAGGAAGAGCATGAACAAGCACACTTCAGCGGTACAGAGATTCAGCATGTACTCAGAGGGAGCATGGACAGATTGGTACACCTTGGCATATACAAAGGGGGAGATTATTCAGAGATTTCAGCAGGTACTCAGGGGGAGTATGGACAGTGGAATGATTCAGCAAAGGAAGAGAATATCTTGGTCCACCCTTTGCCCTTGATGTCAAAGGGGGAGAGTGATTTGGTGTTGTTGCCATCAAGTCCAAAGGGGGAGATTGTTGGCATTATGATGCATGTGTTGTACTTGATGGCAACCCTCTCATAGAAGAATATCTCACTTATGTATAACTGGGTGAATCTTCAGAAGAGATATCAGATGTGACTGATGGAGGACAGCTCAAAGGAATCAGATGATAGTTCTAAGGGTGACAAGTTAGCTTTGCCATCAAGTCCAAAGGGGGAGATTGTTGGCATTATGAGACAAGTGTTGTCCTTGATGGCAAACCACACTGATGAGAAATCATAGTGCAGAAGGACAGCAGCAAGGAATTGATGATCAGACTATAAGAAGAAGAGAAAGTTCATACACGCAGGTTCGTTAAGCCCAAGTCGCGTGTACACGCTGGTTGGCTTCAGCAAAAGCGCGTGTATGTGGAAAAGTACCTTTGGTCCATGGCGGTTAGTCCTTGGAAGTTGTGCCTATGGTTTCGGACCATTGTGTCTCGACGGACGTGTTGATCCCTAGTTTTGAAGTTGATGGTATTGGATTTCTATGGTTTTGGCTCTTGGTATTGAACAAGGCCTAAGGCTATATAAGGAGAAGGAAATCATTAGGCAAGTGCATCTGAAATGTCTTGAATATCTGATGAAGCATTAGATCCAGTATGCAGGTTATGGGTTGATGATGCATTGCTTGATCTGAGCTAAGGAGAGATCTCATCGGTTGATGGAGAACAAGATCTAAGGAGAGATCGGGATCAAATGGTTTGAAATGAACTATCTTTATGATGCTTATTCTAGATCTACATACTGACGCATGTATTGTTCTATAAGTGTTATGAGTATGACTGATGTCTGGTACAGCTGCAAGTTATGAGAAATTATTTTTAGATCTGTACGCGGGTTGTCTTTGGCAAAAGCGCGTATACACGCGGATTTGATTCATCGAAGTAGCGTATACATTGTAAAGCTTGATATTTGAAGTTGCAGATGGATCTGATGGTTATTACAGAGTTCTGTGTCTGCTCTGTGTTCTGGTGACTGTTGTTAACAGGGTTTCAGTGATTCAGAGTTTGATGATTGTTTTGAGCTTCAATGATAGTTATGGGTCCAGTATGAAAATTGGATGAAAAGTGGCCTTACAGATTATGTGTTGTGCTTCAGTGTATCCAGTTTGAAAATTGATGAAACGTGGTACCTGGAGGTGAGAAGATTGTAGGCAAGCACCTACGTACTAGTATCTAAGCTAGTACAAAAGCTAAGGGAGATCTTTGGAGCATTGTAGCAGGTAGCAGCCTGCGTACTAGTAAATGGATCGGCTAGTACAAGAGAAAAGGGGGTTGTAGCTCCCGTACTGGTATAAGACTGCACCAGTACAAATATTGTAAAAGGATTTTCTTATTAAGAAGAAGATTGAGATGACTTGCAGCAGGTGGTTTTCACCCACATTGGGTTTCCACCTTATATCTTTGTGTTCATGTGTGTGGCTCTTGTGTGATGTTCTGTTCTGTTATTCTGCACCTGTTTACTGTTAATATGCTTAATAATGATCTGATGCATTTACTGAAGATTAAGCTAACTGAATTATAAGATCTCTGGATATACGCGAGTTTCATTAGACACAGTAGCGTGTACACGCGGGTTCACTTAATTGAAGTAGCGTATATGTTTCTGAGTATGAAATTGAAAAGTTTGATTGATCTGATAATACTGATTCACCCCCCCCTCTCAGTATTATTTCCAACAATTGGTATCAGAGCCAGGTCCTTTGGTAGAAGCTTGATCGCTTGAAGGAGATCCGTGGAACAATGGGAAAGAAGCTTAAGAAGAAAGCTCATAAGAAGAAGAAGACATCTCAGAAGATCTATGACAGTGGGAGAGTCGATTGGGGATTAGGTATAAGAAGTTCTTCAGATTCAGAATCAGATTCAGAATTAGATTCAGAATCATTATCAGGTATGAATGTGTTATCCTCTGATGTTCCTGCTATATTTCCTTGTGAAAGTGATGGAAGTGATAGTGAAACTACTGAACATGCTTTTATGGGTGAGCAAGAAAAGTGTCAAATAGAGGCAATGTTTAGAAGGCTTGCAGACAAAGTTAAAGATCAACAAGATCTATTGAACAAAAGGGAATGTGCTTTCAAAGAAGAAGTTACCAAACTAAAGGCCCAACTAGAAGAAGGAAACAAGGTAAGAAAGCTACTCAAGGACAAGGAAGACCAATGTCAAAAATTGCAGCATGAAGTGACATCATTAAGAAAAGAAGTCAACGAAAGAAGCACAACCATCAAGAAACTCAAAGATAGATCCAGCTACTATGAAAATCTTGAAGCTACGATCCTCTCACTAAAGGAAGATCTTGAAGAATCCAAGAAGCAGAATGAAGATCTACACCAAGCAATTGAAAAACAAGACAACGAAGTCATCAGCTTAAAATCACAGTTGGAATGTGCCTTCAGAGTTCGTCAAATTCAGCAGGATCTGTATGAAAAGCAAGAAAAGGAGATACTCAATCTAAGGCAACAAATGGAAGAAGGAAGAAAAGATGGAGAAGACATGAAGAAGCAATGTCTAGAAAAGGAGGAACAACTTCAAGTTGAGGTAAATATCTTGAAAGGTAAATTAGAAGAAAAGGATAAACTTTTGAGATTTCAAGATAGTACTAAAGCCTTGGATGATATTCTTAGTAGTCAAAGGTCTCCTGCAATCAAGACTGGTCTTGGTTTTCATGAATCTGTTGAAGGTGAATCTAGCTCACAAGGTGAGGCAAGGAACTCTAAAGAGAAAACTAAAATGATCAACAAGGAGATGAAAGGTCAACCCCATCAACAATCAAGGAAAGAGACTCCTCAAAGAAAATCTTTTACTCCTCCTATGAATAATGTTGAATGTTATGTATGTCATAATCTTGGACATGTTGCAGCTAGATGTGGAAGAAGAAGGGTTCAAGACCATCATGCAGAAAGATCATCACACTCAAGGTACTTTAATGGATATTGCTTTGCTTGCAATATGTTTGGTCACAAAGCTGCTGATTGCTACAGGAGGAATATGAAACATGTAAGATGTTATGCATGTAACAAGCTTGGACATATAGCAAAGGAATGCAGGAACAAAGGATGGACATCACACCAAAAGGAGAAAACCTCATCACACTTGAAGATATGGAGGAAGAAGGAAGTACAGTCAGCACAATGTACTGAGACACAGCACAACACAGACATATCAGACTCAGGGGGAGCTGAAAGTGTAAACCTTCAGTGTCCTGAATCTCATACGCAAGTTCCTTAAAGGGAAGTCGCGTATATACGCGAGTTAGACACTGCAAAGTCGCGTATATGTCAGTCTGAGGAAAAGCAGTGGGGACAGGCTCAGAAAAGGGATCTGATATGATTCAGTCCATTATTTGCTCTATTGGTTAATAGTTACAGTCTGTTGAGGATGTGTGAAAAATGTTTTGATACTTGTAAGATGTCTAGAAGTGTTTTGATCCTAACTTGATGATGATGATGATGTCTTGATGCTTACTGCTGATATATGCATGATCAGATCTAACAGATGGCACAGGTTGAGGGGGAGCATATGCCTTTAGTAATTCATTGTTGGCATTATGGTTAATAATCCTTGATGGCTAAATGATATATCTTGTGGTTGTGAGTTGTCTATGATAAAATCTCATATGATTCTTGGGG
The DNA here is from genome assembly GCA_031772625.1 of Pinus tabuliformis. Taxonomy (NCBI): domain Eukaryota; kingdom Viridiplantae; phylum Streptophyta; class Pinopsida; order Pinales; family Pinaceae; genus Pinus; species Pinus tabuliformis. The sequence continues at coordinate 346,296,963 of CM062805.1, read as the reverse complement.
TTACATAGTTGATGTTCAGATCAGATTTATGGTTGATTCTTTGATGATGCATATATGGTGCTTACATGGTGATCTTCATAAGGACAAGAAGAAGTACAAAGCTTGAATATACATCTTCCTCACTTGATGATGGGTCACTCATATACTGCTGTTGTCATATGCATAAAAATCATACAGTTATGATGCAGGCACTCATGTGGATAAGGATTGTTGCTGTTGATGATATCAAGAAGTTTTGTCAAATGAGCTTGAGCTCAAGATACATAGTGCTGATACATGGATGACTACTCAAAGTTGCTTTATTGGAGACATGGTGATGAGTTCTTATCTATATGATGATAGGTTGATACTTACATATGTTGATTGATGCAGATGTTCCCAAGAAATGATACTTGGATCATGTAGATCTTGACGTTGATGTAATGGCTATGGTGGTTTCACATGTAATGTGAATGATTTCATGATGATGTTTAAAAGGAGGAGTTGACATCTATGTTCAGACATACCTTGCTGCAGGACATTTACAGGTTGTTGATATGGAAATTTGTGTACGCGTGCTGTTTAAAGGATATTCGCGTGCATACGCGGTTTTACAAGAGGATAGTCGCGTATATGGTATACGCGTGTTGCGTAAGGGATATACGCGTATATACGCTTGTTTATGTGTATACAGACGCGTATATGGAGTTTTGAAGAAATCAGCAGGGACAGATGTTGGTTGCAGAAAGCCTGATATAGGTCTGACAGAGATCATCTGGCACAGGTTCAAGGGGAGCAGATAATCTTCCAATGATGCATTGTTGGCATTATCTTAAAGCTTTTGGTTCTAGTTCACTTTTGTTGTTGGTTTCAGATGGAACAAAGGCGAAAGGAGAACAGAAGGATCTCTTGGTTGTTGATCTGAATGCTGCTGGTGACTTTCATAAGTCTTGGTCTAGTTCTTACGTCTCTATGTCATATATCTCTTTTGTGGTATCTCTTTCATGGTGTCAAGGTCATGTAACGGCCTATTTTGGTTTCCCCACTATGCCTGGGATGATTGATGCAATGTGTTTGGTTGTCATATGTAAATTTTTGATGTATCCCCACTTGGTTGGGTGGATGAGTCATTTTTTGTATATCCTCACTTAGTTGAGAGATGGATGTATGTATGAGTCTTTGGTGATAGGAAGGTCTTTTATGATGTATAGAGTCATGTTCTTCTTGAAGAACATCTTTTGCAGATCTTGCCTACAGTCAGGAAGAGCATGAACAAGCACACTTCAGCGGTACAGAGATTCAGCATGTACTCAGAGGGAGCATGGACAGATTGGTACACCTTGGCATATACAAAGGGGGAGATTATTCAGAGATTTCAGCAGGTACTCAGGGGGAGTATGGACAGTGGAATGATTCAGCAAAGGAAGAGAATATCTTGGTCCACCCTTTGCCCTTGATGTCAAAGGGGGAGAGTGATTTGGTGTTGTTGCCATCAAGTCCAAAGGGGGAGATTGTTGGCATTATGATGCATGTGTTGTACTTGATGGCAACCCTCTCATAGAAGAATATCTCACTTATGTATAACTGGGTGAATCTTCAGAAGAGATATCAGATGTGACTGATGGAGGACAGCTCAAAGGAATCAGATGATAGTTCTAAGTGTGACAAGTTAGCTTTGCCATCAAGTCCAAAGGGGGAGATTGTTGGCATTATGAGATAAGTGTTGTCCTTGATGGCAAACCACACTGATGAGAAATCATAGTGCAGAAGGACAGCAGCAAGGAATTGATGATCAGACTATAAGAAGAAGAGAAAGTTCATACACGCAGGTTCGTTAAGCCCAAGTCGCGTGTACACGCTGGTTGGCTTCAGCAAAAGCGCGTGTATGTGGAAAAGTACCTTTGGTCCATGGCGGTTAGTCCTTGGAAGTTGTGCCTATGGTTTCGGACCATTGTGTCTCGACGGACGTGTTGATCCCTAGTTTTGAAGTTGATGGTATTGGATTTCTATGGTTTTGGCTCTTGGTATTGAACAAGGCCTAAGGCTATATAAGGAGAAGGAAATCATTAGGCAAGTGCATCTGAAATGTCTTGAATATCTGATGAAGCATTAGATCCAGTATGCAGGTTATGGGTTGATGATGCATTGCTTGATCTGAGCTAAGGAGAGATCTCATCGGTTGATGGAGAACAAGATCTAAGGAGAGATCGGGATCAAATGGTTTGAAATGAACTATCTTTATGATGCTTATTCTAGATCTACATACTGACGCATGTATTGTTCTATAAGTGTTATGAGTATGACTGATGTCTGGTACAGCTGCAAGTTATGAGAAATTATTTTTAGATCTGTACGCGGGTTGTCTTTGGTAAAAGCGCGTATACACGCGGGTTTGATTCATCGAAGTAGCGTATACATTGTAAAGCTTGATATTTGAAGTTGCAGATGGATCTGATGGTTATTACAGAGTTCTGTGTCTGCTCTGTGTTCTGGTGACTGTTGTTAACAGGGTTTCAGTGATTCAGAGTTTGATGATTGTTTTGAGCTTCAATGATAGTTATGGGTCCAGTATGAAAATTGGATGAAAAGTGGCCTTACAGATTATGTGTTGTGCTTCAGTGTATCCAGTCTGAAAATTGATGAAACGTGGTACCTGGAGGTGAGAAGATTGTAGGCAAGCACCTACGTACTAGTATCTAAGCTAGTACAAAAGCTAAGGGAGATCTTTGGAGCATTGTAGCAGGTAGCAGCCTGCGTACTAGTAAATGGATCGGCTAGTACAAGAGCAAAGGGGGTTGTAGCTCCCGTACTGGTATAAGACTGCACCAGTACAAATATTGTAAAAGGATTTTCTTATTAAGAAGAAGATTGAGATGACTTGCAGCAGGTGGTTTTCACCCACATTGGGTTTCCACCTTATATCTTTGTGTTCATGTGTGTGGCTCTTGTGTGATGTTCTGTTCTGTTATTCTGCACCTGTTTACTGTTAATATGCTTAATAATGATCTGATGCATTTACTGAAGATTAAGCTAACTGAATTATAAGATCTCTGGATATACGCGAGTTTCATTAGACACAGTAGCGTGTACACGCGGGTTCACTTAATTGAAGTAGCGTATATGTTTCTGAGTATGAAATTGAAAAGTTTGATTGATCTGATAATACTGATTCACCCCCCCCTCTCAGTATTATTTCCAACAATTGGTATCAGAGCAGGTCCTTTGGTAGAAGCTTGATCGCTTGAAGGAGATCCGTGGAACAATGGGAAAGAAGCTTAAGAAGAAAGCTCATAAGAAGAAGAAGACATCTCAGAAGATCTATGACAGTGGGAGAGTCGATTGGGGATTAGGTATAAGAAGTTCTTCAGATTCAGAATCAGATTCAGAATTAGATTCAGAATCATTATCAGGTATGAATGTGTTATCCTCTGATGTTCCTGCTATATTTCCCTGTGAAAGTGATGGAAGTGATAGTGAAACTACTGAACATGCTTTTATGGGTGAGCAAGAAAAGTGTCAAATAGAGGCAATGTTTAGAAGGCTTGCAGACAAAGTTAAAGATCAACAAGATCTATTGAACAAAAGGGAATGTGCTTTCAAAGAAGAAGTTACCAAACTAAAGGCCCAACTAGAAGAAGGAAACAAGGTAAGAAAGCTACTCAAGGACAAGGAAGACCAATGTCAAAAATTGCAGCATGAAGTGACATCATTAAGAAAAGAAGTCAACGAAAGAAGCACAACCATCAAGAAACTCAAAGATAGATCCAGCTACTATGAAAATCTTGAAGCTACGATCCTCTCACTAAAGGAAGATCTTGAAGAATCCAAGAAGCAGAATGAAGATCTACACCAAGCAATTGAAAAACAAGACAACGAAGTCATCAGCTTAAAATCACAGTTGGAATGTGCCTTCAGAGTTCGTCAAATTCAGCAGGATCTGTATGAAAAGCAAGAAAAGGAGATACTCAATCTAAGGCAACAAATGGAAGAAGGAAGAAAAGATGGAGAAGACATGAAGAAGCAATGTCTAGAAAAGGAGGAACAACTTCAAGTTGAGGTAAATATCTTGAAAGGTAAATTAGAAGAAAAGGATAAACTTTTGAGATTTCAAGATAGTACTAAAGCCTTGGATGATATTCTTAGTAGTCAAAGGTCTCCTGCAATCAAGACTGGTCTTGGTTTTCATGAATCTGTTGAAGGTGAATCTAGCTCACAAGGTGAGGCAAGGAACTCTAAAGAGAAAACTAAAATGATCAAAAGGGAGATGAAAAGTCAACCCCATCAACAATCAAGGAAAGAGACTCCTCAAAGAAAATCTTTTACTCCTCCTATGAATAATGTTGAATGTTATGTATGTCATAATCTTGGACATGTTGCAGCTAGATGTGGAAGAAGAAGGGTTCAAGACCATCATGCAGAAAGATCATCACACTCAAGGTACTTTAATGGATATTGCTTTGCTTGCAATATGTTTGGTCACAAAGCTGCTGATTGCTACAGGAGGAATATGAAACATGTAAGATGTTATGCATGTAACAAGCTTGGACATATAGCAAAGGAATGCAGGAACAAAGGATGGACATCACACCAAAAGGAGAAAAACTCATCACACTTGAAGATATGGAGGAAGAAGGAAGTACAGTCAGCACAATGTACTGAGACACAGCACAACACAGACATATCAGACTCAGGGGGAGCTGAAAGTGTAAACCTTCAGTGTCCTGAATCTCATACGCAAGTTCCTTAAAGGGAAGTCGCGTATATACGCGAGTTAGACACTGCAAAGTCGCGTATATGTCAGTCTGAGGAAAAGCAGTGGGGACAGGCTCAGAAAAGGGATCTGATATGATTCAGTTCATTATTTGCTCTATTGGTTATTGTTACAGTCTGTTGAGGATGTGTGAAAAATGTTTTGATACTTGTAAGATGTCTAGAAGTGTTTTGATCCTAACTTGATGATGATGATGATGTCTTGATGCTTACTGCTGATATATGCATGATCAGATCTAACAGATGGCACTGGTTGAGGGGGAGCATATGCCTTAGTAATTCATTGTTGGCATTATGGTTAATAATCCTTGGTGATGATTCTTATATGGCTAAATGATATATCTTGTGGTTGTGAGTTGTCTATGATAAAATCTCATATGATTCTTGGGGTTACATAGTTGATGTTCAGATCAGATTTATGGTTGATTCTTTGATGATGCATAAGGACAAGGAGAAGTACAAAGCTTGAATATACATCTTCCTCACTTGATGATGGGTCACTCATATACTGCTGTTGTCATATGCATAAAAATCATACAGTTATGATGCAGGCACTCATGTGGATAAGGATTGTTGCTGTTGATGATATCAAGAAGTTTTGTCAAATGAGCTTGAGCTCAAGATACATAGTGCTGACACATGGATGACTACTCAAAGTTGCTTTATTGGAGACATGGTGATGAGTTCTTATCTATATGATGATAGGTTGATACTTACATATGATGATTGATGCAGATGTTCCCAAGAAATGATACTTGGAGCTTGTAGATCTTGACGTTGATGTAATGGCTATGGTGGTTTCACATGTAATGTGAATGATTTCATGATGATGTTTAAAAGGAGGAGTTGACATCTATGTTCAGACATACCTTGCTGCAGGACATTTACAGGTTGTTGATATGGAAATTTGTGTACGCGTGCTGTTTAAAGGATATTCGCGTGCATACGCGGTTTTACAAGAGGAGAGTCGCGTATATGGTATACGCGTGTTGCGTAAGGGATATCCGCGTATATACGCTTGTTTATGTGTATACATACGCGTATATGGAGTTTTCAAAAGATCAGCAGGGACAGATGTTGGTTGCAGAAAGTCTGATATGGGTCTGACAGAGATCATCTGGCACAGGTTCAGGGGGAGCAGATAATCTTCCAATGATGCATTGTTGGCATTATCTTAAAGTTTTTGGTTCTGGTTCACTTTTGTTGTTGGTTTCAGATGGAACAAAGGCGAAAGGAGAACAGAAGGATCTCTTGGTTGTTGATCTGAATGCTGCTGGTGACTTTCATAAGTCTTGGTCTAAGTTCTTACGTCTCTATGTCATATATCTCTTTTGTGGTATCTCTTTCATGATGTCAAGGTCATGTAACGGCCTATTTTGGTTTCCCCACTATGCCTGGGATGATTGATGCAATGTGTTTGGTTGTCATATGTAAATTTTTGATGTATCCCCACTTGGTTGGGTGGATGAGTCAATTTTTGTATATCCTCACTTAGTTGAGAGATGGATGTATGTATGAGTCTTTGGTGATAGGAAGGTCTTTTATGATGTATAGAGTCATGTTCTTCTTGAAGAACATCTTTTGCAGATCTTGCCTACAGTCAGCAAGAGCATGAACAGCACACTTCAGCGGTACAGAGATTCAGCATGTACTCAGAGGGAGCATGGACAGATTGGTACACCTTGGCATATACAAAGGGGGAGATTATTCAGAGATTTCAGCAGGTACTCAGGGGGAGTATGGACAGTGGAATGATTCAGCAAAGGAGAGAATATCTTGGTCCACCCTTTGCCCTTGATGTCAAAGGGGGAGAGTGATTTGGTGTTGTTGCCATCAAGTCCAAAGGGGGAGATTGTTGGCATTATGATGCATGTGTTGTACTTGATGGCAACCCTCTCATAGAAGAATATCTCACTTATGTATAACTGGGTGAATCTTCAGAAGAGATATCAGATGTGACTGATGGAGGACAGCTCAAAGGAATCAGATGATAGTTCTAAGGGTGACAAGTTAGCTTTGCCATCAAGTCCAAAGGGGGAGATTGTTGGCATTATGAGACAAGTGTTGTCCTTGATGGCAAACCACACTGATGAGAAATCATAGTGCAGAAGGACAGCAGCAAGGAATTGATGATCAGACTATAAGAAGAAGAGAAAGTTCATACACGCAGGTTCGTTAAGCCCAAGTCGCGTGTACACGCTGGTTGGCTTCAGCAAAAGCGCGTGTATGTGGAAAAGTACCTTTGGTCCATGGCGGTTAGTCCTTGGAAGTTGTGCCTATGGTTTCGGACCATTGTGTCTCGACGGACGTGTTGATCCCTAGTTTTGAAGTTGATGGTATTGGATTTCTATGGTTTTGGCTCTTGGTATTGAACAAGGCCTAAGGCTATATAAGGAGAAGGAAATCATTAGGCAAGTGCATCTGAAATGTCTTGAATATCTGATGAAGCATTAGATCCAGTATGCTGGTTATGGGTTGATGATGCATTGCTTGATCTGAGCTAAGGAGAGATCTCATCGGTTGATGGAGAGCAAGATCTAAGGAGAGATCGGGATCAAATGGTTTGAAATGAACTATCTTTATGATGCTTATTCTAGATCTACATACTGACGCATGTATTGTTCTATAAGTGTTATGAGTATGACTGATGTCTGGTACAGCTGCAAGTTATGAGAAATTATTTTTAGATCTGTACGCGGGTTGTCTTTGGTAAAAGCGCGTATACACGCGGATTTGATTCATCGAAGTAGCGTATACATTGTAAAGCTTGATATTTGAAGTTGCAGATGGATCTGATGGTTATTACAGAGTTCTGTGTCTGCTCTGTGTTCTGGTGACTGTTGTTAACAGGGTTTCAGTGATTCAGAGTTTGATGATTGTTTTGAGCTTCAATGATAGTTATGGGTCCAGTATGAAAATTGGATGAAAAGTGGCCTTACAGATTATGTGTTGTGCTTCAGTGTATCCAGTTGAAAATTGATGAAACGTGGTACCTGGAGGTGAGAAGATTGTAGGCAAGCACCTACGTACTAGTATCTAAGCTAGTACAAAAGCTAAGGGAGATCTTTGGAGCATTGTAGCAGGTAGCAGCCTGCGTACTAGTAAATGGATCGGCTAGTACAAGAGAAAAGGGGGTTGTAGCTCCCATACTGGTATAAGACTGCACCAGTACAAATATTGTAAAAGGATTTTCTTATTAAGAAGAAGATTGAGATGACTTGCAGCAGGTGGTTTTCACCCACATTGGGTTTCCACCTTATATCTTTGTGTTCATGTGTGTGGCTCTTGTGTGATGTTCTGTTCTGTTATTCTGCACCTGTTTACTGTTAATATGCTTAATAATGATCTGATGCATTTACTGAAGATTAAGCTAACTGAATTATAAGATCTCTGGATATACGCGAGTTTCATTAGACACAGTGGCGTGTACACGCGAGTTCACTTAATTGAAGTAGCGTATATGTTTCTGAGTATGAAATTGAAAAGTTTGATTGATCTGATAATACTGATTCACCCCCCCCCTCTCAGTATTATTTCCAACAATTGGTATCAGAGCGAGGTCCTTTGGTAGAAGCTTGATCGCTTGAAGGAGATCCGTGGAACAATGGGAAAGAAGCTTAAGAAGAAAGCTCATAAGAAGAAGAAGACATCTCAGAAGATCTATGACAGTGGGAGAGTCGATTGGGGATTAGGTATAAGAAGTTCTTCAGATTCAGAATCAGATTCAGAATTAGATTCAGAATCATTATCAGGTATGAATGTGTTATCCTCTGATGTTCCTGCTATATTTCCCTGTGAAAGTGATGGAAGTGATAGTGAAACTACTGAACATGCTTTTATGGGTGAGCAAGAAAAGTGTCAAATAGAGGCAATGTTTAGAAGGCTTGCAGACAAAGTTAAAGATCAACAAGATCTATTGAACAAAAGGGAATGTGCTTTCAAAGAAGAAGTTACCAAACTAAAGGCCCAACTAGAAGAAGGAAACAAGGTAAGAAAGCTACTCAAGGACAAGGAAGACCAATGCCAAAAATTGCAGCATGAAGTGACATCATTAAGAAAAGAAGTCAACGAAAGAAGCACAACCATCAAGAAACTCAAAGATAGATCCAGCTACTATGAAAATCTTGAAGCTACGATCCTCTCACTAAAGGAAGATCTTGAAGAATCCAAGAAGCAGAATGAAGATCTACACCAAGCAATTGAAAAACAAGACAACGAAGTCATCAGCTTAAAATCACAGTTGGAATGTGCCTTCAGAGTTCGTCAAATTCAGCAGGATCTGTATGAAAAGCAAGAAAAGGAGATACTCAATCTAAGGCAACAAATGGAAGAAGGAAGAAAAGATGGAGAAGACATGAAGAAGCAATGTCTAGAAAAGGAGGAACAACTTCAAGTTGAGGTAAATATCTTGAAAGGTAAATTAGAAGAAAAGGATAAACTTTTGAGATTTCAAGATAGTACTAAAGCCTTGGATGATATTCTTAGTAGTCAAAGGTCTCCTGCAATCAAGACTGGTCTTGGTTTTCATGAATCTGTTGAAGGTGAATCTAGCTCACAAGGTGAGGCAAGGAACTCTAAAGAGAAAACTAAAATGATCAAAAGGGAGATGAAAAGTCAACCCCATCAACAATCAAGGAAAGAGACTCCTCAAAGAAAATCGTTTACTCCTCCTATGAGTAATGTTGAATGTTATGTATGTCATAATCTTGGACATGTTGCAGCTAGATGTGGAAGAAGAAGGGTTCAAGACCATCATGCAGAAAGATCATCACACTCAAGGTACTTTAATGGATATTGCTTTGCTTGCAATATGTTTGGTCACAAAGCTGCTGATTGCTACAGGAGGAATATGAAACATGTAAGATGTTATGCATGTAACAAGCTTGGACATATAGCAAAGGAATGCAGGAACAAAGGATGGACATCACACCAAAAGGAGAAAAACTCATCACACTTGAAGATATGGAGGAAGAAGGAAGTACAGTCAGCACAATGTACTGAGACACAGCACAACACAGACATATCAGACTCAGGGGGAGCTGAAAGTGTAAACCTTCAGTGTCCTGAATCTCATACGCAAGTTCCTTAAAGGGAAGTCGCGTATATACGCGAGTTAGACACTGCAAAGTCGCGTATATGTCAGTCTGAGGAAAAGCAGTGGGGACAGGCTCAGAAAAGGGATCTGATATGATTCAGTTCATTATTTGCTCTATTGGTTATAGTTACAGTCGGCTGAGGATGTGTGAAAAATGTTTTGATACTTGTAAGATGTCTAGAAGTGTTTTGATCCTAACTTGATGATGATGATGATGTCTTAATGCTTACTGCTGATATATGCATGATCAGATCTAACAGATGGCACTGGTTGAGGGGGAGCATATGCCCTTAGTAATTCATTGTTGGCATTATGTTTAATAATCCTTGGTGATGATTCTTATATGGCTAAATGATATATCTTGTGGTTGTGAGTTGTCTATGATAAAATCTCATATGATTCTTGGGGTTACATAGTTGATGTTCAGATCAGATTTATGGATGATTCTTTGATGATGCATATATGGTGCTTACATGGTGATCTTCATAAGGACAAGAAGAAGTACAAAGCTTGAATATACATCTTCCTCACTTGATGATGGGTCACTCATATACTGCTGTTGTCATATGCATAAAAAAATCATACAGTTATGATGCAGGCACTCAAGTGGATAAGGATTGTTGCTGTTGATGATATCAAGAAGTTTTGTCAAATGAGCTTGAGCTCAAGATACTTAGTGCTGACACATGGATGACTACTCAAAGTTGCTTTATTGGAGACATGGTGATGAGTTCTTATCTATATGATGATAGGTTGATACTTACATATGATGATTGATGCAGATGTTCCCAAGAAATGATACTTGGAGCTTGTAGATCTTGACGTTGATGTAATGGCTATGGCGGTTTCACATGTAATGTGAATGATTTCATGATGATGTTTAAAAGGAGGAGTTGACATCTATGTTCAGACATACCTTGCTGCAGGACATTTACAGGTTGTTGATATGGAAATTTGTGTACGCGTGCTGTTTAAAGGATATTCGCGTGCATACGCGGTTTTACAAGAGGAGAGTCGCGTATATGGTATACGCGTGTTGCGTAAGGGATATCCGCGTATATACGCTTGTTTATGTGTATACATACGCGTATATGGAGTTTTCAAGAAGATCAGCAGGGACAGATGTTGGTTGCAGAAAGTCTGATATGGGTCTGACAGAGATCATCTGGCACAGGTTCAGGGGGAGCAGATAATCTTCCAATGATGCATTGTTGGCATTATCTTAAAGTTTTTGGTTCTGGTTCACTTTTGTTGTTGGTTTCAGATGGAACAAAGGCGAAAGGAGAACAGAAGGATCTCTTGGTTGTTGATCTGAATGCTGCTGGTGACTTTCATAAGTCTTGGTCTAAGTTCTTACGTCTCTATGTCATATATCTCTTTTGTGGTATCTCTTTCATGATGTCAAGGTCATGTAACGGCCTATTTTGGTTTCCCCACTATGCCTGGGATGATTGATGCAATGTGTTTGGTTGTCAGATGTAAATTTTTGATGTATCCCCACTTGGTTGGGTGGATGAGTCATTTTCTTGTATATCCTCACTTAGTTGAGAGATGGATGTATGTATGAGTCTTTGGTGATAGGAAGGTCTTTTATGATGTATAGAGTCATGTTCTTTTTGAAGAACATCTTTTGCAGATCTTGCCTACAGTCAGCAAGAGCATGAACAAGCACACTTCAGCGGTACAGAGATTCAGCATGTACTCAGAGGGAGCATGGACAGATTGGTACACCTTGGCATATACAAAGGGGGAGATTATTCAGAGATTTCAGCAGGTACTCAGGGGGAGTATGGACAGTGGAATGATTCAGCAAAGGGAGAGAATATCTTGGTCCACCCTTTGCCCTTGATGTCAAAGGGGGAGAGTGATTTGGTGTTGTTGCCATCAAGTCCAAAGGGGGAGATTGTTGGCATTATGATGCATGTGTTGTACTTGATGGCAACCCTCTCATAGAAGAATATCTCACTTATGTATAACTGGGTGAATCTTCAGAAGAGATATCAGATGTGACTGATGGAGGACAGATCAAAGGAATCAGATGATAGTTCTAAGGGTGACAAGTTAGCTTTGCCATCAAGTCCAAAGGGGGAGATTGTTGGCATTATGAGACAAGTGTTGTCCTTGATGGCAAACCACACTGATGAGAAATCATAGTGCAGAAGGACAGCAGCAAGGAATTGATGATCAGACTATAAGAAGAAGAGAAAGTTCATACACGCAGGTTCGTTAAGCCCAAGTCGCGTGTACACGCTGGTTGGCTTCAGCAAAAGCGCGTGTATGTGGAAAAGTACCTTTGGTCCATGGCGGTTAGTCCTTGGAAGTTGTGCCTATGGTTTCGGACCATTGTGTCTCGACGGACGTGTTGATCCCTAGTTTTGAAGTTGATGGTATTGGATTTTTATGGTTTTGGCTCTTGGTATTGAGCAAGGCCTAAGGCTATATAAGGAGAAGGAAATCATTAGGCAAGTGCATCTGAAATGTCTTGAATATCTGATGAAGCATTAGATCCAGTATGCTGGTTATGGGTTGATGATGCATTGCTTGATCTGAGCTAAGGAGAGATCTCATCGGTTGATGGAGAGCAAGATCTAAGGAGAGATCGGGATCAAATGATTTGAAATGAACTATCTTTATGATGCTTATTCTAGATCTACATACTGACGCATGTATTGTTCTATAAGTGTTATGAGTATGACTGATTTCTGGTACAGCTGCAAGTTCTGAGAAATTATTTTTAGATCTGTACGCGGGTTGTCTTTGGTAAAAGCGCGTATACACGCGGATTTGATTCATCGAAGTAGCGTATACATTGTAAAGCTTGATATTTGAAGTTGCTGATGGATCTGATGGTTATTACAGAGTTCTGTGTCTGCTCTGTGTTCTGGTGACTGTTGTTAACAGGGTTTCAGTGATTCAGAGTTTGATGATTGTTTTGAGCTTCAATGATAGTTATGGGTCCAGTATGAAAATTGGATGAAAAGTGGCCTTACAGATTATGTGTTGTGCTTCAGTGTATCCAGTTTGAAAATTGATGAAACGTGGTACCTGGAGGTGAGAAGATTGTAGGCAAGCACCTACGTACTAGTATCTAAGCTAGTACAAAAGCTAAGGGAGATCTTTGGAGCATTGTAGCAGGTAGCAGCCTGCGTACTAGTAAATGGATCGGCTAGTACAAGAGAAAAGGGGGTTGTAGCTCCCATACTGGTATAAGACTGCACCAGTACAAATATTGTAAAAGGATTTTCTTATTAAGAAGAAGATTGAGATGACTTGCAGCAGGTGGTTTTCACCCACATTGGGTTTCCACCTTATATCTTTGTGTTCATGTGTGTGGCTCTTGTGTGATGTTCTGTTCTGTTATTCTGCACCTGTTTACTGTTAATATGCTTAATAATGATCTGATGCATTTACTGAAGATTAAGCTAACTGAATTATAAGATCTCTGGATATACGCGAGTTTCATTAGACACAGTGGCGTGTACACGCGAGTTCACTTAATTGAAGTAGCGTATATGTTTCTGAGTATGAAATTGAAAAGTTTGATTGATCTGATAATACTGATTCACCCCCCCCTCTCAGTATTATTTCCAACACCAAACCCTCCCGAACCAATAGAAATGCGCCCGATATGATTTATCAACGTTAATTTTATTGGGCCCGCATAGTGTTAACCTCCCGCCGTCTCTGAAGCCCGTCCACCATTCGATCAGTGCCCTCACATCCGACGGTCGATGATCATTTCAAGACCCCCCTAATCGCCGCTGTTTAACTCGCGAGAGACCGACGGTTTTCTGCCGTACCTCCGCCATGCGTCGCACTCCTGCCATGTGTCGCACTCCTGCCATGTTCGCTAGTCGGCCGCCCGATACCGCCCAGCCCCAAAAGCGATGCGGGGAAAACTGCTTACCGCCCGCCCTCTGCTGACGTCATCCGCTGACGTCTGCTGTCCTCTACTGATGTTGCCTCCATGTCACCTCCATGTCATCTGCCCCGTATTTCCATTGACGTCATCCGTCCTTCAAATAAAAAATTCCCGCCAAGCTTCATTTTGTCAAATAAAGGACAAAAGGTCATTTTTTGATATGTTTTCTCCGCGAACAGCGCTCCGGGCATGATATCTACTGAGTTTGAAATTCATTCTCGACCGCCTCCGGATCAGAAAAAGCTCCATCGATGAGCTCCTCCTCCTGTCAACCAACCCTCTAGTATATGGTTTCCTCCTCTTTGACACATGTACCTGTGAATTTTTTCAATACACGGCTATCAGCGCATCAATTGCCAGGGCTTCTCAGCAATCTCTGCAGAAAGTTATCATACCAACCATAGAAAGAGCTAAGTGTTATGAATCAAAAGGCGTAGAACAACCTCTAGTGCCCCAAAAGCAGGTGTTTTTCCATAGTTACACCGTTACCCTTGGAAAGAGGAAATTTTGGGCGGAATGTCAGACATCGGTGAGCAGGGGCCAGTTCAGCATTAAAGAGCATAAAAAACAAGTCAAAGAGTATCAAACGAGCATTAAAGTGTCTCAGACCAGAATTAAAGGCAATAGATAAGAATTAAAGACTATTAGATCATAATTAATACATCAATTAAGACAGACAGTCGGCGCAAAGCTACATCAGAAGACAGCTGCAAGCCGAACCCTAAAAGCCTGCCTCCAACACAACATCAGTTAGCTGTTTCTATTTCACTTGTAAATTATTTTACGTTAAAACTAGATATTATCTCACAGCTGTTATGAGATATAGGTTGTACATATCTTGTTGTATAAATACCCCCTCCAGTAGAGTTTTTGGGTAGTATGTGGTGTGGATTTCTTAGACTGTGCTGTAATACTGAATATTTTGGAATACAAAGCTGTTGGAACCAACTGTTGTCTGGCTTACTAGATGAAGAATTGAAACAGAGGACTTGTTACAGAATTCTTGAATCAATAAGTCCCCTATATCTTGTGTTTTACAATTTTCAGGTTTATTATATCATCTGTGTTTCATAATCTGAACGATAAAGAAAATGGTTAATTGAGAATTTGCTTCACTGCACTCTGTTTTCAGTCTTTATTATTCTCTGTGTTTTCTTCAGAATTAGTATAAACAGTGAACTCTTAATTGCTCTTGTTTCCTGGTTCTCTCATGTTGTTTATTTGCTAAGGAATTCTTAACTGCTCCTTATCAGTAATCATCCATTTTCCCTCTTTCAATATGTTGAAGGATTCTTAATTGCCCTTCAACCATTTGAGCCCATTCCATCTGTTTCAATCCTTCATTTTCTCCCTGTTTGACTACCTTGCTCTGTGATGCCATCCTCTGTTAGAAACCAAATTCAGAAAAGCCATCTTCTTTGACTCCATCATGCCCAATGGACTAAAATGTTATGTTTTACCTCTCTGTTCTATTGAATCTCACCACCTAAACTCAAAACAAAACCCTTGAACTTCATAACTAGCCTAATACCTTTAAAAAACAAAGCTAAATAATAAAGAGAGAGCCCTCTCTGGATACAAATTGGTTATATTCTTTATCTAAAATATTGGTCTGTGGTTACCTCGGCAGTATTCCCTTTCTTACAACTTTTGGGAAAAACCTGAGTGATAACATCATTGGCGACTCCGCTGGGGAACTAAATAATTGTTTGTTACTATTGTTTATTTCATAAGCTATAGATGGAGCCTGAAGTTAGCCAGGTAGCCTTTGAAATGCTTTTTCTTTGCAACTACAGAAGTAAATGAATGCTGCTTTAGTCTATCTCCGGTCTAGTTTATGTATTGAACAGTTGGTTCCAAATACTTGATCAGTTCCTCTTTTCAAAAAAGTATTTAGGAAAGTTCAAAATTCCCACATCTAAGAACTTCCTAGAAGAGACTGTTAAAGTTGTATTGTCAAAACTATTCCAAGAAAAAAAACCAAAAACACACTTAGAAATTGGCTTCAAAAAAGATTCATTACACTAAATCAAATCCTGATCCTTATCCCCCGGTTGTGTTTGAAAATCCTAATCTGATCCCCAGGATTCTTAGAAGTCAAGAGAGCCAAGGAAATTCTACTACTTCACACCTTGACAGACATTTGCAGAACTCCATTCAATTTGAGCTTACCTCTGAACGAACACCAAACCTTTCTGTGAATACTACAGCTTCTCCAAGTTCACCATCAGCACCTCAAAATACCCTTTCCACTCATCCATCTACAACACACATTCCCATTGTTATCCCTACTCCTTTAATTGTCACATCCATTTCTGCCACCATGGAAAATCGATATACTCCCCTAAACTTACTTGCCGATCCAGGGGCTATGCCTCAAGACTATCAAAGTAAAATACCTTCTTTTGAAGGTAGTAGTACTTACACAACTCAACAACATACCAATAAAATGACCGACTATTTTGGAAGTTATGAAATTGATGATGATGATGTTAGAATGAAAGTATTTGTTCAAATTTTAACTGGAGATGTTAGAACCTGGTTTAGAACGTTTTTGATGACAAACCTAAATTAATATTTGGCCTTGAAGTAAATGGAAAAACAACAAAGGGAGAAGTTCCTCCTTTCTATGTGGGTTTAAACATACATGATAAAATACTTCATAATGCCATGTTTGATTCAGGTGCTTCTCATAACTTAATGCCTAAATCTGTAATGGAGAAACTTGACCTTGACATCACTAGGCCATATAAAGACCTTTTCTCTTTTGATTCAAGTCAGGTCAAATGTTTGGGTTTAATCAAAGACTTATGTGTGTCACTAGTCCAATATCCTACCAAAACCATCATAATGGACATAGTAGTAGCTGATATTCCACCAAGGTATGGCATGTTATTGTCTAGATCTTGGGGTGCAAATCTTCAAGGATCTCTACAGTTGGACATGTTGTATGCTACTATTTGAATGTTTGGTCAACCAAAGAGACTATACAGAGAAACCTTAATGAAGTATGTAGTAAGTAGCCAAGAGAAACCTCAAAATTTCCCTATCTACTCAATACATTCAGATATGGATTCTTTTATCCTTTACAATGCTGAAATTAGTCCTTCACATGAAATGAAAGGTTTAACAGATAAAACAGAAAAAATTGCAAATAAAAGGTCCAGTGTCCGAATCCAAGAAATTTCTGAAAATATTGAAACATCAGAGAAATCTGAAGAAACTGAAAAACCAGATTTCCCTCTTGAACAGATCCCTGAAACTCTAGATACCAATTATGAACATGAAATCCTTTGGTACTTAGAATTTGATGGTTCTGTGAACAAATTAGGAGCAGGAGTAGGGGTATGGGTGCACAATCTTGAAAACAATCATGATGAAGGCCATGTCTACAGGTTAAAATTTAGGTGCACCAATAATATGGCTGAATATGAAGCTCTGTTGCTAGGTCTTAAACTGGTCAAGAAATTGGGAGCAACTAGAGTGTCAGTCCTGGGAGATTTTGATATAATCATTCAATAGATAAAAGGGAAGTTTTTGAAAAATGATCCCAGATTGAGAGAGTATAGAGGAACAACTATAGAGATCCTCAATACGTTTCTAGAAACTCGGCTTGCCAAGATCTCAAGAAAACATAACTTGCAAGCTCATAGCCTATCAATGTTTTCTAGCACCTGTAAATTACCATTTGAACCAAATCATCAATTCACAATAGAAATTAGACACAGGCCAGCCATACCTGATAATGTGAAGAATTGGCAAGTGTTTGAAAGTGAGAACCAGATCAACAATTTTTTAAACCTAGAAGAGGAATTTTCTAGCACCAACGGTGATGGAGATACAGTCAGTGAATTCGATCAAACAAATCAGATAGAAACAGACATTTCAGCAGAAAACGCAACTCAAATGCTTTATCCAACAAAATTTACCAAAGAATAAATACATGATCTTAAAGAAACAGATGTTGATCAGATTATTGAAAGAGAATTTGAAATTATCAATTTAAAAGACAATCACTTGCCCAGGGGATTAACTCCTTTGGAAGATCTCTTTGATTTCAATGATATTCCAAAGAAACTTCAGATGGAACCTCCAAAAGCAGGCATTGAAGACTACAACATAGGAACTAAAGAGAATCGAAAAATGGTAAAATTGTCCAAATCTTTTCCCCCTGATCAAAAGCTTAAGTATGTTGAATTGATCAAAGAATTCCATGATGTTTTTTCCTGGAGCTATGAACACCTGAAGTCTTATGACACCTATGTAATTCAACATATAATACCCCTCAAGGAAAATCATAAACCATTCAAACAAAATCTCAGAAGAATCAACCCTGTACTGCTTCCTTTAATTGAAAAAGAAATCAAACGAATGCATGATGCAGGGATAATTGCACCAATCAGATTTTCAGAGTGGGTATCTAATTTAGTGCCTACCAGGAAGAAAACAGGAGAAATCAGATTATGTGTTGACTTAAGAAATGTAAACAAAGTTTCTTTGAAGGACAACTACCATTTACCTAATATGGATCATATTTTACAAAGAGTAGGTGCTTCTAGGATTTCACTGTTGGATGGGTTTTCCGGTTTTAATCAGATTCCGGTTCATCCTGATCACCAAGAAAAAAATGCATTTACAACACCATGGGGTACATTCAAATATGTTAAAATGCCATTCAGACTTAAGAATATAGGGGCAACCTTTCAACCAGCAATGGACATAGCTTTTGCAAAGGAAATTCACGATTTTCTGGTTGTATATCTAGATGACCTCACTGTTTTTAATAGATCAGATCAACAACATTTAGATAATTTGAGACAAGTGTTTTTAAAACGCAGAGAATATGGTATTTCATTAAATCCTAAAAAATATTTGTTTGGTCTAGAAGAAGGCAAAGTCTTAGGCCACATCATCTCCAAAGACGGATCCTGCTAGAATAGAAGCTATTCTGCAAATACCCCACCCCTGAAATGTCAGAGAACTTCAAGATTTCTTAGGGAAGATTAACTTTTTGAGAAGATTCATATCTAATTTGGCTAAATTAATTAGGTTGCTGAACAATATGTTAAGAAAGGATTCAAAGGTTAAATGGACAACAGAAGCCAAACAAGCATTTGAACAAATTAAGATGGTTTTAACCAGAACACTAGTCCTCACAAGTCCAAAGTTCGATAGAGACTTCATAATTTTCTCATTTGCATCAGAACAAACTATAGTAGCTGTTTTATTGCAGAAAGATGATCAAGGATGTGAAAAACCCATAGCCTTTTTCAATAAAACACTTAGAGATGCGCCTCTGAATTACAAAATCACGGAACAACATGCTTATGCACTTGTGAAAGCTATTCAAGACTTCAGGGTCTATATATTGTACTCCCATGTAGTAGCTTATGTGCCAAATGCTTTTGTCAAAGACATCTTGACTCAAGATGGAATTAAAGGCAAACAAGATAAATGGATAACTAAAATATTGGAATATGACATTGAAATAAAACCTACAAAGTTGATAAAAGGACATGGATTAACTAAACTCATGATTGAAACAAACTTTCAAGCCCTAGACATCAATGAACTGGATAATGAACATGAGATGGCGACTCCACAAATCAGCCAGGCCTTCTTAGAATCACCTTGGTATGCTGATATAATTCATGTGTTATTAAACCCGTAGGCTCCTCCAGGGTTATCCAGAACAAAGAAAAGGTTTTTAAAGATGAAAACTTCAAAATTCTATATTTTAGATAATTCTCTTTTTTGGAAAAATCATGAATGTATTCTGTTGAATTGTTTAATAACAGAAGAAGCTGACAAAGTTATCAAAAAATTTCATGCAGGGGACTGTGGTGGACACCTTTACTGGAAATCAACTGCAGCAAAAATCCTAAGGGCTGGATTTTACTGGCCAACCTTGTTCGCCGATGTAAAGAAGTTTGTCACTGCTTGCCACAAATGCCAAATCTTTGAAGGCAAAAGGAAACTGTTACCCTTACCCTTAAGACCAATTCCCACTGAAGAGCCATTTCAACAATGGGGTTTGGACTTCATTGGAGAAATACACCCTCCTTCCGCTGGCCAACATAAATGGATTCTTACTGCCATAGACTATTTCACCAAATGGATAGAAGCCATTCCTTCCAGACAAGCCAATGATACAATGATCATAGAATTCTTAGAGACCAACATCCATTCCACAACATATTACCTTCAAGGTAATGGTCTAGCTGAGTCTTCCAATAAAAGCCTGATCAATATTATTAAGAAATTGTTGGAAGAGAACAAGAAAAAATGGCACTATGGGCAGACAAACTTACTACAAAGAGATCTATTGGAACTAGCCCTTATGAGATAGTGTATGGCATGGAGGTTGTGTTTCCTTCATCTTTAGGAGTTCCTATAATGAAATTGCTGCAAGAAGCTCAGGTGGAACCCAATGGCATTCAAAGGAGAATAAATCAAACCATCCATTTACAACAGACCAGAGAACAAGTGCATCAAGGATCCCAAGTATTACAAGAAAAACTCAAGAAAATATTTGATAAAAGGGCCAAAGCAGAAGACTTCTACATTGGAGACAAAGTTCTAAGGTGGGATTCCAGGAGCGAAGACAAAGGAAAACATGGGAAGTTTCACTTCCTGTGGAAAGGGCCATTTATCATCCAGGCATTGCAAGGGAACAATACTTACTGTTGGAGAGGTAAATCCCCTCTACGGATAGAGGCGATCCCTACTAGCCTAGCAGGGGTCTAGCAACAATCACACAATGTTGCTATGCATGTTCCTAATTACGATTAAACAAGAGGTAAAGAGCACCTACTTGGATTCCTGCGCTGTCGTTTGACGAAGAGATGTTGCCTTCGCTCCTTCGATTCGGCTGGTCACAATCCTCTGCGATCTCCGCGAATAGATACCTGCACACACGAAGAGGAAACAAACGCAAGCGTGAAATCTAGTAAAAGCAACTATACATCAGTCAGAAAAGATGTAATTCACATTTAACCATAGCATAGACAAATGAGAATGGAACAATAATGGCAATCATCTATTATTAATCATAATAGAGAAGAGTACAACCAAATGTTCTGACGCCGGTAACCTTCTCAGGAGGGGCCAGTCAGCATGTATCTCAAGCATTCACCTTTGAGGATGATTCTCCCAAGACAAACAACTCTCTCTCTCACAAGACAAGCAACACAAAACAACCTTCCCTAAGCAATCAATCACTTCCACACCTAGCACACCAAACCTATAGTAGCAGCAATCTGAGCACTACAAGCTCTGTACAATCCAAGCTATTCCAAGCTATGTCTAACTAGCTGCTCATGGTAATGGTGAGAGTTTATATAGGAGAAGGAGTCTCCTAAAAGGGTGGAAGGATGAGCTTATCTTCAAGGGAAGTTGTTGGAAAGGGTCGAACAGACATGCCATAGAAGGGAGTCGACATTCACAAAGCTAACAACCAAGCCTGGAATTATCTGGAAGGCTGGCTGTTTGAACAAATTCGCCCAAACTGGATCAGCGCGGATTATTAGGAAACTGTCGCGCTGTCGTCGCGTCTCAATAACTGGGACAGACATGTCAGCGCGGAAGCACACGAGAAAGGCGCGCTGTCGACCAGCGCGGAAAAGTGATGTCCTTCCGCGCTGGCAGCGCACGGAATACACTACAGGGCGCCAGTCATCGCGGTTATTTTAGGAACAGACGCGCTGATGAACAAAACTTTGGAAAAATGGGTTTTTGGGCCAGTTCAGGAAGCAGGAACTTAGTGACTGTGAATTCTGAGCACAGCAGGGTGATTGACAGGAAGGCAGTGACAAATTACTGTGTAACAGATGCCCCCTAAAGCATGAAGACCGAGAGAGTGGGAGGGGTGAAATGCTTTACAACACACGCCGAACTGGAAAACCACCAGGAAGGACTGAAAATCTCTGACAATCAAGTACATGCAGTCTAGGCATGGGCGCAGCCATCCAAAGGACATGCGAGAATGGTCTGTGGAATGGACGCAGCCACCCAGCTAAAGAGACCAAAAAGAATTATAAGGTATGGTCGCAGCCATCCATGAAGACTCAGGTATGGGCGCAGCCATCCATCAATGAGTCATGTAATGATCATCCACAAAATCGCAACCTGGACCGTAACAGACAGGGATCCAGGGTCTTGCGCTCCATCTCGACCCGAACAAAGTACAAGTTCAAACATGTGAATACAGGAGTTGAAGTCGAACATGCATGAACATCGTCTGATTACCAGTCAATGATGAAAACTGTTAACAGACGCGAGAGGTACCACCAATAATGACAATGGCCCTCAAGGTACTATAGGTACAATCCGTGGCGTGCGAATCAATGAGCTGGCGTCGAACACCCACGTAATCATTCGATCGAAGGCCAGTGATGTAAGCCTCACGTCGAACACGAAGAACCTGCCATTGAGGCATGCAGGCTCCAAGGCACCTGAAGGGAGTCTCTAAGTCACCTTCCCGGATAATGAGTTGGAGTCGACGGGAAAGGACTTTGATCGAAGGTGGGCCATGATGTTTCCCACATCATTGACGCGAGACAGAGGTAAAATAGTTTGTGTGAGATAGCAGACGAGGTTGTATTGTTGCAGAGGTCAACTTCTCTTGAACACATGGCAGCACTAAGACGGGTTTGGCAGTACTTGACATCAAATGAGCAGAGGATATGGTGATGATGGCAATGAGAAAATGAGAGGCCAAATAGGATAACCCAAACCCATGGAGGCTAGTGAAAACAAGATGAGATGGCCCCACCCAGACACGAAGCAGCGGAGTGCCATGTTCAAGAGCGACGTACTGCCGACACGACTGTAATCATAGTTCCATTTTCCCCACTATTTCTGGCAGGTACCCCGATTATTTTTGGATGACAAGCTTGACAGGGATAACATATGCTTGATGTGTGTCATTTTGACAATACCCGATGTCATTAAGTGTTTAACGAGTCTGACAAAGGAAAAACTCGGCATCTTTTCTTGTTTCGAGAGTCTGAAAAGATCGCGGAAAAGGAGACTCCAGGGGGGTCCTTTTTCGTACAGTTGTGTCTCTCGAGCCCGAAAAAGTATAAAACTATGCTCGAAAGAGCCGTCCGACCATTACGACCGAGGAGTACTTTTCATGGATAGTGCCTCCGACCCGAAAAAGTAAAAAAGCGGTCGAAAACACGTCGTTTTAGAGCCGATATCGAGTGTGAAACGACAAACACCCGGCAATCTTTTTAGTTCAACGGTCGAAAAAAGAGCTTAAAATGACCGCCTTTCGTTCCTTTTAACGAGCTGAAAGGAGGCTCGGCTATCTTCTCTCGTTTAATGTCGGAAAAGAGCTTAGAGACGACATATTTGGGGATCACATGCACGGAGAACCGTCATGACCAAGCTGTTTTATCTGAACCTGCACAAGAGCACTACCCGCATAAATCCATTCGATATGTGCAAAAAACATATTAAAACATGCATCCGACAAATCTAGGGCTAAAGTCATGGCAAAAAATGGTAGAAACCCAAAAATATGGCCATTTTATGAGTTTTTACTATAAATGGGGGGGGTAAAAAATCATTTTTACCATTTTACCATTTTGGGACGTGAAGGACATGGAGAAGCCAGAAAGTTGACAGAGTGATTTCCAGCCCGTACGGACACCATTTCTCGAACCGTTTCTTCCAGGTAGGTTCTCTCTTCCTTGCCCTGCATTTTGATCATGTTTAGTAGGTTTTTAGCGGTCGGATTTTCCCAATTGGGCGAATTCTTGGCGCATGGATGCGCTCTCGGTCAGCGCGGATATCCCACGCGGGTCCGCACTGGCCGAATTAGGACAAAACGTGGCCAATTTCGGGTCAGCGTGGAAAACCCATGTTCTTCCGCGCTGACCTCGAAAAATAACAAAGGGCTGCCATGGCCAGCGCGGCTGTTTTTAAAACAGCTGCGCTGGCGCGGAAAATTTTTTTGTTTCAATTTTGAACGTGAAAAATTCTATGCCAGCACTTCTAATTGGTTTTCATGGCTTGTGCAGGACATAATGGCTTTCCAATGGCAGGAAAGAGTGCACGATGTTGAAGATATAGCTGCCTGGGAAAATGTGGATTGCTGCAATGCCATGCGGGCTTGCGGTTTTATGAAATTTTTCCTCACACCTCGCCTAAGAGCTCAGCATGATCTTCTCGAGCTACTGATCAGGGCATGGAACCCGGTGGATATGAAATTCACTATCCGGGGCCAAGATATCGAATTTGATCATATGGATATCTTCTTTCTGACTGGGTTGTCACGCCGGGGTGCGAGGCCGATCATAGAGGGACAACGACCTGGCGGCGGCCCTCTAGATGACCTCATGGCTCGAGTATGCCCGGAGGCTGAGAAGACACGAAGTGGGAAGGTATCAATCCCCACAGTGGGAAACATAGTCCTTCACACCATCCTGTTCATGGTGACCTGGGCAGCGGGAAGCATGGCCAACCACGAGGCTTCAAAGACCCACCTCATGTTAGCTCTCGATTGCCTTGAGCCTACAGTGTTTGATTGGTGCACAACAGTGACCAACAACATGAAGAGGCAGCTAAGCAACTGTCGTCGCGGGGAGACGAAGCAGTTCGACTATGGGTCTATCCTGGTCCCGCTCATTCTAGAGCAAGTGCCAGCCATGCGGCTACAGACGATGGCTGTGGATGCTCCTAGGGATCCTCGGGAGACGAGGGCCTCACGATGGGCTCGCATCATGCCATGCGGAGGTGGTGGCAGGCCACATAGCTGGGAAGCATTCTTCCGGGACTGGCTAGATCAGCAGGTTGTCTTTGTGGAGGACTGGCCATACGCGGGCATGGATTACCGCAATGACCCTGATATGGTGCTGCCCCCAAGTGAACAGTGGGATGATGCAGGTATAACACCTTGACTTTTTGAGTTTTGCAATGTTTTTGAATTTTTTATGTACACGTCTTAATAGATGTCATGGTATGCAGATGTGGGGCCCACTAGACCGATTGGCCTGGCTGCCACGGCACGGAGAGAAGGACAGGGAGCTGGGGCTTTGGCCTTAGTCCCTCCAGGGGTTAACACATCGGAGACTGTGGCTCGCAACCTTGAGGGGTTGCTGGAGGGAGTGCCTGACTACCAGGGGGTCGAAGAGGTCCCCTTAGAGCATCAGATCCATACAGTGGGGGTGGAACCCAGGGTGCACCGCCTTCTGAGGCGGGTAGCATGAGCAGCTGTGTACTACAGAGAGCATCATCCAGCTCCATAGTTACTTAGGTTTTATTTCCACTGTTATTTTGAGACACATGACTCAGATGTACTGAGATTTTGGACATGTACACTTATTTTTGAGCGCTTTAGTGTGCCACACGATATATATATATATACATACCGGCTTTTCAGATGGATCATTGTTACATGTGATGATGTCTTGTTTGTGTTATGCAATTTG
This sequence comes from Pinus tabuliformis, assembly GCA_031772625.1. Taxonomy (NCBI): domain Eukaryota; kingdom Viridiplantae; phylum Streptophyta; class Pinopsida; order Pinales; family Pinaceae; genus Pinus; species Pinus tabuliformis. The sequence goes on along the minus strand of CM062805.1, from coordinate 346,271,759 downwards.
TTCAGTACAATTGTGATCTTTTGCATGACACATGACCCATGGATTTTATATTTTTTAATGCAAGCTTAAAAGCACACATATGCAAACTATGCTTGAGGGGAAAGGAACGGGCATGCCCCCAGCATCGTGTCTCAATTCGAGGTACATGCCCCCCAAGCTTCAAGCCATTGAAAATGGGTTGAAGGTTAATAAAAATGGTTATTGCGCTCGAATTGCACGAGCTTATGTTTCATTGTTTTAACGAGGTTGACACAGGACCAGAACTATCCTCGGACCGCCTTGTTTCATTTTTTAGCGAGCTTGACACAAGACAAGGAACTGTGCTCCATACAAACTTCATCATAATGAACGGGAAGTGGAGGCCCCAAGAAAGTGGCTCCGGAGGGAAGGCCAATATCTTGGAAATCAGGGCCTAATGACCCCAGGACACTATGCACGATGGTGTCATCACTGGGTACGGGCACGGGGTGGCTGGCCGCGTAGTTGATTTGTGGCGAGGCAGATGCAACTTGTGGATGAAAGCCAGGAGGGAAAGACAAATGCGCGGGAGGGGCTTGTGGATGAACGAACGATAATTGATCGAATGTCACGATTCTTCCGTCGTGTGGAAAGCAGACCACACGGAAAAGTGAAGAAACAAGGGCTCCCATGGCATACACATAATCACGACCAAGGAGAAGACTGAAGTCTAAAGAACCTTGGGTAACTGAGATGTCTATATAGACAGTCTTGCCTCCCAAAGTAATAGGGAACTTTGGGAGGATCCCTAAAGGCTGACTCGTTCCTCCGTCAAACGTGGTGAGATGCGGTGCGACAGGTACAAGCGATGGGGAACCCAAAGCTCGCCAAGTAGTAACGGGCATGAGACTAACCGATGCTCCCTCGTCTAACACAGTGCCAGGTAGCGCCTTATTGCAAGCATAGGCGGTGACCCAAAAGGGCACACGGGACGGAAGGGAAGGGGCAGTCAAACGACTCCAATCAAAGGAGATGACCGAACTACTTGGTGGGGGAACCATATGGTTGCCCCCCTGCTCGGAAAGAACAGAATCTAAATTCTCTGGAGAGGTTTCAGGAGAACCTTTATCAAACTCGGGAGAATCTGAGGAGACGAGAAGAACATGAGAATTTTGCTCTTCCGAAACAGAGTGGTTGAGAGGAGGTGAACTCGCATCAACACCCTTTCCGACCAACGGCGGGTCTGGAACAGGCTGGGAACAGCCAGGTTCGGGAAGAGGGGCCTGAACGATAGGAGAATCTGAAGTGATCTCTTTGTGAACAGGGGCGCGATCTACAACTGTGGAAAGACGTTGATAACCAGCGGGAAATGGATTCGGAGGAGCAGCAAGACTTTCCAACACAGCAGAGGCTTTATCCATGAGTGGGCAAAGGTGAAGGGGATGTTTGCCTTCACAAAGTCGACAAGGGATTCGTAGCTTCCCTTTCTCCTTACCATTCCCAACTGATGAGGTAGCATCGCCATGATCATTAGTGGACGATGAAGGGCGGGCCGGATCGTGAGACCAAACTTCTAATACCCTGGGAATGCCAGGGCAATCACGAAGGAGATGGTCCTCCTTGCATAATCGACAAGGAAACCTAACCTTCCGCGGGGGAGCAGAAGGTGACCCGACTTCAGGTGTGCTGGAGTGGATAGCTGGACTTGAGGGGGGGACTGTGTGCGTAGGCTCTCCCGTAGGGGACTTCTTCTTCTTGGTCTTCCTCTTCTTCTTCTTATCCACCCGGTTATGCGAATCGAGACTTTCACCAGGCGAAGTACAAGAGGACGACGTAGAAGTAGGCGTCGAAGGGGAGAGATCCACCTTAGGATCAACATGACGTTGTTCAGGTGGAGGGACTGATGGACTAACAGCCGATACGGTAGGGACCAAAGAGGTTGAAAACAACCACACAGGCAACCCGACAGTCAACCCTGGGAGGGACAACGTCGCCATATACGGAGCACCAACATTCCCAAGAGGAGGGAATTGTCCTGGATTCCCTTCAGAGGGGGACCCTAGGTTGGTGAATCCTGGAAAAGTTGCCATAGCAGACGAAAACGAAACCTACTCAAGCTAACGCACACAAGATCTAACTGGGTGATGTTATCGTGGCCAAATTAATTTTAAGACACAAGAACCAAACTTGACCTTTTCATGTTTCAGGAGTCGAGAAAAGGACGAAAAGATGACTCCAATCTCCTTCGAACGTTTAATGAGCACGAAGTGACAAGACGCTCACAGGCACCTTTTCATTTAGGGAGTCCGAAAAGGATCAAAAGTGATTGCTCTGGAGATTCTAGGTATAAGGTTTACCAAGCAACCCGTAAAACTGCTTATACACCTCAGCAATCGTATGAGAGCCAAGGACTTTCCGTACTGCAGTCAATCTTCCCGAATGCTGTGTTCGGTGCGTTACGGTTCACAAGGCGGCAGACTCGGCTTCCTATGGATAAAGGATAAAAGCCTAGTGGGGTCTCCCTATATACGCGACGGTACGTGGGAGCACAGTCCGTGTTAGACCACTATCGAGTCACAGAAGGAGGAATCACCCAACCTAATGTGAAACAACAGTGACTATGTTTAAAGACGCCAGAACACGTCTCTAACCTAGACCTCTAGATATTTGCGTTTAGTTCCAATGCGTTTTTAGATTCATTTGGTTCATTTTACAGTTGATCTTGAGATTAAGTTTTGATTTCAAGCTCTATCGTATGTTCTCTCACAATTACCTAGATGCAAACTACATGCCAAAGAATTTCATTTTGTTCGATGAGTTCTAGCTATGAGAGGGCAAAGAATCTTAACCAAACAAAACAAATATAAGCAAACAAGCAACTTAATGCAACTAAAGCGAGGAAATGAAACTTTTCCTTTTGAAAATGCAAATCAACGAAATGTTCTTTTCCCTTTTCAATTTTGTAAAGCAAAGCTACTAGTTCGATTTCCTTTCAATGGCACAAAGCATCAAAATGAATTTGGAGGAACCGGAACACCAAGCGAATCACTTAATGAAAGCACACAAAGTTCCCGAAACACTCAACCAAAGCTTCCAAATCAAAGGAAAGCAAAGTTCTGCACGGGCTATGTGATCTAAGCTCGGCAAGACAAGCAAGGATTGCAAGCAAGGAGGAAGCGAAAAACCACTCGGAAACACAAACCAAAACACTCCAACAACCACTGAACAAGTGCATAAACAAATCTGAAATCGGCTGGTCAAACAAGCAAACAAGATTCCTACGGTAGGCTTGACACACACACGACCTCTAGATGTCCTAGGGCTTGAGTGCGAAATCAATAGAGAAAAGCGAACACCCGAAGGATAAGAGTCACAACCAGTCAATTAGAGACTCAACACAATCCAGCGACTATAAGAGTAATGATGAAACCACGAACCAAGCAGCGAAAGCAAAAGGGAAGGTATTTGCAAGCTTAACAAACTGAGCAAAAACGGAACCCTATGGAACCAAGCTCCGCAATCAAGCAGTTCAGAGTTCAGACAATGAAAAGCAAGTCATAAAATAGGTGGAGAGAAGAAGGGATAGTCACAGCAAAAAGTTCAGGAGGCCAATTTGGTCAAAAATGAATTTTACAGGATCAGCGCGGGTAGCCTTCAGCAACTCGGCGCTGACAGGAGGAGGCCTGTAGCAACTTTGCGACGTCAGCGCGGAAGGACAGGGATAAAGCGCGCTGTCTCAGAAAAACGAGGTCAGCGCGGAAAGAAAACACACAGACGCGATGACACAAATCACAAAGAGGCGGGGGCGCGATGCCAGCGCGGAAGGACACGAATAAAGCGCGCTGTCTCTGAAAACGAGGTCAGCGCGACTGTTAGACGTACAGGCGCGATGGAAAGAATACCAAAGGAACAGGGTCGCGATGTCATCACGACTGTTCGGAATTAAAACGCGCTGAGAGAAAAAAACAAGCAAGGCCAAAACAAAAACTTCCCAAACCAAAGGCAAGAGCCTTTTAACAATTAAAATACTTCCCAGAAGTACCCAGAAAGTTTATAAGCAAGGAGACAATCCCAAAAACTCGGACAAGATACCAATCAAAGTCAAACACAAAAGTGGACTCAAGAGACAAAAAGGCTGAGTCCCCAGTGGAGTCGCCAAATTGTTGGAGAGGTAAATCCCCTCTACGGATAGAGGCGATCCCTACTAGCCCAGCAGGGGTCTAGCAACAATCACACAATGCTGCTATGCATGTTCCTAATTACGATTAAACAAGAGGTAAAGAGCACCTACTTGGATTCCTGCGCTGTCGTTTGACGAAGAGATGTTGCCTTCGCTCCTTCGCTTCGGCTGGTCACAATCCTCCGCGATCTCCGCGAATAGATACCTGCACACACGAAGAGGAAACAAACGCAAGCGTGAAATCTAGTAAAAGCAACTATACATCAGTCAGAAAAGATGTAATTCACATTTAACCATAGCATAGACAAATGAGAATGGAACAATAATAGCAGTCATCTATTATTAATCAGAATAGAGAAGAGTACAACCAAATGTTCTGACGTCGGTAACCTTCTCAGGAGGGGCCAGTCAGCATGTATCTCAAGCATTCACCTTTGAGGATGATTCTCCCAAGACAAACAACTCTCTCTCTCACAAGACAAGCAACACAAAACAACCTTCCCTAAGCAATCAATCACTTCCACACCTAGCACACCAAACCTATAGTAGCAGCAATCTGAGCACTACAAGCTCTGTACAATCCAAGCTATTCCAAGCTATGTCTAACTAGCTGCTCATGGTAATGGTGAGAGTTTATATAGGAGAAGGAGTCTCCTAAAAGGGTGGAAGGATGAGCTTATCTTCAAGGGAAGTTGTTGGAAAGGGTCGAACAGACATGCCATAGAAGGGAGTCGACATTCACAAAGCTAACAACCAAGCCTGGAATTATTTGGAAGGCTGGCTGTTTGAACAAATTCGCCCAAACTGGATCAGCGCGGATTATTAGGAAACTGTTGCGCTGTCGCCGCGTCTCAATAACTGGGACAGACATGTCAGCGCGGAAGCACACGGGAAAGGCGCGCTGTCGACCAGCGCGGAAAAGTGATGTCCTTCCGCGCTGGCAGCGTACAGAATACACTACAGGGTGTCAGTCATCGCGGTTATTTTAGGAACAGACGCGCTGATGAACAAAACTTTGGAAAAATGGGTTTTTGGGCCAGTTCAGGAAGTAGGAACTTAGTGACTGTGAATTCTGAGCACAGCAGGGTGACTGATAGGAAGGCAGTGACAAATTACTGTGTAACACTTACTTTCTGAAGAGCCTGGATGGTACAGAAACAGAAGAAGGACCAATCAATGGTCGAATGCTGAAACATTACTTTGATCCAGTTTTTTGATGAATTTTGACTCTAACATGTACATACTATATCCTTGATAATGGCTCACTTTGGATGGGATAGTAACTTGCTGCAGTTGAAGCCCGAAGAGAAGACCCTAAGCTTCACAAGTGTGCTGTCATGTATACAAATAAAGAAACCAACAAAGGAAAATTTCAGAAGATAGTAAAAGTTATTCAGAAGGCCATCTGACCTGCTGTTCTTGACTTTCGACCAGGGAAAGCCATCCCCAAGTGGAGCTAGTGTTATACTCCTATAGCAATAAGTGTCATATTTCATGATTGACTAGCTGATCTCTGTAATATGTTCATCCTTTTCCTTGTTGTAAAGGTTTCCATATTATGAAAAAAATCAAAAAATTTAAAAAATGTGAAGAGGGTATACCCTAAAAGAAAAATCAAAGGGTAAAAATAATAAAATGGTCAAAAGAAAAAAGAGAAAGAAATGAACCCCAAACAAAGAAAGACCAAGAAAGTGTGCAAGTCCAAATTGCCACTACTATTTCATTTTCTGTAAATAAAGCATTATGTGCAGCTTGTTGAACTTTATGCCACAATTGATGAATGGCCAAATAGCTTAACCTTGGCCAGTTCATGTTTGAATTTCCTGTTTTAGAGATGGAGAATAAAAATCTGACCAAACAGCTTAATCATGGCAGATAAGTAGATAGGTAGAGAAGCAAAGGAGCTCAACAGTTTAATCTGAGCCCTTAGATGTAATAAGTGCAGACTTAGGTAGGCTTACCATGCAAAAGAAAAGAAAAGTTGATAAGGGTTTGCTAGTATAAGTGCACCCAAGAAAGAAGGAAAAAATGCTAGGCAAAGTGGGCAGGGTAGGTAGATTGGGGTTGCAGAATGACACTTGTGATAGACTTTTTTTGTCTCTAAATGTTTCTCTCTTTATCTCTATCACTAGTACATGGCGAACATTACTCTTGGAGCAGCTCAAGCGAGGTAGATTCATGATTAACTCCCTTTCATGTTTTTTCCTAAATCACTCACTAACTTCCCCCTCAAATATTAAGATCTGCTTAATATCACTCACAAATCACTCATTCCATTATGATTGCCTAAGTAAAAATCTGTTTTACTTAGGGAAATAGCCATATTTCTCATATAAAACCACTTTTCCCTTTTAGCCTAAGTTTTTAAACATATAACTTAGCGCTGGTTCATTTTTTCATAAGTCATATTAACACTAACTTTTATTATATAATTCCCATACTTTATTCCCAATCCCGTATTGTATATAAAATATATGAAAAAATCCCCAAATATTAATATTCCCGCCCCCCGTTTAACTATAACCATATTCACTGTTTAAATCAGGGATTAATAGTTTTATTCGAAATTTATTAATAACCTTTCTACCCGCCGCGCTCATGGGATTACTTAACCTCTGGTTAATTAATAACCAAACCCTCCCAAACCAATAGAAACGCGCCCGATATGATTTATCAACGTTGAATTATATTGGGCCCGCACAGTGTTAACCTCCCGCCGTCTCTGAAGCCTGTCCACCGTCCGATCAACGCCCTCACATCCGATGGTTGACGATCATTTCGCGACCCCCCTAACCGTTGCTGTTTAACTCGCGGGAGACTAGCGGTTTTCTGCCGTACCTCCACCACGCGTTGCGCTCCCTCCATGTTCGCTAGCCCTCCGCCCGATACCGCCCAACCCCAAAAGCGATGCGGGCAAAACCGCTTACCACCCACCCTCCGCTGATGTCATCCGCTAACGTCTGCTGTCCTTTACTGATGTCGCCTCCACGTCACCTGCACATCATCTTCCCCGTATTTCTGCTGATGTCATCCGTCCTTCAAATAAAAAATTTCCCCCAAGCTTCATTTTGTCAAATAAAGGAAAAAATGTCATTTTTTGATATGTTTTCTCCGCAAACAACGCTTCGGGAATGATATCTACTGAGTTCGCAATTCATTCTCGACCGCCTTCAGACCAGATAAAGCTCCATCGACGAGCTTCTCCGCCTGTCAACCGACCCTCTAGTATATGGTTTCCTCCTCTTTGAAACAAGTACCTGTGAATTTTTTCAATACACAATTATCAGCGCATCAATTTCCAGGGCTTCTCAGCAATCTCTGCAGAAAGTTAGCATACCAACCATAGAAAGAGCTAAGTGTTATGAATCAAAAGGTGCATAACAACCTCCAGTGCCCTAAAAATAGGTTTTTTTCCATAGTTACAACGTTACCCTTGGAAAGAGGAAATTTTGGGAAGAATGCCAAACAACGGTGAGCAGGGGTCAGTTCAGCATTAAAGAGCATCAAAAACAAGTCAAAGAGTATCAGACGAGCATTAAACTGTATTAGAGTAGAATTAAAGGCAACAAATAAGAATTAAAGACTATCAGATCATAATTAATGCATCAATTAAGACAGACAGTCAGCGCAAAGCTACATCAGAAGACAACTGCAAGCCTAACCCTAAAGGCCTGCCTCCAGCACAACATCAGTTAGCTGTTTTTATTTCAGTTGTAAATTATTTTAGGTTAAAACTAGATATTAACTCACAGTTGTTATGAGATATAGGTTGTACATATCTTGTTGTATAAATATCCCTTCCAGTAGAGTTTTGGGGTAGTCCGTGGTGTAGATTTCTTAGACTGTGTTGTAATACTGAATATTTTGGAATACAAAGCTGTTGGAACCAACTGTTGTCTGGCCTACTAGATGAAGAATTGAAACAGAGGACTTGTTATAGAATTATTGAATCAAACTCCGGATCAATAAGTCCCCTATATCTTGTGTTTTACAGTTTTCTGGATTATTATATCATCTGTGTTTCATAATCTGAACGATAAAGAAAATGGTTAATTCAGAATTTGCTTGACTGCACTCTGTTTTCAGTCTTTATTAGTCTTTGTGTTTTCTTCAGGATTAGTATAAACAATGAACTCTTAATTGCTCCTGTTTCCTGGTTCTCTCATGTTGTTTATTTGCTAAGGAATTCTTAACTGCTCCTTATCAGTAATCATCTATTTTCCCTCTTTCAATATGTTGAAGGATTCTTAATTGCCCTTCAACCATTTGAGCCCATTCCATCTGTTTCAATCCTTCATTTGCTCCCTGTTTGACTACCTTGCTCTGTGATGCCATCCTCTGTTAGAAACCAAATTCAGAAAAGCCATCTTCTTTTATTCCATCATGCTCAATGGACTAAAATGTTCTGTTTTACCTCTCTGTTCTATTGAATCTCACCACCTAAACTCAAAACAAAACCCTTGAACTTCATAACTAGCTTAATACCTTTCAAAAACAAAGCTAAATCATAAAGAGAGAGCCCTCTCTGGATACAGATTGGCTAAATTCTGTATCTAAAAGATTGGTCTGTGGTTACCTCGACAGTGTTCCCTTTCTTACAACTTTTGGGAAAAGCCTGAGTGATAACAATATATACAACACACAAAGCATTGTACTCAGTATTGATATGACAACATGCTTGATGTTGCTATAACATGAATGATACTTTACTTGATAGCCTATTAGAGTTTGACTTGATAACTTTGGTATAAAAAATGTAGTGTGTGGACGTCAAAGTGTATTTTTAATACTGGGTTGTATTTGATTAGGTAATAACTTGAGGTTATTCTTAAATAGTGGTAGGACCCTTGTTGTTAAGTAAGTGGTTCAACTGTAATATGATAAGTTAATGCAGTGAATTGAGTTGGTGAAAATTGAAAACAATAATATATATATGAAAAATAATGTTGGATTCATTGAGATAGCAATATCTATGAGATAGTGACATGATTCATATCATAGAGGTTTGTGACAAAATATTGACATGAGACAAGGAAAACATAGCATGACTAGTGAACAACAACAATAATGATAGGAAATATGTTGGTAGCCCTCCTTGGGATAAGTTTGACAGAAGTGAAAGCAGGTCATAGGGATGACCTGAGGCACCTTGGCTTGAGAAATCATCTATCTTTAGTGACCAATATTTGAGGAGAATTAGAAACTTGGTACAATGGCTTGGTTAGACTGCTTTATGAGCTCTTGAAATATTATTCATTTGTGAGCAGTGCAGTGCAATGATTATATATGAAGTGACAATTTTGAGCAATGATGTGTAGTGGTCAATTTGAGAAACAATGTGCAAGGTCAATTTGAGCAGTTGTCAGTTGATGTGATGACATTTGATTTGTAGCTTGTTCAATGGATTGATTTGGCAGTGGCCAATTTGAGCATTTTTTGCATTGCATATAGTGCGACAATATCTTCTTTACAACCTTCTCATATAAATTCAGAGCACAGTGGGTTTCGGTTTGAAAATTGAGAAACATGGTCCGTCTGTTGATTATGGTAGCAGGGTGGTGCAAGGTAGGTGATTAGAGTCACCTTCAGGTTGGAGCCTGAGAATACTTCAAGGTGGTAGGGTGCTGCTAGGGCAGATTGTAGCTTGCAACAGGGCACTGGAGCATCCTTTTCAGTGGGAGCTACTAAAGCACATGGAATTGGAGTGTCCATCCAGTTGCAACTAGTATATAGGGTGTTGGAGCATCGACCAGGTTGGATCTTGAGATATAGGGTGTTTGAGCTGTTATAAGAGGTTAGTTTGTCAGTCGAAAGGTACCTTAGAGTTAATTATTTTCTATTTTGAAGAAGGTCAAAATCATAAATTTTCTCACTGTCATGTTTTGACTTGTCACTGCTCAAGGGAGTCATCATTAGTCAAGTTATCACTTTGGCCATCAAGGTCAGTCATTGGGAAGGAGTGTCTATTGTTTGGAAAGGTTTTATTGTTGAGTCCAGGTATTAGGTGATGATAGGTTGGTAATATGGTCGAAGTGTCAGCTATTGAGGAAAGGATTTCAAAAAGATCCTAAACATTAATGTTTTGACCTATACCTTTGCTAATCATCATATTAATCCCTCTACCTATCTCATTTTTCCTCATTTCATTACTTCCCCTCATTCCCCTCATTCTCTAATGTTTACATTACTCCTATTGATTTATTTTAGGCCTAAACCCTTATTTTTGTTTTCACCTAACCACATTTCCCTAGGCCTAAAACTATCCCCTTTCCTAAACATCATTACCCACCATGATTGACCCATCGTCCTTTTCACCTTTGACAGACTTTGGTTATCAAAGTTATCATATCTAAATCCTCCGCCACCCTACAACATTTGAACAACACTTTTTCAAGCATGTGAAATTTCATAAGGAACGCAGGTTACATGTCCATCTTGTTACATCAACACCATAATTTGAAATCATTGTGAAGGCCACCAATTTTCTTTATGATTTCTCGCAAGTGATATTCAGAGAATGAGATGAGTGGTTTATTTCCAAAGCAAATGTTGCAAGAGAGTTCAAAAAGCGTAGAGAAGCTCAAAAGTTGTAGGGAGGTTTACAGGTTGCAAAACAATTTGAGCATGGCGCGACATTTTTTCTGCACAGAGAAAGAATTCATCTCAAGCTAGTCTTCAACGCACAGATTGAACGTAGAAATTGGAGAGGTAGGGAGTCAGTCACCCTTACTGTAAATTCTTATTGCTAATTCTCCTGGTTTCTGTGCTAAAAGTGTGTCTGCCCCTATTAAAAAATGTGTGCTGCGCACACCCTGTTTGGTTTGAAAACACAATCTTACCTCTAAGTGTGCTATCTTATTGCTCTAAACTTAAATTTTGGATGATGAATTCTTCTTGAAGCGTTTAATGTTAAATATCTTTTAAATTTTCAAAGCCTCCTGCTTGTATTCCACCACATAAACTGTGCTATCACTGTCCTGTCATTATAACTACTTGAGTGGATATTTGCTGTCATTCGAGCCTATTTTCATTCCTTTGGGTTTGCACACGTAGTCATAACCTAAAAGTCAAAATCAATCAGCTAGGTGTTGAGATAGGATGGCCCCTACTGCCAGCAAAAAGGGAGGAGACCTTGTTCGCACCAAACCCAGTACTTTGAGTCTGCTCAATTCATCCCCTTCCATTAGAGTGGCTTTTGAGAACACAAGGTGCATTCCTTTCTGCCAGAAGATTCAAAAAGTAGGTCACAATGCCAAACTGGCTAGCTTATTTTCTCTTAATTTTCAAGATAACAGAGTGAAACTAGGAGACCTGTAGATTATATTAACTGAGAAGTTCATAGCTAATGCAACCAATCTCCCAACAACAAACGAGAAATGGTTCAAGGGGGATGAGCTAGACATTTTGGCTTACAAGCAGTTTGTGAAACCAGAGTATTTTGACAAGTTTTCTTCCACCTTCCCCAACATCTATCTTCAAGAGAAATATGTAGACATTCTGAAGGTTATCTAAATATATTTCACTTGCGAGGGTAGGTTCAGTAGAATATACCAGTACCATCTCAGGATGCTATGGAATTTCACTGAAAGCAAGCCCATGAACATCCCTTATTTCTTGCTTAAAAGTCTAGAAAGAATGGCCACCAAAGTACAAATTCAAAAGGATAAGCATGCTTCAAGTCTGTTCCATTTCTCTTTAATCAAAATCTTAGTTGAGCATGTTGTTGAAAGAAATAAAATGCTTTGGTTTGATTTTCTTGCAAGTATTGACCTCTTGCCACAAACTGGGTCATCATCAATCAAGGTAGATAAAGAAGATCCCAAGCAAGAAAATCCAAAAAAGGATAGCACTCATACAGTCATGGAAATGAAACCCATAAAGAAGGAAGGTAGCAAGCCAGGCAAGAAACTTACAAGCAAGTTTAGCAAGAAAACTACATTCAGAGCACAGATGATGACAAGGCAGACAAAGGAACAAGAGAATATGTGACATCAGCTCACCAAGCCAAACTTAAGGTCAAAATTGAAGACACTGTCCAAGATGAGTTTGTAATGAGACCAAGAACAAGGTCTAGAGTTAAAAAAAACCCAGGAAGAGGCAAGCCCTCAAGCAATATTGGAAATCTCTGAAGACAAGAAAACATATATATAAGTGGAAAACAAAGTGGATGAGGTAAAGGGTCCAAAAATATTGCAATCATATTTTGAGGACATAACACCACTGGAGACAAGTGTTGTGCAGTACAAAGAAGAGGACCCCAAGATAATAAAGATGAGAGAGAAATTTCTTAAGAACCAGATGAGGATAATTTTTTTCGAGAAACAGAACAAAGACATAAAACAGGTCATTAAACCAGCAGAAGGCAAAACATAGTCATCTTCAGCATGTGCCAAATGGAAGAAAAAACATGTTGCCTTTGCTGAACAAGCTAAGAATATTGTAGTGGGGTCTAGTGAGCCAACAATCAGGGTGTTCAAATAAAAGTTTGAGTATGTGCAACAAATGAAACAAATAGATAAAGCCCCTGGTAGACCTCCGTTCAGTCAATGGAAAGAGTATCATAGGTGCCTAGAGGAGTTAGAAGAAATCAAAGGCCAACTAGATCAATCAATTCAGGGAAAAAAATCTGGAGTATAAGAATTCTGTTCAACATATTCCAGAAAATTGTGACAATGAAATCAAAGAGGCATCCAAAGCTCTTGACAGGAATAAACATTTTCTCAAGTGGTCACAGCCAGTTAGGAGATAATGCAGAAATTTGTACGTTAGAAACTTGGTCCTGAATGCCCAACTGAGAACTATGAGGCAAGCTTTAGAGGAGGCACACAAATTTCTCAAGGGATATGAGGGAGTTTCTGTAATACCTCCACTCATGAAAATTCATAAATTTGATCCTAAATCCAAAGCCACACCTACTTTATCACCACCTATGAAGCAACATGACCTCACTACTCTAGATCCAAAGTCCAAGGCTCCCATCATCAAGGCTTCTAGCAGTAAATTATCAAGCAAGAGGAAAAGGAAATGATCAGGATTTCCTTCTTATTCTCAAGTTTTTCTTTAATTTTTAGATGTGTTAATCTGTTAAAGTTGATATGATCAACATATAGTTTCATGAAAACATTCAGGAGCGATGAAAGGCATTCAAGGAACAATTGCAACAATTTTTCTACGCAGGGGCTACGCGCTCGCTACGCAACCCATGGTCTGACCATCTCACATATACAATACGATGGCCACCTATCAGGTTTTGAAGATGCTGACATGGAGTACATATGGTGTCCAACTTACCACCCCAGCTACTTTCCACATGTCAGTTCTAGAATAAATCAGATTTGGGTGCTGTGCACCTCCTGTGCACTTGCTGCGCAGGCTTTTTAGCAGTAAAAAAGGAAACTTTATTGCTTTTTTCTATTTCATTCATGTTGATTAATTCAAATACCTTTTTAAAATAATTTGTATTTAAATAGGTTGTTTTTTTCTTTCAAAAAGACAAAATGATTCTTTATGTTTTATGTTTGGGTGAAAAGCATGTAAAAAAACAACAGTTTACTATGTTTTCCCAGTTTTGAATCGATCCTCTGTGGGATCGTAGATGCAGTGAACTTGAACTGATTTTGATCCATGTTTCTACTATATATTTTCATAAATGAAGATAAAGAAGTTTGTTGTTGGTTTCTCAATTGCTAGAGGAGTTATTGAAACTATTCTTGTGATTTGGTTTTAATGAACATGCCTGGATGTTGAAGGGGTTCCAGTCAATTTATGGAGATTCTTATGGTATGAATGTTTTTGGAATAAGTTTTTCTCTCTCATTTTATGTGCCTTTCTCTTGTTTGTTTTTGTCATATTGTTTTAAAGGTGTAGGGGACAATTATACTTGAATTCATCTTATATGCTCATGTTTGACTGAACTGATTATATTCCAGTTGCAAATAAAGTATGCATGCCTTTAAAAGTATTGTTTTATTCTTCTTTATGGTCACTGATCCGAGCTGCAGTGATAAATGTTATCATTTCTTCTCTTTTGATAAATGTCTTGATACTCTTACCTTTCCTATACTACAATTTCGTTATTCATTCCAAAAACTGTACTAATTAAGCCTCCATATACAAAGTTGCTTGGAAATACATCAGCATGTCACAATAGAGATATCACTTTTACTATCAATAGCTTTTTGAAGAAATCCTCTACCGCCTTCATTATCAAAATCCAAATACTCCCAAAATTGGTCTCTGGATTCTATAGAGTCAAATCTTTAGTTTTCATTAGTTGAGGGAGCCCCCTCTGGTTAGAAAGGCCAGTTTTCTAGCCCAGAGTAGTTTGTGTTTACATATGTGGCCCTTTCCTCATCCTAAAGGGATTTACAGAGTGATAACATAGTGGCGCCGTTGCCGGGGATTCAAAAGTTTAAATTGTCCCAAGAGGTTTCATGTCCAAAATGTACATCATAGGCTGAATTGTAAATATCCTTTTGATTATTAGTAATTTTTGTTGCATGCATCCTTGTCTGATAAGATCTGGCTTCTAGGAGGTTTACTAGGTAGAACCCTGACCCAAATCCTCCTGTAGTGGTTTCTGATCCTGCAAAACTCTTCAGGAAGGATAGACTGGTGCCAGAAAGTCAAGCTAGTTATTGTCCTATCGGGAAATCTGTTTCCTCACTTGAAATTTCTTCTGAAATCCCATTTTTTAGAATGAGGTCTTGTTCTAGTATCCCTGAAATTATAGTAGATTCAGACAATTTAAGTTCTTGTGTATCATCCCCAAGGATTGAGTTTAGTCAGAATATCATCCAACAGTTCAATAAACTCAAAGGTCTAGTTGAAAAAGTTCAAAAAGCTGCTGAAAACACAGTCCTATCTTAGAGAAATATCCTTGTTAAATCTGTTTTCACTACTGGCTCTATTTTGATTTTATTTCAAAAGCCTTCATCCTCAGTTTCAACTTTCATTCACCTAGTTCTTCCATCCTCTATTATTGTTGTTACACTTCCTGTTAGTCACCAAACTACTCAAGTAGTAGTTATGGAAAGAAGTTATGCTCCTTTGGTTTTTCCTGCTCAACTTCATGATTTACCTCTCAATTATGGGCAGAGGATTCCACAGTATGATGGCATAGGAGAAATCGCTGCTAAGAAGCATGTTGACAAGGTCAGTGATTTCGTGGATTTGGAAGAAGTAGATCATGATGATGTTAAATTCAAATTATTTGATTAGAGTTTTTCTGATGATGTCAAGAAATGGTTTAAGAGTTATTTCCTGGGAGAATTTGAAAATTATCGGGAGTCAAAAGATGCTTTCCTTATAAGGCGGGGTGAAAAGAAGAACCCTTTGCAGATCTTAGTTGAGTACAAAAAACTTGAAAAGACAACCCGAAGAAACTGTACACGACTTTTCTACAAGGTTCAACAAGTTGTACAATTCAATTCCTGCAGAGATTAAGCCTCATCCTGGGCTATCCTTATTGCATTATCCGGATGCTTTTGACCCTGAAATGGCTTATTAGCTTAGAGAAAGAAATACAACAACTTTGGAGGACATGCAAAATAATGCAGTCAGTGTGGAGGTTAATCTGTTAGCGAAAATATATAAGAGTCATCATAAAGGAGGATCCTGCCACTTCCTAAGATGATAAATTCGAAACATTGGTTAAGACAATGGAGAAAATATCCCTGGCTAGTCGGACAACAGTTCAAGAGACCCGGATTGGTCCACAAACCTCAAGAGAAGAAAGGTTTGGAACAATCACAACAACAAATAAGATGACTGTTCCAATTTTTTTATACTCAAGATCAAGACGAGAAAGATGAGAAAACTCCCGAAGATCAGATTTTAATTTTTGGTGATGGACAACATGAGGTTTATTTGACCTAAGAGGATCAAGAATATGAGCATCTTGAGAATTTTGAAGTGGAAGATGAAGAACTATTGCTGTCCCAATCCAAAAATGATGCATTGATGATTGAATCGAAGGAATTTTATTTCTTCCAACATTTCCTATTATGGGAAGAAAAATCGAATAAGATTCTCCTTTAGTTCTATGAGGTCATAGGGAATATTATAGTTGGTGCACAATGATGTGTTTGAACTTATGTCAGTTCCATCAAAGGGTAAATTTGTGTACTATGTCTTATTTATATATTACTTCTTGAGGAATGCATCAATTTATTTCCTCAAGAAGAAATATAAAATATTTGATAAATTCAAATAATTTAAGGCTCTTATTGTAATCAAACAGAGAAGAAAATTAAGGTGTTGAGGAAGAAAATGGTGGGGAATTCTACTAGAATGAATTCAAAGATTTCTGTACGAAGTGAAGTATATAAAAGCGGAAGGCTAGTCCATACACACCTCAATAGAATGGAGTTGTATAAAGAATTAATAGGAAATTAACTGAGAAAGATAGGAGCATGCTTAGTGGTGTTGGGTTAGGGTAAGAATTTTGGGAAGAGACAATGGATACTATGTGCTACCTGGTAAATAAGTCACCCTCATGTATGTTGGATGATAAGAATACACATGAGGTATGGACTGGTAATAAACCTTCTCTTAAACATCTTAGCCTATTCGCTTGTGATGCTTATGAATACATTACAAATGAGAATAAGAGTAAGTTAGATAGGAAGGAATAAAAGTGTATCTTTATTGGATATAAAGATGGTATAAAAGGTTATAAGCTTTGGAACCTAACAACTAAAAAGGTAGTGTATATTCAAGTTGTAGTATTTAGAGAAGTCAAAGATAATATCAAATAGGAAGTCCTACCTATTGGAAAAAGTAACTATGTTCGGTCTTTAATAATGTACTTGAGTCATTATGTAAATGTACTTGTCAAAAGATTAAAGCAAAGAATTTTTATTATTGTAACAATGACTTATTAAAGCATGGGTTTCATGCTTGGGTCACCATTATATTATTCAAAGTCCCCATTGTGGACTCCTAGGATTAATATTGAGTTTATAGAGTCATTGTACATTCGAAGAGACCCTTCTTGGGCTTTCAAATCATGTAAAAAGGTTTTTTATAAAGTCAAATATGAATTATGTGTCCTCCACATCATGCCAGCCTAAGGAAGATCAAGTTGGCCTAAGGATCCTTATTCGACCTACAAGAAGCCCATATATTGAAGGAGGTCGAAGTCATTTGGAGCACTCACTCTCAAGCAAGTTCGATATCTCATGAAGAGCTGGAGAAGTGCGAAGTATGTTGCCAGGAGGACGAAAGAAGTGAGAGTTTGGGGGAATCTCTAGAGAAGAGAAATTGAACTTTTGGTGCTTCTCTCTCTCTGTTTTGTGGTGTGGGTTGGGCGATCAAAGTATCCTAATATTTCACTGTTGTGGTAAGCTGGATGTTGCTGGAAGCTGCTGCCTAGTTGAAGTTGCTGGAAGGGGTCGAAGATCTTGGAGTCTGACATGGTGTGGAGGGAAAGTCTGGCCTTGGTATAGGATAAAGAGTCTCAAAGAATACTATTGAAAGGAAGAATTATCTTAACTGGGCTTTCCCCTCTAGGGGGGTTTTTCCCTGACATGTGTCTATATCTTGTGTCTCTTGTTTTGTGATCTTCATGTATGTATAATAGCTTGATGAAAGATAAGATAATAAAGAAGTAAAAGAATCCAACTCACTCACAAATAATTATCAAGAAAGGAGAATCAAACCCTAATATAATATCCTTGATTTTCCAATGCTACTAAGGGAGAAAAAACTTGATAAGATAGAGTTTCAATTGAAGGATGTTGAATCAAAATTTACAAAAGAAAAAGAATAATAATACGAACATCCAAATACCCCAACATTACAGAGATTGGTTCGAGAATAAAGGTATCCAAAAAGGTATACTCCACTTGATTTCTGTTCAAATTTTTCTTTTCTTATTACTGATGATGATCCTAAAATTGTTCGGGAGTAAGTGGATTCAGAGGATGGAAAACTATGGAAAAAGGCAAGGGTTGAAGAAATGGTAGTCTTAGACAAGAATGAGGCTTGGGATCTAGTGGAGTTTCTAGATGGGAGAACCCTGATTGGAAGCAAATGGGTATTTAATAAGAAAATGAATGTATAATGCAAAGTGGAGAGGCACAAAGTCTGGTTAGTAGAGAAAGGTTATTCCCATCCAGGGGGCATTGACTTTGGTGATATATTTTTTTCTATTTCCAAGTTAGCTTCCATTATATTTCTTTTATATATTTCTACTGATTTTGATTTTGAATTATAATTGATGGATGTGAAGACGACATTCCTACATGGGGATCTAGAAGAAGAAATCTACATTAAGTAGCTTGAAGACATTATTGTTAAAGGAAAGATAGAGAAGGTATGCAAGCTAAAAAACGTTTATGTATGGGTTAAAGAAATCACCTTTTATATGGTACCAAAAAATTGATACTTATGTATTGGGACTTGGCTTCACAAGGAGAAAAGAAGATCACTATGTGTATTTCAAATAAGTTGGTCATCATGTTATTTATTTCTATTGTATGTGGATGACATGTTGCTGATTGAAAACGTAAAGGAAATAATCTAGGAAGTGAAAAATCAGTTGTCCTGTAAATTTGACATGAAGGATATTGGTGGTCCAAATTTTATTTTGTGTATGGAACTTAAAAGAGATTAAGAAAGCAAGAAAATCTGGTTAAATAAGAGGAATTATGTTGAGACAATATTGCAGAGATTTAATATGCAGGAATGTAGATCAATGAATGTGCCTATTCCTATAGGTGTAAAGTTATATTTAGAACAATGTCTTAAGGGACAAGTAAAGGTAAAGGAAATGTACCATGTTCCATATGCTAATATGGTTGGAAGTTTGATTTGTGCAATTCTCTATACTAGACTATAAATTACACACATAGTAGGAGTATTGAGTTGGTATATCTCAAAACTAGGGAAGGAGCATTGGAAAAAATAAAGAGAATTTTCAGGTAATTTCTTTGCATTAATGTATATGGACTACGATGCCAAGGAAGACTAATATTGGACAAAGTATTAGACATACATGGGTTTTTTGATGCAATATGGGTTGGAGATATGGATCACAGAAGATCTACAAGTGGGATAAACAATCAATTGTATGAACAAGAGATAATCTGTAGTGACACTCTCAACTATAGAAATTTTTTACATGGCATCACTCATGCAAGAAATGAAGTAGTATGCTTGCAAAGATCATGTTGAGGTGTTGAGTTGGCCCAACAAGTTGTGAGAATAGATTGTGACAATCATAGTGCAATCTTCCCAACGAAGAATCCAATATACAATTCTAAGACAAAGGATATTGATATTCAATATCACTTTGTGAGAGATATGGTTGAAGAAAAGAATATATTTTTGGTGAAGGTTGATATTTTGAAGAATGTTACAGGTTCATTAAAAAAATCTATGAGCACTGAGAAGTTCTATTTGTGCAGAGAAACAAATGGAATTGTTGCCATGTATTACTTGATCTGCAAATGGAGGAGGTGTCTTTTTCCTCTTCTCCAAAATCAATCAAACAAATAAACAAGGACCATTTCAATGCATTACTAGGTAATAATGGGTCTTGACACAAAAAAAAAAGTTTTTCCAATGGCTCTTCAAGTCATGAGTTAGTCTTCACATGTAAACATAAGCATAAGCAACAAGACATCACATAACTCATACATGCATACATGAAGAGTAGAACAAAGGATTTGTTGACAAAGTTTACCCCTCCTAGGCTACATCGTTGGGTCTACCAACATACCTAGTGTTAGGTCCCTATACTACTAGTGTAGCCCCTTATTGTTATTAGTGCAACCCCCTAATGGTATTGTTGTGCCCATGTAGTCCCCATGTTGTTATTATTATGCCCTCGATTAGGAGATCAATATTTAGCTCAAAAATCGAAGTGCTAAAAATCGCTCAAACCCTAAACGACTGCGTTCATCTCAGCGATACGATCCCAAAACAACTTGTTTCACTCAAAATGGAGCTCGTATGCGAAAGATATCGTGCTATGTTTGCTTTTCCAAATAGAGGAATTTAAAAAAAAAGTATAGTCACTACATAGTCAGTAGTCTGTACTGCTGACGTGGCAGGTGACTATGCAGGTCAAAGGTTGGTCAACGACTAGGGGGGTCATGCCAAGTGGTGCATTCTGGTTGGTCTACAGTTTGGTGAAATGATGTTTTCTTCTTGGTTGGAGGAATACCAATGAGAAGGAGACATGTGGCAAGACTAGAGGCTGCCACGTGCCCCTCCCCAAAGGCCCGGCATCATTTGCGCGCAAAGGCAAAATTATATTGGCAGGTCGGCAGAGTCGAACCAACGACCTCGCCCGCACAAGCCTGGAGTCTTATCACTATGCCGCGCTGTTGGTTCTTAATAATCAATGGTTACGATTTGTATTTGTTGTGATAATATATGGCGGTTGGGGGAGGAGAGGGCCAACCCCCTTTGCATGTGACAACTACCACAAAACCAGAGTCAACACTAAACCATAACTGTGCATTTAAGCACTAACTACATATTAATCCTTAATTAACATGCTTATCTTCAATTAATGGCACAGTTAAATTGGCAGTATTTTTGGCGGATCCGACAAATTTAGAACTACTCCAAATTTGGCAGAGTTAACTGGAGTTTATCCAGTTTTAGTGGAGATTTCCTAGGAGAAACTGAAGAGGCCATAAATTTTGCAAATTTTGACCAATTTGGGCTTAAAAAAGGTCATTCCTAGATTATTTTGATGTTTTGAGCACATTGAAGCAAGTTTCAGGAGCATTAGAGCATTGTAAACAACACTTTTTTCCATTTTGAGCTAATACAGAGGCACAAGCCGTGGAAGCTGGACCAAGGAGATGTAGCCTAGGAGGGGTGAACTCCTTTATCAAAACACTGTGTTAAGTGTTCATTTTGATGGTTTGCTGTATAATTTTTTGCTGCTATTCAACACTTTATTTACATGCTATTTTACTAATGAATTTGACATAAAACTTGACAAAATTACCTGTTACATTCACAAACACCATAAAGGAAACCTATGCACATAAAGAAAATGATGAGAAATTGTTTTTAATTATGAATTTGAAATTAGCACAAAAAAACTAACATTCAACGATAGATCAAGTTGGTATAAGAGCAAATGTTATTTGCTTGATTGCTTGAGTTTTGTGCAAGTAGGTTTTTAGTGGTTGAAAATTTGTGATGCTTACAAGGTTAAAGTTGCAGAGAGGAGAAGGGAAACAATTGGTTTCAAATCCCGAGGTAATGCCTAGAAGAAGGAGAGCCACAAGGCCACAATCTCCACCCAAATTTTTAATCCCAGCTGCACTTGAAGCACCTCAAGTATTACCTTCAATTGAGATTGAGGAGGTACAAGAAGTACCAGAAGCTGAGCTTGAATCCAAAGCCATCATTTCTGGAGCAAGAGAGAATGAAGTTCTTTCAGAAGAGGAAGCATACAAGAAAGATTTCTATGATTTAATTGACATGGTTAGAGTTGGAGAGAGTCCTAAGTCCCCACATGGAGAGGGAAGATCAAAATATAAAAAAGATGAAAAGAAGGATTCAAAGGGTAATGGAGGAAATCCTCCTCCATCTCCACCACATTCATCATCTTCCTCATAATATTCATCATCCTCATCATCTTCCACTTCCACCACAATAACTATTCATTCTCATTCAAAAATACCAAAAGGAAAAACTCCCTTACTCAATTTGGACATTAATTTTGAACTTCCCATGTACAACGGTGAGGTAAATGCAGAAAAGTTAGAGAAATGGATTCAAAAATTGGAGGTTTATTTTAGAATTCAAAACCTTCAAGAATATGACATAAATATTTAGTTAGTTTCATTGAGGCTAGAAGGAGCAACATTAGTTTGGTGGGAAGCAAAGACTCAAGAGAAAATGTGAATTCATGGTAAGATATCCATTTCTTGGGTTGAATTTGTTTCTTCAATTAAACGATAATTTTTTTTCTTTAGCTTACATGCAAACAACCATTATGAGTTGGCAAAACTTTAGGCAACTCAAGGGCCAAACAGTTCAAGACTATACCCAGGAGTTTAGGAAAAGGGCTTTGTTGTTAGGAGTAAACCTGAATTCCAAAGATACTCTCTTGAAATATATTGGGGGTTTACATTCCTACTTAAAACACACTATCCTTATGTTCAATACAAGAAATTTAGATGAGGTATGTGTGCAAGCCACACATCTTGAAGCAAGAGGAAAGAACATTCAGGAAGAGGGTAGTAAGAAGAAGCCATTCAAGGGTAAGGAAAAAGATAAGGGTGGAAAATGGAAAGGAAAGAAGAATGCAAGTGTAAAGAAAGAAGGGGAGAAAACTATATGCAAACATTGTTCCAAAGCGGGCATGATGACACCCACTGTTGGAAACTACATCCCGAACTAAGGCCTAAGAAACCAAACAATAAGGTGAAACAAAAGATGTTTGCTACCACACAACATGATATTGGATCCGATTCTGGTGATGAGACCAATATTTCAGCCATGGTCACAAAGGGAAAAGAATATATAGAAATCACTAGTTCCTCACATAGTCACAACAACACTCCAAATGAAGAATCAAGGATAGAGTTGTTCCATGTAAGGGTAATTTCAAACCATACAAATATTGATGAATTATTTGATAGTGGGTCACAATCGAACTTAATTTCAGAAGACTTGGTCTAAAATATTAACCTTGAAACTGTACCTCATCATAAGCCATATCCCTTGGGTTGGATAGTCAATAATGAAAATTTATAGGTTACAAGGAAATGCTTATTCAGGGTTTCCATTACTGAAAAATTCATTGATGAAGTTGAGTTAGATGTAGTTCCACTTGACATCTCAGGAATCATTTTGGGAAGCCCATATTTGTATGATAGGAAAGCGGTATTTTATCACCATGAGAACACATATCAATTTATCAAGGATGGAGTGGAATATATTGTGAGAGCCCATCGCAAAAAGTTAAACATTTCTTTGGTTAATGCAGGCCAGCTGAAGAGACTAGTAAATGCAAGTAAAAATTTTGTGCTTCTCATGATCAAGAAAAAAAATGATATAGATTATGAATCTTTTGAAGGTTGTGATGATAAGTTAAAATATGATTTTTTTTGTTATGGTAAGAAAGCATGGAGAGATGTTTTAGGAACCAAAGGGTTGCCTCCCAAGAGGGGAATTCAGCATGAGATACAACTGCAATAGGATGTTCCACTTCCAAACATTGGCATGTATCACATGTCGATCATGGAGAGCATGGAAATCAAGAAGAAAAATCAAGAATTTCTTAACAAAGGTATCATACGCCCATCTACTTCGCCATGTGGTTCACCAATTGTTTTGGTGCCAAAGAAGGATGGGACTTGGCACATGTGTGTCGATTTCCATGCACTGAAAAAGATAACGGTAAAGAATCATTATCCATTGGACCCAAGAATTGATGATTTTCTTGATCAATTGAGGTATGAAAATTATTTTACTAAGTTAGACTTACGAAGTGGTTATGATCAAGTTAGAATAGCTAAAGAGGACATTTGAAAAACCGCATTTAAAACTAAACAATGATTGTTTGAGTGGCTTGTTATGCCTTTCAGTCTTACAAATTCTTCAGCTACTTTCATGAGAGTTATCAATGATGTATTGAGACCATTTCTAGATGATTTTGTCATTGTTTACTTAGATGATATTCTCATATTTAGCAAATCCAGAGATGAACATGTCATGCATGTGAACAAAGTACTTGATGTCTTGAGAAAATAAAAATTATTTTTAAAGATGTCAAAGTGTGAATTTGGCAAAAATTATTTAGTGTATTTGGGACACATTGTTGGAGGAGGTGAGATAAATATAGACCCCTCTAAGGTTGAGGTCATTGTGAATTGGCCCAAGCCCAATACAGTTACAAAGGTAAGAAGCTTTCTAGGGGTAGCACAATATTGGAGGAAATTTATTGCTAATTTTTTTTCCATTGCAGCTCCACTACATGCATTGACTAATGTCAAGAAAGTCTTCCATTGGGGAGATGTACAACAAAAAGAATTTGATGCTTTAAAACAAAAGACTAGTTCAACATCGGTATTGGCTCTTTCGGATCTTAGACAACCATTTGAGATTCAAACTAATGCTAGTGATTATGCCATGGGAGCAATTCTCAGGCATCATGGTAAGCCCATTTCATTTAATTATGAAATTTTTAACGGTGCTGTGACTAACTATCCCACTTATGACAAAGAAATTTACACATTGGTACAAAGTGTTAAAAAATGGAAACACTACTTGATGGGGAAGGATACCATTATCCATATGGAAAATCAACCATTGCAGTACTTATAGTCACAGTCAAAGTTGCAACAATCACGACACTTAAGATGGATGGGTTTTCTACAACAATTTCATTTGGTTATCAAGTACAAAAAGTGAATCTACAATAAGGTAGTTGATATGCTTTCTATGCTTATTGTAAATTCATCTATTATACTTAAGCACAATTCTGTTTTACATGAAAGTTACATTGAGCAATATGCATATGATAATGACTTTCAAGATGTGTATGCAAGCTCGAGGCAAGGAAACCAAATTGAAGAGTTAGATCACCATGTACATAAAATTTTGTTGTGTCACTTGGGCAATTTATGTATTCCACAGGTAGAAAGAAACAGTATCATAAGGGAGGCGCACACTTCATTGATCGCTGGACATTTTGGTGTAGGCAAGACAATAACGATTCTCCAAAGGTATTGTTATTGGCCACACATGTTTGATAATGTATCTCATTTCAGTAGAGGATTTTCTTTATGAGAAACAAGTAAGCATAGAAATAGGAAACTAGGATTGTACACTCCACTTTCAGTACCTTCACGTCCATGGGAGAGTATCTCAATGGATTTTGTAGGAGGTCTTCCATTGTCAAGGAAAGGTCATGATTACTTGTATGTAGTTGTAGACAGGTTCAACAAGATGTGTATTCTAACACCATGTAAAAAGAAAATTACAGCTGAATAAACAGGTCATATTTTCTTTCAAAATATTTGGGTTCATTTTTGTCTTCCTACTTCCATTGTAAGTGATCGAGATTCTCGATTTGTTGGGAATTTTTGGTCAAATTTGTGGGACATGATGGATACTAAGTTGAATAAGAGTACAACCTTTCATCCACAAACAGATGGAAAAACTGAGGTGGTAAATAGGATAGTCATTCATCTTCTTAGAATATATTGCAGCAAACATCCCAAGTTGTGGGATGAACAATTGCATTACATACATCATGCATACAATAGGCCAAAGCATTCTTCCACAAACACATCGCCATTTGAAGCATGTTTTGGGTACTTTCCAAGATCGCCATTGGACTTCATATTTGAGAATGATGTCCCTATTGATGGTCATAGCGACATTGATAAGGCAAGGAAATTCATAGAGCAAATTCAGTTGATAAATCACACAGTGCAAGAACAACTTGAAAAGAGTCAAAGAAGCTACAAGACAAGGCATGACAAACACCATGTCAATCATAAATTTCAAGTTTGAGATGAAGTTTGGTTATATATTAGTAAAGAGAGACTTCAAGGGGAAGGTAAAAAGATGAAGCCAATTAGTTATGGTCCTTTTAAAATTTTGGAAAAGATTGGTATCAATGCATTTAAGCTAGATTTTCCTCCTTATATGCAAATATACTCTGTTGTTAATGTTGAGAATTTGAGATTTTTTGGGCCTCCTTTGATTGATGATCAAGGAGAGCATGTTCAACTGCCATCAATAGATGATTTCTCTCTAGAATATCTTGATGAACTACAACAAGATCTCATACTTGACAGAAGAACCAGAACTTCAAAGAGAGGGAATGTCGAATACCTTTGAGTGGGACTCAATGGAAAAAATCCTTCTAAGGCCAAATGGATGTAGATTTAGAAGGTGAGGGATTTGTACCCTCACCTGCTGAACAATTGATAACATTGTTTGGGGTCCAAAAGGCTTCAAGTGGGGAGGAATGATCAGGAGATCAATATTTAGCTCAAAAATCAAAGTTCTTAGAATCGCTCAAAGCCTGAATGACCACGTCCTTCTCGGTGATACGATCCTAGCACAACTTGTTTCACTCAAAACGGAGCTCATAAGAGAAATATATCGCGTTTTGTCCGCTTTGCCAAACAAAGGAATTTTGAAAAAAAAGTACAATCACTGCACAGTCAGCAATCCGTACTGTTGACATGGCGGGTGACTGTGCAGGTCAAAGGTTAGTCAATGGCCAGTGGGGTCATGCCAAGTGACGCATTCTGGTTTGTTTACAGTTTGGTGAAATGGCGTTTTCTTATTGGTTGGAGGAGGACCAATGAGGAGATATGTGGCAAGCTTGGAGACCACGACGTGTCCCTCCTCAAAGGCCTGGCATCATTGGTGCGCAAAGGCAAAATTATATTTGCAGGTTAGTGGAGTCGAACCCGTGACCTCACTTGCACAACCCTGGAGTCTTACCGCTATGCTGTGCCATTGGTTCTTAATAATCAATGGTTGTGATTTGTATTTGTTTTGATAAGATATGGCAGTTGGAAGACGAGAGGGCCAACCCCCTCTGCATGTGACCACTACCATAGAACTAGAGCCAATGCTAAACTATAACCGCATGATTAAAGCGATAAATGCAGATTAACCCTTAATTAACATGCTTATTTTTAATTAATGGTGTAGTTAACTTGGAGGTATTTTTGGCAGATCCGACAAATCTGTAACTACTCCAAATTTGGTGGAGTTAACTAGAGTTTCTCCAGTTTTAGTGGAGATTTCCTAGGAGAAACTAAAGAGGCCATAACTTTTGCAATTTTCGACCAATTTGGGCTCAGAAAAGTTCATTCCTAGATGATTTTGATGTTCTGGGTAAATTGAAGTGTGTTTCAGGAGAAATAAAGTATTGTAAACAACACTTTTTTCCATTTTGAGCTAATACAGAGGCCCAAGCCATGAAAGCTGGACTAAGGAGATGTAGCCTAGGAGGGGTGAACTCCTTTATCAAAACACTGTGTTAAGTGTTCATTTTGATGGTTTGCTGTATAATTGTTTGCTTCTATTCAACACTTTATTTACATGCTATTTTTCTCATGAATTTTGATGCAGGAGCATTCAACCCAAGAAAGATCATTGTATTTTAGTAGACATAGGGGTATTGTGTTTTCAAGGAAGTTGGTTTCCTAAGTGTGAATTAATGTAATTATTTGGGCTTTTGAGTGATTTTAATGAGAATAGGATTTAATTGAATATAGTGAGGCATATTTGTAAATGTTATTGAATGTAGGAGAACATGAGGGATTTAGGATAGTTGAGAGATGAGAAGATTTGAGAATTAATTGTAAAACTCAACTTATGAGTCAATTCATGATTTTATGGATTAGAGAGGATCCTTAAGGATGAGGAAGAGATTTAGGATTTGTTGAGGAATCTATGGATCTAAACCAGGAATTGGTTTTAGAATCCCTTTGTATAAATGTAAGCCTAAAAGGAAAATACAGAGGTTAGATAGGTTAGATATTTGGAGTGACTGTAAGCCTACGGGCAGAGTTGGAAAAGAGGCCACTGATATTATAAAATCAGGCCAGAGAGACAGAGTCTCGATATGTAATCATTGTTATATGTTTATATATATACAGAGATTGATTCGAGCCTGTATACATGTGCGTTTCGAATACAAAATGATGAATTATGTGTTATCAGAGATTTGCATAATATAAATATATGAAGGCAGGTTGAGGCAAATACACAGAAGAGGAGTAGAGACAGAGGAGCATAAAGGGCCGTAGGACCCAACTGGAAGACCAAGTGATGCTATGGAATGATTGTGATACAGAAATCACAGAGATAAGCTCAAGCGAGAATGAATTGAGTAGCAGAAGAGAGAAAGGAAAAACCTTTGGAAAACCCGGAAACCACAACAAACACTGAAAAACAACGTAAAATCTAAGTAAAAAGGAAGAGTGAAGAAGTTAGGTATCAATGCACAGTTAGCATTGGATCTGGAAGATCAATGGTCAGGGTTAAATCACATCGGCGAAATCCTTATGGATAGATTAGAATCGGGCTTTGGAAAGTTGCGATGAGCGACTGCCGATTGATCGTGGACCGTTGGATCGGGATTAGATCAATGGTCACGATCTAATCGCAAATCAGATTTTGGAGAGGTCAAGGGACAACGACAATGGATGTTGCGATAGCGATGGGGCCAATACACCGATAGTGATAAAGTGCTGATTGGCGATCGGAAGTATCGACGATCGGCGCCAGGGCTTCAGAGATCGGAGTGGCGCAGTGGAAGTGAAGTAAGCAGACCCGATAAGTTATATGATGTAGTTAATGGGTTTTGAAATCTGATATTGCGTTAATTGCTTATCAGATGCGATAGAGGCCTTTGTTAATGAAACCTGCGGAGGATGCGATTGTGATTAGCGATAAAGGGAGCATCGAAAACTGTGCAGAGGCCGTATAAAAGGCGAAAAACGTATGTTTTATGCGTATTTCCTTTGTAAATGGTTTATAAAGGAAAATAGTGCAAATGGAAGGTTTTATGGGTCAAATATATATATAACCAAAGCACAAAGAAGGGAAGTCTATATATATACGATTAAAGGGTTAGCGAAGGTTTATAAGGAGCTATAATGTCCTGATAGGAAGGATTTAAAAGAAAATATTTAATAAAGTCATATATGAATGTTAAGGGGTGATTAAAATCCGATACATGCATATTGAATGAAGGGATAAACTATGTTGGGTGTTAATAAATCATTCAGCATAGGAATTAATGAATGGGGCCTTAACCTTAAGAATTGAAGATTTGACTCCTTAGAGAGTCAAATTCCTAGGAAGGTTCAGATATATGCATAAGGCATGCATACTATGGGTGTAAGCAGGGGTAACCCTGCGTCAAATCTGACATAAAGCTTGACAAAATTACTTGTTACATTCACAAACACCATAAAGGAAACCTATGCACATAAAGAAAATGATGAGCAATTGTTTTTAATTCTGAAGTTGAAATTAGCAAAGCCAAACTAACATTAAACACTAGATCAACCCCATAGAAGCCCACTATTTTTATTGTTGTGCCCTTACAATATTATTTTTATGTAGGTTCTGATTATATTGGAACCACTTAGACTCCTATATATAGAAAGGAGGTATTTTCATTTGTATCACTCAAGAATTATTCATTAGTTTAATGTAAAGGAGGTTTCCCCCTTGAAGAGGCTGATTTTGAAGTTGTTGATCTATCTTTTCTATCTTTTTTTTAGCTGGTTCCATAACATTTTGTATCATAGCTTTGGATTCTAGGGTTTCGCTACTCCAAACAGGTCATTGTGGAATTTTCAATACAAATTTTTCTTTACAAAGTTTTAGAAGATAAAAAAAAACCCATTTGAGCAGAAATCATTATAAACCTCGGGTTTGAAGTTTAGATCTTGTATCGCTATATTTTTAGAGATATGATCTGTGTAAGTTAGTGTTTTTGCAAGCTCCGAAATTCCATCACAAACAAGTGATTGTGGAATTTTCACTATAATGTTTTTTCTACGAAGGTTTAAACTTTGAAATTAAAACCCACTTGAGCCAAAATATTGATGAAGCTCAGATCTGAATTTAAGATCTTGTTTCACTATATTTTCAGAGATATGGTACAAGACATTTAGGGTTTTTGCAGGCTCCCGAATTACATCCCAAACATGTGACCCAGGGAAACTCATCATAACTTTCTTTCTGAGCATGAATTTGAAATTTCATAAAAATTTATAGAAAGAGGACAACCTTTAGTTTTCTATGTATTGCTTTCAGGTCCTAAGGTCAAAACAGTGACACGTGGCACTTTGTACAAGTTCACTCTATTGAACGAGTCTATAATCAGATCATCGTGGGAGATTTAGCATAACTCTTCCTTGGAGAATCCAATCTTGATTAGACTTGCGGGGTTGGAAAGAGACTCAGAGGGATATCTCAACACGAATTTCAGACCTTGGAGATTTGAAATTACATAGATAAAATAGATTCAATATCGAGCTCTGACAAAGTGAAAAAAGGTGTGTAGTGTTTTTAAAGTTTTGCATAAGTTTGGTTGAAAAATTAGTTTGAAGGAATTCAAAGGGTGTGGAAGCTAAGATGGATGGTATAGAAGAAAAAATTAAAGGAAACATGGAAGATTTGAAGACATATTTGACAAAGTTTCTACAATAAATTCTTACTAATGACGAAAGGGTAGTAAAGGAAACTCATGTTGAGAAAAAAATAAATGTTAATCATAATTTCATAGAATCTAACATTGGATTGAAGACCCACCATATTCCAAAGATCGATATGAGGAGGTTTGATGGAAAGGATCCCATAACATGGATACTACAGATGGAGAAATATTTTTATCTACATGATGTGCATTTGTTACAAAAGGTACATATTTTATATTTAGAACCGAATCATTTTTTATGGTATAAAAGGCTTTGTTCTCGTAAACCACTTGTCACCTGGTCAATTTTCATGGAGGAAATTATATCAAATTATGATGATACAAAGAGAAACACCTTCTTTAGCCAATTGAAAAATATCAAACAAAAGGGTTCAATGGCAGAGCACGTTGAGGACTTCCAAAAATTGAATATAAGGGTAAATGGTATTCCAGAGAAGCAGAGCATTGATGTCTTCATAGGGAATTTAAAGGATAAAATTCAACATGTGGTTCGTCTTTGGGAACCTGATTCACTGGAGAAGGCATTCAAGTTGGCAAGAAAAATTGAAAGCAAAATTATGGAAACAAGAAATCCTACCACTCACAATTATAAAGATGGAAGTGTTGTTGCTCCTAGCCTTCCACAACCTACAAGGTTGACACCACAACAATTGGAAGAAAAAGGAGAAAGTGACCTTTGTTACAATTGTGATAGAAAATACACTAAAGGTCATAAGTGTTCTAAGGATAAATTATTTTACATTGATTGTGAAGAGGAGGAAGAAAAGGATCAAGAAACGTCAAAAGAAGAGGATATACACCAGGAACCAACCCCAGAGAAAGAAGAAATGAATCTGACCATATCTTATAATGCATTGGTAGGAATTACCACTCCTAAAACTCTAAAGATAGAAGGACATATCAAGAAGAAAAATGATAAGCTCACTTTCACGCAGAATCGAATGAAACAATAGGTAGATCAACATCGCAGCGAAAGAAGTTTTTACATATGCGACTCGGTATTTTTACTACTACAACCATACAAACAAATGTACCTCAAGCAAGCTAAGAAGGATAATAAATTATTACCAAAGTACTCTGTCCTTATAAAGTGCTGCAAAATATTGGTACTATGACATAGAAATTGGAGCTTCCTGCATCTTTCTGAGTACCCTAGTTTTCCATGTTTCATGCTTAAAGAAGTTTATATGTGACAAGGTCCTAGTTCAAACAATATTGTCAAAAATTGACGAGGAAGGAAAAATCATATTTGAACCTGAAGCAGTCACGGAAACAAGAACCCGTTAGCTACGAAATCAATCAATTTCAGAGTATCTCATAAAGTGGAAGAACTTACCCATTGAAGCTTCCACATGGGAGGATGAGAATTTTATATAGAAGCATCCATAACTACTCAAGCATTGAGGAAAACACTTTTTGAAGGAGAGGGGCATGTTAGGTCCCTATAATACCAGTGTAGCCCCTTGTTGTTATTAGTGCAACCCCCTTATGGTATTGTTGTGCCCATGTAGTCCCCATGTTGTTATTATTACGCCCCATAGAAGCCCACTATTGTTATTTTTGTGCCCCTACAATATTATTGTTATGTAGGTTCTGATTATATTGGGACCACTTAGAATCCTATATATAGAAAGGAGGTATTGTCATTTGTATCATCCAAGAATTCTACTTTTGCGTAATGTAAAGTAGGTTTCCCCCTCGAAGAGGCTAATTTTGAAGCCGTTGATCTATCTTTTCTATCTTTTTGTGAGCTGGTTTCATAACAACTAGAGCACTCCATATATTCAATATAAAAGGGAGTACATAAAAGTTTGATGATGAAAAAATGTGGCTATCTCCCCTACAAGAAAAATTTCTCCTACAAATAACTCTCACATAAAATATCAACACAAGGCATCTCCTACAAAGACCCTATACTCCAACTGAAATGAACTTATATGAGCATATGAGCACTTCAATTCCACATTGAAGCAAAAACAAAGCCTTCCTCAACACGACATAGTGAGAAAAGTAAACATGAGCAAAACCCTGCAAGTAACCACTACTGTAGTTGACTTTTGAACGTGAGAAAACCCCTACAAGGCATTCCCCCTTGCTCAAACACCTTCAAGAACTGCTTCAAAAACTTGATTGATCCATACACCCATGAAATTGAGCATGAAAAAATATCCTTTAGATATGCTCAAGTCAGAAAATAGAGTTCACCATTGGATCTAGAATGTCCAAAAACCCCTAGTTAGACTCCTCTTGAGCTCAAATTGGTAAAAAATTCAAAAATATATGGCTCTCCAAGCTTCCTAATGAGGTTCATCGTTAATTGTCCTACAAATAGGAGCAATAGTCTAACTGTCCTACAACTTCGCCCTATTTTTCGCTAACAAAGTGACATTTTCACCCTTCGTCGGTGCATTTTATTGGACAATTAAATTGTCTAATGACCCCTTAAGGCTAGAAATTCAGGCCATATGGCCACATAAAGCCATGGGCTGGGCCTTAATGCCCTCCCACTCCAGCCTAGCCCCTTAATGCTCAGGGTCGTAGTCACATTGGCGCCAACGGAACGAGGGTTGGGTCAATGGCCCGTCCTAACCACCAGAGGCCCCAATGCCATGGCTCCTAGTCTTATGCAGGTCCATATGCCCTTGTCCCAAGGTTAAACCTCCGCACCTTTTTCTAACGCCTTCCAAACTTCACCATGACCCTATGGTAGGTTCATGCGACTGAGGGCTAGGGGCTAATCCTAAGCCCCGTCTCCATTTTCACTTTGGTGGCTTCATCCATGGTCATGTGGGAGTCCTTGACTAGGGGTCGCGATTGGTCCTCGAGCCCCATGCCCTTATGCGTTATGGTCATATACCAAGAATGCGATTGGGGGCTGCGGCTGGAATCCCGACCCTTCCTCCCAAAAGCGTGCCATATAAAATTTAAATAATTGTTTTGACCATAGTAATATAAGAACCACCACAAAGGCCTAATGGTAAGAAGTTGCACTGCTAGTTCAGAGGTCAGGGGTTCGAACCACCCAAACCTCACTCCTGCCATACCATAATTTTACTTGACCCTGGTGTGCCATGTGGCAACCCATGAATGGGAGATGTGGCACCATGTTATTGTTCCAAGTCAAACTTTCACTAACTAATAAAAATGCACCAAAACCAATGAACTAGAATATGTCAAGTGTCAACACATGGTTATCTCAGGGTACACATAGTCCCCCTGCTGACTCACTGTATGGTCACCCAGTCAACTTCCTAGTCAACAAACCTACTAAAATTTTAGTTGTTGGGCCAAATGGTTAGCACATAATGACTTGAGCATACTGTGTCGGATTGAGGTGAAATAAATGTCGTTGGATTCAGAACGACGATCACTTCGACTTGATGCCGATTTCAAGACTTTATGGGTACTTTCATTTTTGAGCTAAAATTTGATCACTTGATCATTAATGTTCATGTACCCTTGTGACCCTCAATGTGGAAAGAAAATAATAAGTGGGATAATTTTATGTATGTGTTATATTATTTTCATAACTATACCGATGCGTTGTACATTACATCAAGTGTAGTAGACTCAAAATTTTTTTGGGGTGTTTTTTGCGTTCATTTTTTACAGTTTTTGCTAAAACTGCCGTTGTGGGGTATGGTGGTTTGCCCATGGTTTTATGTTTTGGTTAAGGAAATATGTTTGTATTATTATCCATCGTAAATGGATTAGCAATTGATCTGTTTTTGGTTGTTAGTTTACGCTGTATTATAAACATGTGCTTGCTTATTGCTTCTTGTACCGAGGTTTCATTAGTTGTTTGTGTATGTAATCAAGTAAATTTCCTTAAGTTTAAAATGAAATTCATGAGAAAAATAGCTTCAAATTTAAATACCGAACAAAAAACATTCAAAGTACAACAAACGATCAAAGATACACTTTAACACAATGTTTTGATGAGGGAGTTCACCCCTCCTGGGCTAAATCTCCTTGGTCCAACTTCCATGGCTTGGGTCTATGCATTGGCTCAATATGGAAAAATGTTGTTTTACAAAGCTTTATGGATCCTAATATCTATACCAATGTGTTCAAAATGTCCAAATTAGCCTAGAACACTTATTCATGAACTCAATTTGGTCGAAAATTTCCTTTTCCATGACTCAGTCAGTCTTTTCCTAGAAAAAATCCTCTAAATCTAGAATGACTCTAGTTAGAGCACTAAATGTGGAGGCATGCCCAAAACTAGTGGCACCACCAAACTTCCGCTATTCTAAACTCAGGCTTAATTAATGGTTAAATAACGGTTAAGGCAGGATTAGTTGCCCACTAATCTGCAATTAGCGTGAAGACCGCAGAGTTATTGCTGACCAAAACTGTCAGAGTTTTATGCAGGTCAGAAGTGGCTTTAACCGTCGCATTAACCACCGAGTGATGGTCTGGCTGGAATAGCCGCATTAACCATTTGATGTTTGCAACAATCCCGTTCACATGGTGGAGACTAAACGTTAACGGTTTTTTGAACTTGTCTGTTGGGGATAACACTAACTGTCTGCAGTTAACACACTTTGCATTCACATGCCAGAAATTGTTGCGGTTTTGGTGAAATGTCCATCGGGTTAACACTAATTGTGACTACGATGTTTGTTGTTGTGATCACATGCAGAGGGTTGGCCCTCCTAACCGCCTCCTCCAACATCACTAAACTTTAAATATATGTCACGAACTTATGGGGTAACAAACACCCCGTAGTGGAGCTGGTATATGGTTTGGATTGTGGAGGGGGGGTCGCGGGGTTGAGCCCCGATGCCTCCATAATAATTTCACTCCACTGTCGAGATTGTCTAGGTTGTTTGGAGGAGCCACATGGCAACCTTCGAGCTTGCCATGTGGCATTCTTTCATTGGCCCAAAAAAAACCAATAAAATTGAGCCAACACACAACTTGAAACCCAATGAAATGATGCCACTTGTCCATCTGTGATTCACCGTTGACCACCATTGACCCTGCCTAGTCACTTGCCATGTCAGAAGTACGAACTGTTGATTGTGCGGTGACTAAGAATTTTTTTTGCAAATTTCGCCTGTTTAGCAAAGCGATTAGAACACAATAACTTTCTCATGCGAACTCGGTTTTCAGAAAAATGAGTTGCATTGGGATTTTTTTTCCAATATAGATGCGGTTGTTTAGGTTTCGAGCCATTCCGAGAACTTTGATTTTTGAGCTAAATAGTGAGCACTTGATCAACAATTTAGGGATATCACAGGATATACATTGTATTGTAATACACGTGTAATACTATACAAAATAACATATATTGAAAAATATTATTGGATTTCCCATTTTGGGTTTCCAATATAAAATCTCTATTTTGATGTGTTTGTTTTCCATTGCATATCTTTTTTTTTATTAAGGATATTTTTGTAGCAATTAGTTGTAGGTATGCTAATTTATAACAAGGGAAAGGAAAATGCGGTAATAAATGATCTTTCTTGGAATTATGAATAGGAAATATCCCTCTTTTCACTATAGTAACAATATGATTGAGTGATATTCCCAATGAATGGCTAACGAATCCCAAGTTCACTCACCTTACCAACAACTTCAAATGGAACCCCATGCATATTAGGGTTACACGTGGAAAAATGAAGAGCTTCACTATAAACAATGCCTTTATTTGACCAAGTAGTCAACATTTAAATCACATGTTTTATCTAATCTACATTTCTCTCCTACAATGGGTCATTTTGGGTTTCATAAAACATATGGAAGGATCAAGAGTCCATCCTTCTAGGATGACATGAAGAAGAATATCCACACATCTGTGGTAGAGTTTGAAATTTTATAATGAAACAAGGGGAGAGAATTTGAACTCTCCAAGAAAACCCAAACCTTTTCCCATTCCATCAGTTGTATAGATTGGTATTTCTATGGACTTCAATGCCACTACCAAAATTTGGCAGTAAATCTATAATCATGGTTGTGGTTGATCACATTTCTAAATATGCTCATTTTTGTGCTCTCTGACACCCTTTTAATGCCTATATGTCCAGTAAAGTATTCATGGATAATATATTTAAACTCCATGGTATTCCACACTCAGTTGTGATAGATTGTGACCCCACCTTCACATGCAAATTCGGGCAAGAGTTTTTTTCCCTTCATAGCACTTAGTGGAATACCAATGCCACATATCCCCCTAAACATGATGGTAAAAATGGCACTATCAACAAGTTCTTTGAAGATTATTTGAGGTGCTTTACTTTAGAGAGACAATCCTAGTGGGTTAATGACTAACTTTAGCTAGTTACTGGTATAATACAACTTATCATGGTGATACTTTAGTGACTTCCTTTGAAGTTGTCTATAGCCAAAAGTCCCCATTAGTTCTATAATATTTAATAAGAGTGTCTAAGAAGAAATAGGTCAATAAAACCATCATAGCTTGAGATTTCATTCTTCACACTCTTAAGAATAATTTGGTCATGGCTCAAAACCAAATGATGTAGCAGACTGCTCAACATCGTTTCAAACACCATTTTGACAAAGGGGATCAAGTGTTCTTCCATATAAAACCTTATAAGTAGACCTCACTTAAATATAACCACCAAAAGAAGCTTTCTTCCAAGTTTTATGGCCCATATAAGGTCCTCAAATATATGAGCCAGTGCCTTAAAAATTTGAGCTTACTACATGGGGAGTTTTAATGTCTAAAATAGGCATCTTAAGGAAATTAATAAAACAACAGGGAGATAATAAAATAAGAATTATGAATTTTCAAAGGTAAAGAAAAAAATGGTTTTTTTTTTTTGTATATTGGGTTATATCCTTATAGGTTTACTCAAATATCAGTTTTAGGAACCCATTGGATGTGGAACTACAAAACACATTTTTCTTCATATATTTTCATTTTTTTTCATGGGTCTAGTCAAAAGTATGTGGAGTGGGTACTAATTAGATGCAAAATTTAATTCTACATCCAAAAGATGCCTCCACTTGAAATTTGAGTAAACCTATAAGGAGATAAGCCAAAAAAACTATTAAAAAAATAAATTTCTTCTTTCCCCTCCAAAAATATTTACACATGGGGATGGAATCATAATATTGAATCTTTTTGCTTCTTTTAAATTTGATTTTGTTAGTACATTTTTGGTTTTGAGGCCCATTTTTGACCTCAAAATTCCCCTAATGACCCCTCTAAAATTCATCTAATCTTTCACTTCTCCTTCTTAAAGAAAGTGCTTGGTTTTAATTCTCATATCCAAACTTTCCTTCTAAAACTAGATGAAGAAGATTCCATTTGGTTTCCACTAAATGTTGTCCTCAACAGAAGAGAGGGGCATTTTTGTTAGCACAATGTACAAGAGTTATTGATATAATGAAAGGATACACAACCTGAGGATGCCACATGGGAACTGAAAAAGATCCTTCAATGATTCCCTCATATCTAGCCTTGGTGGCAATGCTGCTATACAGGGGAGAGAATCTTATGGTCTAACCCAACCCCCTTAAGTGAATAGATATGTTTCCATGTATTGAGGCCATATTCGTTAAATAAGGTCCATGTAGTGGATATAATGTGAAAGCATTATAAAAAGTATTAATAAAACGGTCCACCTATTAGAAAGTGCCTTCATTAGAGATTTCCTAGTAGGTTAGATATAAACCATATAATGAAATATAAGTAAGGTAATGAGATGTATTGTGAGAATATTGTAATTGGAGCTCTACTCATTTGGATGTTTCCCCCTTGAAGAGGCAAGTGAACATTGATTTCATCAACAAAGATATTTCTATTTGTGGCATTTTTTTCTTTCTACAATTCCCTATTGTTTTGATAATCTATCATTTGTTCTCTAAATCTTGCTATGTTATATTATTTTTGCTCTAAATCATCTATCTTGCTAATAAAGAACACCAAATTCTTTATTCTTAACAAAAGTGCTACTAACTGTGAGACATTTGGACATATATATCCCTTGTTAAACATCTCTTCTACTTGCATTTTAAAGATTTTTAAATATGTAGTACTCAATATACAGGGAGTCATGGACACTGGTGCAATTATAGGCACAAGATAAATTGAGAAGTCAATTTCCCTCTTTAAAGGTATTTTATATATCTACTTTGGAAACATATATCCATATTCCAATAATGAGAAACCAACAGGGCTTGGGAATTTTCCTTTTCCTAGTTCAAATACATGGCTACTTACTATTGAAACCTTTTCAAAAGAGTTTCATTAACTATAAATCTGAAATATGGCTTATGGAAATATGCATTGGAATACTCTTTACATTCCTCAAGTTTCCTTCCTCATCCAAATAATAAAAGGTTTTTCTATATCAATCAAACTTGCTATGGTATAATTCCAACCAATCCATTTTGATAATGACATGATAAGAACTAAGTAGTAAGATAGTCAAATCTACATGAGTATATAATCCATTCAACTCTAATGGATAGTCCTTAACCATATCGTTGATCTTCTTTTTGGTTGCAGTAGCTAATTGAAGCAAATTTTTTTTTTATGCCTACCCTACTTAAGAATACAACTATAAACAATCCTAAGAGTAACATAACTATGAATTTCCTCTAGATCTATCAAATTGAAATAGATTGATTTGAAAATATTGTTTGATTGGTGGTCTTCCATTATTGCATATGGATAGATTTTGAATCCCTAAAATCTTTGGAAAAAACATTTTGTTTCTTTTTCAATGACCCTTTGGACAAGTTGAAATCTTTAATGGGCTTCTTAGTAACCAAGGAACATTTATTGCCACATTATTCATGGTAATAGCCTCTTGGATTTTATGCATGATCCTATTCTTATCTTTTGATGTGGGAAAGATTTTCACACATGCTCCCTTTCCACATTAGTCTTTTGATTTACCTAAATGATTCAAATATATTTGTCCCACTTTGAGTTGTTTTAAACACAACAATAGCGAATACATGAGATATGAAATATCAACCTTGACTACATTATTATTCACAATGATACATATTTATGCAAGTCTAGTGACCCTTGGTTTCATATTCCAAGTGGTATCTTGGATTCCCTTTGACTGTTCAGTTTCCACACCAACCCTTAGAGGATTAGGTGTCCAACATCCCCCCCTTAATCTGAAGGGGTATGTATGAGTCCAAGAAGAGAGATGTAATACAAAGTGTGAAAAAATGCATGGAAACACTATGCTGAATTAGCTATCTAAAATGTTGATATAAGGTGGTGGTTTAAGGATGACCACCAACAGTGGAACACTTAGTTCAACTCTCGAAACTCTTCCAGATCTGGTAAGAAGCTGAAGTATTCTGCTAGAGGAAGTGTCCTTAATGCTTTGGAGAGGGAGC
Source organism: Pinus tabuliformis (assembly GCA_031772625.1). Taxonomy (NCBI): domain Eukaryota; kingdom Viridiplantae; phylum Streptophyta; class Pinopsida; order Pinales; family Pinaceae; genus Pinus; species Pinus tabuliformis. The sequence continues at coordinate 346,232,100 of CM062805.1, read as the reverse complement.
CCTTCAACTTGGAAAAGGGAGGTCTACAACCTGCAATGATTTAAAGATGACCACCAACTATGGAATGCTTAATGCAATTACTAGAACTCTTCCAAAACTCGCAAGAGGCTGAAGTCTTCTACTAGAGGAGGTGTCCCCAATTCTTTGAAGAGGGAGAAGCTCAACCTAAAAAGGGAGATCTCAACCTTGCATAGATGGTTTAAGATTGACCACCAACCAAAGGCATGCTCAGGGGCATATCTGCATCTGGTTACAAATATAAATCTGGTATGGCAGGTTGTGACTCAAGCTCGCTTGAACTTATGTGTCTCTGGATACAACTCTGAATAGGCAATAGGTTTAGGATGTGGCTCAGGCTCGCTTGATGTGGCTTTGAAGGTTGTATATGACATCACTTCCCCCCCTGTCAGATACAAGGTGAGAAGATGGAGAAGAATCATCTGCAAGGCTATTTAATACTCTAGAACAAGTTCTGACATACGATTGAAATATCTTCTTGGCTATTGAAGCCAATTTACAAGAAGCGATCCACCCAAGATGAATCTTTATTCTTGCAAGATGATTTTTTTTGAAGAATTTATTTGAAGAATGAGTGGTTTTATGAAAATTCTCACATGGATGAATATCAAAACAATGATATTTCATATGGCCAATGTTGGCATTTAACACTCTGTTGTAGCTGTTGTGGAAGAGGAGCAAGATCTAGAACAATTGAAGATGAACTATCATAAATAAATCGAATACTCTAAAACTGGATGTGATTTGAGTAATCTGGAATATGAAAGGGCACATCCTTGTCATATCCAATACCGATTTTTTTTTCTGTTATTGACAAGCTCTTCCCAAGGCATGATGATGGGCTTCGGAAGTGTATGCTGAATTTCTGCTTCTGCATTCAAATCTGTTCTTGTACAAGGCTCAGTGATTTGAACAATTTCTAGCTACTGATTATAGTCAACTTTGGACTAAAAAATGGGATTATTCAGAACCAAAAAAAGTTTAGAATCATGACTACACTGTTGTAGCTCCTCTTGCTGTAGTAGAGATTCAAGTTACAAAAAATCAATTTTCTCATGTGCATTTTGCAAACAAGTTTGAATTTTTGAGAGAGAGTCTTTGCTGATTTGGATTGTGTCATCAACAATAGATTGTATCAAAGTTTTCAGGAACTCTAATACTTCATAAATTTTGGCCATTTTTTGATCACAACTATGAACCAATGAGGAAGATGCAACACTCACTCACAATTCAATGTCACTGCAATATTCTCTGTAAATGTGCACCAAACAACTAGTGTGCAATAGCTCTATTTAATGTACATACCAGGAATTCAACGCACAGGCTTAATGCTCCAACCAACAAGCAATAATGACCATTCTAACACTTCAATCAATTATTAAACTACTTGTAGAAATTTTGAATAATTTAACACATATTCAATGGAGATTATCCTGATCATGTACTATTGCTGAATACATACACAATACATAAGCTCCTCTACGTTGATCATCAATATAGCAACATCAATAACAATAAAACATCAAGAGCATTCACACATTAACACAATATGTAACCCGGGGAAAGCATCTCGCTAAAAACCCCAACTATCTGTATATTAATGATTGAGACCATGTAACATTACAAAGTACAATGCTTATCAAAAGAAATCCAGTACCAGCTCCACCTGTTACACACAATACAGCTCAGATCTGATCTCCAAATCTATTCCACTGCTTGCCTGCCTCCACTGCTCAATACCTGCTCAAGAACTGATGAGAATGGCTCACCAAACTCGTTTTTCACCTCAAAATAATCACTCACACTTTGTTGGACGTGAGCAAAGGCTAAAATACTGGGCAAATACGTGAGCAAACTCATTGGCATACTCAATCCCTTGATTGTGCAAGATCTGGTGCACAACTATAGTCACAACTGATAGCAATCTGATTCTCTACCATCGGTCCCTGTTGAACTGAACATGCACTGACATGCAACTGAGTTAACTGATGTATTCATTAGTTGCATCATGAGTTAATAATTAGTTTAACAACTCATCATTAGTCTATTTGCAGTTAGACTAATTACAACTAGTTTAACTAAGTCAAACTGAACACAACTCCATCAACTCCACAATCAACTCCACCAAACTCAACTGATTGAGTTCTAACTGAAGTCATGCATGAAACAACTCAACTGACTCATAAGAAAAGCGTATTTCCTTCTGACAGCTGCATGTGCCACCTCTGTAGCTCAAACTGAAGTGCTCCAAGAGAATAAGATCAAGTTTATAGTCCAAATATTATTATGAGACAATAATATTTGACTTTTCTATTTTTGACAGCCAGTCTAAAAATAGACTTTGATCACTCACATTGTGATCACTCACACTTTCATCAAAAATAGAAGTCCATCTATTTTTCCCAACCTGACCAATCATCCATAAACAACAACCTGCAATCCATAGACATGATCCATATGTCTAAAAATAGACATAGTCTAAAAATAGACTTGCGCCAAAAATAGCCTGCGGGTCCACTTAGTGAAGGCGACTCTTTTCACTAAGCTCCATCATCTTGTTGCAATCTCAACACTCCCTCTCGACAAGATATGGATTATCAGCAACCCCTTTCCTGCCTCGGTGGTACTCGAATTTGCTCCTGGTGAGAGCCTTCGTCAGAATATCAACATCCTGATCCTCCGTTGGAATGTACGAAAGTAACATGATCCTCCGCTGCACACAATCTATGATATGATGGTACCTGATGTCAATATGTTTAGATCTATCATGAAATACAGGATTAGTCGAGAGTTTAATGCAACTCTGGTTATCACAGTAAATCACAGTAGGATCCAAATGAGAACCAAACAAACCAACCAGGACCTTCCTCATCCATATAGCCTCACATGCAGCCAAACTTGCTGCCATATACTCGGCCTCCGCTGAATTGAGTGCCACGGATCTCTGCTTCCTGTTGTACTAAGAAACTGATGTCGATCCAATACTAAAGACCCCTCCTGATGTGCTCTTTCTGTCCGTTGGGCTCCCTGCCCAATCTACATCTGTGAAGCCACATAGCTTCACCTCATCCTCCTATCTATACCACAAACCATATCCCGATGTGCCTCTCAAGTAGCGCAATACATGCTTGCCTGCCTTCCAGAAGAGCTTGGTAGGCTTAACCATAGCTTGTGAAAGCTGGTTAACTGCATAGCATATATCGAGTCGTGTATTGACCAAATACATCAACGACCCCACCAACTGTCGATAAACAGTGGCATCCACTTCTTCTCCCGAAGTGGCACCCTCCTTCCTCCAACCTCCAGGAAGAGGAGTATCAACAGGCTTGCAGCCATGCATGTTGAACTTCTCTAGTATCTCCCGAGCATACTTGCCCTGAGAAACAAACAGTCCACCACTGCGCTGCCATATTTCCAATCCTAGGAAATAGTGAAGGAGGTCCAAGTCCTTCATCTCAAACTCTGTAGCAAGATCCTTCTTGCATGACAATATCAACAACTCATCACTCGTTAGAATCAAATCATCAACATACAGTACAATGATAAGCAACTTACCCTCCACCACAATCTGGTATAGGTTAGGATCCGCCTCGCTCTTGGAGAATCCAATTCCTGTGAAATAGCTGTCTATCCATGTGTACCAAGCACGTGGTGCTTGCTTCAACCCATACAACGCTCTCTTGAGCCTGCACACATGCGACTCACTGCTGAATACCTCAAAGCCTTCGGGTTACTCAATGTACACCTCCTCCTCAATGATTCCATTGAGGAACACATTCTTCACATCCATCTGATGAATGTGCCATCCCATCTGCGCTGAGAGATCAAGAATCGTCCGTATGGAAGAATGTTACCGGGAAAAGTGTCTATTTAGAACTGCTCTATCCCACTAAGGTGTGACATCTGCCTTAGAAACAGACAGAGAAAAACTACTATTGTATTTCCTTTATGAACTATAGATAGAGAGGAACAGAAAGAACCAACCTGTGTCTTGCGCTAATCCTTTGATCCAATCCCTCTATTCTTTGACAGCTTCCAGCTACCTGCTCCCTTACTTGCCCAGCTTCACCAAGTACCTATAAGATCACAGAAGAAGAAAACTATACAAAGACATGGATCTATATTCATAAAAAACTTAGGATCAGATTTAAGTTAACCATACAAATGTAACAAGCATCAATGATACACAAGCATGGAGGAAAAACTCAAATAGTTTTTATTGATATAACAAGAAGATCCAGGAGGAGTTACAACCGATGGTTCCTGACCCAACATCAACCTCCCAACAAAGAAGCCCCTCTTCACCTCCAACAAAGCATAAATCACCCAATACTCTGATATTTGTCTCAAAACCAACAACAATTCCTTACAATGTGCAAAATTCCAACCTCTGGATCTCTGGGATGAGGGATCCATATATAGATGTATGCAAGGAGGATGAGTCAGCTTGTGATTTGATTAGTGTCTTCTCTCTGTCAGTTCTTGCTTCCACTTGGAGACTGAAGGCCTCTTACTCATCCTTGGTCGAATTCAGTGTGGCAAGTGTCATAGGAGAAGATTCTGGAAGCTTCCATTGTCTCTTTACCTCGCGGAATGGCACTGCCATTTGTCATTTATCGCTCAACGCACCCTTGTAGTGCATTTAGGTGCATTGCAACGCACCCAGCTAGTGTGTTTAGGTGCTATGCAACGCAGCTAGCCAGTGGAGCAGCTGAAATGATCCTGTTTTGACTTATTCTGAGCAGTTTCTGGTGGAGAACTTCTGGGAGAAGCTGTAATTTGTTGACCTTGTTCCTTTAGGGGTTGGAACGACACTTTTAGGGACTTAGGAGCCCTTGGTTTATGGAAATTTCATGCTTGGAGCTGCAAGGCACAAAAATGTCTATAACAGTTGCCCCCTAAAGTATGAGGCCATTAATCGGATGAAATGCTTTATTATGAGGATCCGAAGTTCTTTCAATGCTGGGAGGAGACCTGTAATAAGATACAATACAATACATTATCTTCATACTGTTTTTCATGATCTAGCCGAGGCGGGCATTCCCATGCTCAACTTTATAAATTCATTTTCATGTACATAGGACAGACAATCGTCTGATTGTAGACTGATGATTCTGATAGAGCCATCATCCTTTTGGTAGGATGATTATCTGTGCTGCAATGCTGTACATTTAATGTCTTTATTTCCCTGAATATATATCGCAGCCCGGATGGATGAAACTAGATCCAGGGTCTTCAATCTCGTCCGATCTTCACTCGAAGTACAAGTCGATCCATGTGAGAAATGTTCTGAAGTTGAACATGGACAGACATCACTTGATTACCAGTCAATGATGTAAACTGTTAACAAGCGCGAGAGGAATCACCGATAATGATAATGATCCTCAAGGTACCGCAGTACAATTCACGTGGTGTGAATAAAGGACTTGGCGTCGAACACCACGTAAAATCTTTCGGTCGAAGGCCATTGATGTAAACCTGTCGCTGGAAGTGAGAAACTTGCCATTAAAGCATGCAAGCTTCAAAGTACTGAATGGGGTATTCCTAGACCAACTTCTTGGATAATGAGATGATGTCGACAAGAAGTGATCTGTCACAGGAGGGCCTTAATGATCCCACATCAATGACATGGAACGGAGCAAATGATTTTGATGGAGGTGAAAACGATCGGATGATATACAGTTCAGGGTGGCGGTCATGAAAGTATGGAGTATAATGTATGGTAGTGGGTGGGACACAGGTGACTTCTTTGGATGACTTCTCTTGAACATGTTGGCGACACTGATGTGATGGATTGGTAGCATTAACCCCAAATGTGGATGGTATGGTGTGACCATGGCGATGTGACTGGTGAATGAAACAACCCAACCCGACTCGAACACGGAGTGGAAGTGTCATGTTCAAGAGCGACTTGCTACCAATAAAGATTCTTTGAGTTTTCTTCCCAATTTTTCCCCAGTCATTTCTGACCAGTACCTCTTTATTTTTGTCAAGCTTGAGGAGGATAACATATGCTTGTTCTATAATTTTCCCTTCGGGCAAACCCATCGCTATGTTTTAACGAGCCTAGTGATAGTGAAGCTCGTTCTCGTCTAAAGACAAGTTTGTCGCTATTAATCTTTTTAACGAGTTTAAAGACAAGGATAACTCGGTCCTTTTCATTTTTAGAGAGTCTGAAAAGGTACGTAAAGGTAACTCCAAAATTCCTTTTTCGTCATCTAATCCCTTAAGTCCGAAAAAGTATAAAACAATACAGAAGGGATGAATTTTTGATAATTTTAACGAGCCGAACAAAACAAGCGCTCTATCTTTTTGTGTAATAATCCCTCAGGTCCAAAAAGATTAAAATCTAGAGGAGGGATAGCACTTCCTGTCCCTTTAATGAGCTGGAGAGGCCAATGGCTCGGCAATATTTTCATATTTTACGAGTCAGTTGAAAAGAGCTTAAAGAAGACTCGTCTTTTGAGGAACGAGTGATAAAATGGGTAGCAGCTGATTCCAGGTAAGGTTTGGAATTTTCCAATCACAACAGTGTCACAAGGATGGCTAGTGAAATCACTCTTCGCAGCTGTTCCTCAAAATGGGTAAACAATCAAAATGGAGGTGAATGATCGGCCAATGAAAAAGTGGAGGTGACAGTGCAAACAAGACCAAGGCTTTAATGGCTGAAGTACTACATTCACGGTGGTTATTTACCGGGGAATAGTTCATTTTTTAACGAGCTTAAACGCGGGTGGAAAAATTTGCTCGGTGCGGGACACTACTCGATTAAATGGTCTTGTTTTGATTTTACCATAAATATCTTTGTCCTTTCAAAGATCGTACTGTATTTTCAACTGCTTCATCAAACTAGTCAGAAATGAACAATATTGCTTGAAAACGAGTTTAAAACGCTAATAATTTACTTTGAACTACGTAAAAGTAATAAAAAGTGTTTTTTACCTCTCATTTTACCATTTCATTTGAACTTGGTTTGTTGGAGCTTTGGAGGTGCTTTTCCCTCTCGATTTTCATCAGTTGATTTCGGGAGATTCTGTGGACGATTCTCGGCGCCGTCTGGACCAGGTAGGAGCTAAACCTGAGCCCTTTCATTTCATGGCTTCCATTTTGCATTTTGAGCTTGATTCCTAGCTTTTCTGAGCCCCTGGGGTTTAAAGAACTCGTTCTGCTATCAACGCACCTTCAGTGTATTGAAACCTGCGCTGAATGTTGGGCTGTCTAAAGGCTATCTGACATTCAACGCACCTAGAACACTGCTGCAGGTGCGTTGGGCGCAAAAAGGGAATTTGATGCATAATTTTTGATGGAATTTTTTCCTGTTTCTCACCAAAATCAGGACCTAACTGCTCTCTTGTTTGTTTTTTCAGAGGTCTTTGGAGTAAGATGACCATTACATGGTGAGAACGTGAGCATGAAGAAGAGGACCTGCTTGCCCTACATGATCCAATTACAATGAACGCGCTGCGGAATTGTGGTTCGCTGAAGTTCTTCCGAATTTCTAGCATGAGACAGTAGATCAACTTAATGCAGTATTTTCTCGATGCTTGGGATCCTACCAATCAGGTTTTCCAGATCAGGGGCAAATCTATCTCCTTGACTGCAGTGGACATCTGTTTCTTGACTGGCTTGTCGAGGCGGGGTTCCCCCATCTCTTTGTCAGGTTTGACCCGAGGAGGCGATTCTGTGAGAGATTATGTCCGCCGGTACTACAGAGAAGGATCTCAGCCGAGTAAAGACGACAAGATCATCATCCGTGATGTCACTGACAGGTCCCTTAGGACTATTCTGTTTACTTTTGGTAGGATGGCCGGTAGTGCGTCTCTTCATGTAGCCAATCGATCTTATATGCAGCATGCCTTGGAATGCCTCCAACCGAAGCTGTTTAACTGGTGCGACGCAGTACTTCTTGTGATGAAAGAACAGTTGACCAAGATAAAGAACAGGAGGTTGAAGAACTTTGTGTATGGTTCTATTTTGACCGCCTTTGCCTTGGAGAAGATACCACTGATGCAACCACAGTACATTGCACTCGATTTACCTTCTACTGAACCACGTATGGAGAGATGGGTTGACCATATGTCTAGGCATGCTAGCCAGTCTCAGATTTCATTTTCTGATACCTTCTTCAGGTGCTTTGATCGTCGGGAGATGGTTTATTCTGAGTATCCATACGCTGGCATGGACTTCCGGGGTGATCCAGATTTAGTATTGCCAGATGGCGAGCAGTGGGGCGCCATTGGTAAAATCTTTGACCATATTGTTGTTTATCGTTTTTTGCTTATAATGTCCTTGTGCTTTATTCTATCAAGACTTTAATTAAACTCATGTGTACATGCAGATGTTGGTCCCGTTCGTCCAGTAGTTCGCCTGAGAGTACCAGCTTCTGCCCCAGCAGGAGAGGCCGTCGGAAGAGATGTTCTCCGTGACCTCAATGTGGCCGAGACTCTCACAGCTTTGCAGGAGCAGGTTGAGGGCCTCACTCTCGGTATTCCGGATGTGAGGACCGATGAGCTACCTTTGTGGTTACAGTGGCATACTGCTGGTGTGCCCAGATGGTGGACTCGTCTCCTATGCATGATCACACAGGCTGTGACTTGCTATCACGAGAATCATTAGACTAGGGTGCCCCCTAGTGTTTTGAGTTTTTGGGTCATTTGACCGATTTTGTCTTGGTTATAGAACATTATGTGTAAACCATAAACAGTTATATATATTTTTGATTTTCGGAGTTTTATTTTGGTTGAGCTACATGATCCACATGCGGAACATTGATGACATGTTTCTTTTTATAAATGTTGCAAATGTCTATTTAACACATAGTTTGCTAATGAGTCAGTTAATGTGTTTAAGTTTCTGGAAATATGTTGATACTGAATAAGATCAAATTGTCTCTCCAAAATCTTAACCCTTAGGAACATGCAATAAATAGCTGGGTTTCGGACGGAATATATACCATTGAGTTGTAGTATTATGAGTTGTGAGTCTAGCCTAACAATTAGTCGGCGTATACCATGAGTGATGGCATCAGAGAGAAGATCTATCAACGCGCTATACTTAGCGATGTTATTCATTGATCGACCAATACATACACCTCTGAAACTTACTAACTCGCCGCTTGGATCAAAAATGGCCCAGGCTGCGGAGGACAGGTTCCGTGAACTACGACTCGCTCCGTCGGCATATCCAACACATGGCTCCAATAGGTTTGACATCTGCAATAAATGTAAAAAGTGGATTACTTGAACAAAACAAACAATTTAGCGAAAACAAAAACATAACAAAAGCATGTTGGTTACCATTACGCATAGTAACGCTTGAGGTACAACCCATTACGGGGTTGTGCCAGTGGAATTTCGTCATAATCCATTAACTCGTAGGCTCCCTTTGCTAACACTCGTTTAACAATATAGGGGCCCATCCATAAAGACTTAAATTTACCTGCTCCCAATTTATCGGATTCTTGGTCGTAAAGCAAGACCAAGTCTCCTTCTGAGAAGACACGGGGTTTGACATTTTTGTCGAACTGCGCCTTGACTCGTTTCTTATGGGCTTCGTTAGCCAAAGCGACGTCATGACGGGTTTCATCCAATTGGATTAATTCCAAGAAACGAGCCTATTCTTCTGAAGTTCCGAGGAGGAGATAAATTGCGAGTTTGAGAGACGAGATTTCACACTGGATTGGTAAGACTGCTTCCAGGCCATATACCAGTTGGAAGGGTGTGAACCCGGTTGCATTTCTTACCGATGTTCAGTAAGCCCACAAGGCTGAGTACAGGATTAGGTGCCATCTTCTTTTGTGAACTCCGATCATCCTTTGCAGCATGCGTTTCAAGACCTTGTTGATCGCTTCAACTTGTCCGTTGGCTTGCGGATAATACAGAGTAGAGCTGTCGTGAGACAACCCTAGTTTGGCAGCTAATTCGACCATCATGTGATAGAGAAAATCTGATCCATGATCTGTGACTATAGCCTGCGGTACGCCGAATCTGGCGACTACATGATTGAAAAAGAAGAGGGCAGCTGTTTCACCAGTATTATCTAATGTAGGCATCGCCTCGGCCCATTTGGTAAAATAGTCAACTGCGACTATGATATACCCATGACCTCCGGTCGAGGTGGGGTTACATGTGATGAAATCAATGCCCCATTTGGCGAATGGCCCAACAGTAACTATTGGCTGTAGAGGTGCGGGTGGTCTTCTGGTTTTGCTATCAAAAATTTGACAAGCATGGCAACTTCTGAATACGGTTATGCAATCTTTGAACATTGTTGGCCAGAAGTATCCTGCTCATAAAATTTTTTGTGCTGTAGCATATCCAGATTGATGCCCCCCACACGTGCCTGAATGACACTCATTCAGGACTTTTTCGGCCTCCTCATGGGTGAGGCACCTTCTCAGAACTGTATCTTTACCACGACGGTAAATTGTATCACCGACAATCATGTAGTCTTTTTCTTGGTATAGAATACGTTTTTGTTCAGAGTGGGAGGTGCTCGGTCTAAATTTTTGGGTTTGGAGATAAATGATTATATCCCCATACCACTCATTGCTTGTAGATATTAGAAACAAACTCTCATCCACGATTGATTCTTCGGTTGTTTCATCGTTGGACGAGGATGGGAGATCGCACAATAATTCTGCGAAAACTAGAGCTTTCTTTAACTTGGATTTTACAAATTCCAGATCAAACTCTTGTAGGATTTCTATCCATTTGAGTATTTGCCCCCCAATAACTGTCGCGACAATATATAAGTCATGGGGTTGCAATCTAACAGAATGGTAGTTTTCCGAAAGAGGACACAGTGTCGAAATCTCTGTATCACTTGAACAGCTGCAAGCGCTAGCTTTTCAACGTAAGAATATTTGCTTTATGTATCATTTAAGTTTTTACTTAAATAATATATAGGATGCTCAATTCCATCAACTTCTTGAACTAAAACCATTGCGATGGTCGTATCTGCTGCAACCAGATATAGGTTAAAATCTCTTTGATAATCAGGGGCGTACATTAATGATGCTTTCATTAGGGAATCTTTTAAACCATCAAAGGAAGCTTGCACAACCTGATCCCAGACAAAGGGTACCTCCTTTTTCAAAAGACGTGTATAACCTTTAGCAAGTTCGGCGTAATTTGGAATGAACCTCCTCAGAAAGTTTGCTTTCCCTTGGAGTTTCTGAATCTGAAGCAAATTTGAAGGTGGAGGCAAATTTATGATTGCCTGGACCTTTCATGGGTCGAGACGAATCCCATCCTTGGAGACTACAAAGCCAAGTAAACGACCAGAACTGACGCAAAATACACATTTGTGCGGATTGAGTAGTATCTTGTAGTGTCGGCAACGTAGAAATATCACTCTTAAATGTTGCGGATGATTAGTTCGCTTTCGCGAATGAGCCGGAAGGTCGATGAGGTATGGTTGAACGATGTTTTTGATGTCATGGAAGGCATAATTCATTTCCCTCTGAAAAATCGCCCCTGCGTTCTTTAAACCAAAGGGTAATTTTCGATATGCGAATGTGCCCCACGGACAAATAAATGCAGTCTTTGACTGGTCCTGTAGGCAGATGTTTATTTGATTATACCCGGAGAATCCATCCATGAATGAAAAGATTTCGCATCCGGCGCATTCATCAATTATCTGGTCGATGAAGGGTGTAGGGTAGTTATCTTTTGGACAAGCTTGATTTACATCCCTATAATCATTGCACACTCTAACTGTCCCTTGTTTTTTCATAGCAGGGACAATATTCGATACCCAATCGGTTAGAGGAACCGGGTAGATGAAACCAGCATGGAGAAGTTTTTCAACTTCTGCCTTAATGTCAGCGGCTTTCTTGGGGTGCACCTGCCTTAGCCGTTGTCGTACTGGTTTGACATCTGGATACATCTTAATTTCGTTTTCAACGATACTCGAGTCAATGCCTGGCATTTAACTGTATGACCAAGCAAAGACATCTCCGAATTCGCGAAAAAGAGCGTTATATATTTCCAGTTCTGATGGAGAACAACATTTGCCAACATAAATATTCTCTACAACATCTTTTTGGTCGAGATATTTATGGCTATAGTCTCTTCAATGTTGGATAAGTTTCGCTCGGAATCCACCGTATTTATAGTATTTGACAGAAAATCAAAGACTGAAGGATGATAAAGGTAATTTTGAGTATCTTCTCCACAATCCGGAATAAGAGAACGATGGTGGGAATCATTCCATGGTGCTCCTTCAATTACCATTGATTGGAAAATTCCTTCGTCGGTGACATGCACTCGCGACCAAGGATCTGAAGGAGTACCATATTCTCTAGACCTATCAATCCAAACGATCGATGAGCATTGATTTGGGTTTCCCTCCCATGCTAGGAACATTGATTGCTATAATATTTCCGTTGGGCTTGGGGGAAAAACCACTACATGATCCATGTCGATATCGTTTTCTGAGATCTTTGTAGAAGATATCATGTTGCAGGTTCCTATCGCCGCTACTTCCGCCAGATTGATTGGAGGTGGAAGAGCGAAAGTTCCCATTAGTATAGGATCTTTTAGTAGGCCTACTCCGATATTCTAAAGTGAATGGGGGCTTCCATGGATCATGGGAATGCTTCCAGTAACTTGAGAACCATTGGGGAGGAAGTTCTGTTGATCGACGATTGTAATCCCTCCTTGAAAGGGAAATGCAATCTTTCTAAAATAGGTCGACACAACAGCTGCCATGGCATAAATCCACGGTCTTCCTAGTAGGATGTTGTAATCAAGATTCCCATCGATGACTTCAACATCTATTTCTACCGTTTTCCCTCCTAGTTCAACTTTCAAGTTATTTAGGATACCATATGGGGCATATGTCCTTCTGTCGAATGCTTTTAATGTCGTCGAAGATCACGACAAGGTTGGAGATCCTAAAGTTTTCCAGCAACTCATCGACATAATGCATGTAGATGCCCCCTCATCAATAATTGTTCGATGAACAGTTTTGTTGAAGGCTTTCACTTGAATAAGGAAAGCTAGTTGAGCTGGTAACTGAGGATCGTATCCTTTATGATCGAAGGATACAAGATTGGAATCCTTTGGGTCAATCCCACCAATGGCTGATAATAAAGCCTGCCTTTGGGATGGGAAATTTTGTAGTACTTCAAGAGTCGACATAGCGGATGGCGATTGGGCCAAATCTTCCACTATGTTATAATGCTGTGCCGCTCTAGCGCGGGGATTAAATGTCGACTTGTGTACTACTCCCTTTGGCAGTTTTATCGTTAATTCAGGAATGGTGGGTGGCACAACTTCTATTGAAGTTGTTGTCGAACTACTTGGTTGATCTTTATCCTTGTTGTTCGACAGCTGTGGATTCCCATAATCTTTGTTCCTTGTCGATATCAAAGCATCATTTTGCTGTTTTGAAACCGACAACATTAGCACTTGAGACGGGGAAGCATTTCCACTTTCAACCAGATTTGTTCCTGGATTTGGAAACGGATCAGTTAACACTGCGGAGGTTTTTGAATTCTTGAAGAATTTTTTAACCTCAGCTCTGTATGGACAGTCTGTTGTCCGATGATCCTCATCGCATATAAAGCATGGATTTTTTGGTTTCCTATTTCCAGGAGGGTTTGAAGAAGATTTTTCAGGTGATGATTCCTCCTGTTTCTTCTTCTTCCCTTTGCCTTTCTTCTTGCTCCCTGGTTGTTTGGTTTCTTTGCCTTTATCTGTCGACACGACATTTACTTCCGAAGCAAGAGGCTTGTCTTTTGAATTTTGACCTGAAATCTTACGGGCCTTTTTGGATGTAGCCTTTGTCGATTTCGTGTCTGTCGTGCCAATCACGCCATCGCCGACATGAGAGTCATTGTTTGATTTAGGAGGAGGAGGAATTGAGAATTCCGGTCTAGGGGCGTCAAGTATTTTGTCGTAGAGCATGCCGGACTGAGTGTAAATCAAGTCCAGATATTGTGCACGAGCGATAACTTGCTCTTCTGTTATGACTCCCCCCTTTGCCACATCTTCCGTGATGGAAGGTAGTAATGACTTGATAAACCATTCAGCTAATAGTTGATCGGGGACGTACGTTTTTACCATCCTACGACGACGTCGCCACTCATGTATATGATCATATATGTGAGTGGCCGTTGTCTGTTTGAAGTTGGTAAGAAGTTCTGTTCCCGTTTCGTACCTTATTGGTAATTGAAAATGGGTTAAAAAGGTTGTGGCTAAGGTACTGAAGTTGTCGAACGAAGCTCTAGGCAATTCAATGTACCATTTTGCTGCTAGACCCGTTAACGTCCTCTGAAAGAGGCGAAGTCTTATCGAATCATCATTTAGGGTGTTTGATGAACACCATAGATGAAATGTCATCACGTGGTTCGATGGATCTTCACCCGGATTTCCATTAAATTTAGGAATATCTGATGGAAGTTTATGTGGAATCGCTGGCCACTAAGGGGCGCAAGCAATTGGATCGTTTGTCAACCGATTTAAATCAGGTAACTCTAAGGTTGCCACAAAGGGTAACTGTTGATTCAGGTTAGGTGAAGCATACCCAGGATAAGATGGGATTGCCTGAGTAGTTGCTCTTTGCATACCAGCATAATGCATTTGATGCTGGTATGTTTGGTAAGGTTGGTGGACATGACCATTGTAAAATGCTTGATTTTGACCATTTTGAATGTACGACTGTCCACTGTTCGCAAAGATTTGCTGCTCAGAACCTTGGTATACTTGTTGGAATTGCGGTTGTTGGTATTGCACCAGCCATGGTTGTGAAGCCATGTGCTGTTGCGCTATACTAACTGTTTGACCAAGGTGAGGGGTAATTGTACCCGTCTGGACCTGCGTTGCTCCACTAGTCAGCGATTGTGGTTGAGTCGCAGGGTCAAGGGGCTGTTGCATTACAACCTGAGAAACTTGAGGTTGGCATACAACAGGCAGCATTTGAACTTGCGACACCGTCACAATAGCAACGTAGTCGGGATATCCGACATAGGTATGCATTGTTGCATCGAATACACAACTCTTGGTTGTTGAGGTAGTATAGGTACCCAACCACTTGAGGTAATTCCAGTGTAACCTGAATTTTGTTGTGAACTCCCGTATGGATATCCTCCTGGAGGGGATAATGAAAGGGCATACTACCCCCCATACAGTGGTAATCCGGAACTCAAGGGAATTGTTTGCCCTTGGGGACCGGACTGCCCAAATTGACCTCCAAATGGATCAATTTGTTGAGACTCAACATAAGAGTTTCTAGATATTATTCCAGATGAACAAACATGAACGGACCATACTGTCATAATAGCCCCTGAGTGGGCTCCTTCTAGCAGCTGAGAGCTAGTCGGGACAGATGGTGTGCCAGCGAACATTGTAGGAGTGATAGCAGGGAGTTCTGTCGTCGCTGTGTCAGATGACACAGTCCTAGATGTTGACGGTTGTTCAGACATTTGTAGTCTATCCAAAATATTACCTAGCGATTCTACAGGAGCTTCCGCTGGTGGTAGACTAACTTCTGATGAAGAAGGATATAGGGTGATCCCGACTCCAAAGTGCGTTGGAGTACTTATTTGAGGATCTTCTACAATTTCTTCAATAGCAATCAGACCAGGTGGAAGGGGAAGACCGTCAGGTCCATAAAATATTTCTGGTGCCAAAGAAGGTGTAAAATCGGCAGCGACAGATGTTTTAAGAGTAAGACTCTCCGAACCGGTTGTAGATGGAACTGGTTCGATAACACAAGTGTTTACTCTCAAACTAGGATCAGTATTACTGTCCTTCCGTGGCTGTTGAACTTCTTCTGTAGAGGTAGGGATTCCAGAAATGTTTGGAGTAACCGGAGTCTCTGATGTCGTTGGAACACTTGTTCTAACTTTAATAGGAGATTTGGAACTGGTTAAATGAGTTCGCTTTGTCCGTACTGGTTTCGATTCCGGAGACAAAGACGGTTGACTCGTAAGCCTCCGCGAACGACGGGGTTTCAATTGACTTTCTTCCACAATTGCGGATTACTCATTCAACTAAAATAAAGGGAAGGTATGTTTCCGAATTAAATGAATTTTAGACACTTTGACACAACTTGTTTTTTCAGTTTTTAAGAGTCGAGAAAAAACAAAAGATGACTCTAGTCTCCTTCGATTTTTAATGAGCCTGAAGTGACAAGTGCTCAGATGGACCTTTTCCGTTAAGGAGTCTGAAAAGGAACAAAAGGGACTACTCTAGAGATCTAGGTAGAGGGAGTACCAAACCAATCGCAAAACTGCAGAATACTTTTTACGGTACGGCAGTCAATCTTCCCGAATGCTGTGCTCAGTGCATTGCGATCGATAGGGCGGCAGACACGGCTTCCTATGGATAAAGGATTTAAGCCTATAGGGGTCTCCCAAAATATACTCGACAGTACGTGGGAGCACAAGTCCGTACTGGCACTTATCGTCTCAAAGTGGAGGAATCACCCAACCATCAGTGAGGACAACAGTTACCAGGCTTTACGACGCCGGAATAAGTCTCTAGCCTAGACCTCTAAATGTTGTGCGTTAAGTTCCAAAGCGTTGTTAGATTCATTGAATTTATTTTAAGTTGATCTTTCTTATGAAGTTTTCCTTTTGGGTTCACCACGAGATGTAGATGTAATTCCTAAAATACAATCTAAAGATGATAAACAAACTTTTTATCTCTTTTGTGCAATGAAAATCCTAGCCACTAAGGGAAAAGAAAGACACAATCTTTTCACAAAGAGCAAAGAGCACACTGTAAATGCACTTTCCTAAATCAAGCCAAACAGACTGTCAATATGCAAATGCACATGCATGTATTTGTTTTCGACTTTCTTAGTATTGATGCTAAAAACAAAGTTGATGTACAAATCTGAATTTGCTTTCAAGCGACCAACACAAATAAGCTTCTTTTCGAAATCAAAAGATAAAGACGATTACAAAACTTTACGATTTTGAAATGAACACTCGTTTTTGACACTAGAAAAACACAAATTCAGACCAAAGGCAATAGTAAAAGTATAATCGACTATCAAAAGTAATTAAACTTTCTCCTATGATCGAAATCGACACTTGCGACAGATCTAAATCAAAGGACGACAATACGACTATTCTACTTATGCAATGGAAAACTGTAAATGGCTCAACAAACACACAAAAAACATCTACATTTCTTTTGTACAAAGGAGGCGGAATAACTGTAAGGAAAAAGGGGTTTTAGACAGACATATACTGATCATAGGCTGCAAAAATCAGAGACAAAACTGGAAAGAATGAAGCACAAGAACCTCAGTTGCACAGGGCTAGTCTGATCAGTGCACCTGTAACACAGAGAAACTGGATTGCAGCGCAGGTTTCCCTTTCGGGAAGTGCGCTGAAATGCAGGATCTCTTAATAGTACCTGCGCTGGGCCAGAAACGAGAATTTGTCCGGGTTTTGGGTCACGGTTTGCAGTTCAGTCTTTGGTTTTTGGCCGAGTAAAAGCAATCAGTAATGCACAATCAGGGGTAGATCTAAGGAGGGTCTAAGAGCTATCACAAGGGCAATCAGATCATTTTTGAATCAGCTGTTCAAATCATAAACAGATCCAGTGAATGGATTGAAGCAGCAGATGTCTACTTTGCATTTGTTATGGCAAATGCAGTTCGAATGCTACTTATAAGTTTATGAAACAAACAACAAAGAGATACACAAACAAACTAATTAGACAATCTCCCCAGCGGAGTCGCAATTTTGTTACCGGGAAAAGTGTCTATTTAGAACTGTTCTATCCCACTAAGGTGTGACAGCTGCCTTAGAAACGAACAGAGAAAAACTACTATTGTATTTCCTTTATGAACTATAGACAGAGAGGAACAGAAATAACCAACCTGTGTCTTGCGCTAATCCTTTGATCCAATCCCTCTCTTCTTTGACAGCTTCCAGCTACCTGCTCCCTTACTTGCCCAGCTTCACCAAGTACCTGTAAGATCACAGAAGAAGAAAACTATACAAAGACATGGATCTATATTCATAAACAACTTAGGATCAGATTTAAGTTAACCATACAAATGTAACAAGCATCAATGATACACAAGCATGGAGGAAAAACTCAAATAGTTTTTATTGATATAACAAGAAGATCCAGGAGGAGTTACAACCGATGGTTCCTGACCCAACATCAACCTCCCAACAAAGAAGCCCCTCTTCACCTCCAACAAAGCATAAATCACCTAATACTCTGATATTTGTCTCAAAACCAACAACAATTCCTTACAATGTGCAAAATTCCAGCCTCTGGATCTCTGGGATGAGGGATCCATATATAGATGTATGCAAGGAGGATGAGTCAGCTTGTGATTTGATTAGTGTCTTCTCTCTGCCAGTTCTTGCTTCTACTTGGAGACTGAAGGCCTCTTACTCATCCTTGGTCGAATTCAGTGTGGCAAGTGTCATAGGAGAAGATTCTGGAAGCTTCCATTGTCTCTCCACCTCGCGGAATGGCACTACCATTTGTCATTTCTCGCCCAACGCACCCTCATAGTGCATTTCGGTGCGTTGCAACGCACCCAGCTTGTGTGTTTAGGTGCTATGAAACGCAGCTAGCCAGTGGAGTAGCTGAAATGATCCTGTTTTGACTTATTCTGAGCAGTTTCTGGTGGAGAACTTCTGGGAGAAGCTGTAATTTGTTGACCTCATTCCTTTAGGGGTTAGGGGTTGGAACAACACTTTTAGGGACTTAGGAGCCCTTGGTTTATGGACATTTCATGCTTGGAGCTGCAAGGCACAAAAATGTCTATAACAAAGAATACCTTGCGACAGGTGCAAAGGTATCCTCATAATCGATCCCCTCTATCTGTGAAAAGCCTCGGGCAACAAATCTTGCCTTGTACTTCTCCACACTCCCGTCGGTTTCCTGCTTAACTTTGTAGATCCATCTCAAACCCACCAATGATTTCCCTTCCGGTCTAGGAACAATCTCCCATGCATTGTTTCTGACAATAGAATCATACTCTTCCACCATGGCGTCTACCCATGCGGGATCCTCCACAGCTTCCTCGAAAGAGGATGGCTCAGTCACAACACACTTGCTCATAAGAGCCATGTATCCAGTGTACCGATCAGGTGACTGTCTCTGCCTGCGTTGGGCTGTAGGTGGTCCTACAAATTTCTCTGCATCTTGAGCCAGTCGCTCAGCTTCTGTCAAGCGCTTTCGCCCTCTGATGGTTGGCGCTGCATGAGTGGTCTCTTCCACTCCATGAACCTCATCCTATGGCTGATCCACGTCCTGAAGCTCATCCTTAGGAACTAATAGCTCCTCATTTGCATGCAAGTGTAGCTCCCTCTCAAGCGAACACTTCATGGCTTTCTCCTCCTGAAATTTTATATCCCGTCGCACAACAGTTTTACCACTGTCTGGGAAATACACACGATAGTTGTGGGGCGTATCAGTGTACCCCACAAATATCCCAACCTTTGCGGTCGGCTCCAACTTCTTCCTGGCATCCTTCGTCACATGCATGTAAACGTTAGCACCAAAAATCCTTAAATGAGAAAGATCATGCTTCTTACCAGAATAAGCCTCCTTAGGTGTACTCATGCCAAGTATCCTATGAGGACAACGGTTCTGCACATAAACTACTGTATTGCATGCTTTCGCCCACAAGTGAAGGGGTAGGCCCTAATCATGCAACATTGCCCGTGCAACACCCACGATCATTCTGTTCTTCCACTCAGCTACCCCGTTCTGCTGTGGGTTATGGGGAGCTATGAGCTCTCTACGAATCCCTTCTGCCTTGCAGAAATCCTTGAACTCGTCCGAGATGTATTCACCACCATTATCGCTCCTAAGAGCCTTCACCTTCTTCCCCGACTCCTTCTCGACCAGTGCTTTGAATTCACAGAACTTTGAATATGTCTCGCTCTTCTTCTGCTTGAAGAAGATCCAGCACTTAAGAGAGAAATCATCAACAAAAATCACATAATACCTGTGTTTTGCTGTCGAAGCAACTGAGAAAGGTCCACACACGACTGTGTGAATTCTCTCAAGGATCGTCGTGGCGCGACTATCCTTCTCGTGAAAGGTGGCTTTCACAAACTTCCCCAAAGTACACCCCTTGTACTGATCTGACTGTCCAAGTGTGCCTTTAGGAAGCCCTGTAGTGATCTGCTGCAGTATCTTCAAGGCTCCATGGTGAAGGTGACCCAATCTCCTGTGCCACAACTCGCCATCATCCCAGCTCACCAATCCTTCTGCCTTGCCTGCCATTACTGTGCATCCATCTACATGCAACTGATAAAGGTTCCTCACTTGAACCCCTATCTTCCGGGTCTCACCAGTTGTCTTGTTGCGCAGGAAAGCCTTTCCCTCGCTGAAAACAACATCATACCCCTTGTCTTCTAACATCGCCACTGAGATAAGATTCTTCTTCAATCCTGGAACATGCATGACTTCCTTCAATATGAAGGGTTTACCAGACTCCCTCTCAAAGGAAATGGTACCGATACCGGTCGCACTGTATCTACCATCATCGCCCATCTCGATGTGCACTCCAAGATCTTTGTCCTCCAGATCAGAGAACAAATCTTTATCTCCCGTCATGTGAAAAGACGCACCACTGTCCAAGAACCACACTGATCCCATCACACTTGAAACCAAGCATGCGATCAATGAAAAATCAAGCTCAAACTGTGAGGCTAGAGCCTCTCCCGTTGAAGATCCAACAACCTACTTGTTCTTCTTCTTCTTCGGACAATTTGTGGCATAGTGTCCGTGCTGGTGACAGTGAAAACACTTCACCTTGGACATATCCTGCTTCTTGCCTTTCGCACCAGACTGAGAAGCTTTCTTGCTCTTCCCTTTCTTTGCTTTGGAAGCCAAAGCACAATTCTCTTCATAAGCTCCCTTTGACGAAGATCCGTCCCTGGTACTCCGCCTGATCTCCTCCTGCACAAGATCTGACCATAGTCTTTCCCATCCTGGCAATTTCTCCCAACCATTGACAGAGTCCTGCTAGGAATGCCAACTCTTCAGAAGACCAAGGAGAGCCAAGTTCACCAAGTCCTCATCATCGACATAACCCCCACACTTCCCAGCTCATCTCGACACTGAGTGAACTTCGTGAGATACTTGGGAATACTGTCACCCTTCTCGCATTTGATGTTTCTGAGTTTATCTTTGAGCTCCAGCTTCCTCTGATCGCTCTTGCTTTGGAATAATTCTGTTAATGATTTCCACATAAAATATGGAGTAGCCTTTCCATGGAGGCTGGACACAATGTGATCCTTCACGCCCTCCAACAGAATCCTTCGACATTTTGCGATCTTCTTTTGCCAAGCATCAGCTTGAGTAGCATCAATAGGCTTTGGGATATCCATATCTATGAACTCCTTCAACCCGTTATCATCCAATACTGCCTCCATCATGTCCTTCCATGCAATATAGTTTGAGCTGCCCTCAAGAGCATACTCCAATTGCAATCCGTTGAAAGACATTGCTGCGTTGTCACCAAGAAAACACTGCTGCAAATTCGAATTCCACCAGCAACCAACTCAACCACGTCGGATCTAAGATTCTTGAGAACACAATATTTCTCGTACAAAGATTAACTGTATGGGCATTCACCGGATATCTCACCTTCCAAAGGAAGGATGAATCCAGAGGCTACCTGGCCCGATTACAGACTCTGGCTGAAGAAATAGAATGTAGACACTTCCTGAATAGTAGATCTGATGATCAACAGCTCTGATACCATGTAGAAATTTTGAATAATTTAACACATATTCAATGGAGATTATCCTAATCATGTACTATTTCAGAATACATACACAATACATAAGCTCCTCTACGTTGATCATCAATATAGCAGCATCAATAACAATAAAACTTCAAGAGCATTCACACATTAACACAGTATGTAACCCGGGGAAAGCATCTCGCTAAAAACCCCAACTATCTGTATATTAATGATTGAGACCATGTAACATTACAAAGTACAATGCTTATCACAAGAAATCCAGTACCAGCTCCACCTGTTACACACAATACAGCTCAGATCTGATCTCCAAATCTATTCCACTGCTTGCCTGCCTCCACTGCTCAATACCTGCTCAAGAACTGATGAGAATGGCTCACCAAACTCGTTTTTCACCTCAAAATAATCACTCAAACTTTGTTGTACATGAGAAAAGGCTACAATACTGGGCAAATACATGAGCAAACTCATTGGCATACTCAATCCCTTGATTGTGCAAGATCTGGTGCACAACTATAGTCACAACTGATAGCAATCTGATTCTATACCACCTGTCCCTGTTGAACTGAACATGCACTGACATGCAACTGAGTTAACTGATGTATTCATTAGTTGCATCATGAGTTAATAATTAGTTTAACAACTCATCATTAGTCTATTTGCAGTTAGACTAATTACAACTAGTTTAACTAAGTCAAACTGAACACAACTCCATCAACTCCACAATCAACTCCACCAAACTCAACTGTTTGAGTTCTAACTGAAGCATGCAACAACTCAACTGACTCATAAGAAAAGTGTATTTCCTTCTGACAGCTGCATGTGCCACCTCTGTAGCTCAAACTGAAGTGCTCCAAGAGAATAAGATCAAGTTTATAGTCCAAATATTATTATGAGACAATAATACTTGACTTTTCTATTTTTGACAGCCAGTCTAAAAATAGACTTTGATCACTCACACTTTCATCAAAAAGAGAAGTCCATCTATTTTTCCCAACTTGACCAATCATTCATAAACAGCAACCTTCAATCCATAGACATGATCCATATGTCTAAAAATAGACATAGTCTAAAAATAGACTTGCGCCAAAAATAGCCTGCGGGCCCACTTAGTGAAGGCGACTCTTTTCACTAAGCTCCATCATCTTGTTGCAATCTCAAAACTACTCACAAGGACCACCACTATGCCAATCACAGGCAATTTTTAAATAAAACTACCCTTTCAAAACAATGCACAGAGAATGAACCGACTTACTTGAACAATTCTAGGAAAAATGTAGAATAATGACAACAAAATAGTAAATATGGTGTAACCAATGAAGGTTGTCTCCCTTACTACTTTCTCAAATTTTCCTGAGCAGAAAACTCCCTTTTTTTGAAGTGAATTTAAGTACATGAATTCTATGGAAAGAAATACTTAGTCACTTGAAACTATATAACTATTTATCAAAACAATAGAGTCAATTGTAGCGCTGGATTATTCCCCCCCATTTATAATTTAACGCTCTTCCATTCTGAACTATGCTGAGTGGAGTGGAATCCTTCAATTTTTTCCTTTACAAAATTGAAATGATTTCAGCAACAATAGTATGTCTATCACAAGAGAAAAATTTCCCTAGTTATCCTTCGGATGAAACAATCTTGTACCCTTCGAAATAGCTACCATAATTGTTTTTGGCATGGAGATAGACTGCAATTGCAAGAATAAACATTTCTAGAGAAAATAAACCCATGACTTTATTGAATTTCTGGTTTATTTCCCTTACTCGTTGTATTTCCATCTTATCTAATAATAAAAGTGTCAATGCTCATTTTCCTTTCTTACCATATCTTTTTCTTCTTGTTTCAGCATCACAATACAATAAATTAAAATCACATGCACAAATTGCATCTTCTGCTAACTTGAAGTGCTTTCAATTTCCTTCAAATACTTGAAAGATGAAGGAAATTTGGCTTCAGAATCTAAGGAGAAGGATGACATGCTTGATTCTGCATGGAGGTCTGAAATTTCATGCTTGATTCTACGTGGAGGCCTATAGCCCAATTCTACAGGCTAACTAACAAATAACGAGCAAAGGAAATACTTTTGAAATAGAGAACTAGTAGAGGAAATTATTTTGATGGATAAAATAATGAGTAGGTCGAACCAACGAAGCAGAGATAATAGGTCAGACCAAATGTTTCCTTACGATTGGATACTAGTTGAAAGCATATAGGAGCATGAAGCATTAGGTTTAAGTTGAGATTCGAGAAAGCAACACAGTTAGAGCATTTTTATTACAACATTTTTCTTGACATCTAGGCACCTGTGAATCATGTGAAATTGTGTTGGGCCTCCTCTTTGCAAAAGAAAACATTCACGAGATCAAGAATCAAGGCACAAAGATGTTTTGTATTCCTTGACCGAGGGTAGGTCAAACTGGTGTGGAAATAATGCAACCGTCAAGTCAGATTGGCATAAGAGGACAAAGCTGATAGAATGGATGGGCAGCAAGACAATCTTCAGAGGTGCCAGATTCACGTGCACATAATGGACGAAATAAACATGTTGTAACAAGAGGAGGAGTGTTTTTGCATGTAGAAGAATCCTAAAAACATATGTGATAAGAGAAGTAGGCACAAGGCAAAAAATTTGACTGAGAATAGTGCTGAGGAAATGCGAAGTCTAAGTAGGACAGGGACTAGCATATAGAGAATGGCCACAAAAAGTTGCTCAAATTTGAGCAGGGCGAGAACTCTCCAGCTCTGATACCATGTTAAACAAAACAATGGCGGAGACAAGAGATATGAAAGATCAACGTTGAATACATTATTATTCACAATGATACATATTTATACAAGTTTAGTGACCCTTGGTTTCATATTCCATGTGGTCTCTTAGACTCCCTTTGACTGTTCAACTTCGACACCAACCCCTAGAGGATTAGATGTCCAACAAGTTGGTTGTTTTTAAGTATTAGGGGTTTTCATAGTGCATTATATTAGATATCATTTTGGGATTCAACTGTTTTAAAGTAAGTCATTCATCTATGACTATTTCCATGAGACGTAGTCATAACTGACTAATTTCTCATGATTTTTGAATAGTTTACTTAGCACTCATTGCATCGGGTGATGCTCACAAGGGTGAAGAAGCGGGATTGAAACTAGTGAAAAATGAATCACATAGTGTCAATCATCACTTCCTAGACTTGCACCCGGTAACCAAGACTTCCCGGGAGGTCACCCATCCCAAACTACCTCTAGATCAAGCGCACTTAACTGTGGAGTTTTCCCCACAATCAAGCCCACTTAGCTTGCTACCCCATTTGCAAAACCTTAGCAAGTATTGTGCCTCATAAACCATTCAAGTAGACTTCCCTTCACTCTTTTTGAATTTAAGTATTAAGGGTTTTTCACAGTGCATTATATTTTATATCATTTTGGGATTCAACTGCGTTAAGTAAGTCATTCATCTATGACCATTTCCATGAGAGGTAGTTGTAACTGACTAATTTCTCATGATTTTTCAATAGTTCACTTAACACTCATTGCATCGGGTGATGCTCACAAGGGTGAAGAAGTGGGATTGAAACTAGTGAAATGAATCACATAGCGTCAATCATCACTTCCGGGACTTGCACCCGGTAACCAAGACTTCCTGGGAGGTCACCCATCCCAGACTGCCTCTGGATCAAGCGCGCTTAACTATGGGGTAGAAAATGGGGTAGCAAGATAAGTGGGCTTGACTGTGGGGAAAACTCCACAAGTAAGCGTGCTTGATCCAGAGGCACTCTGGGATGGGTGACCTCCCAGGAAGTCTTGGTTACCGGGTGCAAGTCCCGGAAGTGATGATTAATGCTATGTGATTAATTTCACTAGTTTCAATCCCACTTCTTCACCCTTGTGAGCATCACTCGCTGCAATGAGTGCTAAGTGAACTCTTCAAAAATCATGAGAAATTAGTCACTTACGACTACCTCTCATGGAAATGGCATAGATGAATGACTTACTTAACGCAGTTGAATCCCCAAATGATATCTAATAAGTTGGTTGTTGTCATTGGATAATAACACTATTGTTAAAAGGTAAGTTTGTAACATTTATTTCTTTGGTCTTTTTTCTCCCTTTTGTTATCCTTCCAAGCCTTATGCAAATTCAATTTTATTTTTTACTTTCTCATACAAGTATTTGGATTTTTTTATTATTTCTCCTAATGCCTTGGTTTCATTAAACTGAATCCAATCTTTATAGAGTGAAGGTAATATTCTTAAGGAGAACTCAATTATTACCGTGTCATCTATGATGTACTTAAATACCTTCTTAATTCTACAAACTTCCTCCAATTCTTATCCATGGTCCTATTTCGTAGTAGCTGTTTCATCTTCCTTTTTATAGTGTTGATCATAAAAATAGTTTTGCTAGAAGTGTTGGAAAAAATGATAATACTGAGAGGGGGGTGAATAAGTATTAAGGCTAATTTAAAACTTTTATACCTATTTAATTTTCTCATTCAAGCTTGGCACCCATCCATATAATCAACAACAATATGTAATATGACACAACATGAAACTAACATACAAGCATACACACCATGAGTATCATACACATGATATGCATGGTTTTTACGTGGAAACCCTTTCGGGAAAAAAACACCAAATATTGTTGTTGTTATTGATGTAAATAAGATCACCTACTCTATTACATCAATATGTTTTGTGAGCACCCACTCACAGGAAGCACCAACTCCCTTTGATTGTTTTCTAGCACCAACTAGCATGAAGCACCAACTCCCTCTTTTTGTAGACACTTGTCCATCTTACCAGAAGCACCATGTGAGGCACCGAACTCACAGATTTTTTGCAAGCACCAACTTGCAACTCCTTGGATTTTTGCAAGCCAACTTTCAAGAGGCACCAACCCCCAAGTTTTCTCAAGCACCCACTAGAGATGGAAGCACCAACTTCCTGTATGCAGGCACCAACCCACACTCAATTAGGAACACAATGTTCATTGTAATTTGGTAGCCATTCTGCTTGATAAAAACTTTTTTATCTCTGCTCGCACTACTCACTCTACAACATCCCACTGATCTGCTCAACATCAGTCACTCATTGCAGTCCACGCAACTCTATTCTATGCTCTTCATCAACAATCATTCAGCTCTCAACCTTTTTCTCTCCACAATACATACACATCTCTCGACATTATTTTCTACACAGGCACCTTTAGCCTTTCTCGCAGCACAGGCACTTCGACCTTGCTCACATCAACACACAGGAAACTTCTACCTTACTCAGAGAGTGCACATGTAACTTCCACCTTGCTTGCATAGCGCACAAGCAACTTTCAGCCTTACACACAGTAGCGAAACTCTCATGGTTTCTTACCTTTGCATAAGAACTCTCAACCTCTCTTTGAAGAATAGGCCCTCACTCAAACTTACACAACAGTGCACACCCTCAGAGATTTTCCGCTTAGCTCTCTAAAAACTATGCTGCTTCCCCCCACATTGTTCATTTGTTCTTCTGGGTTTTGTTCCTCTATTGTCCCCCCGATCGATGTTGCCGCTCTGTCCTATATTCACACTGCACAAGTGTACCTAGGCATGACTCTTCATTCTACGATTATGTCTGACTTGGTCTCTACCCCTGTATTAAACAAGAGAATGGTCACTTGACTATTTCTCCATACTGAGAACGAATTCTCATTCCACCAGCACACTCCAACAAGGCACAATCCTCTCTATTAACAACACTCCTGTCATTGAGGCTCTCCATGATTAGTTAATGGTTTCACACGGCTTGGCTGTACTTCAGCATGACTTCTCTATGGACCATTTTCCTGGTTTCCTTGTCTCAAAGTTTTATACTAATCCATTTGACTCCATGAACCAACTCCACTGATTTGCATTTGTTCTGTGGTAGCCGACCCCATTCATCCACTTAACTCACTGAGACGTGCGTCAAGGCACAATCCTCTCTGTGAACAACACTCCTGTCACTGAGGCTCTCCATGATTAGTTAATGGTTTCACATGGCTTGGCTGTACTTCAACATGACTTCTCTATGGACCATTTTCCTTGTTTCCTTGTCTCAAAGTTTTATACTGATCCATCTGACTCCATGAACCAACTCCACCGATTTGCATTTGTTCTATGGTAGCCAACCCATTCATCCACTTAACTCACTGAGACATGCGTCATAGCACAGGAATAGCTTGTCCCACCTCAAGGAAGACCCAACACTCTTTCCCAAAGATTGTGGTCCTCACCGCCTTGACCCAATGATATTTGATTGTCACCATTAATCCTAAGACCAACTACTTTTCCTCTGCATTCAAATTCACAGTTGCCGACCCATACACTCTTTAAAGCCCTGTACTTCCTTATTAGAGCGATTCCATATCAAAATCTTCACAGTGGTGCCATATTCTAATCTTTCGATTGCTAACCTCCGATATGATGAGCTTCTTTTGCTTATCCCTTCCCACATTTCTCACCATAGGACCGAGGGCTGTGACCTACCACTTAGCCTTGAGGTGCTAGAAAGTTTTCGATCTTGCTAGGGGCTATTTTTCCTTTGTTAAGTGCTTAACGCCCTTGGTTCTTTAATTTCTTCTTGACCACGTGCAAACAAAATATCAGAGCCCCTCTCATAAGAAGTTTCGAATCGGGGATTTAACTTTGGAGTTGAGATATCCCCACTTCTGATATAATATCATAGATTTCGATGCTCGGCCCTAGCTTTGCACCTTTGGTTCTTTGAGTCTTTGCGACCATGGTGCCATGCCAATATCAGAGCCTCCTTATCCGAAATTTTTCAAGTATTAAGTGTTACAAAGTGCCGACATCCTCAACCTCCGATATGCGATCGCCGATATGACTGATGCTCTGATGTTGTGACCCCTGATATCTTTGGACCTCTGACATTCCAATGCGCTAATACCTGATCTCCAATCACTGATGTACTGATATGCTGATGTGCCGATATTTTGATCTTTGATATGATCAACCTCCGATATTCCAACCTTCTTAGGACTTCAAGTCCTTGATCATCAACAAGCCATAACTTTGGAACTAGGAATCCATTTTTGGACTTCCACATAACTTTGGAAATATCTTCCAGATAAATTTCCAATGGATAGGTTATGATGTATGATTTGAGCCCATCTTCTACCTCAAATATGGCTCCAAACTCTCTGCCACTCTTCTTCTCCTTGACTCTCTTGACAGATGAACTCACAACCACCAAGGTGATCCTATGCATGAAGCCTACAACTACCATGGACTTCCATTTGGTCCATCACTATAATCATCAGTTTATGGATTCTCCAATAAGCCTACTACTGTGATTATTTTCTACCTGAATTTTGCAGCTACCATGGGATTTCTCCTTGGCCATCAATGCCAACATATGCTACGGCAAGCATCCAAGCTAGTTTGGTTGACATCAATGCCAACACTCCGACCAACAGTTAGGTGATGCTCCTGCCAATAGTTAGGAAATTCCAACTACCCAACACATTTCCCCAACATGACTGTTGACATCAATGCCAACACACTTACAGATGCCTTCACTAGGCCACTGGCCATCCAGACAATGCCAACTATCCAACAGTCTCCCCCTTTGGCATTGATGGAAACACTCCATCGTTTTCTTCATGTGATGGCAAAACCTCATGCAACTTCCACACATCTCATTGCATGAGACACCAATGGCCTTCTCTCTTCTGCATAGGCCATCATAGCTTCTCCACAACTTCTCTCCCCCTTTGACATCAATGGAAAGCGGCTACAATATTCCTTTCTCTCCCCATCAATCACTTGGCTATGAAGACCAGAGTCTAGCTGTTGAGATGTACATTCTTCCTCACAGACATCTCTTCCAAGACTGTCACTATTGCTTCTCCATAAACTGAGCATATGTGATATGCTCCCCCTGAACATATACTACCTCTTTTTTTTCCTTCCAGTTTTGGAAACCTTATGGCTACTTGTTGTGCATTCTCTCCACTAGTTCATCTTTTGTATAAAAAATATTGATACCCATTAAACTGTTCATGATATTGTTGCTGTTGCAAATACCAACTAATGATGATGCATTTTGGTTCACACTTCTTCACTGCTATTGTTTCTTCTAAGGCTGTGCTCACATTTTTGAACATCTCCACTTCTCCCCTTAAGATCACTCTCATACAATAAGGACTGTTTCTTATACCAATTGCACCAAAGGAAATGATACAAATGGAGCATTGTACCAAGACAGCTCTAATATTTCTTTTGTCAAAAGGAAATTTCCATTTTCACACAAGGTCACTCATCATGAGCCCAACACAACCAATTGACATAACAATACCAATTGAGGGTTAAGGGACACGAAAAACTTGCACCAATTGTGCTTCATGAACACAAGACTACTATGCCTAATTAAACTCACAACTTAAATTAAATAAGGGAATTTCACCCAAGATGAAAACCTTTCATTTGCTCGGCCATCTCCTTTTTTGAGGCTGCCCATTGTTGCCTGTTACTGCTTATCAAAGTAGCTCACCTTGAACCAATTCTCTTTGATCTCTTGTAAAATCTTTCTCGCTTCTTCGTGGGGACTGATCCTGTGGACTTGACTTGAATTTTAGCTTCCTGTCATTCCACACTTCCACTGTAGCCCATATTATTCCCACATTATAATATATTTTTTTGTACTCCTTATGCTAGCTGCACTCCTCCTTTTCAATGTTGATACATTCAAAATAAACCAATTCATTCTTGTAATAAGAAAGAAAACACAACCATACCTTCATCAATCAGATGTACCTTTCTATTCATTCTCCTTGGCTTCTTACATCTAACTTATTTGGCCTCCCTTGAGGCCCTTCTCTTCCTTCACTAAAGAGAAATAGAAGGTCTACTCCCCCTGAGCAGATCATCCCCTGTCTTCCTCCAAAACTTCAAAGGTCGAATTCTGATAGAAGAATTACCATAGTGCTTCTTCTTTACCCATGTTTGGGTCTTCTCTTGACCGCGCATGAATAGAGGAAACTTCTCTTTCACCTCCTCTTTCTTCACCCAAATCCACTTGGAGCCTTTTTGCTTCAAAAAGGGGTCTTCTACAAGAGTAGGAGGATCATTCTTTTGATTTCTTCCTCCTTTATTAACCTTTCTCTATTGACACAAAGTATTGAAGACAAATGTGTATCTCTCAAACTCCATTCTTTCTCCTTGTCTTCAAATCCCAACTTGCTGCATTCACATGCATATGCTGAGAAGCATTCCATTTCTTCTCATTTCCGCAGCCAACTCTCTTGTGCTAGATATTCCCATAGTTGTACAATTCAACATGGCTTAAGATTGGGGCAGAGGAGTTAAATTTCTTAACAACATTCTTACCAAAAATCCTATCATGGCAAACATGCCTTCTCCTAGCCTTTTTGTACGTTCTTAGGTTGTTGCTACCCAACACATCTTGTTTCCTTGCATGCCATCTATTGTCTATGGATTTATGTCCAAACTTATTGCAAGAAAAAAAATATCCATGAAAAGGATTTTGATGAAAGAGGTTATCTTTCTTTGTAGGCTTTGTCCTTGAATAGGAAAGGACCTCTGTTGGCTCTTCATGTGCCTTCTATCGCACTTCCTACTACTGCTTCTTAGCCTTCTGTTGCATTACCAACTTCTGCTTCTTAGCCTTCTACTGCACTACCAACTACGGCTTCCTAGCCTTTTGCTACAACCTTTCCTTCTTTCGTTGCTGCCGCTTTCCTTGCTGTCGCTGCTGTCTAGTAACCTTTCTTTCTTTATTGTTGTTGGAACCTTGGACTCCCTTTAGCTTTTGATATTGAGACTATTATTTATTTGAATTTTCTAAGTCATGTCCCAATGAGACTACCTTAGTTTGTAGTCTCTCACAGTAAGCTTCCTTCTCACTCAACTAATTGGTTAAGATGCTAGCCAATCTGCTAGCCTCTTCTTGTTGAGCATTTAATTCGACCATTGTTTTGCTCAACTTCTCATTCTTAAGATCATAGATTTTCAATTGCTCTTCTCTCTTGATATTTTCCTCTGATAGGTCCTTGATTTCCTTTAGATCCAAGATCAACCAATTTTTAGAAAATATCCTTTCATATAGACCATTTTCTTGACTACTAGAGGTGTTAGCTTATGAGTAGCATGGTCTCTCTTCTGAGACTTCTTCCTCATCAACAAGAGTGTGATGAGAAAAAAACATCTCCATGTTTTGGTTCATTGATAGGTAAATACGGCTCCTCAGCCTCTTCTTGAGCCACATTGCTATCTCCACCATACAAACATTACAGTTTGTCCAACACTTCCATTGCTGACATACAATGCATCACTTTATCAACATCTATCTTATCTAACACTTTCATGATGACCTCCTTGGATTTTTCATTATGATCATTCCTTTCTCTATACACTACATAGATATACATATCAACATCCAAGGACATCAAATAGGCTTCCATTCTAGCTTTCAAGATTTCATACTAGAGCTCATGGCTTGTTCTATATAAGAATGGAACTCCTTCTGCTGTTAGCTAAGGTTGATTATCCATTATTTCGCTTTTATCTACCTTCTAGCGATTAAGCTATTCTTGAAGGAACATGGCTTTGATACCAATTGTTGGAAACAATGATAATACTGAGAGAGATGGTGAATCGACATTAAGGCTAATTTTAAACTTTTATGCCTATTTACTTTTCTTATTCAAGCTTGACACCCATGCATATAATCAACAACAATATGTAATATGGAAACACCATGAAATCAACATATGATCAGGTGCTCAAGTCCTAGGTGTTGTAAAAATGCTCAAAATTCAAAGTGCTCAGAACTGGTTCACAGCTGAACGACTGGAAAGTGCTCGTCCTCCCGATTCTGGCGCCGCAAACGGTTCGGAAAACGGTCGCCGTATGAGGGAGATATGGCCAAAACAATATTTTGCCCAAAACATTAGAAAATTGGAATTTTAAAAATAAAAAATAAAAAAGGAATATTCCGCAGAATATTCCTTGGAATATTCCAGGGAATATTCCCTCTGCAGCAGCCAATCACAGGCCGCCACGTGGCAGGCCCGGAGGGCGCCACGTGGCCCCCAGATGACGTCAGCAATAGTATGCGCATGGTTTATAAAATTTTGCAACTTTCGTGGTTTGAACCCCTGACCTATGGTCTATTAACCAGGCGCGTTACCGTTACACCACGTGTTCACATGTGGTTAAAGTGGCAGAAGAAACGTTTTTAAGGTTTGAAATGTGCTGAGCGGGAAAACAAAGGGGGCCAGCACCTAAGGGCCAACATGCCCACCATATGACCACAACCTTGGACCGTGGGCTTAACCCAACCGCCAACACAAACTGCTGGCACGAAATCCGAGGCGGCCATTACCAAACATTTATTGTAACTGCAGCTTTGGCGGATTTTTTGGCGGAGCGCCAAATTTGGCGGACCCGCCATAATTGGCGGAGTTAACTGGACTCCAACTAAAGTTAGCTGGAGTTCTTTTAGGCCAAACTGGCAGTCTGGAGTAAATGGCCATAACTTTGGCCCAGAAAGTCGGTTTTGGACGAATTGTTTTTTGATTTTGGATGATTTCGACATTCTGAAACCATTGGTGTAGGTCTTACAGCCATCAGAGGTCATTTGCATACGTGTTGGATCCGTGAAAGTTCTAGGAGCCACCAGGGGCCAGTATTGGGAAGACTGTACAGGGTTGCAGGTATCCATTGGAGGTGATCCAATAGTCAATCATGAAGGATTCATGTGTTCTGAATCCATTTCTACCATCTATTTCTCCTGTAGATGCTTCTATTCAGCTGTATTTTCAATTTGAGCATTTAATAAAAACAAGGACAAGCCCATTTGGAGGCTTTGGACCCAGCAGACGTAGCCCTGGAGGGGGTGAACTGCTTTATCAACTTCTTGTGCATATTTGGTTGGTTTATTTTGCAGAACAAATTCATTTTTATGTGTTAAGCAGTAAAAGGAAATAATTCTGCTATGCTTAAATGGGTTGTAATCAGCTGAAAAATTCATGTGTTTCATTTCTGCAAGACATGGGAAGCTTTTAAATATGTTTATTTCTGAATTGAATACCTTGCAAACGAATTTCAAGTAGTTTCATATTCAGATCAACATACAAGCATACACACCATGAGTATCATACACATGAGACACAAGGTTTTTACGTGGAAACCCTTTCGGGATAAAAACACCAAATCTTGTTGTTGTTACTGATGTAAATAAGAGTACCTACTCTATTACAATAATTTTTTTTGTGAGCACCCACTCACAAGAAGCACCAGCTCCCTTTGATTGTTTCCTAGCATCTACTAGTAGGAAGCACCAACTCCCTCTTTTTGTAGACATCTTTCTAACTTACCAGAAGCACCATGTCAGGCACCGACCTCACGGATTTTTTACAAGCACCAACTTCCAACTCCTTGGACTTTTGCAAGCCAACTTGCAGGAGGCACCAACCCCCAAGCCTTCTCAAGCACCCACTAGAGATGGAAGCACCAACTCCTTGGATGTAGGCACCAACCCACACTTAAATAGGAACTGAAAGTTCTCTGTAATTGGGCAGCCACTCTGCCTGATAACAACTTTGTTCTCCCTGCTCACACTACCCACTCTACAACAACTCATTGATATGCTCAACAACAGTCACTCATCAAAGTCCACGCAACTCTTTTCTTTGCTCTTCATCACAGTCACTTAACTCTTGACCTTTTTCTCTCCATAACACACACACACATCTCTCGACCTTATTTCTCTACACAGGTACCTTCGGCCTTTCTCACAGCAAAGATACTTCGGCCTTATTCATAGTATTGCACAAGCAACTTCTTCCTTACTCACAGAGAACATCAGGAACTTCTGCCTTGCTTACATAGCGCACTGGAAACTTTCAACAACACACACAGTAGTGCCCTCTCGGGGTCTCTTACCTCTGCATAGGAACTCTTGACCTCTCTCTGTAGAATAGGCTCTCACTCAGCCTTACACAATAGTGAATACACTCAAATATTTTTCACTTAGCTCTCTCACAACTATGCTGCTTCCCCCCACATTTCTCATTTGATCTTCTAGGTTTTGTTCCTCTACTGCCCCCCCACCGATCAATGCTTCCACTCTGTCCTATATTCACACTGCACGAGTGTACCTTGACGTGGCTCTTCATTCTGCAGTTGTGTTTGAATTGGTATCTACCTCTGCGTTAAACAAGAGAATGGTCACTTGAATGTTTTTCCATATTGAGAATGAATTGTTAGTCCACCTGCACACTCCAACCAGGTACAGTCCTCTCTGTGAACAACACTCCTGTCACTGAGGCTCTCCATGATTATTTCATGGTTTTGCACGACTTGGCTATACTTCGGCATGGATTCTCTTTGGACCGTTTTCCTTGTTGCCTTTTGTCAGAGTCTTCTATTGATCCATCTGAATCCATGAACCAACTCCACTGATTTGAATTTTTTCTATTGTAGTTGACCCTTTCATCCACTTAACTCACTGAGACATGCATCGAAGCATAGGAGTAACTTGTCTCACCTCAAGGTAGACCCAACAATCTTTTCCGAATATCGTGGTCCTTGCTGCCCTGACCCAATGATCTTTGACAATCACCATTAATCTTGAGACCAACTCCTCTACCTCTACATTCAACTTCCTTATCGAAGCGATTCCATATCGCAATCTTCATAGTGGTGTAGTATTCTAATATTTCGATTTTCGACCTCTGATATGATGAGCTCCTTCCACTTATCCCTTTCCACATTTATCACCATAGGACCGACGACGATGACCTGCTGCTTAGCCTTGAGGTGCTAGAGCATTTTTGATCCTACCTGGGGCTATTTTTCCTTTGTTAAGTACTTAATTCCCTTGGTTATTTAAGTTCTTCTTGACAATGCACTAGCCAAATATCAGAGCCCCTCTCATCGAAAGTTTCGAATCGGGGATTTAACTTTGGAGTTGCGATATTCCAACTTCCGATATAGTCGATAACTCTCGGTGCTCGACCCTAGCTCCATGCCTTTGGTTCTTTAAGTCTTTGCGACTGTGGTACCAACCCAATATCAGAGCCCCCTTATCGAAACTTTTCAAGTTTCAAGTGTTACAAAGTGCCAACATCCTCAACCTACGATATGCAATCTAAATATTACGTCATCACTGCCATGTGCTGACTCCTTAGAGGTGACACGTGTTACCTGGTTATGGCCCATTAGACTACCTAGTATGGTTAAATATGCTTGCCATGTGTCCTGCGTACTGCCACATCATGCTGACATCAGCTGCCACTTGTCCCTTATCAGAGCCAATCAGATCCTACCATGTGTCTTTATCGGAGCCAATCACATGCTACCATGTGTCCTTTTTGGAGCCAATCAAATCCTACCATGTGTCCTATTGGAGGAGAGAGAAAAGGGCTCGCCCACCTTTGGTTTTGCAATGAAATCATTTGTTAATACTCTATCGACATTCCCAACTGTTTTTAACACTATTGACGCTTTACCCATGTCGCAACTTTTAAACGGTTCTCACGCTCATAAGTTCTGATTCTCCAATTGCCGATATGCCTGATTCTCCGATGTGTTGTTATCCTCCAATCTCCAATGTTGCGACCACCGATCTCCGATGTCTCTAGGCCTTCGATATGTGATGCACCGATATGATTAATGATATGATGTTGTCATCATCGATATGGTTGATGCTATGATGTTGTGATCACCGATATCTCTTGATCTCTGACATTCCAATGCATCGATACTTTGATCTCTGATTATCAATGTGCCAATACACTAATGTGATGATCTTCTGATCTCCAATATGTTGGACCTCTGATATTCCAGCCTTCGTAGGACTTCAAGTCTCTGATCATCGACATGCCATAACTTTTGAACTAGGAACCCATTTCTAGATTTCCATAGATTGTTGGAAATATCTTCCAGAGAACTTTCCAATGGAGAGGGTCAGATGTAGGCTTTGATACCATATACTACCTAAAAGATGGCTCAAAAATCTCTGCCACTCTTCAGCTCCTTGACTCTCCGGACAACAGAACTCACAACCACTATGGTGATCCTATGCATGAAGCCCGCAACTACCATGGACTTCCATCTGGTCCATCACTGTAATCATCAGTTTATGGCTTCTCGAATAAGCCTGCTACTGTGATGATTCTCTACATGAAGCCTGCAAATACCATGAGATTCCTCCTGGGTCATCACTGCCAACATCTGTTGCGA
Organism: Pinus tabuliformis; assembly: GCA_031772625.1. NCBI lineage: Eukaryota > Viridiplantae > Streptophyta > Pinopsida > Pinales > Pinaceae > Pinus > Pinus tabuliformis. Next base: position 346,195,127 of record CM062805.1, on the reverse strand, counting down.
CAAGCATCCAAGCTAGTTTGGTTGGCATTAATGCCAACACTCCAGCCAACAGTTAGGCAATTCCAACTTCCCAACGCATTTCCCCAACATAACTGTTGACATAAATTCAAACACTCTTGCAAATGCCTTCACTAGGCCACTGGCCATCTAGACAATGCCAATTGTCCAACAAGAATAATTTCTTGAATTTCCTCTATTCAACCTTTGTTTAAATAATCATTTTTACCTATAATTGTTGGATTCAGCAAGTGGAAGTATGTGTAGGTTATATTTAACACTTATGGCCTTCATATTTTCTAAATAATCACATATTTGGAAATATTCCCTCACCTTAGACTTATTTATACATTAAATTCGATTAGTTACACCTTTTACACTTCTTATTGCACGCTATTGCAATGATGTATTTGTAGTGAAACTTGGTAGGTAAAAGTTAAATCATTAACTTTAGAATGATAAAAATTCACGCACAAAATAATAGACACACGAATATAAATGAAACCCTTAAGATAGGATATTATTGGAGAGTGTTTGGATTCCTGCATGGTAAATATAAATTATATCGACATTTCAGACTAAGTATCACAACCATCATAGGGTAATATTGTCAAATTTTCCTTATCGAAGGCATCACTCTAGAAGCCATGCTTGTTAAAATGCAATTCTTAACCTATCCAATGACATTATACTTGCGTATACCTTGTTGTCTATGCCAAATACCCCTCATTATTATATTGTTCTCTTTGGCTGCTTCATGTACTAATTTATTATCCAACAACTATGAAGTGAGCCTATTTCATGATAATGACCACATTTCATTAATTATCCCCCTTGGTTACCTCCTTAGGTACACCATATTATCCTCTCCGAGCACATTACATCTCATCCACTTCCATATATTTCATCTTTGAAACATGAGTGGAATCCATATAACAATATTTGTTAAGAAATGTAGTCAATTGGTAGCAAGCATGAGGATCCATCCATATTAGTGAAATGTCCACCTCAGTATTAAGTATAGGTGCTTGTTTGGCGTGTTTCTACCTTTTATGCCCCATGTGTTGATTTTAGTCTTCCATGTACCTCAATATTGGATGTTGTTCTAAATCCTTGTAGGCCCAATTGCCCTATAGTGCCTTTGTTCCTCTTGATGCTTTTTTTCAAAAGGGCCTAACTTTGACATTCAAAAATCCATTTTTTGTGCCATTTTTTTTTACATTGGCTATTTTTTTGAGATATTTCCATCCAGACAATATTTGTTTTTCTTTTGAATCCATTTTACCCACATATTTCAATATAGCTAGTTCAAGTGGTCTCCACCTTACCAATTCAAATTATTTATGATAGAAATCCCATATGGAGGGGGCTTTACTAGGTTATCTTTGGAATATATATTACCCTTGTGAATGTATTAAATAAATCCAATCAGGATGATAAAAATGAAAAAGCACATGGATCAATAAAAAATTCCCATCTCCAGTGATATTTAGTTTCAACCTTAAGGAATTGAGATCCTAGATGCAACATGGAAAAAGCTTGATATTATGTTTAGTAAACACAATCAAATTTGAGCCCATTAGCTTGAAAACCAATTGATTTCTTTAAATACCAATGATTTCTCTTGCATTCAATATTTTCTATCTAAGTTCAAAGGAATTATAATTTTACTTTCTAGATGTAAGATGATCATGACATATGACCAACTTATATATGATATTCTTGTTAAGCTTAACACTGCAAATTCTCTTTTTCGTCTCTAGTTTTCACTCAACTAGAGAAGCTCTTATTAGTCAAGGGGCCATCCACAAAATGTCCTCTCTTGAAGGTTTTTGTGATTCTTTGATTAGAGAGAAAGATAATTCCTTGCATATTGGAGTGATTAACACTACAATTACATTTAAGAAAGCCTTGGTGGCAAAATAAAAGGATAAATTCAAGCATCCAAAGAAGAAAATTTCTCATGACAATTAATGAAAAGGAGATCCTTGAAACCTTATCCACCAACAAGATATGCATTATAATAAAATTGATAAGCATTATAATTTATGTGGGTAATATGGTCAAATGAAGTCTAAATGTTTCAAGAAGATGGAATCCTTCGAAGCTTAGCAATGAAGAAGCACAATATCAATCTTGATTCTTCATCTTCCTATGAACATGCACTCTTTGCTTCTAGTTTTCCATTCAATGCAACATCTATTTTTTCTTCTAATGAGTGGCTTATTCATTTTGGAGCATATTATCATATAGCTGAGGATTGTTGTTTTTTCAAGTGCAATAGATACAAGCATAAATTTGTGAAATACTGATAATTCTTCAAATGATGTTGCTTCTTTCAACAATTCCAGTTTATCATTAAATAAATGATAAATGAATTAAATCAAAAGACAATAACATTAATAGACATTATAATTTATGTGGGCAATATGGACAAATGGAGTCTAAATGTTTCAAGAAGATGGAATCCTTGGAAGCCTAACAATGAAGAAGCACATCACCAATCTTGATTCTTCTTATTTTTAACTCATCTTCCTATGGACATAAACTCTTTGATTCTAGTTTTTCATTCAATGCAACATCTACTTTTTCTTATGATGAGTGGCTTATTCATTCTGGAGCATATTATCATGTAGCTAAGGATTGTTTTTTTTTCAAGTTCAATAGATACCAACATAAATTTGTGAAATACTTATAATTACTTCAAATGATACAACTTCTTTTAACAATTCCAGTTTATCATTAGGCAATTATACTTCTGAAGTTCAACCATAAAAGCATAAGGGATAGTAGATATCATAATGCACAAAGATAACACACGATTTAACCTAGGAAAACCCACTTGGGGGAAAAACCCAACAACCTTTTCCTTAGAGAAATTCTTCAATTCAACAAGAGATACATCTAATGAAGCTAGTGAACTATGAGGTCAAACTTACCAATAAGATATGATCAAACTTGGTCAAGCAACCTGATGAGCCTCAACATTGCAACAAGAGTGCTACAACTCCCAAGGGTACCAGCTTAAATTATCAACCCGAGGTTCGTACAAAATTAAGAGGTGTTGACACTATATGTGTAGAATGCAATGTGTCTTTATTTCGTTGATCTAATGCAATGAAGTGAATGCCATGAAATCCAAGCCTAAACTATTGCAGAAATGGAAATGTTACTCTATTTGTAGAAATGAACCTAATTACTTTTGCAAAGAGGAAATATTAGTTACTTTTGCAGAAAGGAAAGGTTATTCTACTTTGCATGAATGTAAATATTAATCCTATTTGTAGAAATGTAAACATTAAGCTATTTACAGTGTGTAAATGGTACATCAAAAGGAAGCCTAGTCTATGCAATATAAATAACAATGTTGGAAAAGGAAACCATAGCTTAATATGAATGAAACAAAATGAAGCAATTGTTCAATTACTGCATTCAAGATATATTTTTTCAATAGATTTCACAAGGTGCTTCATAAAGTAATCATGAAAATAACCATTATGCTCTTCAAGTCATGAATCTGTCCACTAATCCAAACTACAGAGATGAATTGCAATGGAAAAAAGACAACAATCAAGAGGTCTTTTGGTCTTAATCACAAATTCAGATCCTTGGTGTCATGATTCAAGCTTAAGAGATAAAAACCAAGCTTTTGGAGGAAATATGGTCAAGTTTAAACGTGCTACAGGAGCCCTATTGTCTATAGGAGCGAGATAATTTGTCAAATGCCCAAGTAAATCAAATGAAAATGGAATAGTAATTTTTTGTTATCAATTAAGATGTCTTAGGACTCCATTCCAAGTGGAATCACTCCAAAATACCTCTGTTAACACGTGCTAAAATATAGCAGAAAATTACTTACTCTAAAAACTGGAAATTCAAGAACTAGTGAGCTAGTTATTCTACAAAATTGCTAACCTAATCAAGTGCAAATGCTATGGGGTAAATTTTGTTATTAACTTGAATGTTTTTATGACTCAATACAAGTGTAATTAACTCAAATTAAGCTCATTAACATATTATAAAAAATAACATAAAATTACTACTATTTTGCTACAAGGGACTTCTAGAAATGCTAGATTTGTGAACTAGTAAATCAATCCAAGTGGCTCAATGATGAATATGATTTTTAAAAGTTGTTCGAATGATGTGTAATTCTTATGACTCTGTAAATAACCTGTAAAACAAATCACTTCAATCATTTAACCAATATGACCTACAACAAAAGAAGCATGAATAGTAAATGCAGAATAAGAGATGCAAGTGAAACAAGCTTTCAAAGGACATAAATAAATTGTACAAGAGGGATATGAGGCTCCTGGGATGGCCAAGCCTAAGGAAAATCAGTGTCATGTGGAGGAAACCAAGCTTTAGGTGTTGTGTGTGGAGCATCATTGTTCAAAGGTATTTGTTTCAGCCGGATGTATACCCCAGGAAGTCTTGTACACCCCTCCACGCGGGGGGGTGCGGGCAACGCCCTCAAAGCTAAAAACAAATGTAAAATTGCCTTGTAAAAGTATAGTAATTTCTAGTCAATCTGGGCTGTTCATTAGGTGGATGATCTGACGATAGAACTTATGTTTAGTTTAGGGTTTTTTGCCCTAGAAGGCAACCCCTCTCTTTGTATGAGGGTATTGTATTTGAGGCTGTGAAATAGATGTGTATTATGTGAGTGAGAAACAGAGAGGTGAGACTGTGAGAGAAAATAGAGGATATTACAGCGGATTTGTTGTAGGTTGTGTCTCTTTATTTTGCTGGATAATAGAAAGGAAGGACTGGCTGTTCGGGGTGGACGTAGCCCAAACTGGGTGAACCACGTATATCTGTGTCTCTCTTGTTTTGTGCGTTTTCTGTGTTTATATTTCTGCAATATTTTATGTGTTCCATTGCTCCGTAATATATAATTTTCTAACAACTGGTATTAGAGCCGAAGGTCTATTTGGCTGATAAACTCGCAGGAAAGAAGGGTTCCTGGTTCGAGTGGGAGCAATGGCAGAAGATGGTAAGTTTAGGGTCGAGAAATTTAATGACCAAAACTTCTCGCTGTGGAAGATGCAGATGGAAGATTATTTGTATCAGAAAGATCTATACCTACCATTCTGCGGAAAATCAAAGATGCTGACAGGTATGAAAGACGAAGAATGGAACCTTCTCGATAGAAAGGAACTCAAAACAATACGGTTGTGCCTTGTTGCGTCAGTCGCCTTCAACATTTTGAAGGAAACCACGACAGAGGGTTTGATGCAGACGTTGTCGAAACTATATGAAAAACCCTCAGCCTCAAACAAGGTATTTCTTATGAAACGGTTATTTAATATGAATATGTCGGAAGGTGGATATGTTGCAAACCATTTAAATGATTTTAATACAGTTACAAGTCAGTTAAGTTCTGTAGGGGTAAACTTTGATGATGAAGTTAGAGCTCTGTTATTCTTGTGCTCATTACCAGAAAGTTGGAATGGTTTGATAATGGCCATTAGTAATTCCGTTTCTGGATCTAGTACTTTAAAGTTTGATGATGTTTTCAGTGCTATCGTTAGCGAGGAAATGCGACGGAAAAGCTCCGGTGAGACATCGGGAAATGCTTTGAGTGCAGAGTCTAGAGGAAGAAAAATGGAAAGAGGAAAGAGCTCAGGATATTGCAGTAAATCAAGGAAAGGGAGATCCAAGTCCAGATCGGGGATAGTGTGCTGGAAATGTGGAAAGAAAGGACACCTAAAGAAAGACTGTAGATCTCAGAAGGGAAAAGAAGGAGATGCACAACAAGAAAACAATCATGAAGCAAATGTGACAGGTGAGGTGTTACAAGATGCTTTGGTTCTTTCTTTCAAAAATATTACTGATTCCTGGGTGGTAGATTCGGGGGCTTCATTCCATGCCACACCTGATAAGAAATACTTTCATGACTATGTTCAAGGAGATTTTGGACAAGTTTGTCTGGGTGATGATAAACCCTGTAAAATCATTGGAATGGGTAAGGTTCTTGTAAAACAGCAGAATGGAAACCAATGGCTATTAAAGGAGGTAAGGCATGTTCCAGATCTAAAGAAAAATCTGATTTCAACAGGGCAGTTAGGCAGTGAAGGTTGTGTGACAACTTTCACAGATAAAGCTTGGAAGGTCACCAAAGGAGCCCTAGTAATAGCAAAAGGTGAAAAGGTTGGTACATTGTATTTATGCAATGGTATTTCTAACTCTGTTAATGCTTTAACTTCCAAAGGAGCAGATACAACATTATGGCATCATAGGCTCGGACACATGAGTGAAAAGGGGATGAAGATTCTTCACTCAAGGAATTTGTTGCCGGGTTTGAAGAATGTTGATTTGGACTTCTGTGAGAATTTCATTTATGGAAAACAGAAGAGAGTCAGATTTCTCAGAGTTGGGAAAGAAAAGAAGAATGAAAAATTAGAGCTTATGCATACAGATGTATGGGGACCTGCTCAGGTATGATCTCTCGGTGGCTCTCGTTATTATGTTACTTTTATTGATGATGCAAATAGAAAAACTTGGATTTATTGTATTAAGAATAAATATGATGTATTTGATACTTTCAAGAAATGGAAAGCTTTGGTTGAGATTGACACAGGAAAGAAATTGAAGTGTCTTAGATCAGACAATGGAGGTGAATATTGCAACAAAGAGTTTGATAGGTACTGTTCAGAGCATGGAATTCACAGAGAGAAGAGAGTTCCAAGAACACCACAAGAAAATGGTGTGCCAGAAAGGATGAACAGAACAATCATGGAGCGTGCAAGGTGCATGAGATTGCATGCAGGATTGCCTTTATAGTTTTGAGCAGATGCTGTAGATACTGCTGTTTATCTAATAAACAGAGGGCCTTCAAGTTCCTTGGATGGTGGTGTTCCAGAGGAAACAGGGATAGGTAAAAAGGTAAACTACTCTATTTTAAAGCCTTTTGGTTGTGAGGCCTTTGTCCATATTGATAAAGAAAATAGAACAAAGTTTGAGGAAAAGTCAAAGAAATGTACCTTTATTGGATATGGTGTTAATGATTTTGGTTATCGCTTATATGATTACGAAAATCACAAAATCATTAGGAGCAGAGATGTAATATTCAATGAAAAGGTCTTGTATAAGAATAAGTTGCAGGAAAAGAAACAGTAAAAGGAAAACAAGGAATACGCAGTTCTTGATGAAATCACTGAAAAAGGAAAGCTGCGTGAAAATAATAATAATCAACAACCACAACAACAACAACCACCACAACAACAAAAGGCACCCCAAACACCTGAAAGTGGTGTTAGAAGATCTACCAGGATAAGTAGACCCCCTGAACGATACTCTCCTTCATTATATTATTTGTTGTTGACTGATTCCAGTGAACCCGAATGTTATGAAGAAGCAATGCAGGTTGAAAGCAGGAAGAAGTGGGAGGTAGCCATGGAAGAAGAGATGGACTCCTTAATGCATAACCAGACTTGGGATTTAGTCAGGTTGCCTGTAGGAAAAACTACATTGAAGAATAAATGGGTTTACAGGCTGAAGGAAGAGGATGGAGGAAAACAAAGGTATAAAGTTAGACTTGTGGTGAAGGGGTTTGCACAGAATAAAGGTATTGATTTTGATGAAATATTTTCTCCTGTTGTTAAAATGACTTCAATCAGAACCATTTTAAGTCTTGTAGCAGCTGAAGATTTGCATCTTGAGCAGTTAGATGTAAAGACAACCTTTCTCCATGGGGATTTGGAGGAAGAGATATATATGCAGCAGCCACAAGGATATGAGGTGAAAGGGAAGGAGAAACTAGTGTGCAGGTTGAAGAAGAGCTTGTATGGCTTAAAACAAGCTCCAAGGCAGTGGTATCTAAAATTTGACAAGTTTATGTCTAAACAAGGTTATACTAGATGTCACTCTGATCATTGTGTTTATTTGAAAAAGCAAAATGATGGCAACTATATTATATTGTTATTGTATGTAGATGACATGCTTGTTGCAGGAAATAAATGTGCTCAAAAGAAAATTGGCAAATTTATTTGCAATGAAGGATTTGGGAGCTGCAAAACAAATCCTTGGTATGAGAATAACTAGAGACAGGAAAAATCGTAAATTAATGTTGTCTCAGAATGAGTACATACAAAAGCTGTTGAAAAGATTTAACATGCACAATGCAAAACTAGTTAGTACACCTTTTGCTAGCCATTTCAAACTTAGCAAGGAAATGTGCCCAAAGACCCAAGAAGACATGGATTATATGTCTAAAGTTCCATATGCATCAACAGTTGGAAGCGTAATGTATGCAATGGTTTGCACAAGGCCTGATATTGCACATGCATTGGGAGTTGTAAGCAGGTACATGAACAATCTAGGAAAGGAACATTGGATGACAGTGAAATGGATTCTCAGATATTTGAAAGGTACCACAAATCAAGCATTATTCTTTGGTGGTTCAAACATCTCCCTACAAGGATATGTTGATGCAGATATGGCAGGCGACAGAGATAACAGGAGGAGCACTACAGGATATGTATTTACTGTTGGAGGAACAACTGTCAGTTGGGTTTCAAAAATCCAAAGTGTTGTTGCACTTTCAACAACAAAAGCAGAGTATGTTGCTGCTACAGAGGCTAGTAAAGAAGTGATTTGGTTACACAGTTTTATGGGTGAATTGGGTAAGGAGCATGATATGGGCACATTATACAGTGATAGTCAAAGTGCCATTCATCTTGCGAAGAACTCAGCATTTCATTCCAGGACTAAACACATACAACTCAAGTACCGTTTCATACGATCAGTGTTGGAAGATGGAGAGTTGAAGTTGGAAAAGATACACACTAGCAAGAATCCTGCAGATATGCTAACAAAAGTTGTAACTAGGAAGAAACTAAGAACATGCTCAGTTTCAATTGGTCTTCAAGGATGACGATGAAGATGAAAAACAACCAGGTCCAAAGAGGAGTCATTGTCCAGCAAATGAAGCAGTAGTGGAGTTGCTACAATCATTCTCCAAGTGGGAGATTGTTGTGTGTGGAGCATGATTGTTCAAAGGTCTTTGTTTCAGCCGGATGTATACCCCAGGAAGTCTTGTACACCCCTCCACGCGGGGGGGTTTGGGGGGGACTTGTCCCCCCCGCGGGGGTCCGGGGGGCCGATCCCCCCCGGTTGGGGGGTTTGGGGGCAGCGCCCCCGAAGCTAAAAACAAATGTAAAATTGCCTTGTAAAAGTATAGTAATTTCTACTCAATCTGGGCTGTTCATTAGGCAGATGATCTGACGGTAGAACTTATGGTTAGTTTAGGGTTTTTTGCCCTAGAAGGCAACCCCTCTCTTTGTATGAGGGTATTGTATTTAAGGCTGTGAAATAGATGTGTATTATGTGAGCGAGAAACAAAGAGGTGAGACTGTGAGAGAAAACAGAGGATATTACAACATATTTGTTGTAGGTTGTGTCTCTTCATTTTACTGGATAATAGAAAGGAAGGATTGGCTGTTCGGGGTGGACGTAGCCCAAACTGGGTGAACCACGTATATCTGTGTCTCTCTTGTTTTGTGCGTTTTCTGTGTTTATATTTGTGCAATATTTTATGTGTTCCATTGCTCCGTAATATATAATTTTCTAACATTAGAGGCTAAAAATGGCACCAATCTTCATTATTTCAATCAATCCAGGTACATGCCTACTAGAAATGAAAGTGAAGTTGCAGAATAACAAGTTTTCTCCATAAGAAGACACAAAAATACATGCCCCTAGAGGCCAATTCGAATTGGTACTTATAAAAAGTGATGAAGAAGATTTCCTCTCCAAAATCCCTCAAATAGTGGATCTGGTTCTCAACACTAGGAATCTGCATTAAATGAGAGAGAGCACATTCCTAGATTTTCTCAATCACTAGAGATCCATAATTTGTGCAATAATTTCATCATGTATTTTTCATTTGTTCTCCAATATTGATCCTCTTATAGCAGGGAGGAAGTCCCTAGATTATCCCATCCTCTAAATCTTCATAATCTGCCCAATATTCTCACAATATTTTACAAAAATAAATAATATTAGGCACATAATAAGCAAGGATAAACCAAATTCCTAAGGACCCATTAATAGTACGAATTAACTCTATGATGTGTAAGTAATAAGGTAAAATAAATGTTTTAACTGTCTAAAAATAATCAAATGGGCCTAATAAAATAGACAATTCTGGTCCATCACAACCCTCTAGTCAAAATTATTCCCTTAAACTTCTGCCCTCTCTGATTTGTCTAAGCCGAATTTCAGCCTCCTAGAATATGCCTAGAATATTGGCCATATTGCCCATAATTTCACACATGCAAAGCCAAGTGAGAGAGAGATAGATGCTAAAGATGAATTCGTCTTTCTTCATCCTCCTTTTCCTTCACTTGGATGCCTAAAAACTATTTTGTCTTGTGTGATGTCAAATTGTGCCTTGTGTAAAAGGTCAAATGATCTTTATATAGTGTTCTGCCTTTTCAAAAGTGCGTGTCTCTTCACTGGGGCTGACTTGACTTGAGGGAGGGCCGACTCGACTAGTTTGAAGCCAAAAATTCAAAATTCAAAATTCAAAATTTTCTCTTTTAAATCCGACATGAAGAACATGTCTTATAATAATTATTTCAATGGCTAATCAATGAAAATTACATGAATGGGAAGGAATGGGAATTAGGGTTTACAAACACATTGCTTCTACACAAGTCATCACCGTGAAGTTCCAGGGATCAGATACCTCCTTACTGACTATTTTATGGAGCTAGAACTAGACAAAAGGCTATGTACTGCCCACATTCAAAGTTATTCAACTGATAAAGACTTCACGGGAGTGCTCTATAACAATTTATCTTGGGCGTTTTTTCTTTGAAGACATCTATGGTTGCGCTTCCAACTGGTATCATTTTACATTCTTGGATTTTTCTTTGAATTGTTCATGGTTACAATTTTCCTTTATGGTTGATGTTATCCTTGTATGGGGGTTTTGTTACTGTGGATGAGTGCTATTGTCTGCACCCTCTTTTTTTACTTTGCATATATATTGGGCTCTGTACAATATTGTGTTGGAGAATGTTCTATTCCATGAGAATATTATGGTGGCCCCCGCTGCATGAGCCCATACTTTAATCCTTGTTTTGATAATGATTCTTCAGAGACAAAGTACAATATGAACCCCTTGTTCCAGATTTTTATAAAAAAATCTTTGTGTGAGGTCAAAGCTTATATGAGTTAAAAGAATCTTCTTTTTATGCTCTGTAAAACAAACAATTGAAGCTTTATTCGGCATACCATGTTGTTTTCAAAGTATTCAATATGAAGGGAAGGTTTTATTAGATTCCTTGCAGCTACAAGACTACTATATTTTCATAAATTCAACCATCATACGAATACAGGACTTCATGGGGGACCACTGTTACAAAATAAAAAAATTAAATTTCTTGTCTCCTACAAGGACGCAACTATCGCAAGGAAGGGAACAACTCCAACATATTAGAATCAAAACATTTTAGACCCTTACATTGTTGAACAAATGGAAAAAGCACCATTTATGGAAGGAAACTTCCCCGAGGTGAATTCTCTCTTCTCTGTCTTACAATCCAAAGCAATCATCTATATAGTCAATGGTTTTTGGCCCAAATCAGAGGCACTCATTCAATGGTTTGTCTCCAACTGGACCCCAGACTTTGAAATATTTTTTGTACTCAAAAGGTTTTTTCATTATTTAGTTTGAAACACAAAGGATTTAGACTATACCTTAAATGCAGGGCTCTGGTTTTGGGGCAGAGCCAAACTTCTTATTACTCCTTGGTTTCTTGAGTTTGATGCCAATACAATGGTGGTTTCTACAATGCCGGTTTGGGTGAGGCTTCCAAACCCCCTTCTTCTATTCTAGAACCACAAGGTCCTAGAAAATATAGGTAACACATTGGGAAAATTAAAAAAAATGGATCTGGAAAGAACTGAAAATGGTATTTTCACTTATGGCAGGATATGTGTGGAGACCGATCTCAGCAAAGGACTCCCATACCATATAAATCTGAAACATAAAAAATTTCAATGGTCACAAGTCATTGACTATGAAAATATGGCATTTAGAAGTCATATATTATCAGAGTGGTCATTTGCAACATGCATACCCCCAGGAAAGAAAGAATCCTAAGAAGAAGAAGAAGAAGAAGTAAACTAATAAATCAAGAGGATGGCATTTCTCATAACAAAATCATTCTAAGGATGAAGATGAGGAATATAAGGAATGTAAACTTGAACAAGAAGAAATGAATGACATTGAACATCAAGAAGTTGTACAAGAAGGGGAAGTTACATATCAACTGGTCTCTAACAAGGCATAACAGGAAGAAAAGGAACCTGTGGAATCCTTGACACTGGATGGATTCAGGGGCTCTAAAAGAGCCCATGTCACAAACAGTTTAGACTCTGATAAAGATGCCCCTCATGTGGGACGTGAACTATCTTTGGTTATAGTTGATCCAAATCGAGATGGCTGGAAAAAAGTGCATAGGTGGAAAGGAAAAAGAGAAAATATCTGCACTTAATCAATCCTATACTTCTTCATGCCCCTTATAGTCTTTTATTGCTTTTTTTTTTGAGGATCCTTGACATCTTATGGACCTTTTTGCTATTTTTTAGCTCACGTTTTGTTTCTCATATTGTACTTGCCTGATTCCATTTGCATACACACTAAGTGTTTTACAAACTGTATTTGTGATTTTTATTAATATAAATTATGGTGTTTTTTTTCTTTGGAAAAAATGAAAATGACATGAATAACATGTCTTACAATTACATTATACATTTCAAGGCCTAAAATATAAACTATGAAGACCAACCATAGCTACAAAATTCAATAAGGACAAAATCATATTTTTTTCTTTTCATGAATCATGTAACACCAAATAAATATTTGTTAGTGATTCTAGATCCTTTAGTGTTGCAGGGTTAAAAAAATAGATAAGTGTTGAATATTTTAATGATTTATTATATGTTCCAAATCTTTCTTGCAACCTTCTATTGGTATATCAAATCACTCATTAAAATAAATGTAAAACAATAGGACTTTCACCTCACCATGTTGCAATCAAGGATTTAAAATATCCTAACCATGTCCAAACAACCATAATTATTGATGATATTAAAACCATATTATAGATACTTGATAATTTTGGATCATCATCTCTTCCATCACTATTTATTTTTTATAGTGATGAATTAAGAAAAAATTGGCATGAACAATTTGATCATCTAATGTATCACTCATTGTAGCAACTATGCTATCATAATATAATGACTAGTCTTCCTCGTTTGTTGCAAAGATGGTTTTTATTCTAGCTATGTTCTCAACAAATTTATTTATATAGTTTTGACAAATGTACCTCTCGACATGCCTCAACCCCTTTACAACTTTTTCATAATGATTTGTGTGGTCTGCTTCCTTTTGTTTTTTTCTTTGGTCTCAAGTACTTCTTAACTTTAATTGATGACTTCTTTAAACATGCTTGGGTTTATTTCTTAAAAAAATAGAGTACTTTTAAACATGTTTTTTTGCTTACAAGGCCTATGTAGAAAACAATGTAGACATCATCTTCACAACTTAAGAATATATAATGGAGGCATGTCTTCACAACTTAAGAATATATAATGGAGGCAAATATATCTTTCCTCGGGGAATAGAGGCAACTATGTTAGCAACAAATTTACAATTTATTGTTATGCAAAAGACATTCACATATGATACACATTAAAGAAATTTCGAGGTCTAAAAAGAGTGTTAAATAAAAGATTATAATAAGAGTTTTGATATTTCAAATGGAAAGATTTTTTTAATAGTATTTTTTACTTATTTCCTTATAAATTTACTCAAATTTAAGTGTATGCATTGCTTGGATAATAATTAAATTTAATATCTAGCGAGTATTTACTCTTTTGAGAAACACACAATGAAACAATTAGAAAAAAAATATATTTGACAAAAAAAATTACATTAAATTCTCTAGTATGGATTAAAAAAAAGTCTCAATACCTAACAACATTATCACTTAAAATTACCTATGAAATACATTTGGTTAAACTACACATTAACTTTTACATCTAAAAAAGTTTTAGCGTAAATAGTTTAAAAACTCATACATGTTGAAAATAATCTAGAAAATTGATATATTTATATAATTAAAAGATATTAATACAATCATAATTAAATCTTATACATACCCGAAACAACAATAGCAAAAATAATAAAAACCCATTAGATAATCTAGAAAATTAATATAATTATATAATTAAAAAATATTAATACAATCACAATTAAATCTTATACATACCCAAATAAAACCCATTTAATAATCTAGAAAATTAAATTAATATAATTATATAATTAAAAAATATTAATACAAAACACCCATATCAATAACCTAATCCTAAACCTAAAAATCACTTCCCATACCAGAAGCTTTAATGGCATCTCTCCGCACCATTAATGAGTTGAAAAAACAGACTGAAGATGCGTTTGATCCTATGGCTATTCCACCAGGTGATTGTTGCTCCAGTTCAAGTGCATCTAAAGGCAGGAAGCCCAGGCACCGATGAATTTTCTTTTTACACTTCTGCTGAAGCTACCCATAATTTGCAGCTTTTCTTTGCTCTTGGCATAAAAATATCATTAGGATATTCATCAAATTTGTCACCACAGCAAGGATGTAAACCATATTCTTCCATAAAAGGTTTCATGGTAAACATTGACTGCACTATACAATTCAACAGAAAAATGTTTGCTAAAAGGCCATGACAGCAGGATGTAAACCATATCCTTCCATAAAAGGTTTTCTGATAAACATTGACTGTACTATAGAATCCAACACAAAAATGTTTGCTAAAAAGGCTAGGATAGCATGTTAGTAGCATCTGATTTTTTATGTTATATTTAACAAAAAGTTTGTCCAGAAATTGAGAACATTTATTGTGAAGCTTCATAGAAAAATGGTCAAATACATCAAGCAGATGAAAAAGCAATCTGTCCATAAGCTATCTTTAACCTAGTGAACTTTAAAATAATTTTTTCTTTTTCTATATTCATAAAGTCAGTGAAAATGCCCACATTTTCTATTAAATTTATTAAATCAAAATTATTAATAATGATTATTTATATAGAAAACTGTGGTTTAAGTCTTCTCCATTTGTTTTTGACTTTTTTTGGATTAATTTTCAACAAAATTGGCTAAAGATAACTGGAAATTTATTAAAATTAAAAAATTTGATATATATGAAAATTGTATAATTTAATATTAAAAATTATAAATAAAAAAATAAGACATAAAATAATAAGATAAATAATAAGATTTCAAGTAAGTGTGACATAAAAATATTAGAAAATATGAAAATTTGATTTATATAATTTTATGTTTCAGACCTTCTCAAGACTCTAAATCTATTTATAAATTAA
The DNA here is from genome assembly GCA_031772625.1 of Pinus tabuliformis. Lineage (NCBI taxonomy): Eukaryota > Viridiplantae > Streptophyta > Pinopsida > Pinales > Pinaceae > Pinus > Pinus tabuliformis. The sequence goes on along the minus strand of CM062805.1, from coordinate 346,179,718 downwards.
GAATACATTTTAATTGATAAAGATTCTAATCTTATAAAAAAATTATAACTCAAAAAAACCATAACATAAAATAATTAGATTTCAAATAAGCATGACATAACAATATCAATCCTTATCTTTTAATTGAAACATTTTTAACCCATAAAGTATTAAAAAACTGAAAACAATCCCAAATTTTCTGCTGTATCATATCAAATTTACATAAACTTGGAAAACTTCTCCAAGTTTCTTCATTATCAGATGAATGTGTCCAAATCATTTTATGGAGGTTGCATAAGATGAATATGGAGGGGGAGGTGGGTAAACCATCGGTGCAGCATGGGGATAGCAGTAAGCAGAATTCTTATTACCCACATGGCTTCCACCTGCTTCATGGAATTCAGATGGATGATAAGTCCCACTAAATGCTGTCATTTGCTGGGGCTGAGGCTGGGGCTGATGACTGATGTTGTAGTTCATGTTTTGAATATTGCCCTGCTGCTTTGAGTACTGAACAGGTACAGAATTGAAACCAGGTTGCTCTGAGTAGTGAAGAGGTCCAGAATTGAAACCAGGCTGCTGTGAGTAGTAATTGGATTGTTTGGGAAGAAGACGCACGCATAGATTGATGATGCCAGACTGAGGCTTTCCTTTGCTTGTCTTCAAACGATAGCTGAGGAAATGCAGAGAATGGGGGTCTCTGTAGCCCTCCACAATATCCGAGAAGGGCACCTTAGTCCATCCCACCAGCTTTTTCCCCAAAGATGTTTCACAATAAACCTGTATTGTTACACTGGCCGACGCTTTTCTGTAGAATAATGTTCTCTCGCTCAGACCCAATTCCAGTTGCAGATTGTGATTCCAAATAGGATAACTCCCACCCTCTGTGTCAACTCGCGTAGATTTACAAGTAGGGGATGTGTCGGCCCCTACAACTGCATAAGCTCGCAGCCTTCTCCCAAATTTTCTCACGTTTTCGAGATTCACAGCAGAGATTACTGTAATTTCCAGGTTTGCCTGCATGTCCATATATATAAAGAGGAGGGAGTTTTCTGAATAAAGACCGCTACAATTTTTTTGGAAAATCTGTATGCCCAGAAAATAAGAGGCAGACAATTTTTTTGGATAAACTATATGTGCACAGAAACTGCAATGTCCAGACAATTTTTTTGGATAAACTATATGTGCACAGAAACTGCAATGTCCAAATGAAGAGTTGAAACAAGTAATGTGTTTCAGATTAATGGGCTCCCATGGACTATATATATGAAGGCGTGCAGCCTGATTTATGTGCTTGCAACGCACTTTCATTGAAGGTCGCTGGAACACAGTTGCTGCCATGGCCATGTTCCCACGCGTAGACGGAGAATTAGTAAATGAAAAAGGAAGCCGCGTAGGAAAGTGGAAATTTTCAGAGGCTGATCCATGGAAGCAGGGCAATCGTCGTGATTTGCTCCCATGACTGTTGGGGTTGCTTCGGCGTGGCCGTCAAGTGATTACCTAGAAACCCATTTCAATTGTGGGGACGGTGGAAGTAGCGTCTCAGAACTTTCATGGACAATTGCTGCGAAAGAAAGGTAGCAGAGTCAAATTCTAAGAGGACCAATAATGGTGGATAGAACTTTCTTGAGCGGCAATTTGTTTTTTTTTTAATTATTTCCGATGTCTCCACGGAAAACACGTGCGATTTTTGGTGTTTGAAAAATGACATGTTTGAATTCTATGTAGCACAAACAAAAAGTTTTTTTTGGTTTAAAACTTTTCATAGGCTTTTCCTTTTCCTTTTTATTTTTTTAACACTGGAAAATCTATGACAATTCAGTGATCAAAACAGCAGGATAATTCAGTGATTTTTTCTGGGGCCAAATCGTAAACTTTGTCGTTTAAAATTGGTTTTTGAGTGTATATATGAATTCAACATCTTGAAAACCTACTAAGACATTCAATTCAACAAAAAAATCCTTGCCATATTATGGGCAAAATACTTCAGAAAACCCTCCAAAACCTATAATAGATAGAAGATGGTACAAAAAGTTGCATGAGTTGATTGTTTATTTTTTATTTTTGTCTTAGAATCTCATCACATGATTAATATTATATAGATTCAACCATTTAAAATTACAATTTTCCCACTTTCTCATAGGCTCTCAAATAAATTTATCTAAAAACTTTAATAAAAGCAAAAATAACCTCTTTATATTAATGTTTTTTCTCTACCCTAATGTTTTTTTTCCCTTCTCTTTTTTAATTAAAATAATAATAATAATAATCCAATTTTAAGATCACAACCAAACCATACACAAAATTGGAGCATTGTCTAATCATTAGAATGATTTGAAGTTTTTGGCTAGAATCAGGGAAAACAATTATGACTCCGAAAGTTCATGAAGGCATACACACTCTACTCCCTCTAAATTTGAACACATAACCTCTTAAAAGTAAACACATGCTCTTAACAATTAAACTAACTCAAATATGACCGGTATAGATGCTCTTATAGAGGAATCAAATCTCTTGAGGTGAAAACTTATTCTAAAGTGAGAAACTTGAAAAAACATTTGCACCTAAGGAGATTCAATCATCTATACACACCAATTTTTTCATTGTTTAAATTGCATTCTTGGATCCATAAATGGATTCAATGCCTTAAAAATCCCTTTGGGCACTTGGATTGTGTAGACTAGAGAGTTTAAACTTGTAATTTCTACAAATCTTTACTCAAACAAAATTAACCTAAAAATATTTCTGAAAAAAAAGCCAAAATGTAGAATCTTGACACAACTTGAAATCTTTTAAAGCCAAAATGTGGAATCTCCACACAAGTTGAAATCTTTTAACAATATTTTTTTTTAAATTTGTATTCATTTTATAATATATACATATATATTTTTTATTTAACCATATATAATATATGCATAATTTATTTAATATGACATTGAAATATTTAATTTATAACATACATTTAATTTTTTTAGATATTATTAAGATTTTTAAATGTTACATATTAATTTTATATGAAGAATTAAATAAGTGGCATGTCTCCTCTTAACACTCTTACTAAAAAGTATTTTATTATGGTCAACACTAAAATATTTTTGTTTTTGTTTTTGGTTTTTTCTTGTTTTTTTTTTTTTGCTTTTCTACATATAATAGTTAATATGGATATTCAAATAATTTATTTAAGTTTTAAATTTTTTTTTTTTCATGGGAAAATGATCTAAGGAGGCCACTCCAAGGGGCAACACGCCATTCAACACACGAGTAACTCAACTATAGGAGCTTGACCATGATGGACCTAAGGAGAATTAAACTCAAGCTTCATGACAGAGGGCCAGTGACTTATCAGGGGGATACAACCATCTAGGCTACCCAACTATATTGAACTATTTTTACAAGGTATAAGAATTATATATCTTTTTCATACTAAAAATGTGAAAATATATCATATTTTCACTTCTAATTTCTTTACCCGTCCCTAAAGTTAATATAAAATTATGTTAATTTTTTTTTTCGCTGTGAAAAAAATCACACTTTCTTTCATATTAACTTGAAGGAAAATAAATTTTGTATATACACACTAAGGTGTGCATTCACTAGGATCCTTCCCACATCCTATAGCAACGACAAAAAGGAGAGAGAGATAAAATAAACAGTAAGCTTTGTGTGGTCCTATCTCACCAGGACATACATATGTTGTACACCAGCAAAAAATATAAGCCTCTAATAGTGTTGTTAAGAAAATTACATTGTTTTACAGTGAAAATAAGAAGCAATGAAATGAAAAATACAATATACGCTAAGATATATCAAAAGTATCAAACTGAACAAAAAGAAACCAGACATATATCATGTACACAAATTTAAACATGTGATTATGGATGGAAATTGTCTATAAGAGGCCAATGAAAACACTGATAGTGCTCAACCCCAACCATCTTTGTCACCTTACATAGCCCCAAATCCATGTGCAAGCCTTCCTTAGAAAACCTATCAGTAATCCCATTATGTTCCATATAAACATTTTTTCATATAAAAAGAATTAAAAACAACCTTAAGTCTAATGATATCCACCAAAATGTGAGCAAGAGAAATGTTTTGACACATCTAAGTCCTATTGACCCAATTCTCAACCAACAAAGAGTCCCCAAACATTTGAAGTTGTTCACAACCTTTTTCTTGAGCAAAGGCAATGACGGATTGAAGTAACTCTGCCCAATTATTGGAACCACACCTGATCAGGTGCTCAAAATTAGGCTCAAAAATCAAAGTGTCAAAATATTTATAAACTTAGTTTCAGATCGAAGAGCTTGTCATTCTGATTCCAATGGTGTAAACGACACTCAAATCTGAGCTCATATGCGGAAGTTAGAGAAAGTCAAAGTTTAGGTTTGATTTGGACACATGGTAGGATTGGATGATGTGGCAAGGTCCTTTAGCGAATGAGGAGGCACCAAGTGACAAGCCTCTATTTGCCCCTCGCATGTCACAAATCGTAATCACAGGCGGGTCGACATTAAAAATTGACCCCAAAACAACCAAGGTGTGATGTGATAAGGGAATTTTGAGGTCTAAAATGGGCCTCCTAAGGAAATTATAAAAAAATAGTGGAAATAATAAAATAAAATTAGATTACATCATCAAATTTTACATGGAAAAAAGAAAAAACTTTTTTTTCAACTCATATTTTCAACTTATCACCCTATGGGTTTACTCAAATTTCAAGTGGAAACACTCGTTGGATGCAAAATTTGATTCCTCATCCAAGGAATACTCATGTTGCATACTTTCGATGGACCCTACTACATGAAAAATGAGAAATACATGAAAAACATGGTTGCAATTACGTTTTTTCATGTATTTCTCAGTTTTCATGTAGCAGGGTCCATCGAAAGTATGCAACATGGGTACTCCTTGGATGAGGAATTAAATTTTACATCCAACAAGTAATCCCACTTGAAATTTGAGTAAAACCTTAGGGAGATAAGTTGAAAATATGACTTGAAAAGGTAGTTTTATTATTTTATTATTTTTTAATATTTTTACTTTTTTACTCCAAAAATGGTGAGTCATCCCCATGGTTGACATCATCATCTTGAATCCTATTGGTTCTTATAAAGCTTATTTTGGCTGTACATTTCTCTTAGGAGGCCCATTTTAGACCTCAAAATTCCCCTAATGGCATTCAAGAATTAGCCAGAGGTGCGATGCGATGGATCGCAATCACAGATCGACTAAGGGAAGGCATTACGGAAAATCGGCCCCAGCGTACTCGGGTTGCGATGTGATAATGTTGGGTCCCTATAATACTAGTGATTCCCCCATTACTATTGTAGTTATACCCCTTATTTATATTGATGTACCCATGTAGTGCCCATATTGTTACTATTGTGCCACATAGAAGCCCACTATTGTTATTGTTGTGCCCTACAATATTATTGTTATGTAGGCTTTGATTGTATTGGGACCACTTAGACTCCTATATATAGAAAGGAGGTATTTTCATTTGTATCATCCAAGAATTGTTCATTTATGTAATGTAAAGGAGGTTGCCCCCTCGAAGAGGCTGAATTCTAAGGCGTGGATCTCTCTTTTCTATCTTTTTGTGAGCTGGTTTCATAACATTTGGTATCAGACCTTTGGATTCTAGGGTTTCGCTGCTCCGAACAGGCCATCGTGGAATTTTTGCTATAACTTTTTTTCTGTGATGTTTCAGAAGTCGCAAACAAAACCCATTTGAGAAGAATTGGCGCTGAACCTTGGGTCCAAATTTCAGAGCTTTTCTCACGATATTTTCGGAGATATGATCTGAGGAAGTTGGTCTTTTTGCAGACTCCTGAATTACATTCAAAATAGGTGACCTGGGGAAAATCGTCATAACTCTCTCTCTGAGGATCGGATTGAAATTTCGTAAAAAGGTACAGAAATAGGACGGACTGTAGTTTCTTGTGTGTGTGTTTCAGATTCAAAGGTTGAAACAGTGATGTGTGGCACGTCGTACAAGTTCGCTCTACTGAACCAGTCTAAAAGCAAGTCACTGTGGGAGATTTCACATAACTCTTCCTTGGAGAATCCAATTTGGCTCAGACTTGTGGCATTGGAAATAGGACGCGGAAGGCTACTACAGGTAGCAATTTCAGAATTGGAGGATCCAAAATTACAGAGATACATCAGATTCAATATCAGGCTTCTATAAAGTGAAAAAAGGTGTGTAGTTTTTTTTTAATTTTTGTGTAAGCTTGGTTTAACGGAATTCAAAGGGCATAGTAAAACTTTATTATCGGTAACTGATGCCCCGAGGAAAGAAAATGCAAACACCTAGTAAGGAACCTGAAAGCTATAGCATGACTCATGAAGAAGAGGAAGAAATGCTACATGATATATCAAAATTACAAGAACAAGTGCAACAAATGTCACGCTCACAAAAGCTAACAGAAGCTAAGATAAGTGGCGTGGAATCTAAGGTAAATGGCGTGGAATCTAAGATAAAGGGAATGGAAGCTAAGATGGATGGCATGGAAGCTAAGATTGACGCTAAATTTGATGGCATGGATGATAAGATGGATGAATTGAAGAAGTTGCTACAAGAAAGTGTCACTAATGGTGAAAAGGTAGTAAAGGAAACTCATGATGAGAACAAAAGAAATGTTAATCATGATTCCATAGACGCTAATGTTGGATCGAAGACTCATCATGTTCCAAAAATCGATATGAGGAAGTTTGATGGCAAGGATCCCGCCACATGGATATTACAGATGGAGCAATTCTTCGATCTCAATAATGTGCAAAACACACAAAAGGTACGTATGGCAACTTTATATTTGGAACCAAATCAGTTTGTATGGTATCAATGGCTTTGTTCTTGTAAACAATTTATCACTTGGGCAATTTTTACGGAAGAATTGATAGCACATTATGAGGATACAAAAAGCAACACTTTTTTTAGCCAATTGATAATCTCAAACAAAAGGGTTCAATAATGGAGCACATTGAGGAGTTCCAAAAATTGAACATAAGGATAAAAGATATTCCAGAGGAGCATAGGATTGATGTGTTCATAGGGTCTTTAAAGGATAATATCCAACATGATGTGCGCCTTTGGGAACCTGATTCATTAGAGAAGGCATTCAGGTTAGCAAGAAAAATGGAAAGCAAAATTATGGCAACTAGGAAGCATACCATTCACAACTATAAAGATGGAAGTGTTGTTGCCCATAGTCTTCCACAACCTACAAGGTTGACACCACAAAAATTGGAAGAAAAAAGAGCAAAAGGGCTTTGTTACAATTGTGATAGCAAATACACAAAAGGTCATAAGTGTGCTGAGAAGAAATTATTCTACATAGATTGTGAAGAGGAAGAAGAAAAGGAGCAAGAAAGGTCAAAAGAAGAGGATATATTCCAGGATCAAAGCCTATATGAAGAACAAATAAATCCGACCATATCTTGTAATGCATTGGCGGGAATTACCACTCCTCAAACCATCAAGATAGAAGGACAAATCAAGAAGAAAAAGGTAATAGTGTTGATTGATTCAGGAAGCACCCACAATTTTATTCATTGTAGGGTAGCAAAAGAATTGAATTGCTTCCTATATCCAGCACCAGAGTGTCAAGTGATGATTGCAAATGGAGGAACAATAAATTGCTCTGGAAAGTGCCATAATATCAAGCTATCCATGGGAGAATATGTATTGACAAGCCCAATGCTTTCCATTCCAATGGGAGGTGCTGATGTTGTACTAGGAGTCCAATGGCTACAATCCTTGGGTACAATAGCTTTTAATTTTCAAGAACTTTTCATGAAATTTTCTGGGAAGGAAAGGAAGTTGAATTAAGGGGTATTGCAGGGAAACCAGGAAAGATAATCAGCTCTAATGGTATGACAAAGCTTCTAAAAAAGGAGCAAAGGGGTGTAATTGCACAATTATGTTCGCTAGATGTTTCCACATTAGAATCATCTATTTCTCCAGATCTCCAAAAAGTCCTGGACAATCATTCCAAGGTATTTGAGACTCCCAAAGGTCTCCCACCTATGCGTGATCATGATCATGCTATTCATCTGATTCCAGGAAGTGTTCCTCCAAACATCAGGCCGTACAGATATCCCTATGTCCAAAAAAGTGAAATTGAACGTATGGTTGCAGAAATGCTAGAGGCTGGTATAATTCAACCGAGTCAAAGTTCTTTCTCTGCTCCAGTAGTATTGGTGCACAAGAAGGATGGATCATGGCGCATGTGTCCGGATTATAGGGAGCTCAACAAGCTCACTATTAAAGATAAGTTCCCCATTCCTGTCATTGATGAATTACTGGATGAATTGCATGGATCAATTTACTTCACCAAGTTGGATCTTCGTTCAGGATATCATCAAATCAGAATGAAGATTGAAGACATTCCGAAAACAGCATTTAGAACTCATGAGGGTCATTATGAATTTTTGGTCATGCCTTTTGGCCTTACCAATGCACCTTCAACATTTCAAGGTTTGATGAATTCAATTTTCAAACCATTCCTTAGAAAATTTGTGTTAGTATTTTTTGATGATATACTAATCTACAGCAAGTCTTGGAAGGATCATGTTGAACATGTTGACAGGGTGCTACAACTATTGGAGGAGAAACAATTATATGCAAAAAGATCCAAATGTTTCTTTGGAGTCCAGGAGGTGGAATATTTGGGTCATATTGTATCTCATGAAGGAGTTAAGGTAGACCCTAGCAAAATTAAAGCCATTAAGGAATGGAAAATCCCCACATCCATAAAGCATTTGCAGGATTTCTTGGGTTGACAGGGTATTATCGCAAGTTTGTTAAGAATTATGGGAGAATAGCAGCACCTCTAACAACATTATTGAAGAAAGATGCATTTTCATGGACTCCGGAAGCAACAAAGGCCTTTGAACATCTTAAAGAGGCAATGTGCCAAGCACCGGTCTTAGCTACACCGGACTTCACAAAAACCTTTATTGTGGAATGTGATGCTTCAGGAAATGGAATTGGTGCTGTTCTAATGCAAGATGAAAGACCCATTGCTTTTGAAAGTCGTCCAATCAAGGGAAAGTTTTTAAGAAAAGCTATTTATGAGAAGGAAATGTTGGCAATACTCCATGCACTTAAGAAATGGCGACCCTACCTAATGGGAAGACACTTCAAGGTAAAAACAGATCATGATAGCCTTAAATACTTTTTAGAACAAAGATTATCCTCTGAAGAGCAACAAAAGTGGGTCACAAAGATGTTGGGTTATGACTTTGAAATCATCTACAAAAAAGGGAAGCAAAATGTGGTGGCAGATGCACTCTCAAGAAAGGATGAGGATGTGGAAGCATTGTTGTGCGCCATTTCTATTATCCAACCAGATTGGATAAATGAAGCAAGGGAGGAATGGAAGAATGACGAAGAAGTGTGGGCACTTATTCGAAAGCTACAACAAGATTCCAGTACGTCTGATACATTTAGCTGGAAAAATGATTCGTTATGGTACAAAGATCGCTTATACCTCTGTAAGAATTCCCAGCTAAAACAAAAGATTCTTATGGAATTGCACACTTCTCCCTTAGGAGGGCACTCAGGATTTTTAAAAACTTACCACAGGGTTAAGAAGGAATTTTTTTGGGATGGCCTTAAATCAGATATTCAAAAGTTTGTGGCAGAATGTTTGGTTTGCCAGCAAAATAAAGTTGAAACAATTAAGACACCGGGTCTATTACAACCTTTACCCATTCCAAGCCAACGTTGGGAGGAGGTTTCAATGGATTTTATCACAGGTTTACCCAAGTCTGAGGGAAAGAGTGTCATCATGGTGGTAGTTGACAGACTTACCAAGTATGCACACTTTTGTGCATTATCACATCCATTTAAAGCCAGTACAGTTTCTACTGCATTTATGGAAACAATTCAAAAGCTACATGGAAACCCAAAGATTATTGTAAGTGACAGAGATCCCATTTTCACTGGAAATTTTTGGACAGAATTATTTTCTTGTCTTGGTACTCAGTTAGCTCATAGCTCATCTTATCATCCTCAATCTGATGGGCAAACTGAGATAGTAAACAAATGTTTGGAAGGATATCTTCGTTGCTTTGTATCTGATAAACAGACACAATGGGTCAAATGGTTGCCTCTGGCTGAATGGTGGTATAACACTTCCTTTCATACAGCAACAAAAATGACCCCATTTATGGCACTTTATGGGTATCAACCACCATCCATCACATCATATTTAAGAGAAAATTCTAAGGTTCAGGCAGTGGAACATCACATCGAACATCAACAACAAGTCCTCCAACTCTTAAAGGATAACCTTGTGTTGGCACAGAATAGAATGAAACAACAGGCAGATCAACATCGCAGTGAAAGAAGTTTTGATGTAGGTGATTGGGTATTCCTACGGCTACAACCATATAAGCAAATGTCCCTCAAGCAAGCTAAGAAGGATAATAAATTATCACCAAAGTATTATGGTCCGTACAAGGTGTTGCAAAAGATTGGTACTATGGCATACAAATTGGAGCTTCCTGCAGCTTCTCGATTGCACCCAGTTTTCCATGTTTCATGCTTAAAGAAGGTTATAGGCGACAAGCTCCCAGTTCAAACAATATTGCCAGAACTTGACGAAGAAGGAAAAATTATATTGGAACCGGAAGCAGTTATAGAAACAAGAACTCGACAGCTACGAAATCGATCAATTTCAGAGTACCTTATCAAGTGGAAGAACTTATCCGCTGAAGATTCCACATGGGAGGATGAGAATTTTATGCAGAAGTATCCTGAACTACTCAAGCGTTGAGGACAACACTTTTTTGAAGGAGAGGGGCATGTTGGGTCCCTATAATACTAGTGATTACCCCATTACTATTGTAGTTATACCCCTTATTTATATTGATGTACCCATGTAGTGCCCATATTGTTACTATTGTGCCACATAGAAGCCCACTATTGTTATTGTTGTGCCCTACAATATTATTGTTATGTAGGCTTTGATTGTATTGGGACCACTTAGACTCCTATATATAGAAAGGAGGTATTTTCATTTGTATCATCCAAGAATTGTTCATTTATGTAATGTAAAGGAGGTTGCCCCCTCGAAGAGGCTGAATTCTAAGGCGTGGATCTCTCTTTTCTATCTTTTTGTGAGCTGGTTTCATAACAGATAAACACAATTGCAATCACACACTACAGGAAAATAGAGTCTAGCATTATGGTTACTTGTCGATTCACTGTTGAATTGCAATTTGTGATAAGTTCCTGGACGCGAGATGTTTATCAGTTCCAGTTTATAGTGTCATCGGGTCCGCCACATCACAATCGCACAATCGCCCGTCGCGTACACAAACCTTAAGCCCATCGGTCCTTGCCGATTGTGATTTGAGATGAATAACTGGCCAACAGAATATGGCCTTGTAATATCCGATATCAGGAATATAACCCAAACACAAGCAAACTCCAACTAGAGATGGACTGGTAGGGCATTTACCAGATATGTCACCTCTAAAAAGTGGACAAGATCTGGAGGCTACCTGCCTCTTTCCAAACTCTGTCTAAGAGTATAATAGAAACACACAAGTGGTATAATAGCAGAGAATGCTCACAGAGATAATGATACTATATATATCAAATAAACCATAAACAAATACACAAGAAATGCGGAGAGAATGCTAAGCCATTTTATTATACTAAGTAATAAAATGAGTATAGGAGGTGATCAGGAAGATGGCACCTCGACTTGCACAAGGCAAGTGAAGAAATACACTCAGAATAGCAAAGGAATAGCCATTCTTTGATCTGTGTCCAAGCTGCTGGGAAAACTGTTGCGCTGTTGTTGCTGCTAGAAATCAAACGAGGATTTGGGACTGCTCCCCTCCTTAGAAAAAGATGAAACTCTAGAATCAGACTCTACTCAAGAAACCCAGAAAGCTTTCATGGAATGGCCGACCCCAGAAAATCACCCCCTTGGGGTTTTACGGAGTTCCTCACTGCTCTGCGCTGCCACTGAATAGAACCCTCCAAAACTCAGCCTAGAACTTTGCCAAACTCCTATGATATGCAAGAGATGATCTCTTGCTCAATCCCTCGGCTCAAATCCTCCACAAACCCTCAATCCAAACTGCTCCCAAAAAGATATCCGTCCCTCTCCCAGTGCTGCGCAGTCCTCCAAAACACTGATAAAACCACTGCTAAAATGCTGAAGATACTGTTGCTAAAATGCCAACGAAAATACCTTGCTCGAGCAAGCACTCAAAGTCCCATAGGGCTAAGGGTGAGATCTCCAAACGGAGACACTTAATGCACTAAATAGTGTTATAGACTAGCTAAACAGCCAGCGTGCTCTAAGCCAAAATGACTATCACAAATGCACATAACCGAATGATCCAAATGAGGGGGTTCCTCTCTCTTTTATAACCCTTGCCTCTCTCAATCCCAAGGCTACCTCCTCCGGTGTGATTCCCCTCTTGCCACGTGTTTTTTCCTTCCTATGCAGTTCCTCCATGTGTCTACGTGGGCTCCATTTCTGCGTCCCCCTTTGGCCCCCTTGGTTCCCCCTTTAAGTCACAACGTTGTGCTACTAGGAAGTGACTTTTTATTCTAAAAGTGAGTTATGTCCCCCTTCCTCACTTTTTTTATTTACAAATAACTATAGAAGGCAAAAATTGAACAAAACTGAATATTCCAATTAGCCATGGCTAATTAGGAATATTACAGTCTCCCCCTGCAAAATGTTGCTTGTCCTCAAGCAACTGAAGTGATGGATGTTGTAAGATCTTCTCACTCTCCCAAGTGGCATCCTCATCCGAAAAATTCTTCCACCTCATCAAGAATTCATGGACCATCCTGCCCGCAACTACCTCTCCCTAGTATCAGTGATAGCCTCCAGCTACAATACCAAATGCCCCTCATCATCCATGGGTGGTAGCTCATCTGTCACTGTCACCTGCTGCCCCAATGCCTTTTTCAGGCATGATACATGAAAAATGTTATGAATCTTGCTGCCTTGGGGCAACTCCAACTCATATGCAACCTATCCAATCCTGCGTATCACCTTGTATGGCCCATAAAAGCGAGGCTTGAGCTTCTCAGCCCCCTTCTGCTTCAGTGACGACTGTCGGTATGGCTGTAATCGTAGGTAGACCATGTCCCCTACCTCGAACTGTCTCTCCACCCGACCCCTGTCGGCATACAACTTTTGCTGATTCTGCGCTGTAGCCATGTTATCCTTGAGAGCACGGAGGATATCCTGACTTTCTTGGATCCAAACCTTGGCCCTAGGAGCCCTTTTATCACCAAACATCACATCAACAAAAGATAAAGGATGATACCCATACAAGGCATAGAATGGTGACATACCAATGGACATGTGATGTGAAGTATTGTAGCAGTACTCCCCCAGATGCAGCCACTTCATCCATGCTCGTTGCTGCCCGCTGACATAGTTACGAAAGTAGCCCTCCAACCACTTGTTAACTATCTCTGTCTACCCATCCGTCTGTGGGTGATAACTGGTACTCGGTGTCAACTCTATCCCCACCAACTGAAAAAGCTCCTGCCAAAGACTGCCCATGAAACGACTCTCCCTATCACTACGATGGTCTTGGGAAGACCATGTAGCCTGAAGATCTCCCTAAAGAATAGCTTGGCCACCTGTGCTGCTGTATAGTGTGCAGATATGGCAAAAAAATGTGCGTACTTTGTCAGTCGATCAACAACGACAAAGATACAATCCTTATCCTGTACCATGGGCGATCCTGTGATGAAGTCCATCGAAATACTCTCCCATTTCCCTTCCGGAATGGGAAGAGGCTGCAATAAACCCGCGGGATGGCTCATCTCTTCCTTGTTCCTCTGGCAAACATCGCACTCCCTACCGTGTTGGAGTACGTCCTCCTTGAGGCCCTTCCATGAGAAACTCTCTCTACTAGCCCTATAGGTTTTGGTAAACCCCTGATGTCCTGCCAAAGGTGAATCATGTGATGCCTGGAGTATCTTCTTCTTGAGCTGAGACCCCTTAGTCAAGAAGATCTGGCCCCTGTAATAGATGATGTCATCGACCACCCTGTACCTGTCATCTGCCACCTTCCCATCCAGAACCTCACATGCAAACCTGTCCTTGGAGTACTCTACTAAGAGTCGAGCCCTCCAGTTTGTATCCGAGCTCATAAGAGACAACGTGGCTAGTCTACGAGAAAGGGCATCTACTACCACGTTGTTCGTACCCTTGACATACTCAATGTCGAAGTCATATGCTTGGATCTTAGTGATACACTTCTGCTGCCTCTCCTGTAGCTACTTCTGCTCCAAAAAGAACTTGAGATTGTTGTGGTTAGTCCTCACCCTGAACCTGTTACCCACCAAATACTACCGGTACTTAGCTAATGCATGCATGATGGCCAGCATCTCCTTGTCGTATATAGAATACAACCTCTCGTGTGGAAGGAGCTTCCAGCTCTCAAAGGCTATAGGGTGACCTCCCTGCATCAATACTGCATCGATCCCCTCTCCTGACACATCACACTCCAAAACAAATGGTTGTGTAAAATCTGGCAATGCAAGCACTGGATAGCTGCTCATAACCTCCTTGAGCTTGTCAAAGGCTCACTGTGCTGTGTCCGACCAACTGAATGCCCCCTTCCTCGTCAAATCTGTTAGGGGTGTAGCAAGCTATGAGAAACCTTTGACGAACTTCCGGTAGTAAGTATAAATGCCAATGAATCCTCGAAGTTTCGTCATGTTTCTTGGCTCTGGCCATTCTCTGATGGCCCTGATATTCTCCTCGTGGACCCTCACTCCATCCACCCCTATGATGTGTCCCAGATATAACATCTCCGTCAACCCAAACTCACACTTGGAGAGTTTGGCATAGAAATACTGCTCCTATAAGCAATACTGTCTCAATGTGCTGGAGATGCTCCTCCCAAGTCCTGCTGTAAATGAGAATATCATTGAAGAATACCAACACAAACTTCCTCAAGTGACTACGGAAGATGTAATTCATGTAGGACTGAAATGTAGCTGGGGCGTTGGTTAGCCCAAAAGGCATCACCAAGAACTCAAAGTGCCCATAGTGACACTTGAAGGCGGTCTTGGGAATGTCCTGCTCCCTCACGCGAATCTGATGGTACCTCGATCTCAAATCGATCTTTGAGAAGAAACGTGCCCCTCTCAACTCATCCATCAACTCATTGATCCTGGGTATGGGGTATCTATTTTTTAGGGTCTTCTTGTTCAGGGCCCTGTAGTCAATGCACATCCTCAACGTACCATCCTTCTTCTTCACCAACACCACAGAAGAAGCAAAAGGACTTGTGCTCGGACGAATGTGACCAAGATCCAACAACTCCTGGATAGCCCTCTCAATCTCATCTCGATAGGCCTTGGGGTGCTTATAGGGGGCGGTGATCACTGCCTGTATGCCCTGCTCTAGCTCGATGGTGTACTTAAACCCCCGATCTAGTGGCTGCCCTGGTGGAATCTCCCCAAACACTATGGCATACCGATCAAGGATAGAATGTATCTCTGGATGTACCGTCTGCCCTGTAGACCTTGCCTTTGATACACGTAGCTCCACTACCCACTCTATGTCTCCCTTTCGGAAGACTGCCTCCGTCCGATGAGCCGAAACAGTTTGAGGCGGATATGTGTGTTGTCCCCGTATCTTCTCATGCCTCCCTGTCTTCTCATCGTCCCACTCCATCTCTAGGGTCTTCCAATCTGTCATGACCTTCCCTAGAGTGATAAGCCACTAAACACCCAATATCATGTTGGTGTTCGGAATATCGACCATGAAAAAGTGGTTAGTCAAAGTGTAGGTGCCCATCGTCACTGAAAGCTTAGGAACATAACGAGCACACGTCATGGTTTGATCTCCTGGGACCAAGATTGAAAACCCATCGAAGCTCTTTGTCTGTATACCTCTTCGCTCAACCATCTGTGCATCGATGAAGTTGTGGGTTGCCCCACTATCGACCAAAATTGATACCCGCTGGCCATGCACTGTCCCTCGTACACGTAGCGTCAGATAATTGGGAACTCCTTGCAATGTTGCAAGGGCCCCTCCAGTGGGTGCAAATGATGCACCTCCTGCTGGTGGTGGTGGAGGTGGTAAAGGTCCCTGTACAACATGGCTATCTCCTGCCTGCCCATCATCCTCGTCATCCTCTTCTCCACTGCTCTTAGAGAAGACCTCAATAAAATGTGCTTTGCAGCAGCACATCTATGTCTCGGTGCCCATGGCTCTTGACATGTGAAGCACAACCGCTTCTTCTTCAGCTCCCTTTTGACATCATCATCAATCTGCACTCGTCCTGGATTCCCCTTTGGAGGTGGAATCCTCACATCCTTCCCTTTAGACTGGAGAGTCTGTCTCTGGGGTTAAGGTGTCCGGGTCTTGGGTAAGACATCTTGTAGGTCCCGCGTCCTACTGATGGCATCCTGAAGGGTGGTCAGCCTAGCGGATCTGACTAGACCCCGAAGTGGCTCTGTTAACCCCTCAACATACATATAGATCCTCCGTGTCGTGGATAGATCTGGCACCATCACTGAGACCCTCAAGAAATCTGCAATGTAGGTCTCTGGGCTCCCTGTCTATTTGAGCCTTGTCAGCTCAACAAAATGCTGCTCTGGATCCCTCCGATCAAATCGCTCCATCAATCTCCTGGTGAACTCGACATATGTCGTCACCATGGAGTGTCCTAGTGTAACCATCCCATGAAACCACCAATCCTGGGCCTCACCATCCAAATGCAATGTCGCCACCTTAATGGCCTCTGTCTCCGACATCTGGTTAAGCTGGAAATAAATGTCCAGCTTCTCCACCCAAGACCTTGCCGAACTGTTTGATGAGCCATCAAACGTAGGCAAGTGGAATATACTCGCTGCACGGTGGGTGTCACCATCATTATAATGTCGATACCCTCTATGATGGTCGTGGGGTCTACTATCCTGCTGGAGCTTAACAAAATCACGGAATGAGAGGGCTTCCATGAACTCCTACCCAAAGGCCTG
This sequence comes from Pinus tabuliformis, assembly GCA_031772625.1. Lineage (NCBI taxonomy): Eukaryota > Viridiplantae > Streptophyta > Pinopsida > Pinales > Pinaceae > Pinus > Pinus tabuliformis. The sequence continues at coordinate 346,162,743 of CM062805.1, read as the reverse complement.
GTACTCTGCAAAATAATCACCCATGTGTCTAGGCTCTGCCTCTTGCTGGGCTACGACCCCTGTGTCTTCTCCTAAGAAAGTGGGCATGGTAGAGCATGTAGGGGCATGTGAGGCCACCTGCTACGCAGTATCACGCTGCTCTGGCAAATGGTGGGATGCACCCAATCCCTCACCAACCTGGAAAACCCGTGGGCTCTCACGCTATCTGGCCTCTACTGCCGTGAATCTCTGCCCCATCACCTCATTCTGCCTCGACAGATCCTGCACTGATTTGAGGAGCATATCCGCAAATCTCTTTCCGTCATCATCTGTCATTGGAGCCTCGTGCTCTGTGTCCACCACTGGCTCCCTCTTTTCTGTGTCCACCACAGGCTCCTCCTGTTCTGTGTCCACCACCAGAACACAGTCTCCCTCTCCATAGGTATTCTCCAACCTACGCCCAAAGTCTTTGTATCTCCGACCTCTGTAACAGATATAGGGTTTTTCCACCGGTGTCATAGATTACTATCTCCACAAGCTGAGCCAGATCTATGCTCTGATACCACTGTAATATCCCATATCAGGAATATACCCCAAACATAAGCAAACTCCAACCAAAGATGGACTGGGAGGGCATTTACCAGATATGTCGCCTCTAAAAAGAGGACGAGATCCGGAGGCTACTTGGCCCTTTCCAGACTTTGTCTAAGAGTATAATAGAAACACACAAGTGGTATAATAGCTGAGAATGGTCACAGAGATAATGATACTATATATATCAAATAAACCACAAACAAATACACAAGAAATGCAGAGAGAATTCTAAGCCATTTTATTATACTGAGTAATAAAATGAGTATAGGAGGTGATCAGGAAGATAGCACCTCGACTTACACAAGGCAAGTGAAGAAATACACTCAAAATAACAAAGGAATGGCCCCTCTCTGATCTGCGTCCAAGCTGCTGGGAAAATTGTTGTGCTGCTACTGCTACTAGAAATCAAATGAGGATTTGTGACTACTTCCCTCCTCAGAAAAAGCTGAAACTCTGGAATCAGACTCTACTCAAGAAACCCATAAAAACCCAGAAAGCTTTCCTGGAATGGCCGACCCCCGAAAATCACCCCCTTGGGGTTCTACGCAGTTCCTCACTGCTCTGTGCTGCCACTGAATAGGACCCTCCAAAACTCAGCCCAGAACTCTGCCAAACTCCTCTGATATGCAAGAGCTGATCTCTTGCTCACTCAATCCCTCGGCTCAAATCCTCCACAAACCCTTAATACAAACTACTCCCAAAAAGATCTGCGTCCCTCTCCCAGTGCTGTGCAGTCCTCCAGAACATTGATAAAACCACTGCTGAAATGTTGAAGATACTGTTGTTGAAATGCCAACGAAAATACCTTGCCCAAGCAGGAACTCGAAGTCCCCCGGGGCTAAGGGTGAGATCTCCGAACGGAGACACTCAATGCACTAAATAGTGTTGTAGACTAGCTAAACAGCCAGCGTGCTCTAAGCCAAACGACTATCACAAATGCACATAACCAAATGATCCAAACGAGGGGGTTCCTCTCTCTTTTATAACCCTTGCCTCTCTCAATCCCAACGCTCACCTGCTCCTGTGTTATTCCCCTCTTGCCATGTGTTTTTTCCTTCATGTGCAGTTCCTCCATGTGCCTGCGTGGGCTCCATTTCTGCATCCTCCTTTGGTCCCCTTGGCTCCCGCTTTAAGTCACAACGTTGTGCTACTAGGAAGTGACCTTTTATTCTAAAAGTGAGTTACGTCCCCCTTCCTCACTTTTTTTTATTTACAAATAACTACAGAATGCAAAAATTGAACAAAACCGAATATTCCAATTAGCCATGGCTAATTAGGAATATTACAGGCCTACCGCATAGTGAAATTTTCACCCAGTTAGTGCATTTTTGGGGCTAATTTGTAGGATCATGCTAGAAATGGGGCAATTTGTGGAGCGAATATTAGGAGAACTAGGAGAAGTCATAGCTTCTTCAGTTTTCCACCAAATTGGATGAAAGAAAGAGGCTAGATAGCCATTTTTGAGTATTCTAAACTGATTGGAGTAGGCTTTCAAAAGCATTGGAGCATTGTAAACACATATTTTTACACTTTTAAGCATATAGAGAGGTCCAAGCCATTGGAAGCTAGACCAAGGAGATGTAGCCCGGGGGGCGTGAACTCCTTTATCGTTTTCTTGTTGTAATGTGTTTTTGATGATATTTTGTACATGTTTATGTTGTTGTTTAGTTTCTGATTTATATTAAATTGCTCATAAAATTAACCTAAAAACTTTTTATTTCACTTGCAAAAATTCATGAATCCTTAAGCACAGTGAAAGCATTTTGTTAATAATCTAAGGAAGATCTTAGCACTGTAAACGAATATTCTAAATCAGATCAATTTGGTATCAGAGTGCTAGGTTTGTTTTGTGAAAGAATTATTTAATTGTTTGCAAGTTAATGTCATGCTTACAAGGTTAAAACTTAAAAGAGGTGAAGGAAAGCTGGTTGGAAGCCCTAAAGTTGGGTCAAGGGGAAGAAGAGCAAGGTTGCCATAATCTCCAACACCAGTTCAACCTCAAGTTGCAGTTGAGACTCCAGAGATCATGTCTTATGAAGGAGAATGTACAAACATGACAGAAGATGAAAAGACCTTAAGAAAGGCTTTCTTTGATATGACAGAGATGATGAAGGTCTTATATGAAGAGAGGAATAACAGGTTGCAAGGAGAAAGTTCCAAACCTCCCAAAGGAGAAGGCTCTTCAAGAGGAGGTAATCGAAAAGGAGGTAACTGGAATGGAGACAAACCTCCACCCTCTCCACCATCTTCTTCATCTTCTTCTTCACAAGCATATTCACACTCTTCCACTAATACAACCCTTACTCATACTCATAATCATTCTTCAAAAGGATCTGGTAAATCATCTTTTTTAAAACTTGATGTTAAATTCGAGTTGCCCATGTATAATGGTGAAGTGAATGCAAAGAAGCCTAATAATTGGATTCATCAGTTGGAGGTCTATTAACAATTTTTTTGGTTATTAATTATTATTTATTTTTTTAAGTGGGTGGGGTTGAATCTGATTCTGAGAATCAGAGGCGATCTTGAGAATCATATTTCAGCCCCGCCCACTAAAAAAATTATTAACATTTTTTTAAGTGAGCGGGGGCTGAAATCCGATTCTCAAAATTAGACTTGTTTTCTCTAAATGTTTATTATATATATATATATATATATATTTTAAATTTTAAATTTAATTTTAATAATTTTTAATTTTTTGTTAGCTTCTTTTTATTTTTGTTTTTAAATTATTTAAAATTGTTTTAATTTTTTTTTTGTTTAATTTTCTAGTTTTGTTTTTTTTTGTTTTGTTTTGTTTTTTTTTTTTTTTTTGGTTTTAATTGTTGTATTCTTATTTATTTATTTTTATGTTTTTTTGGAAAACATGTATTTCTTATTATTTATTTCTTTGTATTTTTTAAAATTTTTAAATTCTTATTTTTATAGGTTAATTTTGTTTTTGTTTTTTAACATTTTAATGTTTTTTTGTTCGTTTTTAAAAGTTAATTTTGTTTTTGTTTTGTTTTGTTTGTTTGTTTTTTATTTTTTTTTAATATTTGATTTTTATTTTTGTCATTCTTTTATTTTTATGTTTTTTTTTAATATATATTTTTATTTACTTTTTGTTATTTTTTTTGAACTTTTTTATTTTTTTGTTATTTTTTAATTGTTTTATTTTTTTTATTATTTTTTTTATTTTTAGATTTATGATTTCACTATTCTTTTGAAATTTTAATGTTTTCAGAGCCATGATAAAATCTTTTATGCCATTTTTTCAAAATGTTCAAAATTTATCCTGCCAAAAAAAAAAACGTTATTTCAACATCAGCACATCAACACTTTTTGTTTTCAGGGTGTTTTTTGCATAATTTTTGCACAAAAAATTGGTTTTCATTGCCATTTTTAAAACATGTTGTAATCTACCCTAGAAAAAAAAGTGTTATTCCAGCGTCAACACTTTTCATTTTCGAGTTGATTTTTCATGTTTTTGGGGGATTTTTTGGCTAGAGTTCCCGTTTCAAAGTTTACATTGTTTGACTCTATGTTCTCATGATTACATCAATCACCTAACGAATTGGGTTTACATATTGGTCCCAATTTTACGTAAATTGCCAAAATAATGGGGTTACATATATGATATGACTCAGTCCCAATAGCCCATACATGACTCAATAATTACACAACATAGGTCTTTTCATGACCTTTACATCAAGAGGCATACATAACCATAGATAAGGATTTCAATAATGAAGTATCTTTGTATCAAAGCCATAATGCTTATCAACAACCACCATGCTTCAAATAGGTATATGCAACATAATAATTTGACAACAACAACATAAATAATTCAAGTATGAAACTCCACATTATCAAGAAGAAATAAGCATATAAGATAGTGTAGCATCAATCTTTCCAATATCATCAACATGTGACCAAATATGCAATGCTTCCAAGCATCACTAAGCAACTGTAGCAGAAGCATAAGATTGTGCAATAAAGTTTTGTTATCAACTCATCCCCTTGACCTCATGTCATCAAAGTTACCACACTCTCTAAATATATAGAAAGAGTTGAAATCCTTAAGCAACAATGTCAATTTCTTGAACCACACCATCATTCATCAATCAACATATGTGCGAACAAAGAGTACCTCTAGCATCACAAATAATAGAATTGATTGGAAACATCATCAGCCAACATATTCAACGAACATATCATACATATCTTCCTTATCAAGATTTAACAATAACAAGAATAAGACATCATCAACAAAAACATATAGGCATCATCCAAAAATTCACCACATGCCACCCATATCATTGATAACTCATGACCTAATGACATAAACATGTATATTTTTCTATAGTGGCAACAACAATAACCATATATTAAAATCAAGCAATCATAGTCAACATAATGCAACAAGGAGTATTCAAGAAACCATAATGCCAACAATTAATTATTATAAGCATAACATATGCTCCCCCTGAATGTGTGTGAACTCTTCACCATCAATTATGATATTCATCAATCAACAAATGCACCAAAGACCCATTTCAATAGCAACAATAATACAAGTTTTTTTGCAACAACTCATAAAATCATCATGAACCAATACCCTAACCAACATAAGGGCATCAACAATAGACTGCAGAAAACCAATGTCAGAAGTAAAAATCCATTAATGAACTGATGGAAGCATATGAGAATCTCACCCTGAATCTGTGCCACTTCTTTTTCTTACTTAGAAGCATATGCGATTGTTTAGATAAAAAATTTGTGTATATATGCGACTGTCTTTCAAAACATACCCGTACAAAATATAAATTGTTGATCCTTTATAGTCGCAGCTCCCCCTGATCATGTCATGTCTATTTCTATTCGCATTCTCTTCATCAATGCAATGTCAATAATATACACATCACCAAAAGAATATCGAAACAACATAGGGAATCATCATCAAGATACACATGCATAACTCCCCCTGAGATCATACACCACTGATCTTATGGACCTAATGATCATCACCTGTTCTTCATGAGGTTATGTACCTCACATTCACTTATGTAGTCACAGTTAGAAGTATACTTTTAAGAATAATGCACTGTAGTAGGAACAATCTTCCCTACGTTTATGACTGGTGTTCTTTCTTCTTCCAAATCTACTTGCAATTTTTAATCATGTGCTCAAACTTGTGGAACTTATCCCATCTCCTGCTTCCATTCTAAATGATTGACTTGCTATGACCTTATGCCTAAATGAGTTTCAAGAAAAATAATATCCATGAAACCATCATTTATGCTTAGGGACTGATCTTTACTTTAATCTAGGAGATTTTCTTTCAAATGTGTGACTTGATTCGGTTTTCTTTTGAAAAACATTTTGTTGGTTTTTCCTGTCACTACATTGTGAATCTGAAGCCATGTGGTTGTATCCAATGCCTATCTTGATTAAAGGAGATCGTTTTTCATTGATAATCTTCTCTAGTGATTCAAATGCCCTTTCCCATTTGTTGATTTTCTCATAGTCTTTCCTTAGAGTCACAACTTCTGATTCTAATTTTTCACAAAGCTTTTCCTTTTCTTCAAGTTGTTTTTATAAGATCTTTGTTCTTCTATTGGTTTCCTCCAAATGCATTCTTAACATGTTTATTTCCTTAACCATACTTCTTTCTTTAGTTTCCAATTCTTTGTTTGCATTCTCGAGTCTATCATTTTCTTTCATTAAAATGTCTTCTTCACAACAATTTGATTCATTAGTTGATTGATCTTCAAGAGCCATAAGTATTTGGTAATAAGTGTTAGAATCTGAATCTAAATCTTCCTGATCATCAAATGTGCTTTGATTATCTTCATTAGAATAAAGACTTTTCTTGGTAGAAAACTTATTTTTGGCATTTTTTTGGTCAACATCCTTTCCAAATCCTTTCTTATCATGATTTTTTGGTAATCATGTATAGGATAGGTATATACAACAAATTTGTAGATATGTTATCAAGGCATATTGTTAATGCATATGTTATTCTTAAGCATAACTCAATCATGCATGAAAGTTATATCGAACAGTATGCTCAAGATGAATATTTTAAAGATGTTTATGCAACTTTGAGTTAAGGCAATCATGTTGAAAAGTTGGATTATCATGTTCATAACAAGTTGTTGTATCAACTTGGCAAGTTATGTGTTCCACAGGGTGAAAGAGTTAATGTCATAAGGGAATCCCATACTTTTCTTATTTCTAGTCACTTTGGTGTAGGCAAAATAATTGCTCAATTGCAGAGGCAATGTTATTGGTCTTGTATGAATGAAATTGTATCAAGATATGTAAAAGGATGTTCTATGTGTTCTACTAGAAAGCCAAGCAAGAAATTGGCTTTGTACACTCCACTTCCTATCCCTTCTCGTCCTTGGGAAAGTATTTCTATGGATTTTGTTGGGGGGCACCATGATTATTTATATGTTGTAGTGGATCATTTTAGCAAAATGTGTGTATTGATTCCTTGTAAGAAACATGTTACAACTGAACAAATGTATGGGTTCATTTTGGGTTACCTACTTTGATTATTTCTGATAGAGATTCTTGATTTAGCAGGAAGTTTTGGTCAAGTTTATGGGAACTCATGGACACAAAGTTGAATAATAGTGCATCATTCCATCCACAAACATACGACTAGACAGAAGTAGTGAACAAAATATAGTGCATTTGCTTCGAGGATATTGTAGCAAGCATCCTAAACTTTGGGATGAGCATTTACATTACATCCAACATGCATACAATCATGCCAAACATTCATCTACACAAGTATCTCCGTTTGAAGAATGTTTGGGATATTTTCCAAAGTCTCCTTTGGATTTCATCTTTGGTAAAGATATTGCAATAGATCGACATAGTGATGTGGACAAAGTCAAACATTTCATTGAACAAATCTAATTAGTGCATCAAAGGGTACAAGAATAGCTAGAGAAAATCCAAGCCTAGTACAAAGCAAGACATGATAAGCATCGGGTTAATCATGATTTTCAAGTGGGAGATTAGGTTTGGTTGTACATCAACAAGGAAATATTGCAAGGTGAAGATATAACACTCAAGCTAATTAGATATGGCCCTTTAAAAATATTGGAGAAGATTGGTAACAATGTTTTTTGATTAGATTTGCCACCTTACATGAAAATTTATTATGTTGTGAATGTGGAAAACTTAAGATTGTATGAGCCTCCTATGATTGATGATCAAGAAGAGAATGATCAAATTCCATCTGTAGAATATTTTTCTCCTGAATATTTAAATGAGCTACAGGAAGACTCTATTATGGATAAGAGGATAAGAAATTCACATAGAGGCAATGTGGAGTATCTTCGTGTGGGGCTCAAAGTTACCATTCTAAGAAAATAAAGGTGGATAAAGATAGGAAAAGTGAGGGAGATGTACCCTCACTTACTTGCTGAATAAAAATAGACTTTTGGTGGTCCAAAAGCTTCTAGTGGGGATGAGTGATCTAGGGGATAAAACATAAGCTAAAAAATGAAAGTGATCGAAATCTCCCGAAACCAGTTCCAAATCATAGATCTAAACATTATGAATCCAACAAATCTTGAATCGCCTCAATTAAACCTCATATGAGGAAGTTATCACGTTTTGAAGTTTTTGGCAAACAATAAAAAAATCAACTTGCAGGGTTGACTTTGCAGACCGTACACTAACATGGAGTTGAGGTCAGAAGGATGAATAGGTTGTATGGATGACATTTGGGCCAATATTGTAAGGGCATGTGGCACACAATTATTGGGCGTATGTTTGATGTGGTGGTCCAATCAGAGGCCATCACGAGGTCCAATTAGAGGGTGCCATATGGCCCTATGAGAGGCTTCCACGTGGCCCTGGGAAGTGGGAAAAATTTGTTTATTGTGTTGAATGAGCCTTCACGGGGCTCGAACACATGACCTCCAACTAACCAATAGACCGCCTAACCAATAGGCCATGGGTGGTGCTCATTAACTATGGGTGGAAATGTTATATTTAAAGACCAACGGTAGAGCAGTTGAGATAATGGGTGGGCCGGTGGGTGTGCTCTACCGACTCGACCCTTATTTTTCTAGCGTGCACATGACCACATGCAGAGTTTTCAGGGGGTGGGGCACATGTCACCCTGCCTGGACCCAAGCCTAAGCCATATGCCAACCATAGAACCAGGAGCAAGGACCAGGGAGAGCGCATGGTCTATGGCCCACACCCCTCGGTCCCATGTGACCATATGACCAGGAGTGCGAAGATTGGGAGGGGTTTCAGCCCAACAGTTAAAATAAAATTAAAATTAAAAAAAAAATGTAACATTCGCCACAAATTGTAGATCGAACCTACAACCTTTGAAGTTCTATCCTAAGCACCCTACCAATTGGGCTATGGAAGTTTTCTTGTCATTTGAGCAGAGCCAAATATTTTTCCAGAGCATATTACAAACAATTTGAATAAATAGGCTTATCTTGCTCATTTTTAAACCATTTTGAGCTTAAGAAGAGCCTTGACATGGGTTTTTAGGCATTATGGACGCAATGGAAGTGTTATTTTTGCATATTGAAGCTTGCATGTTTATGCATTGAGCATTTTATCATATAATAAAAAGGATGCCATTGGAATTTGGATCCAAAGACGTAGCCTAGGAGGGGTGAAATCCGTTATCAATTTGTTGCGTTTGATGCTACATGTTTGTCCATTTTTTACTGTTAAAATTTTGCAAAATTTACTTCATTTTGTGTGCTTTTTTAATCACAATCTGTTGCCTAAAATACATAAACTAGCTTGCAAATAATTCATGAAAGCTTCACTTTTTTAATTTTGGATCAGGTGCTCACTATGCTAATGATCTCTTGGATGGTAGATGCCATCACACAACTTGGAGAAGAAATTGCTAGCATGGTGCAAATAGCAGAGTGACGTCCCAGGCTCCTGCTGGATAAGGCACAAGATAACACTTTGAAGAAGATACTTTGTAGCAAGCCCCTTAATAAGTAATCCAATATGCCCTGGCAATGTGGGTGCTAAAAAGTGCATGATAAACACCTAGCCAATGGATCCCGTCGACAAAATAAATAGAACTTGTAGTTACAATTAACTCATTACTTTTTAAAATTCCACTGAGGCTTAGACATATAGTTTGGAAAATATGAGCACCCCCTTGCAATGAAACTTACTTACTTTAAAAAAGATGTCATAGAAATACAATCAAATAATCTTACCAAAAATAGGTACAAATGAAAAAAATATAAAAAGGAATTAGAAAATGACAATACTATCAGAAAATTCGATTGGGAGCGGAGGAGCAGAAGGTTGAGGCACGAAAGGGTTACAGGTAGTGGTGGCAGGTTTAACCATGGAGGGGAGCAGAGGAGGGAGCTCCACTCCCTCCTACAAGGAAGCGGTAGCCAACATGAGCAGGATACCACCAGATAGAGGCAGAGGGAAAGCGGAGGCAGGAAGGAGAAACAGGGAAGAGGAAGCAGAAGGCTCCAAATCGGAAGAGAATGAGGGCACAAAAGACAAGGAGAAAACTGACAAAAAACAGGGAACAAAAGACAAAAATCAAAAGGGACCATGTAAACCCAAGGTTGAAATCACTCCTAGAGTAGTATTAAACAATCCAGAGCTGTAGGCATATAGGGAGCACATGCAGACGTATGCTATCATATGCAAATTTATGGGGTTATGGCCCACTGAAAAAGCGTTACAATCTTGGATTCGATACCACTGGAAGCCCAAAGGAAGCATTGATCTTCATCTGGGGTCCAAAGGTTTCTTCACTGTGGTGTTCACCAACATTGAGGACAAAGATAGAGTTTTTGAAGGCGAGCCCTACTTCTATGCTGCGGCAGGGCTTTATATGAGGCCATGGAAGATGAAATTCGTTTCGGAGAGGGAAACTTTTACCTCGGTCCCAGTTTGGGTAAGACTCTATTCTCTACCTCTTGATTATTGGCAAACATATTCACTAGCTGCCATAGGCAATAAGTTAGGGAGGTTTATCAAAGTGTTCGAAGCCACAAGAAGGGGAAAATATACTTCCTTTGCTAGGATATGTGTGGAGATGGATCTATCTAGAGCTCTTCCAGATGAAGTTATCTTGGAGGTTTTTGATGAGGAATGGGTGCAGACAATAGACTATGAACACATACCATTCAGATGTCGTAAATTCCATGAACATGGACACCTTCTGAGAGACTTCCCTCTCAGTAAAGTAGAACACAAAAACAAAAACAACACAATGAAAGACACAAACAACTTTCACAGAGTTGTCCATAAAGGAAAAAGTGGCAAGAAAGGGCCAAAGCAACATCAAGCGGGAGGACAAAAGGACTATCAGAATCAATACCAAGTTCTTGAAGTGGATGAAGAAACAGTGGCAGAATATCAAGTAATGAAGAAGGGTTATGAGAAGACGAAGAAGGAAGAAGATATTTATTGGACACAGGAAAATGATCAGCAGGAAAGGAACATGACGAGTGACTTAGAACTAGAAATGGATCAGGAAATGAACCAAAGTGAGATGGAAACGGAGGAAAATGAGTTACAGGAGATTCTTGACAGAGAAAACCTAGATCTGGAAGGATTCCTGAATCAGGGAACTATGGGAGGGGTAGAATCACTACCACAAGAAAAGATCAATAGAATACAACAGTTATTCCTATGGAAAACACAGGCAAAGGGTTTGGAGGAAGTAAATAACAATGAAAGACAGAGTAACGAAGAAGGGAAAGCAATAAAAGCGACTCCGGGGCTAGCACCTAGAAATCTCGGAAGAAAAAAGCAGACGAGCTATTGATGGAATGTGGTAAGCTCATGGTAAACTCAGGTAAGATGAAAGATCTAACCAGTTACTCTTTTACCAATCTTTAATTATGAAGTTCACAACTTGGAATATTAGAGGTCTAGGCAGTAGAAGAAAACAGAGAATGTTGAATAATAGAATGAAACAAGCAGCTCCAGACATAATTTTTTTCCAAGAAACAAAATGCTCTATACAAAAATTAAAGCAAATCCATAGTAAATGGCTCAGCAGATTTGAGTTCCTAGAAGTTAAAGCTGAAAACTCAGCAGGAGGTATCCTCACGCTCTAGAATCCCCTAAAGATTGGAATAATCGATGCGGAGGCATCAAGGAACTATTTATCAGTGGTCATACAACCTGTAGGTGACAGGAACACCTATCTAGTCACGAATGTTTATGGCCCTCAAAGGTTGGATGACAAAATCAGGTTTTTAGATTCCTTGGTAGAACTCCGGGTCAGGTATGCAGGGTTACCCTGGGTCATAGGAGGAGACTTTAACATGATAAGATCTCTCTCGGAGAAAAAAGGGGGTACAAGAGCTCTAAACAAGGATGCTGCAGCCTTCCAAATCTTTTCAGAAAACATGAAGCTAGTTGACATTGAGACAAACAATGGCCTCTGCACTTGGAATAATAAAAGAGGAGGGAATTCCCAGGTAGCCTCTAAGTTAGATAGATTCATGATCTTGGAGGACCTCATGCTTTTAGACAAGGAAATAATTGTAGAACTTCTCCCTTTTAGTGGCTCAGATCACTGGCCGGTACTAATGGAGATCAAGGGAATAGGCACCCCAAGAAAGAGACCATTCAAATTTGAAAACAAATGGTTATCACATCCAGATTTTATCAGCAACATAGAGAACTAGTGGGCAGAAGATCTACAAATTTAGGGATCGTCAATGTTCCTGCTTCACAAAAGATTAAAGCACATCAAGATGAAGCTTAAAGTTTGGAACAAGGAAATATTCAGAAACATTTTTGCAGGTAAGAAATCGATTGAAAATAAAATTTTGGAGCTCAACCAAACTCTGATCAAGGAAGGATTTGATAAGAACAAAAATGAACAGGTAGAAAAATACCATCTAGAATGGGAAAAGTTGTGTACACAAGAGGAAATTTTCTGGAAACAAAAATCAAGAGTGCAATGGCTAAAGGAAGGAGAACGCAACACCAAATTTTTTCACAGATCTACCATTGCTAATAGGACTCACAACAGGATCTCTTCGATCAAGAATGAGGATGGGCAGATCCAGAAAACCCATGAGGAAATTGAAGCAGTGTTAGTTAAACACTTCAGTGGTATAGCCCAGGAAGACATTTTAGTAAGGGAGCCCTTCATCAAAGACTTCACCAATCACATCCCGAAATTGGTAACCAGAGAGGACAATGACAATCTCAATATACCTGTTACTGAAAAGGAGGTTAGCAAGGTACTCAAGGAAATGCCAAATGGAAAAGCCCTTGGTTCGGATGGATTTAATGTGGATTTTTTCAAATTTTGCTGGAACATTGTCAAAAAGGATATTGTAAGGGTAGTGGAAGATTCCAGGCTGAACATAACTATTTTGAAAGCTCTCAACACCTCCTTCATCGCCCTTATTCCAAAACAGGATAATGCCCAAACGCCAGAGAAGTATAGACCCATCGCCTTATGCAATGTTGTTTACAAGATTATTTCCAAAGTAGTGGCCAACAGACTCAAACCCTTGCTGCCTACGATTATTTCGGGTGAACAATCTGGGTATGTGGAAGGCAGACAAATTCTGGATAACATCATTCAAGCTCACGAGGTGGTTCACTCGTTGACTAGCAAAAAAAAGCGGGTATGATAATGCAATTGGACATAGCCAAAGCTTATGATAAAGTCAACTGGACATATATCAAGAAAGTGCTTGCTGCGTTTGGTTTTGATCACAATTGGATCAGATGGGTGATGGCCCTAGTGACTTCTACCAGCTTCTCAATTTTAGTTAATGGCTCTCCCTCAGATATTTTTCTTCCTTCTAGAGGACTTAGGCAGGGTGATCCGCTCTCGCCTTTTCTCTTCATCCTAATGATGGAAGGGCTGGGGCGGTCCATAAAGCATGCTAAAGAAACAGGCAAAATTCAAGGAATCCAACTATCAGAGAATGGGCAGGCTCTGACCCACCAACAATTTGTTGACGACACAATGTTACAGGGAATTCCCACAGTCAAGGAAGCGCTTGCTTACAAGAAAATTATGAGCGACTTTGCAATGGCATCAGGTATGGAGGTCAATCTTTCCAAATCAATTTTTTTTTCTTTAACACTCACATTGCCATATAGAGAAATGTTTCCAGGATTCTAGGCTTTCAAAGAGATTCCCTCCCCTCGAAATATATGGGAATTCCTCTTATGGTTAAACCGTTGCATAAAAGCATTTGGGAACCGTTAATCAGCAAAATGCAAGACAAAGTCAAAAAGTGGACAATCAGGTCTTTAAATCTGGCTAGTAGACTAGTTCTTGCAAAGGCAGTGCTCCAAGCTATCCCAGTCTTTATGCTATCAGCTCTTCCTGCCCCAAAAGGAGTCCTACAACAATTCAGAAATATCCAAAGATATTTTCTTTGGGGCAAGGAGGAAACTAGGAAAAAATGGGCTTTAGTTTCTTGGGAAAAGATCTGCAACCCTAAGAACCAGGGAGGCCTAGGACTGGATGATCCAGAGATTCTTAGTAAGGCTCTGGGAGCCAAACTTTGGTGGCGATGGGTCAAGGATCCTGAGGCTCAATGGGCAAGCATCTGGAAGGAAAAATATGCAAGCTCCTGGCACTCCTCTGAGCTAATAAGAATGACGGGAAACAGAAAGGGCTCTCCTATATGGAACAAAGCCTGGGAGAACAAAGGAGTGGTGCAAAATAACAGCTTCTGGGAAATAAGAAATGGAGATCACGCACTTTTCTAGGAGGAAAAATGGCAACAAGAACCAAAACTTTTGACAAAGGATTTTTTAGGACTCAAGCAAGAGATAGAAAACCAAGGACTAGTAAAGGTCAAGGACTTTTGGCAACATGCTTTCAATATCGAAAAATGGAGAACATGGAAAATCATAGATGGAAGAGAGGATAGAACCCTCAACGACAAAGCACTGTCCCTAAAAAAGATGTTGGATCAAAGGATGATTTTAGTCACTGAAGGGCAGGATCAACTAAGATGGGGCAACAACAAAGAGGGAAACTTTAATATTAAGGAAGCAAAAGGTATTCTCCTAGGGCTGGAATCACAAGCTCCGGTCAGATCCTGGCAGAAGCTATGGAGGAACAAAGGCTGGATGAAAATCAAGCTCTTTATGTGGCTGGTTCACCATAGGAAAATCTTAACCTGGGACAATATTAGAAAGAGGGGCATGCTGGGACCCTCTCGTTGCTAGCTCTATGAAGCACAAGAGGAGACAATGGAACATCTTCTAAATAGCTACAGTTTCACCTCAAGGTTATGGGATTTTTTTGCTTCCATCTTCAATCAATCCGATAGAGACAGAGACAGTATCACAAACACCTTAAACAATTGGAGGGATAATTTTACGGAGTATGAGATTCTTAACTCTGCTTGGGCTCTCCTGCCAAGTTTCATAATATGGAATATTTGGAAAGAAAGAAATAAAAGAATTTTCAAAGAAGAAAAGAACTCCTCTCTCCGCCTGTTGGAGCAGATCTTGAAACAGCTAAAAGAGACAGTGGGTACATCAGTTAGGGATCTCCCCAAAAATCCTCCCTCAGCAACAGAGTTGAAAATACTCAGACAGTTGGACATGCAAGGGCTTACTCCTCAAGGTTTAAACAGGAAAATAATCTTAAGGGAACCGATAGAGGATTTCTGGACCCCCCCCGAAAGGCTTTCTAAAGTTTAACATTGATGGAGCTTCAAAAAATATCCTTGGAATGGCTGGTTTTGGAGGAGCTCTAAGGGATGAATCAGGAAACATCATCTCCCTCTTCCACTGTCATTTAGGTAAAGCTACCAACAACATGGAAGAACTTATGGCTTTGCAGCAATGCTTAAACTTTTTGAAATAGGACAACTACCACAAGGTGATGATAGAAGCGGCTTCAGAGTTAGTTATCAATGCAACCAAGAAACTTAGTCATGGCATAGGACCGGAAAAAGTAACAAAACATTGGTGGTTAATAAGGGTGCTCCAAAATATTCAAATGCATCTTCACGGACTTCGCACACTTAGATTTAACTATGTGTGTAGAAAGGCCAATAAATTGGCGGACATCCTAGCCAACCAAGGGGTCACCTGTAAGGTCAGCCGGAATTCAATGATATGGCGAGAAATGCCGCAAAGCCAACTTAAAGCTCTTTGCCACACCCAGGCGGAAGAGGACAAAAGAGAGTATCAGAACAGAACTAAGGAAGCCAGGACGCAATGAGCAGATTTTTGAAGGATTCACATGGTTGGCCAGACAGATCAATGGAAGATAGTATGACAGAGGAGGATTCTGCAACTTTGATCTTCAGTCCGCCAAATTGCCCTGAAGGTGGGTGCTGGGTTTTCATTGTCAGGAGAATGGATGAGAACATTAAGCGTTCTTGCGGCAACACTTCCCATTCCTCTTAAGGCAGAGCTACTAAACCACCACTCGGGCGGTTTTGGCACGATCACACTGCTTTCAAGCCGAAGGCGGTTTTGTTTTTTGGGCAGTGATACCTTTCGTCACTTGACACATCGATGAGGGAAGGGTTGGGAAACCACCCTCATCGCACATTAAACGCCAATCATCTTAGAGCGTGCGATATTTTTCTCCACTGTCCGATTATTTCTCATTCGATCAATGCTTAGGAATGAGCAAGGGTACGGTGGGGTCGGAGGGCTGACTTTATGCTTCAGTTTAAAGCATTTGATTTCTCCAGCATAGGTTTATTCAAGAATTTTGGGAGGCAGGGTTTCTATAGCGGTTAGAGAGCGGGTTGGTACGGGGTTTTGGCCCATTACTTTTTATATCTGGTACCCGAAAGTGAGTGGTGGGAACTCTTAGGGGTAAGAGAGACTTTAAAACATCTCACTATTGATGGCACTCACTATTGATGGCATTCTATAAAGTATTGTAAATTAGGTTTGACTTAATGAAAAAGAAGGCATGACTCTTGCTCAAGCAAAAAAAAGACAATACTATCAAATTTGCAGTTTCAAAGTGGATTAAAAGAATTAAAAAGTTTTTCATAGTGAAAGAGCTATATGAATTGGAAGAAAGCTTAATAGCACCAAGATTACCATTTTTACAAATACAACAACTTTGGCAAAAGTTTAGAAAACCACAACTGACATTGACTAGTGGACTGATCAATGTACCTTTTGACACATCTTGAATTCAATGTGCACTTCCTCGTAACATAAATGAAACTAGAACAATGGCTATAGAAATTAAAAAACACTTATTGTTTAAAAGTGTATATGTTGTTGGTCGAATTCATGTTCATAACGTAATGAAAGAATTAGAGCTATTATGTAAAACTACACTTTATAAAATGGAGATTGTGACAACAAACGACATTTGGAAATACATCTTTAATCACAACAAACATGTGTATGCAATTGATACGTATATCGAAAGCAATGATGATGATGATTACTATGATGAAAAAAATAGTGACAATGGCATATTACATGGATTTAGCGATTCACATAGTATTTATGATATTCATAAAAATCAAATAAACATTGCTCCTTCTGAAGGATATAGGCCCCTAGGCATATTTAGAGATAAATACTCGGAGGAGATGAGTTTCCCCACATTGTTCCATTGAGAAAAATGACCAAACAAAGTTACAAAAAACTTTACCTATCACAATATTGTTCAATGGGAAGTTTTGCGTGAATATCATTGTTGGAGAGGTAAATCCCCTCTACGGATAGAGGCGATCCCTACTAGCCCAGCAGGGGTCTAGCAACAATCACACAATGCTACTATGCATGTTCCTAATTACGATTAAACAAGAGGTAAAGAGCACCTACTTGGATTCCTGCGCTGTCATTTGACGAAGAGATGTTGCCTTCGCTCCTTCGCCTCGGCTGGTCACAATCCTCCGCGATCTCCGCGAATAGATACCTGCACACATGAAGAGGAAACAAACGCAAGCGTGAAATCTAGTAAAAGCAACCATACATCGGCCAGAAAAGATGTAATTCACATTTAACCATGGCATAGACAAATGAGAATGGAACAATAATAGCAGTCATCTATTATTAATCAGAATAGAGAAGAGTACAACCAAATGTTCTGACGTTGGTAACCTTCTCAAGAGGGGCCAGTCAGCATGTATCTCAAGCATTCACCTTTGAGGATGATTCTCCCAAGACAAACAGCTCTCTCTCACACACAAGTAACACAAAACATCCTTCCCTAAGCAATCAATCACTTCCACACCTAGCACACCAAACCTATAGTAGCAGCAATCTGAGCACTACAAGCTCTGCACAATCCAAGCTATTCCAAGCTATGTCTAACTAGCTGCTCATGATAATGGTGAGAGTTTATATAGGAGAAGAGGTCTCCTAAAAGGGTGGAAGGATGAGCTTATCTTCAAGGGAAGTTGTTGGAAAGGGTCAAACAGACATGCCATAGAAGGGAGTCGACATTCACAAAGCTAACAACCAAGCCTGGAGTTATCTGGAAGGCTGGTTGTTTGAACAAATTCGCCCAAACTGGATCAACGCGGATTATTAGGAAACTATCGCACTGTCGCCGCGTCTCAATAACTGGGACAGTCATGTCAGCGCGGAAGCACACGGGAAAGGCGCGCTGTCGACCAGCGCGGAAAAGTGATGTCCTCCCACGCTGGCAGCGCACGGAATAAACTACAGGGCGCCAGTCATCGCGGATATTTTAGGAACAGACGCGCTGATGAACAAAACTTTGGAAAAATGGGTTTTTTGGGCCAGTTCAGAAAGCAGGAGCTTAGTGATTGTGAATTTTTGACACAGCAGGGTGACTGACAGGAAGGCAGTGACAAATTACTGTGTAACAGATGCCCCCTAAAGCATGAAGACCGAGAGAGTGGGAGGGGTGAAATGCTTTACAACACACGTCGGACTGGAACACCACCAGGAAGGACCGAAGATCTCTGACAATCAAGTACATGCAGTCTAGGCATGGGCGCAGCCATCCAAAGGACATGAGAAAATGGTCTGTGGAATGGACGCAGCCACCCAGCTAAAGAGACCAAAAGAATGATAAGGTATGGTTGCAGCCATCCATGAATACTCAGGTATGGGCGCAGCCATCCATCAATGAGTCATGTAATGATCATCCACAAAATCGCAGCCTGGACCGTAATAGACAGGGATCCAGGGTCTTGCACTCCATCTCGACTCGAACAAAGTACAAGTTCAAGCATGTGAATACATGAGTTGAAGTCGAACATGCATGAACATCGTCTGATTACCAGTCAATGATGGAAACTGTTAACAGACGCGAGAGGTACCACCAATAATGACAATGGTCCTCAAGGTACTATAGGTACAATCCGTGGCGTGTGAATCAATGAGCTGGTGTCGAACACCCACGGAATCATTCGATCGAAGACCAGTGATGTAAGCCTTACGTCGAACACGAAGAACCTGCCATTGAGGCATGCAGGCTCCAAGGCACCTGAAGGGAGTCTCTAAGCCACTTTCCCGGATGATGAGTTGGAGTCGACGGGAAAGGACTTTGATCGAAGGTGGGCCATGATGTTTCCCACATCATCGACGCGAGACAGAGGTAAAATAGTTTGTGTGAGATAGCAGACGAGGTTGTATTGTTGCAGAGGTCAACTTCTCTTGAACATATGGCGGCACTAAGGCGGGTTTGGCAGTACTTGACATCAAATGAGCAGAGGATATAGTGATGACGACAATGAAAAAATGAGAGGCCAAATAGGATAACCCAAACCCATGGAGGCTAGTGAAAACAAGATGAGATGACCCCACCCAGACACGAAACAGCGGAGTGCCATGTTCAAGAGCGACGTACTGCCGACACGACTGTAATCATAGTTCCATTTTCCCCACCATTTTTGGCAGGTACCCCGATTATTTTTGGATGACAAGCTTGACAGGGATAGCATATGCTTGATGTGCATCATTCCGACAATACCCGATGTCATGGAGTGTTTAACGAGCCTGACAAAGGAAAAACTCAGCATCTTTTCTTGTTTGGAGAGTCTGAAAAGATTGCGGAAAAGGAGACTCCAGGGGGGTCCTTTTTCGTACAGTTGTGTCTCTTGAGCCCGAAAAAGTATAAAACTATGCTTGAGAGAACCGCCCGACCATTACGACCGAGGAGTACTTTTCGTGGATAGTGCCTTTGACCTGAAAAAGTAAAAAAGCGGTCGAAAACACGTCATTTTAGAGCCGTTATCGAGTGCGAAACGACAAACACCCGGCAATCTTTTTAGTTCAACGGTCGAAAAAGAGCTTAAAGTGACCGCCTTTCGTTCTTTTAATGAGCTGAAAGGAGGCTCGGCTATCTTCTCTTTTTTAATGTCGGAAAAGAGCTTAGAGACGACATATTTGGGGACCACATGCACGGAGAACCGTCATGACCAAGCTGTTTTATCCGAACCTGAACAAGAACACTACCCGCATAAATCCATTTGATATGTGTAAAAAACATATTAAAACATGCATTCGACAAATTTAGGGCTAAAGTCATGGCAAAAAATGGTAGAAACCCAAAAATTATGGCCTTTTATGAGTTTTTTACTATAAATAGGGGGAGTAAGAAATCATTTTTACCATTTTATCATTTTGGGACGTGAAGGACATGGAGAAGCCAGAAAGTTGACAGAGTGATTTCCAGCCCGTACGGACACCATTTCTCGAACCGTTTCTTCCAGGTAGGTTCTCTCTCCCTTGCCCTGCATTTTGATCATGTTTAGTAGGTTTTTAGCGGTCGGATTTGCCCAATTGGGCAAATTCTTGGCGCATGGATGCGCTCTCGGTCAGCGCGGATATCCCACGCGGGTCCGCGCTGGCCGAATTAGAACAAAATGTGGCCAACTTCGGGTCAGCGCGGAAAACCCATGTTCTTCCGTGCTGACCTTGAAAAATAACAAAGGGCTGCCATGGCCAGCGTGACTGTTTTTAAAACAGCCGCGCTGGCGCGGAAATTTTTTTTGTTTCAATGTTGAACGTGAAAATTTCTATGCCAGCACTTCTAATTTGTTTTCATGGCTTGTGCAGGACATAATGGCTTTCCAATGGCAGGAAAGAGTGCATGATGTCGAAGATATAGCTGCTTGGGCAAATTTGGATTGCTGCAATGCCATGCGAGCTTGCGGTTTCATGAAATTTTTCCTCACACCTCGCCTAAGGGCTCAGCATGACCTCCTCGAGCTACTGATCAGGGCATGGAACCCGGTGGATGGGAAATTCACTATCCGGGGCCAAGATATCGAATTTGACCACATGGATATCTTCTTTCTGACTGGGTTGTCACGCCGGGGTGCGAGGCCCATCATAGAGGGACAGCGACCTGGCGGCGGTCCTCTAGATGATCTCATGGCTCGAGTATGCCCGAAGGCTGAGAAGATGAGGAGTGGGAAAGTAGCGATCCCCACAGTGGGAAACATAGTCCTCCGCACCATCCTGTTCATGGTGACCCGGGCAGCGGGAAGCATGGCCAACCACGAGGCTTCAAAGACCCACCTCATGCTCGCTCTCGATTGTCTTGAGCCTACAGTGTTTGATTGGTGCACAGCAGTGACCAACAACATGAAGAGGCAGTTGAGCAACTGTCGTCGCGGGGAGACGAAACAGTTTGGCTACGGGTCTATCCTGGTCCCGCTCATTCTAGAGCGAGTGCCAGCCATGCGGCTGCAGACGATGGCCGTGGATGCTCCTAGGGATCCTCGGGAGACGAGGGCCTCACGATGGGCTCGTATCATGCCACGCGGAGGTGGCGGCCGACCACATAGCTGGGGAACATTCTTCTGGGACTGGCTAGATCAGCAGGTTATCTTCGTGGAGGACTGGCCATACGCGGGCATGGA
The DNA here is from genome assembly GCA_031772625.1 of Pinus tabuliformis. Classification (NCBI taxonomy): domain Eukaryota; kingdom Viridiplantae; phylum Streptophyta; class Pinopsida; order Pinales; family Pinaceae; genus Pinus; species Pinus tabuliformis. The sequence goes on along the minus strand of CM062805.1, from coordinate 346,141,372 downwards.
TTTCCGTAATGACCCTGATATGGTGCTGCCCCCAGGTGAACAGTGGGATGATGGAGGTATAACACTTTGACTTTTTGAGTTTTGCAATGTTTTTGAATTTTTTATGTACATGTCTTAACAGATGTCATGGTATGCAGATGTGGGGCCCACTAGACCGATTGGCCTGGCTGTCACGGCACGGAGAGAAGGATAGGGAGCTGGGGCTTTGGCCTTAGTCCCTCCAGGGGTTAACACGTCAGAGACTGTGGCTCGCAACCTTGAGGGGTTGCTGGAGGGAGTGCCTAACTACTAGGGGGTCGAAGAGGTCCCCTTAGAGCATCAGATCCATACAGTGGGGGTGGAACCCAGGGTGCACCGCCTTCTGAGGTGGGTAGCACGAGCAGCTGTGTACTACAGAGAGCATCATCCGGCTCAGTAGTTACTTAGGTTTTATTTGCACTGTTATTTTGAGACACATGACTCAGATGTACTGAGATTTTGGACATGTACACTTATTTTTGAGCGCCTTAGTGCGCCACACGATATATATATATATATATCCGGCTTTTTAGATGGATCATTGTTACATGTGATGATGTCTTGTTTATGTTATGCAATTTTTCAGTACAATAGTGATCTTATGTATGAATTTGCATGACACATGACCCATGGATTTTATATTTTTTAATGCAAGCTTAAAAGCACACATATGCAAACTATGCTTGAAATGATTTATTTACATATGCTCATGGTCTTACTATGCTATCTATGTTTTCCTGTATGATGTTTTATCTGTTACGCAAATGTCTATCTAACACATGATTTGCTAATGCATCAGTCAACGTATTTAATCGTCTGGGAATGTGTTGATAAGTAATGTAATCAAAATTCCGTTCCAACAATCTTACACGTAGGTATAACCTTAGTATGCGCTGGTCTCTGATGGAATATCGTCCGTTAAGTTGATGGACGACCAGCTGGGAGTCCAGGTTCACCACTAGTTCTCGAATGCCGAGGTCAATTGCTTCGGCAAGTAATTCAATTACAGCGCTGTACTCGGCAACGTTGTTAGTGGTACGACCTAGGAAGACACCCTGAAGGTCTAGCAACTCTCCGTGAGGATCGTAGATCACCCACGCCCCTGAAGACAAATTACAAGTGCTGCGGCAGGCACCATCAGCAAAACCAACATAAGGTGCACTAGACATCTGCACAGGAAAAAGAAAACATAATAAGAGGCAAACACGCCTTTATACCAAAGCAAAAACGAAACTCATGCATGAAAAACACAAAACACACGTATGTACAAAGTGAGTGTGCGAAGTTATGCATAATATTTCTTCAGATACAGCCCGTTGCGGGGCTTGTCAAGGGGATTTCCTTCATAATCAATCAACTCATATGCGCCCTTTTGTATAACTCTTTTCACGATGTAGGGACCTAACCACATAGATTCGAGTTTCTCTGCCCCCAGCTTATCCTTAGCTTGATCGTAGAGCAGTACTAAGTCTCCCTCAACAAAGGAACGAGGATGAATATTCTGGTCGAAGTGAGCCTTGACTCTCTTCTTCTGCACTTCAATAGCCAGAGAAGCCAAACGACGAGTCTCGTCTAACTGTTCTAGGTAAAGAAGTCGTTCCTCCACCGGAGTGGTGTTGGGAAGGAACTCGACAGCTAATTTTAATGAAGGAATCTCGCATTCGACGGGAAGGGTAGCCTCCAGTCCATAAACCAGCTGAAACGGGGTGAAACCGGTGGCATCCTTCACAGAAGTCTGGTAGGCCCACAAGGCTGGGAAAAGCATAAGATGCCCGTTAGACTTGTGCGTATTGACGGTGCGTTGAAGCATGGTGATCAAAACTTTGTTCACGGCTTCGACTTGACCATTAGATTGTGGATAGTACGGTGACGAACTATCTTGGCGCAAGCCTAGTTGGGTCGTTAGCTTCGTCATCATATGATTTCGGAAATGCTTTCCGTGATCTGTAACAATAGCCTGAGGGACTCTGAAACGAGTGATAACATGATTGAATAAAAACTGCGCCGCTGTGTGACCGTCTTCGTTTAATGTAGGCATCGCTTCGGCCCACTTGGTGAAATAATCCACAGCAACGATAATGTACCCATGCCCCCTGGCCGAACGAGGGTTACATGACGTATAATCGATGCCCCATTTGGAAAATGGTCCTACGGTTACGACAGGGTGCAGTGGTGCAACAGGTGCACGCATCTTCCGGTGGTAGACCTGGCACTCGTGACATGCACGTACAGCAAGGATGCAATCCTTGAAGATAGAAGGCCAGAAATAACCAGCATGGAGGATCTTCTGAGCGGTAGCGTATCCGTACATATGGCCACCACAAGCGCTGGAGTGACAGTCATTCAAAACTTGCTCAACCTCCTCGAGGGTTAAGCATCGGCGAAGAACAGAATCGACGCCGAGGCGGTACAGGGTATCGCCCAAAATGAGATATGGTTGAGCTTGGTGACGAATTCGTCGTCGAGCATCTTTCGATACGTTGGGACGAAACGAAGACGTTTGTAGATATACGATAATGTCCCCGTACCATGGGTCGAGGGTGCTGATGAGAAACAGTGTTTCATCTGGAATATGCTCCTCTGAGCGAGATGGTGCAGACTGAGATGGTAAGGAACCTAGCAGTTCAGCGAAGACCAGAGATTTCTTAGACTTGGCTGCAGTGAATTCCAAGTCGAACTCTTGGAGGATTACGATCCACTTCGAGTATTTGCCCCCCAGCAACTGACGTGACAAGATGTAGGTCATGGGGTTGCAATCAGAGATCACGGTCGTCGTGCGCAACAAGATATAATGATGGAATCGTTGGACGGCACAGACAGCTGCCAAGGCCAACTTCTCGACATATGCATAGTGAGTTTCCGTATCTAGAAGGTTGCGGCTAAGATAATATACAACATGCTCGGTGCCATCATCATCGTCTTGCATTAAGACCATGCCGATGGTGGTATCGGCGGCAGCCAGATAAAGGGTGTAGTCACGGTGGTAGTTCGGAGGTCTTAAGAGCGGAGCTAAGACAAGAAGGTCTTTAAGACGCTCAAAAGATTGTTGAGCGATAGCGTCCCAGCGAAAGGGTGTGTCTCGCTTCAATAATCGTGTGAAACCCTTAGCCACCTCGGCATAATTTGGGATGAATCGTCTGAGAAAATTAGCTTTTCCCTGCAAGCTCTGTAACTGCTGAAGAGAGGCAGGGGGAGGAAGATTCAAGATGGCCTCGACCTTAAGGGGATCCAGATGGATACCTTCCCGGGAGACGATGAACCCGAGCAGTCGGCCAGATTCTACGCAGAAGACACACTTATGCGGATTGAGTCGAATACGGTAGTGTCGACAGCGGAGAAAAATTTCGCGTAGATGGGATGGATGGTCTTGACGTTTAGCTGAATGAGCTGGAAGGTCATCCAGGTAAGGTTGTACGATGTGTCGGATATCATGAAAAGCATACGACATCGCACGCTGGAAAGTGGCACCGGCATTTTTGAGGCCGAAAGGTAGCTTCTTGTAAGCGAAGGTGCCCCAAGGACAAATGAAAGCAGTCTTATGCTGGTCTGCGGGGGCTATGTTGATCTGGTTGTAACCAGAGAAGCTGTCCATGAATGAATAAATTTCGCTTCCTGCGCAGTCATCAATAAGTTGATCAATAAAAGGCGTAGGAAAGTTATCTTTTGGACAGGCGCGATTGATGTCGCGATAGTCAACACAGACCCGAATAGTGCCCTGCTTTTTATTCACAGGGACTATATTGGATACCCACTCCGTGAGAGGAATGGCATAGATGAAACCAGCTCGAAGGAGTTTTTCAACTTCGGCCTTGATGGTTGCAGCCTTTCGAGGGTGTACAGGGCGTAAACGTTGACGAACAGGCTTAGTGCCGGGTAAGTAGGGATTTCGTGCTCCACGATACTGGGGTCAATGCCGGGCATTTCCTCGTAAGACCATGCGAAAACATCACGAAATTCAAGAAATAAAGCGGTATAAAGTTGAACTTCCTCAGGCGTGCATGTGACTCCAATGAAAATATTCTCGACAATCCCTGATTTGACAGAGATGTCGATAGCCAGGGTTTGCGTAATGTTACCCATGTTGCCTTCCGAGGACACTTGATATAACTGAACGGGTGTTTGGAGAGGCGGGGATGGGACGCATGAAGCAAACCGCTTGAGACATGCGACCATTTCCGAATGAGGAGGGAGAAACAAAGAGCGATGGTGGTGATCTAACCAAGGGAGCTCCTCGAGAGACATAGTCTCGATGATAGCCTCGTCGGAGGGAAATGATTCCTTCAGGGGATCCGAAGTGGCTTCTTCTCCCAACCAAGGGAAGTGGTCATATGAATCGGGAACACTGCTTGGAAAAGCAGGTTCGAGAGGTGGAGCCGATGCAGCGACAATCTCGATGTAGTTGAGCTCGGCAGGACTCAACGACATCATCTCGCCCCAAGAGTCTTCCTGATTCAAGGGAGGGAGAACCCATGGATCAGAACGCACTGTGATCATGTTAACGGAGGCGATATTGGGAGGTGGGAGGGGAAAGACTCCCATCAAGGAGGGATCTTTGAATAATCCAGCACCCACACTCACTAACGACTTGGAGGTATGCTCTACGAATGGCACATTCCATTCAGAAGAGGAAGCAAAAAAGGACAGCTGGTCCACCGTGACGATTTTCCCTTGATGGGGGAAGCGAACGACACGGAACAAGGAGGAAGCCACAGCTTGCATGGCATATGTCCAGCTTCGTCCAAGGAGGAGGTTGTAAGTGAGATTAGCGTCAACGACTTCAACCTCTACTTATGCTATTTTCCCTTCTAAAGAGATAGGCAATCGCGGGAGGATACCATACGGACGAGATTCTCTTCCATCGAAAGCTTCTAGGGTCGTAGGAGACTGGCTCAGAGCAGGAGAACCAATAGCCTTCCAGCAAGCAACCGACATGATGCAGGTTGAGGCTCCTTCATCAATGACTATACGATGGATCGTTTTGCCGTTGATGAGAACCTGTATAAGGAAGGCCACCTGATGAGGCAGTCTCTGTGTGAAACCCTCGAGATCAAAAGAAATTAAATCCGAATCTGCCGGGTCTATGCCACCAATTGCTGACAGCAAGGACTTCCTCTGGGAGAGGCAGCTCTGGAGGACTTCTAATGCGGACATAGCAGACGGAGCCTGAGCTAAGTCCTCGACAATGCTATAATGCTGGGCAGCATGAGCATTGGGGTTATAAGATGACTTCCTGAGTACACCTTTGGGAGGGGGTCGGGGGATCGTCTCGGTGCTGGGCCGTTCGATGTGAAGGGGACCAGAACCGGACGGAGGAGCGCTGGAGGGAACCTCCGGCTCTTTCCCGGCTGAAGATGGATAATCTTTCGCTCGAGTTGAAACATGGATGGGGATGGTTCCAGCCATGAACACTTGAGAACCGAACGAGGAAGAGGATTGAGAAGGATCTGCCACCTGATGCGTCTGTTGGGATGGGAAAGGCTCTTTGAGCATAGCAGGAGACCCTGGAGCACCTTTCAAAAGCCGACTAACCTCGGACCGCCTAGGGCAATCCTTGGTGTAGTGATCCTCCTCGTAGATGAGACAGGGATACTTAGGCTTCCGTTTGGCTCCTTCCTTGGAGGGAGGTTTAGGAGGGTTCTGCTTGGGCTGCCCAGATTTATCTTTGGCCTTCCCTTTCTTTTTGCCTTTCGAGGATTTGTCTGCCGCGGTGGACTCAAAGGCATTTACCTCGGAGGTATTCCCAGAAATAGATTGGCCCTGAGGAGCATTCCCGTTAGAGGCGCTCTGTTTCTGCTTCCCAGGGTTCGCGGCCGATTTCTTAGATGATGAATTTACCGAACCAATAACTCCATCAACAGAAGGCTTTGGTGGAGCTTTGGGTTGTCCAGGCCTCGGGGCATCTGGAAAATACTCATACAAAGTACCTGACTGAGAATACACTAAGTCGAGGTATTGAGCTCGCGTGATTGCTTGCTCCTCAGTTACACACGCCCCCATTGCGATATCTTTGGAAATTTTAGGGACAAAGGACGTGGTAAACCAGTCGGTCAGGAGTTGATCAGGAATCCAAAATTTAATCAAGTGACGACGCCTTCTCCATTCATGTATATGATTAGAGATGTGCGTAGCCGTATCCTGTTTGAGAGACGTGAGAAGATGGGTCCCAGTCTCGTACCGAATGGGTAACTGAAAATGAGTTAAAAAGGCCATAGCCAACGAGTTGAAATCCGAAAACATGCCGCGATTGAGTTCGATGTACCATTTAGCAGCTGAACCAGTGAGAGTCCTCTGGAAGAGGCGAAGCCGGATAGAATCATCAAGCCATGAGTTAGATGAGCACCAAAGGTGATAAGTCATTACATGGGCCTGAGGGTCCTCTCCGGCTTTGCCGTCAAATTTTAGACAGTCACCTGGTATTTTGGTTGGAACCGGTGGCCAATATGGATTATGCAAAATAGGGTCGTTGGTTAATTTGGACACATCAGGTAGTTCCAACGTTGCCAAAAATGGTAGTTGCGGGTTAAAGGACATCTGTGGCTGCGGATTCGAGGCGACATTAGGGTTCCACCTAGATGGTGGTTGCCCCCACGAACTTTGTCCGGACGGACCCGGCCCAAAAGGGCCTGGCGCGTAAGAATTTTGTCCCGATGGACCTGGTCCAAAAGGGCCTGGTGCATAGGGAGTTTGTCCGTAGGGGTTTTGTCCGTATGGATTTTGGCCATATGCGGACGGCTGTCCCTGTGTCTGCCCCCCAGCTCCCCATGTACTAGAAGCTTGCCCGGCAGGTGCACCATATTGGTAATTTTGATAAGGAGTGACCTGTGGTTGCTGATAGTTTTGATAAGGAGCATACTGATTTTTCCCCTGGGGTTGTTGGTAGCCATAAGACTGCTGGGCCCCATACGGAGCCTGATAGGCAGGCTGCGTTTGGTAAGAAGGTTGGTAACCTGTTTGAGTTTGAGGCCCAGGGTAATTTCCTTGAACCAGCTGGGGTTGAACCATATGTCCCGAAGGTTGACTTGGTCGGATTTGAGATGGACCTAGTTGGCCAGAAGGATAGACTTGCTGGGCACCAGGTTGTCCATGCGCCACCAAGGGTCGTCCTTGCGGAACGGATGACTGAACTGGCTGGATAGCTGGTTGACGCCGAGGTTGGCTAGCTTGTCCAGGTTGACGATTAGGGCAGACAACGGGTTGACCTTGCTGTATAGACGGTTGGCCCGTTTGCCCCCCAGTGTGAACAGATTGAGAAGAGGGCTGGGCTTGCTTCATGGCAGGATGCCCTCCTTGGTGTATGGGCTGAGCAGAGGGTTGGCCTTGCTGTATAGCAAGTTTCCCCCCTTGCCCAGAAGGATTCGTGAATGGAGCGGTAGGTTAGCCCTGTTGAACGTAGGGTTGTCCACCCTGCCCAAGAGGATACCCTTGTTGGACCACTGGTTGATTTTGAGGATTGTAAACTGACCCAGCTTGTCCAGATGGGTACCCTTGCTGGAAACCGAGTTGGCCTTGCTGAATGGAAGGTTGCTCTGGTTGTCCAGTAGGTTGATTTTGATGTGGATATGACGGACCTCCAATGCCCATGGGTTGTCCCTGGTAAGGTTGACCCTGTGGGCCCCCAGATTGTCCTGGGTCAGGCGGACCATAAAGTGGTTGCCCCTGAGGGGTTTGCACATAAAGCGGCTGGCCTTGATTGGGTGGTCCTATGGGCTATCTGGGAGGATCCCGGTTCCCATGGAGAGTGTGAGTAGCGGGATCATACGTAACATTCAACGGTCCCTCGTTTTCTTCGAAGGGACGATGAGGAAGAACTGAAATGTTCTCGAGGTACTCACCGTTTTCATCATAGTAGAAGAAGGGACCTTCGTAATCTGGGTCCGTTATGGGTTGCCCAAAAGCATCATACGACCCCGACCCTGGAATGCCACCAGAAAAGGGACCAACTTGAGGGTTTGCAGACGAGGAAACCGGTTCAGCACTGACAACCGGAGTTGGACGTGCTATACAGACAGTAGGTTGAGTGGGAACTGAGGTAACGGGCGTGTTAAGCCCTGTCGTAAGGGGTGTACTAAGGGGTTGCGAAACAAAGGGCCCGGTGGAGGCAACAAGACTAGGATCCCATATAGTTGTAGAAGTCTTTCTAGCGGCATACCTATCCCTCACTGATTGATATCGTGGAGGGAGGGGAGAGGAAGCCGGGATCGGGGTCTCAATGTCTGTCACCATGGGCGTCTCACCGGTGCTGGAAGCTGTCTCATCCATGTGGGAAGAAGACATTGGAGACGACATACCGAGAGGGGTACGAGGGGTACGGGGGGTATAATCGGGCTCCCAGATAGGATTCCAATCCTCTATGTAATCTTCGTCGCCTGGGGCACGTACGTTGATAGGCTGGATACTCGGAACAATGGGAAGAGTACCGCTTACAACTGGTACCTCTGGAGCAACAGAGGATGGAGAACCTTGATCACTTAGACCGGGAGTTGATGGGTCAGCTAGGATGACCAGACCCCTTAGAAAACCTAAAGGAAACTAACGATAAAACCCTACTCAAAACTATCGCACACAAGATCTAAAATAGGTGATGTTATCGTAGCCAAATTAATTTTAAGACATAAGAACCAAACTTGACCTTTTCATGTTTAAGGAGTCGAGAAAAGGACGAAAAGATGACTCCAGTCTCCTTCGAATATTTAATGAGCACGAAGTGACAAGACGCTCACAGGCACCTTTTCATTTAGGGAGTCTGAAAAGGATCAAAAGTGACTGCTCTGGAGACTCTAGGTATAAGGTTTACCAAGCAACCCGTAAAACTGCTTATACACCTCAGCAATCGTATGAGAGCCAAGGACTTTCCATACTGCAGTCAATCTTCCCGAATGCTATGTTCGGTGCGTTACGGTTCACAAGGCGGTAGACTGGGCTTCCTATGGATAAAGGATAAAGCCTAATGGGGTCTCCCTATATACGCGACGGTACGTGGGAGCGCAGTCCGTGTTAGACCACTATCGAGTCACAGAAGGAGGAATCACCCAACCTAATGTGAAACAACAGTGACTATGTTTTAAGACGCCGGAACACGTCTCTAACCTAGACCTCTAGATGTTTGCGTTTAGTTCCAATGCGTTTTTAGATTCATTTGGTTCATTTTACAGTTGATCTTGAGATTAAGTTTCGATTTCAAGCTCTATCGTATGTTCTCTCACAATTACCTAGATGCAAACTACATGCCAAAGAATTTCATTTTGTTCGATGAATTCTAGCTATGAGAGGGCAAAGAATTTTAACCAAACAAAACAAATATAAGCAAACAAGCAACTTGATGCAACTAAAGCGAGGAAAGGAAACTTTTTCTTTTGAAGATGCAAATCAACGAAATGTTCTTTTCCTTTTCAATTTTTTTTTTTAAACAAAGCTACTAGTTTGATTTCCTTTCAATGACACAAAGCATCTAAATGAATTTGGAGGAACCAGAACACCAAGCAAACTACTTAATGAAAGCACACAAAGTTCCCAAAGCACTCAACCAAAGCTTCCAAATCAAAGGAAAACCAAGTTCTGCACGAGCTATGTGATCTAATCTTGGCAAGGCAAGCAAGGATTGCAAGCAAGGAGGAAGCGAAAAACCACTCGGAAACACAAACCAAAACACTCCAACAATCACTGAACAAGTGCATAAACAAATCTGAAATCGGCTGGCCAAACAAGCAAACAAGATTCCTACAGTAGGCTTGACACACACACGACCTCTAGATGTCCTAGGGTTAGAGTGCGAAATCAATGGAGAAAAGCAAACACCCGAAGGATAAGAGTCGCAACCAGTCAATTAGAGACCCAACACAATCCAGCAATCGTAGAAGTAATGATGAAAACACGAACCAAGCAGCGAAAGCAATAGGGAAGGTATTCGCAAAACTAGAAAAATGAACAAAAACGGAACCCTATGGAACCAAGCTCCGCAATCAAGGAGTTCAGAGTTCAGACAGTGAAAAGCAAGTCATTGAACAGGTGGGGAGAAGAAGGGATAGTCACAGCAAAAGGTTCTGGAGGCAAATTTGGTCAAAAATTAACTTTACAGGATCAGCGCGGGTAGCCTTCAGCAACTCGGCGCTGACAGGAGGAGGCCTGTAGCAACTTTGCGACGTCAGCGCGGAAGGACAGGGATAAAGCGCGCTGTCTCAGAAAAACGAGGTCAGCGCGGAAAGAAGCCACACAGACGCGATGACACAAATCACAAAGAAGCGGGGGCGCGATGCCAGCGCGGAAGGACACGAATAAAGCGCGCTGTCTCTGAAAACGAGGTCAGCGCGACTGTTAGACGTACAGGCGCGATGGAAAGAGTACCAAAGGAACAGGGTCGCGATGTCAGCGCGACTGTTCTGAATTAAAACGCGCTGAGAGCAAAAACAAGCAAGGCCAAAACAAAAACTTCCCAAACCAAAGGCAAGAGCCTTTTAACAATTAAGACACTTCCCAGGAGTGCCCAGAAAGTTTATAAGCAAAGAGACAATCCCAAAAACTCGGAAAAGAGACCAATCAAAGTCAAACACAAAAGTGGACTCAAGAGACAAAAAGGCTGATCCCCAGCGGAGTCGCCAAATTGTTGGAGAGGTAAATCCCCTCTACGGATAGAGGCGATCCCTACTAGCCCAGCAGGGGTCTAGCAACAATCACACAATGCTGCTATGCATGTTCCTAATTACGATTAAACAAGAGGTAAAGAGCACCTACTTGGATTCCTGCGCTGTCGTTTGACGAAGAGATGTTGCCTTCGCTCCTTCGCCTCGGCTGGTCACAATCCTCCGCGATCTCCGCGAATAGATACCTGCACACACGAAGAGGAAACAAACGCAAGCGTGAAATCTAGTAAAAGCAACCATACATCGGTCAGAAAAGATGTAATTCACATTTAACCATGGCATAGACAAATGAGAATGGAACAATAATAGCAGTCATCTATTATTAATCAGAATAGAGAAGAGTACAACCAAATGTTCTGACGTCGGTAACCTTCTCAAGAGGGGCCAGTCAGCATGTATCTCAAGCATTCACCTTTGAGGATGATTCTCCCAAGACAAACAACTCTCTCTCACACACAAGTAACACAAAACATCCTTCCCTAAGCAATCAATCACTTCCACACCTAGCACACCAAACCAATAGTAGCAGCAATCTGAGCACTACAAGCTTTGCACAATCCAAGCTATTCCAAGCTATGTCTAACGAGTTGCTCATGATAATGGTGAGAGTTTATATAGGAGAAGAGGTCTCCTAAAAGGGTGGAAGGATGAGCTTATCTTCAAGGGAAGTTGTTGGAAAGGGTCGAACAGACATGCCATAGAAGGGAGTCGACATTCACAAAGCTAACAACCAAGCCTGGAGTTATCTGGAAGGCTGGTTGTTTGAACAAATTCGCCCAAACTGGATCAGCGCGGATTATTAGGAAACTGTTGCGCTGTCGCCGCGTCTCAATAAATGGGACAGTCATGTCAGTGCGGAAGCACACGGGAAAGGCACGCTGTCGACCAGCGCGGAAAAGTGATGTCCTCCCGCGCTGGCAGCGCACGGAATAAACTACAGGGCGCCAGTCATCGCGGATATTTTAGGAACAGACGCGCTGATGAACAAAACTTTGGAAAAATTGGTTTTTTGGGCCAGTTCAGAAAGCAGGAGCTTAGTGATTGTGAATTTTTGACACAGCAGGGTGACTGACAGGAAGGCAGTGACAAATTACTGTGTAACAATCATGATTTTGTGTATCATATAATGAATCTATTTGACAAAGTAGTGTGAACTATCCTCGACAAAGTTTTTAACTGTATTTGGATATGAATAAGTAAAGCACAATTAAAGGGAAAAAAACTATCAACCAAAGATATTAGGACAAAACCATATTTGGATTGCATTATGAAGTGATTAGCACTACAAGTACATCTAAGAAAGTCTTGGTAGAACAATAAAAGGATAAATTCAAGCATCCAAAGAATTGAATTTCTCATGACAACTAACAAAACAAGGATCCTTGAAACCTTGTCCACTAGCTCCTACTCCCAATAGTGATAAATAAATTAAATCAAAAGACAATAACACTAAGAGACATTATATTTTTGTGGCAAGATGGTCAAATGAAGTCTAAATGTTTCAAGAAGATGGAATCCTTGGAATATTATGAATGAAGAAGCATAACATCAATCTTGATTTTTCTTTTAACTTTTCTTCATATGGACATGCAATCTTCATATGTTTTTTCTTAGGAAATCGAGGAAATATGTTAGCAACAAATTTACAACTTATTGTTATCCAAAATACATTCAAATATGATACACTCGTTAACAAAATTTTTATGTCTAGAATTAGTATTTTCAAATAGAAAGTTTTTTTTAGTTATTTGTTGCCTTATTTCCTTGTAGATTTACTCAAATTTCAAGGGTATGCATTGTTGGAAAATAATTAAATTTAATATCTATCAAGTACCTACTCTACATACTTTTGATAGACACACATTAAAATAAACTAGAAATAAATGAAAAACATGTTTCTTGACCCAAAAAAAACCTTAAATGCTCTTGTATGAATGTTGAAGAAAGTCTCATTATCAAATGCCATAGTTAAACTACACACATTGACTTTTATGTCTAGAAAAAGTCTAGCGTAATTTGTGTAGAGACTCATAGATATTCAAAATAACCATAAAAATATCCCTATAAATAAATTAAAAAAATATTATAATTAGTAAATATAAAGTACAGCCTATTATAAATAATATTCATATATTTAACAAATTATAAAAATTCCCTACATAAATATTAACAAAATATCAATACAATCACAATTAAGTGTTGTAAACACCCAAAACAACAATAACAAAAATGATGCTAACCCTTTAAAAAAAGAAACAACAAAATTTAATGAGCTACATGCATTTATTATCTTTTCCTTTTAACTTTGAAATAATAAGACAGATGAAATATTTATTCTAAAACCAAAGAGAACAAGGGAAGCTGCACGGCAGTTAGTCCCTACGTGGGGCTTGAAGAAAACTAGATACTAGTGTTGCAAAAATCCAAGGAGGGTTTTGATTGTCATTTTTTCTTTTCATCGCCACACTTTGTCAAATTTCAAGTCAAGGAAGGTGCATGAATGGTTCTAACACACGAACAGTGAAGTAAGTGTCCCCCTTGGAAACCTGTGAAAGCACGTGGCTAAGAAGGGAACACATGAGCGAAGATGCATCACAAACTGGAAAGCAAGTAAGCTAGCAATCCAAAGTGATGGTTAAACCAACAACACATTTCAGTAAGATTAATACATACATATATAGAAAGAGTCTATACACACATGCATAAGTAAACAAATACATATATAATTAGAGTAAACAAGTTAGCTGAAATACAATAACAACATATGCATGAAACGTTTTGGCTTTGTTATATTAAGAAGTGAAAGTTCCAATCATACAGTACAACCATGATCAACCACTAGTCCCGATAGCGAAACATTATAGTCATTACCACCTGCTCCTCCAAATAGATGTACTAGCTCTACACGGTGGAGAAGCCAAGGCTCATTACAATACTCTCCAAGATTTCTCTAAGATACTCCTATCGGAAGCTTGGCTGATTAAAAGCCTCGACAATGAGTTATGAGGGACTATATATAGCAAAAGGTGGGGTGACCCCTGATATTCACCTTTGTGACTGTTCATCTACCCTCATGACTCTTCAACTACTCTATGACTGTTACATTCAACTCTCAACACTTGAACTTCCACTTGACAAGATGTTACATACAATCTACACATGTACCTATGTGAGACAAAATAGGCTTGAGAAAGCCATGCAAGACATCACTATGACTCAGAAAACTATGGGAATACCAACTCTTTGACATCCTCATGATGGTCGATGGTGGTGAACTGATGCCAAGCTCGGTAGTCCGCGATGGTGTCTGTGTACTCTGTGGTGACATCTTTCTAGAAACGAACTCTTGCCTCCGTTACATCCGGGTACACTACTCTAGCTCCTCTATCCAACTCGTCTAATAACATGTGCATCATTGTCTTGAGTGCAGCCGGACCAGTGACAAACTAATGCATGGTGTCTGCGTTGATCGCCAAGTCAGCACTGGTGGCTATGTGCATCAACTCGTCAAAGTACGAGTCAAGCTCCAATCAGACTTGTGCCTTTGCCTTTGCCTCAGTGAGTGTCCCAATAGATGGGATCACATGTGCACACACAACAACATCCATGCTTCTAAATATCTGTGTATGGAAACCTGTGAACTAGTGATGAGTTGCGGGAGTTCTTCATAGTTCTGGATCTAACTCCAAATGCGTGCCTTTAGCTCGACCTCTCTGGGCTTCATCATCTTGGGGAAGTTTAACGGGGCTCCCTTTTATCTCATTGTCCATGTTTGCATGTGATCTACAACAGCGTGCAAGTCTAACAAGATACATGCTCTCCTAACACATCGTTGTTGCCAACTGTTGAGATGGACAACTGCCTTATGCACGGTACCCAATATGGAATACAATGCCTGCATGACTGTCTCAAGGGATGTTACTTCGTCCAATATCGCCTTCTTCAACTCTACTTGGGCAGATGCTGTAACCAATTCTCCTCCCTGTTTGGTCGTCTGTAACTCCTTAGTCATTCACTCATTCTCTGCTATCAAGAAGCGAACACTCAAGCTAGTGGCTTCGGCATATGCTCTTGTAGCATCAACCAGTGCTGTTGGATGCTTTCCCATGTCAGATATGATCACTCGTTCCTCAAACTACGCAGGAGATGTGTTGTCATCTAGAGTAGACACTCTGCGCGATTGCACAACTCTATGATGTGACTCGTCGAATGATATGTTGTGCATCTCTCCTTCCAAATTGTCTCCAAGGATCTCAGTGTCTCCTTGGTCACTTGGGACTTTCTCTACTTCTGGATCCGGTGAAGCTAGTGGGTCGACCTCTTAGTGGTAAGGCATGAGGTCAATGTCTTGCTCTGAAATAACAACTTTTTTCTTCCTCTACGCTGTCGACAATCTTCCTCTTGCCTTTGTCACGTGCCGGTATGTTTACCTCTACTGCTACTGCTGCTAGTGTTCTCTTGGATGCTGCTTCACGTTGCTTCGCTAACCATTCCATAGCGATGCCGACCGATTCATTGGGCCTGGAGAAGCTATGAAAATATCTCCATGGTTCTTCCTCAACCCAATGACACGCCCCGTGGATCCACGGAAACTGTACTCTCACGTAGTGATCCTTCACAAATTAATGTGGGTCATATATATTGAAGCTTCGGATGTCAAAAGGATATTTCTTAAAATCTTCTATTTTGGCATCCATATGCTTGAGATTCTGTATCTCGTAGAACCCAATCCACAACGGAAGAGTGGGCCAAGGTGCCTTATTCTTGCGGTGCAGCCTAGCTGAAAGTCCTACCGAGATGTGGTATGACACTTCTTGCATGATGAGATTGTCCATGGAAGACTTCGGCAAAAGATGCGGAGGCTTCTCCGTGTTGTACATTCGTATGAAGGTGCCAGACGGTGAGGCATACTAATCTGCTATGTCGATCAGTGACTCCATTGTTGCCTTGGACATGCAAGGTGGATCCTGCTCAAATATCATCTTGTACACCGGGGTGACAAAATGATCTGATAGCTGTGTGATGACTCCTCTGAAGCTACATTCGGAAAACAATTTACAATAAGTATTGACAGAGGTTTTCGCTGGTGTCCATGCCCACTTCAAGCCCGGGAACTCCTGACGGGCATAGATTGCATCCAAGATGTAAGCAGACATGTAGATTTTTGCTTGCTGACCTTTGGGTGGCTGTCGAGCTCCTGTTACCTGTTCCTTCAGCCTATGAGCCAACATGTCGGACCAGTTGCATGCTTTGCCTTCACTAGCCAATTGGTCCAATGCAATCACCCAACACGGTGGGAAGTTCTCCGTGCTCTCTTGGCCATACAAGCGACATGCAAAGATGACCAAGTACTGATACACCTTCCACATTATCTTCGTCTTGTAAATCTAGTTGGGTGTCATCCTGAATTTAGCTAGCTCCTTCACCCAGTTCATCAAGATATCCCTGGAGTTGGCATTGCTGTTGGCTATGCTGAAGGGTGTCTCCATGGTTATCATTGGCTTCGGCAAGTGGTACATTTGTTGATAATCTAGTTCCCTAAAGGTAGAAATCTTTGTCCCGTTGACACTGCTCAATGTCATCGTCTCGGGGCGAGTGTGCGAGACGATCCAATGTATCATGTTCATGCATAGGAACATGATATACCTGCATGCAATCTAGTACAAGCCGAACTTTTGAATGTTCACATAGACCTGTCAGTCTTCGATATCTTCCCCAAATGTTCTTGAGAATGCATCATTGAACTCTTGCCATTTCAGCTTCATGTCTTTGTCTACGATTAGCTTGGTGTCTTCATAGATCGGCAAACTCGTAGACACTCACTCAACTGCTGCTCAAGTTGCGCTTCCGTCGGTGTCCTTTGACCCTGCTCTCTTGGAGGCCATTGATCCTGAACTGTTGAGAGATGGACGGACACCTGCTATATCTGGAGACATGGCGACATGCATGGCAAGAAATCTGTCAGCCAAAAACAAAGCAAACTTGAGGGATGACATGCAACATACCTAGGGAACTGCTGGCAAGGATTGCACAATTTTCATTGGGAGGTCGGGAGACTGACTGCCAGAACTGTGCAAAAGGTAGTTCGGATTGTTGGGAGGCTAGTTGACTGTGGAATTTCACAGTGCGCAATCCAGACTGGCATAGTGGGTGTTGAGATTGCGCGATGCGCAATTTCAGCTGTAGGACTAGGGACTACACTGCGCAATTTTCTGGTCTAGCAGTCATTGCCTCTCAAAATTTCGCAAAGCAATACTGGAGGGCACTGACTAGCCAGATTTGCGGATTTTCTGGGAGGAAGGCGGGGCTTTCCCTCTCATAATTGCTCAATGTTGTCCAAGCAAGGCAAAGTGCAGACCAAGGTTGCCCAGACCTGCCGATGGGCAACTAAAAGAGAATGAAGATTTGAATGAATGGTGATACTGAGTATAAACAAGAGTGAATGATCGTGCATGCAAATAATGAATGCAAGATTCAGAAAATGGAACAATATGCATGTGTGTGAAATGAGTCATCGAATCGACGACCGTTTATGCAAAACAATGTCATGCATGCGACAATAGTGAGATGCAAACAAAAACTGAAATGGTTCTTGTACAAGCTAACATGCATTCAAACGAAAACAAGCATTCAGAGAAATCAAGTAGACAACACTCGCACAAGCCAAAACACAAAAAGTGATAGAAATGCTGCAAAAGACAAGTTAAGAAGACTTACCCGGAAATAGTTGAGTTGGATGTGCTGAAGACTCCTGGATGTGTTGTGGGATGTTAGAGCACCAAGATCGATGTGAAGAATGAGATCTGAAGCATTGAATAAATAATTTTGAGGTTCATGAAGCACATGCCACAAATCGAGGAAAAAGCAAAACTTGGAGGAAAGTTTCTAAAACGATCTTTTCATGTAACCTCTAGTTGCTAAAAATAGATCCTTAAAATCTAGGGATGCTTTTTGCATGTCGCTTTTTTCTATTTCGGGAAAAAGCAGCCCATGCATGTAAGTCAAGTTTTCTCAGTCCCCGAGGGAACCAGTCAACCTCAAGGCACATGCAATAGCCTGTTTGACTGAGAGGGATTTTTGCGCAATTTATGGGAGGAAGCTGGGCTGGCTGTCCAAAGGGATTGCACAATTTTCTTGGAGGAGTAGCTTACTGCTGCCCAGAATTGCACAATTTCTTGGCTGAGTTGCACTACTGGGCCAGATTACGTAATTTTCCGAGGGAGATGCTCAACGAGCATCTGGAATAAGTCCGAAGTGGAAGCCTTTGAGGGGAGTGAGACAATCTATCATACACAGGTTGGAGCTGCTGAAAAAACCAATGAAGCTTATGTACTTGACGGTGCAAAGCATGATGCTAGGGATGGTTGGTAGGGAGGCTCCAAAATGAAGCTAAGGCAAATTTTTGGAGGGTGGTTGTAGCCACTACAACAGGTGGAATATTAACAAATGATAGCACTTCAACATTTATTGACTATAAGGTTTAATTTTAAGGCCACATAAGAAAGATTTGAAAATTTGAAAGATTAGGGTATAGTTATTAACAGTTAGGGTTTTGGATGCATAACATTTTTAGGATTTGAGTTTATATTTGTTGTTGAAATATTTACCTATATGTCTACTAATATTAACCACATCTATTAATGTGGTTGTACTAGTTAATATTATTAAAAAATACAATGCATATATATAATTAAAAAACACCGTTCCCAAAAACCATGAGTAAAAACCATGGGTATGTCCCCTATCATATTTGTGTCTGCCCCCATTCTTGGGTTCATTAAACTATTATTGGGTTTGTATAAAATGAAATGTTTTCAGCGTGCTGCCCCAAACCCCATGATGCGTGGAAAGAATATAACACACACCCAACAATAAACCACGAAATGCTCTTGTATAGATGTTCAAGAAAGTTTCATTATCAAATGCCATTGTCACTTGGAAATACCTATGAAAGACACATAGTTACACTACACACATTCACTTTTACATCTAGAAAAGTTCTAATGTTATTTGTCTAGAGACTCATGCATGTTCAAAATAACCTTGAAATTATCCATACTTTTGTGACAAGAATAAATAGATTAAAAAATTGTTATACTTAGTGAATATTTGATACAACCTCTTTTAGATAATATATATATATATATATATATATATATATATATATATATATAAAATAAATTACAAAAATTCCATACATAAATATTAACAAAATATTTGATACAATCACGATTTAAGCGTTATAAACTCCCAAAACAACCATAACAAAAATGATGCTAACCCATTTTCAAAAAACAACAAAAATCCATTTTCAAAAAACAACAAAAATTTAAGTGCTATAGACACCCAAAGCAACAATAACAAAAATGACGCTAGCCCATTTTAAAAAAACAACAAAAATTTAATGAACTACATGCATTTATTATCCTTTCCTTTTAGCTTTGAAACAATAATAGAGATGAAATATAAACGGAATTGAGCTTGATTGCAGAATAGTGAAGGGTTGATTGTAGTTTTGACCACAAGTTTGATCCCAGGTCTAAGTTGGTTGCATGTTGTTTATTGAAGGGCCGAGTTTGACCAGGTCAAAGTTTGACTATAGATTTGAATTTTGGTTATTTTACCAATGTTGAATTGTTGAAGTTTTTGATTGGGTTTGATCGGTATTTGATTTGGATTATTGGCACAAATTTCTAGACAAATTGTTGAGTTGTAAACTTGGCTAAAGGATAATTTCTCCTAAGCAAAATTTGTTGGATTTTTTCTTATGGCTGGATTTCCGAGTGTAAAAAATATTTTCTCTATTGTGCATGTCTGTCTTTCTATGACCTTTATTGTTTCTGATGCATTTACCATTGATATTTTTTAAAAATTGTAATTTCTCAACGATATCAATGGAATAATAATATTGTGTGAAAATCATTAGGAAGTAACTATATAGATGGAAAATATTATTCTATTATACATCTGAAGGAAGGAGGAACTTGTTACTTGGTAATGATATTGTGGGCTTTGCCCCTACCTTTGGGAAGAGGTTGTTTGTGTACCACTTATCTTGTATTCTTGGAGTCCAAGTACTTTGGAAACTAGGGTGCAGGGGGTGCCTACTATGCTAATAAGCTCTTGGATGCTAGACGTCACCGCACAACCTGTAGAAGAAATCGCTAATGTTGTGCAACTAGCAGAGTGACAACCTAGGCTCCTGTTGCATGGGGCATAGAAGAGCTCTCTGAAGAAAATAGTTTGTAGCAATATCCTTGATAAGTAATCCAATATGCCCTAGCAACGTGGGTGCTAAGAAGTGCATGATAGACACCTGATCAATGCACCTGTCGACATAATAAATAGAACTTGTTGTTAAAATTGACTAATTACTTTTTAAAATTTGATTGAGGCTTGGGCAAGTAGTTTGGGAAACACGAGGACTACCATGTATGTATTACACATGTGCTCTTGCATAATCATTTGGATAGTTTGAGGAGGAGATCTCCAGGTGACCCAAAAGTCGTTTATACTTATCTCACCTACACAAACATGAGATTGGAATGATGGGTCTGAAGGCAAGAAATAAGGTGTGTTGAATTCTCAATTTCTGGTTTTTATTAGTTGTATTTGATAGTGAGGTACCCTCATTCTCAAAATTTAGAAAAGCAACTATTTCAGAGTATCAAAATGTAGAAAGTCCCAACCCTTATGCGAAAGCATGCAATTTTACGCCCAATCTAGATTGGATTTCTCGATCATGTTTTTTGATTATGCTTTGAATAGTTATGATCAATGCTATACAACATTCAACTTTTGTATAGAGAGGCCTACATTGCCACACATAGAAAAATAATAAAAATAAAAAAAATAAATGCACGATTCAGGGACATCCATGAGTTTGGAAGGCCAGGGAACATGAGCGATAGAACATGTTCAATCATCTGGATATCCGAGTATTCAGGTCTGGATGCCTAAAAAGTTAGAAATTTCATCCATATGTCTATATCTTTCATAATTTTTTAATTTTTTTTGTAAATTTTCTTATGTCTTTTTTTTTTTCAATTTTTTAAGAAATGAGAAGTAAATAAAAAAATCCAAACGTCTAGGAGTCTGGGGTAAAAATCAAATAACAACTCAAAGAAATACTCAGATTCTGAATAAGAATCCATAAAACATAAAACTTTAAAAAGAATTAAATAATAAAAATAAATCATGGTTTAGGGACAAGAATCTTGAATAAACAAATCTAGATAAAAGAAAAAAGACAAAACATAAAATGATATAAAATAGTAGTAAGAGAATCAAGTTATTGAAATGATAAAAAGCAAGACATAATTATATGCGTTCAAATAAACATGAAAAATCTTTACAAAAGTTGGATTACATATTTGAGATAATAGTTGGACAAAAATATTTGAAAAAAATACCAAATGTACAAATTTATGATTGTGCCATATACAATTAAATTTACTTTAAAAAATATGTCATAGAAGACAATCAAATAATCTTACTGAAAATAGGTATGTATGCATAGTAGCATAGTCTTTGCCTCTTTGGTAGTTCTCATTTCATAGTTATTGGTCCATAGAAATGACTGTCAAACTATATTGCTTAGAAATGAAATATTAAAACTTGCATTCTGTCCATGGGTGGCTAAGAAGCAACAAAGTGCCTTGATAGAATCTTCCATACCTTCACTTGATTTCATTGATCTTGAACTTATACATTTATCATGTTTAGTTTCAAAATGGGTCATTGCATTTGTTTTTGACAACATTGCTTTTTGACAACAAAAAGCAATAAACACAGATTTACAAACATTCATTAAAAAAATAAATATTTAGTTAATAAATAAATAAATATAACCCCTCTCTTTTAAATAAGATAACATAATAAATAAGTTAACATAAAAATCCTTCACACTATTACTTTAAAATTATATACATTCTAGTAAAACATTTAATATATAGCAAAGGATATTAAATATATAACATAGATTTCAAAAAATAAAAAATAAAAAAATAAAAAATAAAAAAATAAAATAAAAAATAAAATAAAAAATAAAAATAAAATAAAATAAATAAATAAATACTAATAACAATAATAATAATAATATAAATAAATAAATAAATAAAATAATTATTAATTAGTTAGTCATTTGTAAGCCGACAATAAAAGAAGACATCAAAATTTTTCAATTAACTATTAATAAGCTCCATAATTTCACGCTCTCTCTTCTCAAAATACAAATCCCATTGCCCTGATGATGGACTCACTAAGCTAGTCCGAAACGTTGGTTTCAAAATTGTTCACATGTTTTTCCACAAAAATAAAAATTGCTTGAGATGTAATTTTTTAAGAAGCACCTAATTATCTTGGAGAGTAAGTTTTCCATCAATACCAGAGACCTTTGCACTACAAGCCTTATAATTGAAGAATTGATCAACAGGTCCTTGAGTCTTCATAGTGGAGCTTCATGGCATTGCTCCTTTATGGAATTTCTCTGGTAGGACTATGTTGTGAGATCTACAACAACCCGTCCACCTACCCGTCCCCCCTCCCCATTTTATTGAAAATAAAATAAGGAATGTTCTAAATTTTTATATTTTTTATATTTGAGGTTTTCAATTTTTTTTTTGTCGATCAAAATTCCTTCATTAGATTGCCATGAAAACAAAGGTTACATAAAATGTCTCTACGACCCCATTTTTTCTTCATTCCAACCATAATTTTTGGAATTGGGGGATGGAGGATGCCACAGATAAGACTTCACAAACATTATTTTTGCCTGACATAGTAGCCATATTGTGCATGAAGAAAACAAAAAAACTACAGAGACCAACAACAACATATCAAGGAGGGGGATGGATATCATGATTAAACATGTTCCATAGCTCGTGCGCCCCGCACTTTGGGATCTCCTCAGACCACACATTTCATACAAACTTATTTTTATTTTTATTTTTTAAGTTTTTCGCTTTATCGATTCTTATTCAGAATCGAGGTATTCTTTGAGTTATTATTTATTTTTATGTTGAACTCCCAAACATCTAGACTTACATGGATCACACATTTTAACCAACCTTTATTTTATTATTTTTAAATTATTTTTTATTTTTTACGACTTAGTATGGAGTCTAGGCATTTTTCTAAAATGCCGATCGATTTCAACCCGGAATCTCAGATCACCCAGATTTAAATAAAGATTTTATTAACTATTGCTCTTTGTTTTCATTATTCAAAATTTTCTTTTATATGCATTTATTTAATAAAGTTTTATTTTCCACCTCACATCTAGAGTTTGGGCATTTTTATAAAACATGATATTACTTACACCTGGATCACACATACACATAGATCTCTCAGGGAGTAGTTGCACTTTTCTTATCGTGAAGCAATACAACACAGTGAATTAATAATTCTTTGAAAAGGCCTAATGAGTGAGTAGATTTATACGGAAATGGATGAAGTATACATAATCGTGCTCGATTCTCGCATTCTCTCCATTTTTATGCTTCGCCTGAACATTTATCCATTCAGAACATGCTATTCGATATCTATATTTAAATGCTAGTGATCCATACCCATAGCTTAAACAAGTATAGATACCTAAAGAAATAGTTAGCTAGTCTCCCAAATGATGAATGCTCACCTATTAATTATGCAGTAAATACAATCGAAGAACTAGGACCAATGAAAAAGCCAGACCAGTAAGCAACAAGGAGTAGTCTATTTCATACCTAAGAAACTACTCATGATATTGAAGAGAATATAGATATGATGATATTGTATTATGCTTATCATGTGATTCAATATAGTGAATTAAAAGGTGATTGCTAAAGCACCAATGGAGTTTATATTACCCATAAAAAGGGAAGTATAGATGTAATTCTAAAACAACATAAATTATTTTGTTTAATCAATTTTACATATGATATAAGAGATTGTCTATTTGATGTTATACAAATTCTATTTCATTTTAGATACATGTCAATAGAATTGTGATAAAGAACAACACAACATTTCATAAATTGTTTAGAACAACATGATGTTGAAGCATAATTATCTTATTAGCATGAATTGAACATAGATGCGTTGGTAGAAATGCACAATATAAATCACTGAAAGGATTAATTGGAAAACATGACAAAATCAACTTCAACTCTAATAATTCTCGAGCAAAGAGTACTATGTGGAGACTTATTTTGGATATATTGGTTATCGAATTGGGAATTGGCTAAAAACTTCCATAAGAATTTGGTCAAAGACAAAAATGAAAATTTATTTTCATTTTAATTCAAACCTACACAGAAACAATTACGACATATTGTTCCATGACGAAAATCTAGTTGTTGGATATTTTGAACCACTTTTATCGGAAAAAAAAAGAAAAATAAAAGAAGTTAAACATTAATTGATAGTGAACATATGATAAATGTAACCCCATACAAATAATAGAACATGAATGGATGCAAATAGAAAAAATCATAAAGAAAAATAGATTTAGGACAATGTTTAGATTCAAGAGTATTTATGATGAAAGTTGTTTTCAAACCATATGCCAATTAAGATAGAATGAATATGATGTGGCCCTTCATAAAAATATCATTAGTATATTCATCAAATTTTGTCACCGAAAGAACTGCCCCATACAATACATCAAAAAATGCGTTGCTAAAAGACCATGACAGCATGTCAGCAGGATCTGGCTATCATATTATATTATTTATTTTATAATTACGCTTTTGTATCTTCATACAGTCAGTGAAAAAGAGCACATTTTTTATTGAATTTATTAAATTAAAATTTTTAATAACTGCTATGTATGTAGAAAGCTGTAGATTAATTCTTATGCGTTTGGTTTTGACGTTTGCTATGTATGTAGAATGCTGTAGATTAATTCTTATGCGTTTGGTTTTGACGTTTTCAATGATATACATTTGATTAAGTTTGACCAAAAATTAGTAAAGATAGTTAGAAATTTATTAGAATTACAGAAGTTTGACATATAAATTATACAATTTGGTGTTTTAAAGGTTTTAAAATATTAAATTTATTTATAAATTAAAGAAACAATTTAAATAATAATAAAAATATATTTTCATTAAAAATTATATTTCAAAAAAACTGAAATATAAATTAATTAAATTTAAAGTGTCACATAAAAATATCAAACCTTTATCTTGTAATAAATTTTATCATACACTCATTATTTTTATATATACAAATTAGGTTTTTGATTTACATGCCAATTTTCTTTTCAATTACTTGTAATTGAAACTTAAAAAAAAAAACTGAAAACAATTCCCAAATTTTCTGTTGTATCATATCAAATTTACATAAACTTGGACAACCTCTACAAGTTTCTTCATTATCAGATGAATGTGTCCAGATCATTTTATGGAGCTTGAATAAGATGAATATGGAAGGGGAGGTGGGTAAACCAACGGTGCAGCATGGGGAAAGCAGTAAGCAGAATTCTTATTACCCACATGGCTTCCACCTGCTTCATGCAATTCAGATGGATGATAAGTCCCACTAAATGCTGTCATTTGCTGGGGCTGATGACTGATGTTGTAGTTCATGTTTTGAATATTGCCCTGCTGCTTTGAGTAGTGAAGAGGTGCAGAATTGAAACCAGGTTGCTCTGAGTAGTGAAGAGGTCCAGAATTGAAACCAGGCTGCTGTGAGTAGTAATTGGATTGTTTGGGAAGAAGACGCACGCATAGATTGATGATGCCAGACTGAGGCTTTCCTTTGCTTGTCTTCAAACGATAGCTGAGGAAACGCACAGAATGGGGGTCTCTGTAGCCCTCCACAATATCAGAGAAGGGCACCTTAGTCCATCCCACCAGCTTTTTCCCAAAAGACGTTTTACAATAAACATGTATTGTTACACTGGCCGACGCTTTTGTGTAGAATAATGTTCTCTCGCTCGTACCCAATTCCAGTTGCAGACTGTGATTCCAAATAGGATAGCTCCCACCCTCTGTGTCAATTCGCGTAGATTTACAAGTAGGGGATGTGTCGGCCCCTACAACTGCATAAGCGCGCAGCCTTCTCCCAAATCTTCTCACGTTTTCGAGATTCACAGCAGAGATTACAGTAATTTCCAGCTTTGCCTGCGTGTCCATATATAAAGAGGAGGGCGTTCTGAATAAACACCGCGACAATTTTTTTTGGTAAAGCTGTATGCCCAGAAAATAAGTCCCGGCAATTTTTTTTTGGATAAACTATATCGGCACAGAAAGTACAAGGGTGAGCTTAAATTTCCGGAATAATGTGTTTGAGATTAATGGGCTCCTATGGACTATATATATGAAGGCGTGCAGCTTGATTTATGTGCCTGCAACGCACTTTCAATGAAGGTAGCTGGAACACAGACGTTGCTGCCACGCGTAGACGGAGAATTAGTAAATGAAAAAGGAGGCCGCGTAGCAAAGTGGAAAATTTCAGACGCTGATCCATGGAAGAAGAGCAATCGTTATGATTTATTCCATCACTTTTTCACGGGGTTGCTTCGGCGTGGCCGTCAAGTGATTACCTAGAAACCCATTTCAATTGTGGGGACGGTTGAAGTAGCGTCTCAGAACTTTGATGGACAATTGCTGCGAAAGAAAGGTAAGAGCGTCAAAATAAAAAACTACGAATACGACGTAGCCGGCAATGGTTGAATGAGGCTTGCCGAACGGCAATTTGATTTTTTCTTATTTCGGAGGTCTCCACGGAAAACACGTGCCTGCGCCGCCTAGTTTTCTGCCAATGAAAATGAACAGTTTTAACTCGATGTAACACGCGAAACAAGAAGGAATTAGGACAGGCTAACAATGACTTTTTGTTTCCCGTGTACTTTTTTTTGTTTCCTGTGTATTTACATCAATATGCCGAGGAATGGTATGTAAAGTTATGGAAATTTCAGACATATTTAGAGTAAATTTGGTAAGGATTTTTGTAAATCCAAGTTATAGTTGTTAAATTTCAAAATTTTAGGTGTCCTGAATGTTTTTGATGGAACTGAATCCATTTCTACCATAAAAACACGATTCAAACACTACCTCTACAAAAAATTTTGATTTTTTTTCTGGGATTCCAGCCACTTTTGACCGTCCGAGCAATTCCTCCGCCTCAATAGACGACTCCTTTGAACCTTCATCTACCAACCAAGTACGAATAAGGATCAAATAACTACCAACCAAGTATGAATAAGGATCAAATTTACTGTGTTCTAATTTTTTTTAGAGATTTAAATTTTTAGATTTTTGGTAGATTTAGAGTTAAAATGAATGTAAGTTATTTGAATTCAATGATTTTTTATATAAAATTTTATTTAAATTAAGTTTTTAAATGTATGTATTGGTAAGGAGTTTTAAAAAGCTTTTGATATATTTGGATTACATAATCCAATAAATTTATTGGAATTGTAAATTTACAATTTACAATTTTGATAAATTTGTTTATATTTTGGATAAAATTGATTAAAAAATATATTGAGAAAAATTATTAGAATATTTAGATTAAGTGATTGGAAAGAAGGATAATAGAATATGATCGTCATTCTAGTGGGTGTAAAAATATCTTAGTTCAATGAGGGGAATTTTGAGTTTTTTTTTTTTTGGCTAGAATTCAGGCACTAATTTTGGTCAGGTTTTGATGTAAAAGAGAGAACTAAACATGACTCTATCCCAATTTTCTTGAAGAAAGTTTTTAGTTTTTTCTTAGAATTCAGTGGCATTATTTTTTGTGACGTTCGAAGGTTTTGTATTTAAAATGCATTTTTAAATGCATAGATAGATTCGTATTCCTGAAAACTTTTAAAACACTTTGATTATATAGAATTAACAACTTAAAATTATTGTTTTCCTAATTTTTAACCAGACCTTGAACAAACAAAGAGAAAAATTGTACAAAAAGTGTCAAAAAGTGATCCACTAAAAAAAATTGTATGTTTTTTTCTTTTCTATTAATATTATATAAATTTAACCATTTAATTTCTTACTTAATTTCAAATAAAATCTATACCCATCTTTAATTTCATTTGAAATTGTAATTAAAAAAAATTTCTTAAATAAATAAATAGACAAAATTTAATAAAAAAAATATTCATCTAATACAGGATTCAACTAAAAATATTAAAAATATGTGAAACAAATTTTCAATTTCAAATAAAATGGTTTATATTTTGCAAAAAAAAAAAAAAAAACCAGTAATATATTGAAAATATTTATCCACGGTATGTACTTGCTTTGTAAAAATGAAGTTAGAATGTTTCTAGTGGATTCAATGTCTAACACACAGCATGTGCTTTGCTAATGCTTAGGATTACCGAGGATTATATTAGGTGGGTTCTGATTGTCAATTTTTTTTTTTTTCATCGCCACATTCTGTCAAATTGCGGACAGGAGAGATAAGTTTACTTAGGAGTTTGAGATGCAGCCGAATATGTTGGTAAGGCCAGAGGTGGAATTTTAACCCATGATAATACTTCAACATTCAATGGATTTAGGGTTTAATTCTAAGGTAATATAAAAAATATTTGAAAATTTGAAATATAAGTTTTGATTGGATAATATTTTGAGGGTTTGAGTTTATATTATATGTTTATTTTTTATATTAATTATATTTATTAATGTGGTTGTGTTAATTAATATAATTAAAAATACAATGCGTATATATAAATAAAAGTAATTTAATTTTAAACATAAAGGGTTTATTTTAGTTAAATTTATGGAAACAAATAAAGTATAACAAATAAAATGATACAAATTTTTTAATTATTATTATTGTTATTATTATATATTTTCAATTTTTAAAAGATAAAAACTTGAACATCTTGATGAGTTGTTTTTAAAATACCAAAGGGGTAAGAAAATTTAAATATCTTGATATTGAGGTGAATAGTGACAACCTTGTGATTCAATCTTTTTTTTTTGTAAGTCAAAATTCTATTCATTTGGCAAAAGAGATATACATCTGGAGTAACAAAAAATAGGTGGTCTCACCCCAACCAGGTTTGTTGACAATTGTTTGCAGCATGTGACAAAAATACAGAAAAGAGACTAAGGACATCGCCCATAAACAAGAAGGCCATAGACACCAAAACACAACAAGACATAGAAAACACTTGAGGGCGTCCTAGTCATCTGACGTGATGGAAGTTGGGTTGTCCGGGGTTGTTCCTAGAGGAGGCGGAGGGTGGAAGTTGCACTGGACATGCGCTTAGAAGTGCATCATCCATGTCTCCAACTTTTCCACTTTTTTTTGAAAGATGGTTTTGGCCACGCCATACCACCACCACATGCTCTCTAACCTGGCACTAAAAGTAGTGCATCCTATCCAGGGTTGCCACCAGATGAGCATGCTCCTCCTTTCGGGTCCTTTCAACTATGTTGACGGTGGTGGACCCACCAACATGTCAGGGGATCTCCCCGGTAAGAAGTCCTAACTAGACCTCAGACTGTTTGGTGTAGGAGTTCCAGTAGGGGGTTGTACGGTATCACCTTGACCGCGATGGTGCGCAGAGGCAAGTAATATGTCCTTGTTGGTAGCAAGGGTGTGACATATGCAGTAAGTCAAGGAAGGTGCATGAGTGGTTCTAACACTCGAGGGGTGAGGTGGGTGCACCCCTTGGAAACCTGTGGAAGCACAGAGTTAAGAAGGGAACAAACGAGCAAAGATGCATCACAAATTGGAAAGCAAGTGACCTAGCAATCCAAAGTGATGGTTAAACCAAAAGCACATTTTAGTAAGATTCATACATATTTATATAGGAAAGCCATACATGCATGCATAATAAAATATATACATATATTATTAGAGTAGACAAGTTAGCTGAAATACAATAACAACATATGCATGAAACGTGTTGGCTCTGTTATATTAAGAAGTGAAAGTTCCCGTCATAAATTACAACTATGACCAACCACTAGTTCTGACAACGGAACGTTACAGTCACTGCCACCTACTCCTCCAGAGAGATATACTAGCTCTACATAGTGGAGAAGCCAAGGCTCATTAGAATACTCTCCAAGCTTTCTCTAAGAAACTCCAATTGGAAAATTTGTTGACCAAACACCTCTACAATATGTTATGAGGTTCTATTTATAGAAAAGGGTGGGTGACCCTTGACATTCCCCTTTGTGACTCTTCACCTGCCCTCATCACTCTTCACCTACTATATGACTATTACATCCAACTATTGACACTTGGACTTTCACTTTACATGATGTTACATTACAATGCACATGTACCCATGTGGGACGACATAGGCTTGAGCAAGCCATGTAAGACATCACTAAGACTCAGACATATGTGGGACGACCAACTCTTCGACATCCTCATGGTGGTCGACTGTGGCGAACTAATGCCAAGATTGGTGGTCCATTGTGGTGTCCGCATGCTCAATGGTGACATCTTGCTGAAAGCGAACTCTTGCCTCCGTTGCGTCCCCATACACTGATATGGCTTCTTTGTCCAACTCGTCTGATATCATGTGCATGATCATCCGGAGTGTGACCGGATTGGCAACATGCTAATGCATAGTGTTTGCGCTGATCCCCAAGCATGTGCTAGTGGTCATGCGCATCAACTTGTCGTAATACATGTTCAACTCCAGTTAGACTCGCTTCTTGTCTTCGCCTCGGTGAGTGTGCCAAATGGTTGGGATCACATGTGTGTGCACAATGACATGCGAGATGCTGAATTCCCTTGCATGCGATCAAAAACACTGCTCACCTTGTCCACTCCTTGCCAGCTGCTGG
Source organism: Pinus tabuliformis (assembly GCA_031772625.1). NCBI lineage: Eukaryota > Viridiplantae > Streptophyta > Pinopsida > Pinales > Pinaceae > Pinus > Pinus tabuliformis. Next base: position 346,110,975 of record CM062805.1, on the reverse strand, counting down.
GATGGATCCATAACTTGTACGGACGCAGTTTCATCCGTCTGTGCCTGTTGTGCCCCCTACTGTACCTGTTCCTATTGTAACTCATTCTCTCGTCTGTGTAACTCCCGTTCTTCCTTGAGTTGCCACTTCAGCACATGCGGCTCCTTCTCTGTTTCTCTCTCTACCTTCATGCTATCTTCATGTCGCATCATCACCTCATAGCTTCAATCTCCAAAGTTGCTTTCATCATGAGTGGATTTTCTTTGAACTCGTAGCTTTGCTCCATCTCTGTGTTGTCAACAACCTTCCTCTTGCATTCGTTGTGCGCAGGTGTGCTACCTTCTACTGTTGTTGATGGTGCTGCTCGTTGTGATGCTAATGCCATATTATCTTGATGTCTTCTTCTATGAACAACTTGATGTCTTCATAGGTAGGCAAGCTCATAGACACTTGCTTGGCTGCAACCCCCATTGTGCTCTCAACGATGTCCTTTGACTCTGCTCTCCTAAAGACCATTGTACTTGTGCTGCTGAGAGACAGACGAACACCTGTGATGCTTGGAGACATAGAAACACTCATGGAAAGCAATTTGTTAGTTGAAAACCAAAATAAACTTGAGGACTAACTTGCAATATACCTGTGTGATTGATCGTGAAGGTTGCGCAATTTCCGTCGAAAGGTTGGGAGACTGACTACCAAACTGTGCAAGGCATAATCCAAGCTGTCAGGAGGTTAACTAACTATTGGAACTACACAATTCACATTTTATCTTGGCCTGCTGAGGACTGAAACTGCGCAATGCGAAATTTTAGTCAGTAGTGACATGCAACCAAAAAACTACATTGCGCAGTTTCTTAGGCTAGCAAGAAACTGCCTCCAAGACATTGCAATGTAAGCTTGGAGGTCAGTGCTGGGCTAGACTTGCACAATTTCTAGAGGGAAGGCAGGGCTTTCACTTCCAGAAATGCACAGTGCTAGCCGGGCAAGGCATGGTCTGGGCCAAGGCAGCCCAGATTGGTCGACAGGCGACTGAAAACATGAGAAGTCTAAATGCGTGATGATATGAGTGCAACAAGAGTGAATGATTATGCATGCAAATAGTAAGTGCAGGATTTAGAAAATGGGACAGCATGCATGCGAGTGAAGTGGGTCGCTGTGACGGTGACCATCGGTGCAAAAACAATGTCATGCATGCGATAGTAGTGAAATGCAAAAGAAAAATCAAACGACGCTTGTACAAGCTAACATGCATGCAAATGACAACAAGCTTTCATAGAAATCAAACATGCAGCACTCACACAAGACTAAACACAAAAAACGACAGAAACACAGCGCAAGATATGCGAAGGGGGCTTACCCCGGAACAACTGAGATTAATGTGCCAATGACTCCTAGATGTGATGTGGGATGTTAGAGCTGCAAGATTGATGTGAGGAATGAGCTCTGCAGTGTCGAGAAAATGAGTTTTGATAAAATTGAGGTTATGACGCGCATGCCACAAATCTAGGAAAAGTGACACTTGGCGGGAGGTTTCTAAAGTGATCCATTCATGGAACCTCTAGCTACTAAAAATAGATCCATAAATCTAGGGATGCCTTTGCATGCTTCCTTGGGAAAAGCAGTCCATGCATGCAAATCAGTTTTTCTCGGTCCCAGAGGGAACCAGTCAACCTAAAGGCACATGCATTGGTTTGTGAGCCTGTGAGAGGGATTTGCGCAGTTTCTCGACTAAACAGAGATGGTTGTCCCAGAAGGATTGCACAATTTGTGGGAAAAAGAGGTGACTATCTCCCAGGATTGCGCAATTTCTAGGCTGAGCAGTTGTCCTGGGTCAGACTGCGCAATTTTCTCAAGGAAGCCTGTCTAACTGCATTGCACAATTTCTGAACCCAACAGGTTGCCTAGTTGATTTGCACAATTTCTGCTACCTGCTGGGCTGGTTGTCCCAGAGGGAATGCACAATTTCTGGGAGCAACAGGTGACTGCTGCACATAATTATGCAATTTCTGGGCCTAGTAGCTATCCTGGGATGAATTGCACAATTTTTTAGAGGAAGACTGTCAGCAATAATTGCGCAATTTTGGAGCCCAGCTGGGTTTGCGCAATTTTTGGAGGGAAGGCTAGTTCCCCTCCAGAACTACGCAATTCCCAAAGGGAGTTGCTCAACCAGCAACTGACACTAAGTCCAGAAATTAGCGTGTGAAGGAGGTGGAACAAAATTGCATGCACAGGCTGACAAAACATTATGAAATAGCTGAAGCTGATGTGCTTGAAAGTGCAAGATATGCTACTGAGGATGGTTGGTTGGGAGGCTCCAAAATGAAGCTAAGGAAAAATTTTGGCGGGTGGTTGTAGCTGTTAGACTTGGCGACACACTGGTAGAACTCCAGCTCTCTGAATGGACCTTGTTAGTGAAAAGAAAACCTAACACCTCTAGAATGTTAGGATATTCTGACACAGAGGAAAATGTTAAGTATAACTTGGTCTAGTGTAGAGTTAGGTAAAGTGTGTTTCTTTACTATGTACTTTTGTAACTTACAATTTGGCTGTCACGATATGTTATAGACATTAAGTGATCTGACGATTCATTCTCTCCTTGGTGTTACCGACACTTGATCTGTGGCTTAGCACCCGATTGGTCCATGATCTCTATTTAAAGAGAATGGAGGGTTATTTGTAGGGTGACCATTCATGATAGAAGCCTATGTAAATTTTATTTCTTTAATTAATAAATTGTCTGAAGTGGTCGCGTTGGCTCAGGCCATGGACTATTTCCCTCTTTAAGGATTCTAACAATGTCAAGAATATTGGTGTATTGATCTGTGATCTATTTGTGAGCGGTGTCATTTGGTGTTCTATCTGAGGAACTTACCTTGTAAATTCCTACATGGTATCATAGCTATTTGAGGGCCGCATCCATTGGTGATCCAAATCGGAAGCCGATACAACTACATCCGATTGTAATTTTCTATATCTACTGTTTCTGACTACTTTCAGGCCGAGATGAATGATTTATTGTGTTAGGAGCATCTGTTCCAGTGAGGAACCCCTTTCGTTTCATGCAAAAAGGTTTTTGGTAACCCTAGCTACGTCATTTTTAAGATCTAGAGGTATACAGTCTTTATTTGCAATTTTAGTTATTTATCTCTCTCTTTATTTGGGTTTATTTATCTGTCCGTTTTTTATTATCAGATCTATACCTTTCATTTCTGCGTATGCTCTTTGCCTCGCGACTCTGTGCAATCTGGGCAAATCAGAAACATAAAGTAAGGATTCTTCTCATGTGTATATTGTTAGGCCCCTATACTACTAGTGTAACCCCTTATTGTTATTAGTACAACCCCCTTATTATATTGTTGTACCCATGTAGTCTCCATATTGTTACTATTGTGCCCCATAGAAGCCCACTATTGTTATTATTGTGGCCTTACATTGTTATTGTTATGTCGGCTCTGATTATATTATGACCCCTTAGACTCCTATATATAGAAATGAGGTCTTGTCATTTGTATCATCCAAGAATTGTTCATTTGTGTAATGTAAAGGAGGTCGCCCCCTCGAAGAGGTTGAATTCTAAGGCGTTGATCTATCTTTTCTATCTTTTTGTGAGCTGGTTTCATAACATTTGGTATCAGAGCTTTGAATTTTAGGGTTTCGCTGCTCCAAACAGGTTATCGTGGCATTTGTGTTATAACTTTTTTTTTGCGACATTTCCAATGCTAAAACAAAAACCCATTTGGGACGAAATCATTATGAACCTCGGGTCCGAATTTCAGAGCTTGTATCACTATATTTTTGAAGATATGATCTGAGGAAGTTAGGGTTTTTGCAGACCCCCGAATTACATTCCAAACAAGCCACCTTGGGAAAATCGTCATAACTTTTGTTTTGAGAATCAGATTGAACTTTCGCAAGAAGTTATAGAAAGAGGATGGAATGTAGTTTCCTGTGTATATTTTTCAGATACTAAGGTCAAAACAGTGACACGTGGCACTTCTTACAAGTTCGCTCTTCTGGAAAGGTTTATAATCTTTCGTCTTGGGAGATTGTGCATAACTCCGCCTTGAAGAATCTAATTTCGATCAGACTGGTGGCATTGGAAAGAGGACACAAAAGGCTACTGCAGGTCGCAATTTCAGAACTAGAAGAACCGAAATTATAGAGTTATAGTCATTTCGAGATCGAGCTCCTAAGATCAAGAAAAGGCGATATGAGGAAGTTTGATGGCAAGGATCCGGTAAATTGGATACTTCAGATAGAGCAATATTTTAATCTGCATGGTGTACTACTGTTACAAAAGTATGTATTGCATCTTCATATTTAGAACTAGATCAATTTTTATGGTATAAAGGGCTTTGTTCTTGTAAACAACTTGTTACATGGTCAATTTTCACGGAGGAAATGAAAACACATTATGAGGATACAAAGAGCAACACCTTCTTTAGAGCAACACCACAACAATTGGAAAGAGTAAAAGGGCTTTGTTACATAGTGGAAAGTAAAATTATGGCAACAAGGAAGTCTACCCCTCACAACTATAAAGATGGAAGTGTCGTTTCTCCTAGCCTTCCACAACCTACAAGGTTACACCACAACAATTGGAAGAAAAAAGAAGGGGGCTTTGCTACAATTGTGATAACAAATACATTAAAGGTCATAAGTGTGCTAAGAAGAAATGATTTTACATTGATTGTGGAGAGGATGAAGAAAATGATCAAGAAATGTCAAAAGAAGAGTATATACACCAGGAACCAACCCCAGAGAAAGAAGAAATGAATTCGACCATATCTTGTAAAGCATTGGAAAGAATTACTACTCCTCAAACTATTAAGATAGAAGGACATATCAAGAAGAAAAAGGTTCAAGAAGTGAAAGATCATGTCGAGAAAGAAGAAATGAATCCAACCATATCTTGTAATGCATTGGCTGGAATTACCACTCCTCAAATTATCAAGATAGAAAGACATATCAAGAAAAAAAATGTTCAAAAAGTGAAAAATCACATCGAGCATCAAGAAATGAATCCGACCATATCTTGTAAAGCATTGGAAGAAATTACCATTCCTCAAACTCTAAAGATAGAGGGACATATCAAGAAGAAAAAGGTTCAAGCAGTGAAATATCACATCGAGCATCAACAACAAGTTCTACAACTTTTAAAGGATAAGACCACTTTGGTGTAGAATTGAATGAAACAATAGGTGGATCAACATTGCAGTGAAAAATGTTTTGATGTAGTTGATTGGGTAATTTTACGACTATATCTCAATCAAGCTATTTATGAGAAGGAAATGTTGGCAATACTACATGCACTTAAGAAATGGCGACCTTACCCAATGGGAAGACACTTCAAGGTAAAAATGGATCATGATAGTCTTAGATACTTTTTAGAACAAATATTATCTTTAGAAAAACAGAAAAAATGGGTCACAAATATGTTGGATTATAACTTTGACATCGTTTATAGAAAAGGGAAGCAAAATTTTGTTGCAGATGCACTCTCAAGAAAGGATGAGGATGTGGAAGCATTGTTTTGTTCTATTTCTATTATCCAACCAGATTGGATAAACGAAGCAAGGGATGAATGGAAGAAGGACGAAGAAGTGTGGCCACTCATTCAAAAGTTGCAGAAGATCCCAATTCAAACAATATTGCCAGAACTTGAAGATGAAGGAAAAATCATATTGGAACCTGGTGCAGTCACAGAAACAAGAACCCGAAAGCTACGAAATCGATCAATTTCAGAGTATCTCATCAAGTGGAAGAACTTACCCACTGTAGATTCCACATGGGAGGACAAGAATTTTATACAAAAGCATCAGGAAGTACTCAAGCATTGAGGACAAGACTTTTTGAAGGAGAGGGGCATGTTAGGCCCCTATACTACTAGTGTAACCCCTTATTGTTATTAATACAACCCCCTTATTATGTTGTTGTACCCATGTAGTCTCCATATTGTTACTATTATGCCCCATAGAAGCCCATTATTTTTATTATTGTGGCCTTACATTATTATTGTTATGTCGGCTCTGATTATATTATGACCCCTTAGACTCTTATATATAGAAATGAGGTCTTGTCATTTGTATCATCCAAGTATTGTTCATTTCTGTAATGTAAAAGAGGTTTCCCCCTCGAAGAGTCTGAATTCTAAGGCGTTAATCTATCTTTTCTATCTTTTTGTGAGCTGGTTTCATAAAATATGCTCTTTTCCGCCGCATCTTAGTGTGATCTCAGAAAATCAGAAACATAGAGGAAAATATTTAGTTTTCGACGAAAGCTAACTTCAAGCCATAAGGTTTGGAATTTTTGTATGTCCATGTTGGATTGTGTGGTTTTTTGTTTTGTAGGAAAAAAGGGTTTTTTCAAGTAGCACGCACCCCAAAGCTTCAATGACTTAAAACAAAACCTTCATCTTTTCCAAAAATTACTAACCTTTTAAACTAGCTTACTTGGTCCAAAGTTACTTTATGAGAATAGAAGTCTTGAGTTCAAGTCTTTCTTTTTGTTGAGTTACTTTTTCAAAAAACACATGTAACTTATGTTTTAGAGCTACTTTATGTAAAAGTGTTTTCACCCATTATAAAAGAGTGAGTCACTTATAATTCTAAAGTCTCTTTATCTTTTATTTAAGTTACAATTTAGTGGATAGCTCATAAAGTACCAATGTAAAAATGACTTTCACTTATTTATAAAAGTGGGTCACATAATTTTTTTTTTTTTTTAAGTGAGCTAATTAGATTAAGTTTGAAAAAGGTTTTTTTTTTTTTTTTTTTAACATTACCATTCACTTCCGCACATTCACACACTTCGTCGACATCTTCAACAACTTTTATTCAAAAAGCCATAACTTCTTCATCCGAAAGCTGCTTTTTTTTAATCAGCCTAATTTTTCGAGATCTTTCCATTATAACACTTAGTTTTAGCATCTACAACTTCAGTTTATGTTAAAACAGAAAGTCCATGCCAAGTTATTCTTGACAATACCAACTACTTCCAATGGTGGTCCTACATTGTGGATTTACTTAGAAGTAAAGGTCTTTACAAAATAGCCTTAGGCCAAGAAACTAAACCTAAAGATGAAGATAAGGAAGCAAAATGGGAAAATAGGCAAGATCAAACACATGGGTTGATAGAGATGTCTATTTCTCTAGACCTTATATTCCATATCACAGAACTTGATACCCCTAATGAAACAATGAAACAACTCAATAAAGTTTTTGGAATTAAAAATGAAATTAGAGCCCATCAAATCAAAAATGAGTTGCTTACGTTGGACCCGAATAATTTTTCTTCCATTGAATATTTTTTGTCCAAGTTCAAGACAAATAGACTTCTCTTGGAAGGTGTTAAGGTTAAGAAAGAAGATGGTAGCCTTATCTATTCCATTCTTACTAAGTTGGGACTAGCTTACTCTGTGTTTGTTTCCACCTTCCATTCTACTAGAGGAGCCTTTATTTCTCAAGAACAAGACTACAGGTCCCCCTATTTTGATGCCTTTTGTGATTCTTTAATAAGTGAACAAGAAAACTCTTACATCTTGGTCTTCTTAATCTTGGAAACTCTTCTAAGAAATCCTTAGCCACCCAACAACAACCAAATTCAAATAATCCTAAGAAGCACTATCTTAAAAAAAATGGTCCTAAACCAAACAAGGGTCCTAAGCAATTTCAGTCTCAAAATGAAAAATCAATTCAAAAAAAATGATAAGGAAAATAAAAACAAATGGAAGAAGACTGATAGACATTGCAACTTTTGTAATCGAGATTGCCACTTAGAATCCCAATGCTTTAAGAAGATGGAAGCCTTGGAAGCAACAATGGAGAAGCATAACATCCGTTTGTGCACTCTTCAACTTCAACTTCATCTTTAGGAATAACACTTTCTACATGTAGTTGTTAAGCATCTCGGTTTGGTTATGCACTAAATGTATCTTCTTCCTCTCATTCTTATGAGTGGCTCATTGATTCTGGAGCTTCTTATCACATGGCCAAAAACAAAGCCATGTTTTCTTCTTTAAATGATTGTAACACCAAAAATATATATGTTGGTGATGATAGAACTTTTAGTGTTGTAGGGAATGGAACTGTTCATCTAGATAATGGTCAATTTAATGATGTATTATTTGCTTCAAACTTATCCTGCAACCTTATATCTGTATATCAAATAACTCATTCAGGTGAAGGTAAAACCGTTGAATTTTCACCTCACGATGTTGTAATTAAGGACCTAAGAGATCCTAGACATATTTTAGCTACTAGCATTACTGATGATTCTACAAGGTTGTATAAGTTTAACAACTTTGGGTCATCAACTCTTCCCTTGATATTTGTTGCTCATAATGATGAAGTGAGCAAACTTTGGCATGAGTGATTTGGTCACTTAAACTATCACTCCCTTCAAAATCTATGCAAAGAAAATATGGTGACAGGTCTTCCTATGGTATCTTGTAGAGATGGTGTTTGTTTTGGATGTGTACTCGAAAAACATCATTGGGATATTTTTGAAAAGCGTGCCTCTTAGCATGCCTCAGCCCCTTTATAGCTTGTGCATAGTGATTTATGTGGTCTACTTCTAATTGTTTCATTCTCTGGCTACAAGTATTTCTTAACTTTCATTGATGATTTCTCTAGACGCACTTGGGTATACTTCTTAAAACTCAAGAGTGAAGTATTTAACATGTTCTTGGCCTTTAAGGCCTTTGTTGAGAAACAATCTGGACATCAAATTCTTAAGCTAAGATATGATAATGGAAGAGAATATGTTAACAACAAGTTCATCAACTTTTACACTGAGCATTGAATTCAAATGCAACATACTGTTCCATATACTCCACAACAAAATGGTGTAGCTGAAAGCAAGAATCACATGTTAAAGGAAATGGCTAATTGTATGCTTCAATCTAAAGGACTTAGTCTTAATTTTTGGGCAGAAGCAAATAACTGTACAAATTACATAGTAAATAGCACTCCTACTAAGGTTTTAAATAATATCACTCCAGAAGAAGCATGGAACTCAATTAAACCAGATGTAAGTCACTTTCGTGTTTTTGGAAGTGAAGCATAGGCCCATATTCCAGATGAGAAACATAAACCTTTAGAACCTAAAAATGGAAAATGTATTTTTGTTGGATATTTTGAAGATGTCAAAGGATATAGACTTGTTCCACTTAAGTCTAAAAATTTTATTATTAGAATATATGTAAAGTTTGCTAAAAATATATTAGCCTACGAGCCTATTTCCGCAGATGTGCCACCTCTCTCTATCCCTTCTACTTCTGAAAATATTTCTTCTTCAGATGATGACAACGAGGATGACAATCCTCCCCCACCTTCTCAGGATCCTCCTTCAGTGCCTCAGCTTCCAAAATGGGTCTGTGCTACTCGGGATGCAGCAGGTGCTCTTGCAGGTGATCCTACAGATCAATGATGTACACGTTCTCAGTTCGATAGAGCCTCTTCTTTAATGGCTCAAGCTTCAGCGAATTATGATCCTGACACCTTTGCAGAAGCTTCAGGCCATCCAGATTGGGACACAGCTATGAATGAAGAATATCATTCATTATTGGCGAATGATACATGGGATCTTGTTCCTCTTCCAAAGGGATGAAAACTTGTTAGATGCAAATGGGTTTGCATAACCAAGTTTGGACCAGATGGAAAAGTTGATAAACATAAAGATCGTCTTGTTGCTAAGGGTTTTTCACAAGTTTAAGGCATTGAATATACTGAAACCTTCTCCCCTGTTGCCAAAATGAACTATATCCACCTTGTTCTTTCCCTTGCTGCCTCTTTCAAATGAGAAGTCCATCAGATGGATGTTAAATTTTCCTTTTTGCATGGGGACTTGCATGAAAAAATTTATATGGAACAACCTCCTGTGTTTATACAAACACACTCCAGCCTTGTATGTCGGCTTAAGAAATCCCTTTATGGTCTCAAGCAAGCCCCTTTGGCTTATGCCAAAATGGATAGCTTTCTTTTAGATACTGGCTTTTCTAGGTGTCATTCTGACAATACTATCTACACCAAGAAAGTGGGTAAGTCTCTTATCATTCTTGTTCTTTATGTTGATGATCTTATCCTTACTGGTAGTGATCCCAACCTTATAAACCATGTGAAGTCCATCCTTAAAAAGTAGTTTGAAATGACAGAATTAGGACACTTGCATTATTTTCTTGGTCTTCAAGTCTTGCAATCCAAGGAAGGTATTTCCCTTTCCTAGTCCAAGTATGCCTGTGATCTTGTACGCCACTTTCACATGGAAGACTATAAGCCATCCCCTTCTCCCTTTCAGTCTGGAGTCAAACTTTCAGTCACTTGTGCTTGAAGCTGATGCTACCTTATCCCATCAACTTGTAGGAAAACGTTTGTATCTGACCCATACTCATCTTGACCTTTCCTTTGCTATTGGCCTTATTGCTCGGTTTATGCAAAATCCACATGAAAGTCATTGGAAAGCAGATAAAATAATACTTCGTTATGTTCGAGGTACAATTCAGTTTGGGATTCATTACAGTGCAGAAGAATTGTTTGGTCAATTCAATGTCCTTGAATTGTCAATCAGAAATTGTCAACCAGACTGCGTAGAATGATGAAGTACAGGTGCACAATATGTGCTTAGAAGTTATTCATTAGGTCTTTATATATATGTTAATATCTAACCTTAAGATGGAGGTGGTGTTTTTCAATTATATTAGTGTCATAATTCTTGGTTAAGTTTCCTAGGAGATAATCTCTATCCAATTAGTTTGTAGATGATATGGGAGTGGTTCTACTTGTATTATATTGTTTTGGGATTTTTGATCCTGAATCCTTATGTTGTAGCTTCTAATTCTCTAAGTGAAAAAAGAAACTTATTCTATCAGCTATGACGGGATATTGCTTGAACTCAATTGTTTAGGAGAGAACTTCTCACTCTTTTACTTATTCATTTTTTTCTCAAACAAAATAACCCAAGCAACATCTATATCATGAATTGAACACACTTCAATTATGCTAGATAATAAGAAAATGAAATGAACATGCTGTACCAGGTATAAAGCAAATTAAATAACAGATTAAACTAGGTATAAAGCAAATGAAAGTTCTCATGCAAATAACAACTCAATAATGAAATCATTATGCTGCATTTTCACACAAAACAGAGCAATTGAAGAATTAAAGGAAATCATATTGCAATTGATCAAAACCTGTAACTGTTTGTAGGGGCCTTCCACCTAGCAGTTCCTGGCTTCCAATCAACATAATGCTTTGCACACAAAAACCAATTCTATTCACACGAGATTCACAAACTGTTCAAAACTATATCATTCAGTGCGCACCCAAATAACAGTGTGGCCATTAGTTTTATAGCAAGTCTCTTGGCATAACTGTATGAATATTTCAAGCCTAATATCTCTATCCTATCTATACTTATATTGCTAAACCGTCGTTTTTCTATTCTGAAAGAAAAACGGTAAGGTTTCAACCGATCTCGGGTTCTGTTCAGCGTTATTCCGACGGTTGACTTGGAGTTTGACCGTGATCTCCTGCACTTATTTTAGCAAAAAGTTTCAAGGGGATAGGAGAGGATCCACGAGGGAGCCATCCTCTATCCATTCACACCCTTCGCTGCTGACCTAGAACTCTGGAACCTTGCAAACAAAGGAGACAACTGCAGAAACATGGATTAGCTGCGGAAACAGACTGATTCAGTAGCCAATTGCAACTTTAATAAAACAATAAGGTATAAAGTTAAATATGAACAAGAAGACATATTGTTGCATACCTTCATCAAAACCTGATAGATATGGTTTTATTTAGGTGGTAATATATAGGAAAAGAGAGGATCATTAGGCAAAAAGGATGTCATGGTGGGACAACCTTCGGGTTCTACATTCCCCCGGACTGGAGATGTTGTATGTCCTCATACACTTCCTCCTTGTCATTCGCTTGTGCCTCTTGTTTATCATCTCCCTGTTTCATTGTTTTCTTCTTTTTGGTAGAGATCGACATTCTAGGCTTCCTCATGAGAATTTTGTACTTTAAACTAATGATCTCTCTCTGCATAATTTTGTTTTATTTCTTCAGCTTCTTGTTTTTCTTATACCACAAGCTTAGATGGAGGATCAGATTGTCACTCTTTGCAATCTGTATCTCACTCTGTGTCTTTAATGCTTGATTCTCATTTTTTAGATACTGATTTAGTGTTTCTAGTTCAAAGATCTCCTACTTTAAGATGTTTGAGGCTGATTGTTCATTTACCTGGTTACTTCCTTCTCCAGGGCTCTGAATGATTTCCTTTGTTATTGTTTCCTTCCTTTCCAGTGACTCTATATAGTCATATATTTCTTGCTGAGCGAGGTCAATACCCGAACTATGTATCGAGCTTCCTAGAGGTGAGCTGTAAGGCTGTGGTGATGATCTTGGTGACCCTTTTGGAGAATTTCCAGGGCTTTCAATTGGCTCATCCTCTATTGGCTTGTTCTCTATTGGCTCAATCTCTGTTGGAGTATTCTTTGTTGGCTCCTCTTCAGTTGGCTCCTTTTCATTTGGTTCATTTTCCTCAAGATTAATGTATTATGTAGTTTTTGAGGTTGTTTGTGGAATCGTGCTCAACCTCGTGCTCCTTATCAACCCTGAGGTTTGTATTTTCTGCACTTTCCTCCTTTTATTCTATGATTTTTCTTCTAGAGGAGAGGTTTTAGTTTGTGAGAATTCTTCTTTACTCGGGCTAGCTTTCTTTCTTCTAGGGTTTCCCCTCTTCATTCTCTGCAAATTTTTTACTATAGGAAACTCTTCTTCTGTTACCTTTGTCTGAGTTTGAGGTGCCTATTCCTTTATCATTTCTATGGTTCTCTTCCTCCCTCTAAGGGCCTTGCTGCTACTTGCTTTTTGTGGGAATTTTTCCTCAAAGTGTTTCCTTACTAGGAAATTCTCCTAGTTATTCCCTATACTTTGGAGATGAAATTCGACCAATATTTTTACTAGGGCATGATGATACATGGTGTTTTCTATGCATTGAATTTTCTTTTGAACATTTGTAGCCATTTTCCTAAGGCTATTCAAGAGAAAATAGGGGAGGTTCATCTGATGATCCTCAAGGAAGTGCATCATCATCCTAACATGATAAAAATACATTTTCCCAAACCTACCCTCACAAGTGATAAACTTTTGAAGCACAAGTAATAAGTTTCTCCATTTGTTTTTAAGAGCAGAGCTAGGAATACCTTTTTTGTAGACCATAGTGTCCATGTTCGGATTCTTGAGGAAGACCTTCCAGTCCTCGCTGTCAATCCCTCTGTTTTTAAACCATTTTTCTCCATTTCTTGGCAGCTCGGTGGCCTCAGCGATCATAGACTCCATTACTATGAGCTTTATGTCCCTAATTTTGGCCTCCATTCCATTGAATGAGTGCGCAAATGTCTTGGTTACCTCCTTGTGGAAGCTGTTAAATTTCTCAATGAATTGCAACCATTGTCTCCTTAGCGGCTCCCTAGTTTGTGGGTACCCCTCCAAGAATTGCTCCCTGCAGGTTCAGTTCGAACAATTATCCCCATTCTGAAGGATGCTTTGCCTCGAAGATTGACTACCTCAACATGAAAATGGAGCTGGTAGGGTTTTCTAGCTGGCGGAAAGATGGAGTGGTTATGAAGGTTCAGAGGAATGTAAGAATAGGGAATAATGGATGGGTTATGGAGATGAATCCGACCGCTAAGCGCATTCAAACTTATGATTTGGTAATTACTTCGGTAGATTCGGCATAAGGTTGTGACATGACTTTTAAGGTGGTGGCATATGATATTTCGTTAGGCGGCCATTACCCTTAGGTTATAATGATTGTACTTTAGTACTATATCTTCTTAGTCACACATGCTATATATATCCTTCCCTATTGTTAAATTAAAGCAGCACGTACCTTTGATCTTCTTTTGCTAACCTTATTTGTTGTCTTTTGATCTCCTGCAGGTACCTTGTTGTCACCTATCCTTTAATCCAAATTACCAAGCATCTTTGTAGACTTAAAAATTATTAGGCTACAGAAACTTGTTTTGGCTTTGGAAACTTGTCCAAGCTACAAAAATTTGTCCAAGCTGCAGAAAGTTGTCCAAGCTGCGGAAAGTTGTTGATTCTACAACTTAAGAGAAAGAAGGCTTTAGTATATGAACTTTATTTTTATTTTTTTGAAAAGAAAATTTGAAGTGCCAACAAATTGGTTTTCACTTTAAATTTTTTGTATAAACATGCCAACAACATGTTGGTTTTCATGTTTATAAAATTATTTATTTATTTATTATTATTATTATTATATGTATATGTATATATATATATATATATATATATATATATATATATATATATAGATAATTTATTTATTATATATATATTTTTTTAAATGAACAAACTGAGTGAAAATTTCTAAGGTGGAAGAAAAGAAGAATTCTTCTTGACCATCTTCAGTTTTGAATTATCTTGAAACATTTTAACAAATTCCTCTTTTGTTAATGGTTTTTGGTAAAGCTTGAGTCAATGTCCATTTACTAATAGAGGAGTTTTTTCTTCGTTAATAGTCCTAATTCTAACTGCACCATTGTCAAAGACATTCTCAACTTCATAAGGTCCAAGCCAATGGGTTTGGAATTTCCCTTGAAATTTTTTGATTTTTGAATCAAAGGGCAATGCCAAATCTCCCAAATGAAGCTTCCTTTTTTCAATGTAGTTATCATGTCATCTTGACCTCTATTTTTGCACTAATCTGGTCCTCTGGAAGGCTTCTTGTCTGATTTCAACGTTCTCATTTAATTATGTCATCCTTTGCTTCTGGGCTTCTAAAAAGTCAAGATCTAACTGGATTGTTGTCTTATAGGTCTAGATCTGGAACTCTATTGGAAGTAAGACTTGTTTGCCATAAACAAGCTCATAGGGAGTGTGCCCTATGGTATTCCTCCATGTAGTTCTGTAGGCCCATAAGGCTTCTGGAAGCTATTCCACCCAATATTTCCTGTGTAGATGTATAATCTTTGTAAGCATAGCCTCGATCACCTTATTGGTGGATTCAACTTGTCCATTGCCTTGTGTATGGTATGGAGTTGACTTCCGATGTTTTATCTTGTATTGGTCCACAAGCTTCTGCACTAGTCTTGATGTGAACTGTGTCCCTTGATCTGTTATAGCTTCTCTTGGGACACCAAAACAAGTAAAAATATCCTCAAAAAGAAATGAAACTATAGTATTTTCACTAGCAAAAGGAAGTGCTTTAGCCTCTACCCATTTAGTGACATAATCTGTACTTAGCAGAATATACTTCTTTTGCTTTGAAGGTGGTTTGATTGGTCCAGCAAAATCCAGTGCCCATTTTTCAAATGGTTCGATAAGTACCTGTGGTTGTAGTGGCATTTCATTTGAAAGAGTAGGTTTGCCCATTCTCTGAAAATTGTCACATCTCTTAACATATTCCTTGGTGTACCTGAAAATGGAAGGCCAATAATATCCTAAAAGAAAGATTTTGTGAGCAGTTCTCCTGTCAGAAAAATGTTCTCCACATGGCTCATCGTGACAAGCTTTTACTATCTTCGGTATTTCGTCCTCCTAAACACATATTCTAATGATGAGATCTGGTTCTGTCTTGTATAATTCCTCATTTATCCATGAATATGATGTGATATTTTCAACTATTCTTCTCTTTTCTCTAGAAGATAAATAAAATGCCATTTTTCCTGTGGCCAAATAGTTAGCAATATTTGCATACCAAGGTGATTTAGTAGATACTGCAAAAAGATATTCATCAGGAAATTTATCTTCTCCAAGTTGTGTTTTCATTTTGTATTCTAGATAGAAAATCGGTAATTGTGTTATGTTTTACTGGCCTATCTAGAATGGTTATGTTGAATTCTTGTAAAAGCAGGAGCCATCTAGTTATTCTTCCATTGGTGGCTGGTTTATTCATTAAGTATCTAATGGCAGAATGGTCTGTCTGAACAAAGGTTTCATAGCCAGTTATATAATGCCTGAATTTGTTAATGGCATGAACTATAGCTAAGAACTCCTTTTCGGTTACAATATATTTAACTTTGCAGGAGTTAAATCTTTACTAGTATAATAGATTGTATAAGGAGTAAGATCTTTTTGTCCTAACATAGCTCCTAAGGTTGAATCTGAAGCATCTATTGAGATATGGAAAGGAAATTTCCAGTTTGGTCCTTTTAAGATGGGTGATTTAGAAATTCTCTTTTTCAAAGTTTCAAAGGCAGCTTGACATTCAGAATCCCATCCGAATTCATAGTCTTTAGTGAGTAGTTTAAAGAGTGGGGATGCAACTTTTGTGAAGTTTTCTATAAATCTTCTATAGTATCTAGTAAAATCAAGAAAACTTCTAACATCCTTTTGACAACTTGGCATTGATAATTTATAAATGACTTCAAATTTAGACGAGTCCACTTTGATTCCATCTCCTGAAATATGGTGACCTAAAACAATTCCTTCGTTAAACATCATGAAGCATTTTTCATGGCTTAGTGAGAGATTTGTTTCTTTACATCTTATTAAGACTTTTTTCAAATTTTCGAGTGATTCATTGAAAGAATCCCCATAGACTGTGAAATCATCCATGCATACTTCCACACAATCATGGATAAGGTCAGAGAAAACGCTGAGGGCTGCTCTTTGGAATGTTGCTGGAGCATTACATGAACCAAATGGAAGTACATGGTAAGCATAAGTTCCCCATGGGCAAGTGAATGTTGTTTTATCTTGATCTTCACGAGCTACTTGAATCTGGTTATATCCAATGAACCCATCCAAGAAGGAAAAATATTTTTTTCCTGCTAAAGAGTCTAAGACTTGGTCTATGAAAGGTAGCGGAAAGCGGTATTTTAATGTTGCTTTAATTAATTCCCTATAATTGATGCATACTCTCCATTTTCCATTCCTTTTAGGAATTATTACTGGGGGTGAAACCCATTGACTGTCGGATATTGGATAGATGAAATTTACATTTAATAGTTTATGCAATTCCTCCTTAACAATTTCTTTTAGGTTTGCGTTCATTCTTCGCAGAGGTTGTCTAACTGGTCTTGCATTTTTTCAATGTAGATATGATGTATGCAAGTTTTAGGATCAATCCCTATCATGTCAGTGTATTCCCATGCAAAAGCACAGGAATGCTTCTGTAAAATTTCTATCAATTGATTCTTTTGCACTTCTTCTAGGTTTTCATTAACATAAAAGGTTTTTCCTGGAAATATTTCTATTGAGGAATTCCCAAATTTTTCCATGGAGTGAAATGATAATTGTTTATATGAAAGATACTCATTTTGATTACGATCATAATGTGAGGAAGATTCATTATTTTTCAGTAAATTTAAAAGTTGATCCTCCTCCTTTACTTGTTCAGTAGTGAAAATAGGTTGTATATCTTCTTCATCTTCTATCCATTCTTCAGTTTCTGTATCTATTGTTGTTCTTGCAGGGGGATATAATGTAAATTTCTTTGTGGAACTTCCATATGAGATAAACATATCTCCTGATCTACAACCGATGAAAGAATCAACTGTAGCCAACCAAGGCCTTCCTAGAATTAATGGATGTCCTCCTAAGTTATTCTTAGGTGTTAAGACCATGAAATCAACAGGATATTCCCAAGAATCTAAGGAGACACAAACATTTTCTAACGCACCATCTGGTTTAATAACAGACCTATCTGCTGATTGCAACAAGGTTGGTGTGTACTAAAGGTTAGGAAGCCTAAGTGTGTCCATAACTTGTTTACTCATATGTTTATTGCTACTCCTAGGACAATTAGTGTGTTTGGTATTTTAGTTCCATTGATGTGAATTTTTACAATGGGGCTTCCTGGATCTAAATATTTTTGAATTGTCAACTTCCCCTGATCTCTGTGTACTTAATTCCTTAATTTTTTTTGCAAAAATTGGTATCTCTTTCATGGCTTGTAATAAGGGAATCTTAATACAAAAATTACTCAATTCATCCATCATATTGTAATCAAGCAAGACAATTTATTTCTCTACTCCTTCATTGATTTTCAACCTTTTTGGGAAAGGTGGCTTAACTGATATCAAGGGTTGTTCTATGATAGGAGTATTTATTGGAATTTCTTCTGCTTGTTTGTTTTATTTTTTAGGGAGGAAAATCTCCCCTTCTTTTGATTGATTTTTGTGTTTTTGAAGATTGGATCTTGTTTCTTGAATGACAACAAGAGGTTTTCTTGGTAATACTCTTCCAGACCTTAATTGGACATGGTTTAGGTCTAGTGGAGTTATTACATAAGTATGAGGATTCTGACCCTCCATGTTGTACACTGGTTGTTGCGGTATTTTATTATTAGGATTCAGAAGTAGTTGAGTGGGTAATTGATTTTATTTTTGTGGAAATGGTAGGGAAAGTTGTGGGTTTTGATTCTGAACTTGAAGTTGTGGCAATTGATTAGCTTGAGGAATTTGGTTAGATGGGGGTAAGAATTGTGGTGGAAGGTAAGATGGCGAGTACTGTTGATATTGAGCATACGCTCCATAAGGATTTTTCCATCCCTGATTCCAAGGTTGTGACTGTGGCAGAGCCCAAGTCTACCAGGCCGAATTCCAATTACTTTGTGAATATTGGGCAAATTGTTTTGGTCTAAATCCTTGTGATTGTTTTGGTTGGGGGTTTTGCCATGGTCTTTTGGCTATAAAATAGAGAGGGTCCACTGGTTCTGAGATTCCTTCATAATTGAATACGACCTTAAGACCTGGCAAGGATGGTATCATGATTATCTACACATATGACACAGGTTTCTATGGATTTTGAGTCTAAGGGACACTCTCTTAGAGCATGTTTCTTCCGATATTTGGGATAGAATATAGATAATGCAACATTTTCATAATTTTGCTTGTTTTGTATTTTAAGGGTGTCTATCTGTTCACTTAGGCTCCCTCAAATATTTGTTTTAAAGGTGTCAAGAAAATTTCCTATTTTTGCCCTGCTGACTGTCCCAGCTGCAAATTTGTTAATTCTTGACAAGAGAGGGTCTCTAGGACTCCTTCCAACTCATGCTTTACCCCTTGAGATATGTACACATAAATCACAAATATCTGCAAATGGTAGTTGGGAAATATCTCCTTTCCCAGTTAGGTTAAGGAGATCGAATCATTCATCTTTAATGGCTCCGAGTAAGAGAGATTTTAAGGCTTCTTCATCCAAATTATCCATTTTTTCTCTCTTAACATTATAAACAAACCTTTCTACCAAGTCTTCAAGATTTCCATCTTCTTTTTGTGTTATTTTGAAGACTTCATCTTTAAGGTTACTAGGCATACAATAATGTCTATATTTTCCTAAGAAAGCCTCTTTCATTTGTCCCCATGTTGTTATAGAATGTACTCCTAGACTCATGAACCATTTTAATGTTGAGTCTTTTAATGTAGCAGGGAACAATTTTAACTTTTGAGCATCATGTAGATAGTCATATGATCTGCATAATACTTCAAATTCGAAGAGAAATGTCTTTGGATCTTCGTTTCTTTTCCCGTGGAAGTTAGGAAGAATTGAGGGTGATATATTTTTCATTGTGAGGGTTGTATCTTCATCAAGAATAGGGAATCCCGAAGGATCTTGATTCCCTCTGCCTCTACCCCCTCCTCTACCTCTACCTCTTCCTCTTCCTCTTCCTCCAATCCTATCTTCTTCGCCATGGACATTGTGTACTTCTCCTTCCCCTTCTTCAGCCATGATAGATTCTTCGGAGCTAATATAGTGTTCTTCTAATCTTTCTGGTTCCTCTATCAACGATTGCTTAGAATAAGTTTCCAATTCCTCTTCTTCACTAAGAACTTATAATTTTTCTCCTAAAATTTGCTCACTAGTGGAGGATTAAAAGATTACTCCTGTAGTTGGGGATGTAGGATGTTCCTCAATTACAACTTTAGTAGAAGAAGTTGGTGAAGTCCTAGATTGGATTTCTGATATTGAAATTTCAGGAAGCCTTTGTTGACTTCTAAAAGGAATTCGGGTTTGAGTAGGCAGTTTGGATTCTCGAAGTCTAGGTGGAGTGAGTGGATTTGTGGGAATTAAACTTCTTCCTCTTCCTACAAATATACCTCTAGAGTCTTTATCCCTACATATATCATGTTTTGATTTTTTTTAAACTTCTATTCATACTTCCCCGGCAATGGCGCCAAAATGTTTGGTCAATTCAATGTCATTGAATTGTCAATCATAAATTGTCAACCGGGGTGTGTAGACTGATGAAGTACAGGTGAAAAACATGTGCTTAGAAGTTATTCATTAGGTCTTTATGTATATTTTAAGATATAAAATTAAGATGGGGGCAGTGTTTGTCAATTATATTAGTGTTGTAATTCTTGGTTAAGTTTCATAGGAGTTAATCTCTATCCATTTAGTTTGTAGATGATATGGTAGTGGTTCTACTTGCATTAGATTGTTTTGGGATTTTTGATCCTGAATCCTGATGCTGCAGCTTCTAATTCTCTAAGTGAAAAAAGAAACTTATTCTATTAGCTATGAAGGGATACTGTCTGAACTCAATCGTGTTGGCATTATGATATAGGTTTTGTCCTTGATGGCAACTCACTCAGATGGCAAATCATAGTGCAGTAGGTCAATAACAAAGATTTAATGATCAGAGAGAGGTATACGCAGGTTCACCTTGACAAAGGAGCATATACACGTGAGTTAACAGACCAAAAGGGGCGTATAACATATACACGCAGTTTTACAGAAGGAAAGGCATGTACATGTTGGAAAACTAAGTTTTGGTCCGAGGTATTTGGTCCATGGAATTTTGATCCATGGTATTGGTCCAAGGTATCTGGTCCGAAGTATTAAGTTTTAACCCCAGGTATTTGGTCCAAGGTATTGGTCCTAAGTGGTTTTGGTCCATGGTATTGAGAAAGGCCTAAAACTATAAAAGGAGGAGAAGATCATTAGGCCAGGAGTGCAAGTATTGAATATCTGATGAAGTGTGAGATCCAGTATGCAGGTAATGTGTTTATGATGCTTTTCTTGATCTGAACCAAGGATGCACCTATGTGGATGATGACGGATGATGGATCGGGATCTTAAGGCTTGGAATGTATTACCATTATGTGGTTTGACCATGGATAAAATAGATCTGAATACTGACGCATGTTTTATTCTACAAATGTTATGATCTGGGTATGATTGAATACTGAAATAGCTGTGAAGTTTATAAATTAGTATTTGCAGATATGTACGTGGGTTCTGTTTGGTAAAAGCGCGTATACACATTGGTTCAATTCATAAAAGTAGCGTATACATTATGAAATGTGATATTTGAACTTGCAGTTGGTTCTAGTGGTTGTTGCAAAGTTCTGGGTTTTGCTCTGTGTTCTGGTGACTGTGTTTTGATAACAGAGCTTCAGTGATTTAGTTGTAGGGTGATTTAGAGATTGATGATTGGTTAATGTAATGGTTGTGTTACAGTGGTGATTGATTTTGAGCTTCAATGTTGTTGATGGGTCCAGTATGAAAATTTGATGAAACGTGGCCTTCATATATTAGTGTTGTGTTCCAGGAGTATCCAGTCTGAAAATTTATGAAATGTGGTCCCTGGAGGAAGAGTGAAGGTTGGAGCCTTTAGTAGGTCGATGCCTACTTACTGGTAAACATATCGGCTAGTATAAAAGCCAGGGGGTTGGAGCTCCCTTCCAGTAGAAGCTAGAAAACGAGAGAGGTTTATAGCCTTCTGTAGGCCGACGCCTACATAATAGTAAATATATCGGCTAGTATAAGAGCCAGGGGGTTGTAGCTCCCTTCTAGTAGTAGTTGGAGAATGAGAGAAGGTTGTAGCCTTCTGCAGGTGGGCTCCTACGTACTGGTAAGAGTCTGCGCTAGTACACGATTGTAAACAGTTTTTTATTATATTAAAGGAAGACGACAGTAGGTGGTTTTTGTCCTGCATTGGGTTTCCACCTTATATCATGGTGTTCATGTGTGTTTCTTATTTGTGATGATCTGTTCTGTTTTTACTACACCTGGTTACTGTCTATATGGTCAATGAAGTTCTAATGCACTGATTAAAGATCAACATATGATGAATTAACTGAATCATAAGTTTGCTGGATATATGCTAGTTGCATTAAACACAGTTGTGTGTACATGCGAGTTCCCTTAACTGAAGTAGCATATATGAATCTGATTATGGAAATGAAAAAATTATTGATTTGCTAACACTGATTCACCCTCCCCCCACTCTTAGTATTATTTCCAACAATTGGTATCGGAGCAGGTCCTTTGGTAGAAGCTTGATCGCTTGAAGGAGATCCGTAGAACAATGGGAAAGAAAGAGAGTCAGAGGAAGAAGACAACTCAAAGGAACAATGACAACTTGTCGTTAGGTGGAAGCAAGTATTCAGATTTTGAATCACCTCAGACTGAAAATGAACAAGCAAATGAAGCATCAGATAAAATCATAGATCAACAAGATCTATTTAACAAAAGGGAGTGTGCCCTCAAAGAAGAAGTTACCAAATTAAAAGCTTAGCTGGAGTGTGCCTTTAAAGTACGTGAAATGCTGCAGGATGAAGTGATATCATTAAAAAATAAGTAGATAAAGAACAAGAAAATGAGATCCTCAAATTAAGGCAACAAGTGGAAGAAGGAAGAAAGGCTGCAGAAATCTTGAAGAAGCAACATGTTAGCACCTAAATCTGCCTTAGGCTGAACGAAGGCAAAAATTAGGGTAACCACAAATCACGCTCAGTCTCGTAGCTAGCCCTACGAGAGCAGGATAGTGCTCTCTCCGAGTCACACTCAGCGAATGGATAAGAAAAATGGTCTAAGATGACTTATAATGCGATGTTTACCTTTGGCTAGTGAGTGAAAAAGGATTTTGGAAAATATTTTCGAAGTGACTGAACTTCTGAGATGTATATGGGACTGGTGCTTAGCAAATAAACAAAGAATTGAGAATGAAGGCACAGATTATTCCGTGAGGCAAGGTAGTTGGGAAGCACAACAATTTTAGTTTCAAGATATGGTGGAATGGAGAGATTGATTAAGAAAGTGAAAAGGGCATGGACAACATGAATCATTTTCAACAGAAGAATGAACACTGTACATGAAATTTTCCCACAGGTAGAGCAATAAAATTGAATTCTACCTAATCTCATTCGAAAAATTTCACCAGAAATGAATATGAAATGAAATATGGAACATAACAAAATACATATGAAACATAAGAGACACACTTGCTACACTCACAACCACATGAATCTCATGAAACAGATCCGCTGCCTTTCATTAATTATCTGTAAAAATATACAATGCAGAAACAAAGTTTCTTTCCCACAGTCTCTCAGAAGTTACAAACCATCCAACCAAAAAAAAATTGCTTTGCAAATGGTTTGCATACAATATATAGAATGTGCCATGAAGAGATAGAACACCCAAGGGTCACAAAATGAAGGTGGAGAGCCAAGCATCAACTACAGGTGTAGCACCAAAAACATGACACATGGCTTGGGTGACCCTTTGCCTTCCTTTGCCACTTGTATAACTGACCATATGGAGTGAAAATATTTATAAAACCGCCGCGCTCCTCCTCCTGTGCGTCACGCTCTTTTCCAGGTGACTTTTGGAGGCCTTCCCGATGTCCAAATTGAGCGTAGGATAGCTTGTTGGAAAGGTATTTGAGTCTAATTTCCAACCCAACCAGAATTTTTTGATTTGGAGTTCATTTGCTCTGTCAAAAATCAAATCTCCCAAGACTGGTCGAACTGTGCCAAATGAGGCTGCCTCAAGGCAGAGTGTTGTTGCGGTCAACTTTTGAATGCCTTCCTCAATCTCAAATTAATCTTGTGATAGCTCATTGGAAAGCCTGTCCTGTCTAATTTCCATACCAATTTCAATTTTGCAATTTGGAGTTCATTTTCCCTATCAAAAATTAAATCTCCTAAGACTGGTCGAACTGTGCCAAATGAGGCTGCCTAAAGGCAGAGTGCTGTTACAGTCAACTTTTGAATGCCTTAATCAACTCCAAATTGAGCTCATGATAGCTCATTGGAAATATACCTGTCTCTAGTTATCATTTGAATCATAAAGCAAGTCATTTGGCCAACCGAGCTAGGAGAAAACTTGATTTTCCTGAGGTCGCTCCAGAGGTGCATCAATTCTCCCAAGGCAACTCTATTTTCGACATTTATTCAAAACCATAACACCAGTATAAAAAGGGAAGGAGGTTTTTCTTCCTTGGTATGTTATGGATAAAAACCTCTCTCATTGTTCCCAAATTCATCTTTGATTGCTCAGAAACATCATTTGAGGGAAACATATCCCGATGTGTGGGACAAGGGATTTGCCGAAATGAAGCGAAATGAAGGGGATAGGGAGCTTCTAAATTCTTGAGGAAATTTTCGGAAGTATGGAGGGATGTTAGGAAGTAGGGGAAAGTTGAATCTTAGAAATTAAGTGAGGGGAAGGGGTCCAAAAAGGCAAAACACAGGCCCAACCATAGAAAATTGCCAAGTTGTAGCAAGAAACTAGGGTTTGTGCGAAAATGAGGAATTTGGGGGATCTCAGTGATGGGAAGTGTTTGATAAGGTATTTTAAGGATAGGGGAAGGTGTATGAACATCAGGATACAAGATTTTCCGATGATTTGACCATCCAAGAGAAATTAGCTTCAAAACCCTAGGAGAGGGAAATGAACCTTGCCTAGGCGCAACTGAAGCACGAACAAGGTGTGAAATGACCCAATGGAACTTGACATGATGATGAAAACCCTCTGAATGATGGTAGACTCAGTTGAATGGTGACATGGAACATCATTTGAACAATTTTGAAAAGGGTAAAATCACACCCTAGACCTAATGCCTAGTGACCAAATTTTATTTGAAGACTCACTGAAATGATAAAATTTGACCTTGACACCTTAAAATCACTTGTGTAAGAGCATGTTTGATCACTGGAGGAAGGCTGCAAATACTGACACTAACACAACATCTGGAAAAGGAAGAGCAATATCAGGTTGAAGTAAATATCTTAAAAGGTAAATTAGAATAAAAGGATAAACTGTTACGATTTCAAGACAGTACTAAGATTCTGGATGATATTCTTAGTAGTCAAAGATCTCCTGCTATCAAAACTGGTCTTGGTTTTTATGAATCTATTGAAGGTGAATCTATCTCACAGGGTGAGGCAAGGAAATCTAATGCAAAACCCGAAGTGCTCAACAAGGAGACAAGAGGTCAACCGCATCAACAACCAAGGAAAGCAATCCATCAAAGAAAATATTTTACTCCAAACTATGGAAAGATAGCTGGTTATTTTCTCAGATGAATAATGTTGAGTGTTATGTATGTCATAATCTTGGACATGTTGCAACGAGATGTAGAAGTAGAATGGTGCAAGACAGTCACACAGAAAGATCATCACGTTCCAAGTACTTCAAGGGATATTGTTTTTCTTGCAATATGTTTGGTCACAAAGCCATTGATTGCTATAGAAGGAATATGAAACATGTAAGATGTTATGCATGTAACAAGTTTGGACACACAACAAAGGAATGCAGGAGAATATTTTGGGAACCATACCAAAAGGAGAAAACATCATCACAGTCAAAGATATGGAAGAAGAAGGAAGTACAGTTAGAAAGATGTGGCATAGCAAAGTATACAGACATGACAGACTCAGAGGGAGATAAAAGTGTGAAACTTCAGTGTTCTAAATCTCATACGCAGGTTTCATGAAGACAAGCTGCATATATATGTGAGTTCGAAGCTACACAGTCGCGTATATGTTGGTTTGACGAAAAGCAGTGGGACAAACTCAAGAAAAAGGATCTGATATGGTTCAGACAATTAATTGCTCTGTTTGATGATGGTTACAATCTGCTGATGATGTGTGGAAATGTGTTGGCACTCATAAGATGTTATTTAGAAGTATTTTTGATCCTCACAAGTTAACTTGATGTATATCTGATTAATGATGATGCCTTGATACTTCTTGATGACATATGCATGATCAAATCTGATAGTGAATAGATGGAACAGGTTTAGGGGGAGCATATGCTTCGAATAGTGCATCGTTGGCATTATGGTTAGAAGTATTTGGTGATGATGCTTATGTCGCTAAATGATACATCTTGCTACTTATTGTTGGTTGGTCAAAAGAATGGTATTGCAGGTTACAAGTCTGGATGTTGTTGACAGATGCCTATGGTGCAGATCATATATGGTGTATGATAGTTGTTGATGACTATCATGGTCTTGTTTATGTCTTTGGTCTAAATTTCATGTATATATTTTAAAGACCCATGAGTCATATGATGTAATTTGTAACCCCACTTTGCATGGGATGGATGATGTAATGTTTCATGTTTTTGACATGTATAAACATTTGGTATATCCCCACTTAGTTGAATAATAGAGTCATGTTATTATTTTAAAAAATATTTTGCAGACTCTGCATGTTCTCACGGGGAGAAAGGATGGTTTAGTACATCTTAGCATGTACAAAGGGGGAGTTCGATCAGAGAATTCAACATGTGCTCAGAAGGAGCATGGACAGATTGGTACATCTTAGCATATACAAAGGGGGAGCTCAATCAGATATTTCAGCATGTACTCAGGGGGAGTATGCACAACATAATGTATATCAAAGGGAGAGAATATCTTGGTCCGCCCTTTGCCCTTGATGTCAAAGGGCGAGAGTGACTTGGTGTTGTTGTTTCCATCAAGTCCAAAGGGGGAGATTGTCGGCATTATGATACAAGTGTTGTCCTTGATGGCAGCTCACTCAGATGATAGATCATAGTGTAGCAGGTCAATAGAAAAGGTTTAATGATCAGAGAGAGGTATACGTAGGTTCACCTTGAAAAAGGAGCGTATACATGTGGGTTAGCAGAACAAAAGGAGCGTATCACGTACACATGCAGTTTTACAGAAGGAAAGGTGCGTACATGTTGGAAAACTAAGTTTTGATCCGAGGTATTTGGTCCATGGTATTTTGATCCATGGTATTGGTCCAAGGTATTTGGTCTGAAGTATTGACCCCAGGTATTTGGTCCAAGGTATTGGTCCTAAGTGGTTTTGGTCTATGGTATTGAGAAAGGCCTAAAACTATAAAATGAGGAGAAGATCATTAGGCCAGGAGTGCAAGTATTGAATATCTGATGAAGTGTGAGATCGAGTATGAAGGTAATGGGTTTGTGATGCTTTGCTTGATATGAATCAAGGATGCACCTATGTGGATGATGATGGATGATGGATCGGGATCTTAAGGCTTGGAATGTATTATCATTATGTGGTTTGATCATGGATAGACTAGATGTGAATACTGACGCATGTTTTATTTTACAAATGTTATGATTTGGGTATGACTGAATACTGAAATAGCTGTGAAGTTTATAAATTAGTATTTGCAGATATGTACGCGGGTTCTCTTTGGTAAAAGTGCGTATACACGCTGGTTCGGTTCATCAGAGTAGCGTATACATTATGAAATGTGATATATGAACTTGTAGTTGGTTCTAGTAGTTGTTGCAAAGTTCTAGGTTCTGCTCTGTGTTCTGGTGACTGTGTTTTGATGACAGAACTTCAGTGATTCAGTTGTTGGGTGATTCAGAGATTAATGATTGATGATTGGTTAATGCAATGGTTGTGTTGCAATGGTGATTGATTTTGAGCTTCAATTTTGTTGATGGGTCCAGTATGAAAATTGGATGAAACGTGGCATTCATATATTGGTGTTGTGTTCCAGGAGTATCCAGTTTGAAAATTTATGAAACGTGGTCCCTGGAGGAAGAGTGAAGGTTGGAGCCTTCAGTAGGTTGGCGCCTACGTACTGGTAAACATATCGGCCAGTATAAGAGCCAGGGGGTTGGAGCTCCCTTCCAGTAGCAGTTGGAAAATGAGAGAGGGTTGTAGCCTTCTGTAGGCCGATTCCTACATACTAGTAAATATATCGGCTAGTACAAGAGCCAGGGGGTTGTAGCTCCCTTCCAGTAGTCGCTGGAGAACGAGAGAAGGTTGTAGCCTTCTGCAGGTGGCTACCTGCATACTGATATGTGTCTGTGCCAGTACAAGATTGTAAACAGCTTTTTCTTATATTAAAGGAAGACGACAACAGGTGGTTTTTGTCCCGCATTGGTTTCCACCTTATATCATGGTGTTCATGTGTGTTTCTTATGTGTGATGATCTATTTTTTTTTTACTGCACCTGGTTACTGTTTATATGGTTAATGAAGTTATGATGCACTGATTAAAGATCAACATATGATGAATTAACTGAATCATAAGTTTGCTGGATATACGCTAGTTGCATTAAACAAAGTTGCGTGTACACGCGAGTTCCCTTAACTGAAGTAGTGTATATGAATCTGATTATGGAAATGAAAAAATTATTGATTTGCTAATACTGATTCACACCCCCCCCCCCCTCGCCCCTCTCAGTATTATTTCCAACAAATTGTTTAGGAGAGAACTTCTCACTCTTTTACTTATTCAATTTTTGCTCAAACAAAATAACCCAAGCAACATCTATATCATGAATTGAACACACTTCAATTATGCTAGATAATAAGCAAATGAAATGAACATGCTATACTGGGTATAAAGAAAATTAAATAACAGACTAAACTAGGTATACAACAAATGAAAGTTCTCATGCAAATAACAACTCAACAACAAAATCATTATGATGCTTTTTCACACAAAACAGAACAATTGAAGAATTAAAGGAAATCATATTGCAATTGATCAAAACCTGTCACTGTTTGTAGGGGCCCTCCACATAGCAGTTCATAGCTTCCAATAAACACAACGCTTTGCACACAAAAACCAATTCTATTCACATGGGATTCAGAAACTGTTCAAAACGATATCATTCAATGCGCACCCAAATAACAGTGCGACTATTAGTTTTATAACATGTCTCTTGGCATAACGGTATGAATATTTCAAGGCTAATATCTCTATCCTATCTATACTTATATCGCTAAACTGTCATTTTTCTATTCCGAAAGTAAAACGATAAGGTTTCAACCGATCTCGAGTTCTGTTTTGAGTTATTTCAACGGTTGACTTGGAGTTTGACCATGATCTCCTGTGCTTTTTTAGCAAACAGTTTTGCGGGGATAGGAGAGGATCCATGAGGGGGCCATCCTCTATCCATCTGCACCCTTCGCTGCTGACCTGGAACTCTGGAACCTTGTAAACAATGGAGACAGCTGCAGAAACCTGGATTAGCTGTAGAAACATACTGATTCGGTAGCCAATTGAAACTTTAACAAAACAATAGGGTATAAAGCTAAATATGAACGAGAAGACATATTATTGCATACCTTCATCAAAACCCGGTAGATATGGCTTTATTTAGGTGGTATATATATAGGAAAAGAGAGGATCATTAGGCAAAAAGGATGTCATGGTGGGACAATCTTCGTGCTCTACAAGCATCTCCTCTATTGGTTGGTTTCACTGATTCCGATTGGGCTGATGACCCTCATGATCAGAAGTCTACTACAAGTTATGTGTTCACTCTTGGTTCTGGACCTATTACATGGGCTTGTAAGAAACAAAGTGCCATTTCTCTTTCTTCAGCAGAAGCAGAGTATCGTGGCACTGTAGAAGCTAGTAAGGAAGCCTTGTGGCTTCGCCAGATCCTATCAAAGTTTGGCTTTCAGCAGCATCATCTGGCTACACTTTGGTGTGATAATCAAAGTGCCATTCAACTATGCAAAGATCCAGTCCAACATCAGCACAACAAACACATTGAACTACACATGCACTTCATCAGAAAGCTCATTCATGACCATGTTCTTGAAGTGCAATATTGTTCAACCGATGATCAAGTTGTAGACATCTTTACAAAGGCTCTCACAGAGGTGAAGTTTACTAAACTTCGATTTATGGTTGGAGTTCAAGAAGTTGTTACTAAGGGGGGATAGGCTCTAATGCCTCCTTCCTTCTCCTATTGTGTCATATTTTTACATCCTTCAATCCTATCCCAAGTTGTTCTTAAGGGGGGATGTTAGGATATTCCGACACATAGGAAATAATTAAGTATAACGTGGTCTAGTGTAGAGTTAGGTAAAGTGTATTTATTTACTATGTACTTTTGTAACTTATAATCCGACAGTCACGATATGTTCTAGACATTAAGTGATCTGATGGCTCATTCTCTCCTCAGTATTACTGACACTTGATCTGTGGCTTAACACCCGATTGGTCCATGATATCTATTTAAAGAGCATGGATGGTCATTTGTAGGGTGACTTTTCATGAGAGAAGCTTATGTAAATTTTTTTCTTTTATTAATAAATTGCCTGAAGTGGCCGCGTTGGCTCAGGCCATGGACTATTTCCCTCTTTGAGGGTTTTAACCACGTCAAGAATATTGGTGTATAGATCTGTGATCTATTTGTGAGAGGTGTCCTTTGGTGTTCTATCTGAGTAACTTACCTTGTAAATTCCTACATGGAAGTAAATCTAAGTTCTCTGTTCGTCTTGGTTCCCACACGTGCTTGATTGTAAGATGTAACATTTGTCAGGCTCTTGCCCGGTCGACACAAATTACAAGCCAATCCAACACAGTTGTTTTGATTGGGGATGAGGGGTATATTGGTGCACAAGTCATATGATCATTGGAGTTTTAGTTTCATCTCTGGTGTTTCTTTGCTACCAGTAGGCTTGGAAAGTACCCCGGTGGAGTCACGCAGGAACACAAGCATCGCTCCACTGCCAGCGAGCCTAGTCAGTACCCTGGTAGAGTTACTTGCATCACCTCTTTGTGTAGGAAGCCTTTCTCTTCTTTTTCCTTGTTCATTTTCATTTTTCGTTTTCCTATTTTCATTTTTTTTCATAACTATGCATAACACTTATTCATTTCAGAGGAAGAAGAGGGATCTTGACTTATTGAGAGCAGAAGAGACTGTTCCTTCAGAGAAGTAGTTTGTATGTACCTTTGACGCACTTGTTAAGGTTTTCCCCCTCACCTTACTCTACTTGACTGAGCTGACAAGGATTAACCTAAAAACAACCAACTAGAGTAGGTGATACTAGTTTGCGCACAAGTGTTGTGTTTTCACCAAGCTTCACTTCGAAGAGTACATATTTTTGATTGATGTATCATGGAATGAAGAAAAAAAGTTCTTACATAAGAGGCATGACAAAAGATAACCAATTATTGATAGTTGTACAAGTCGTCTTGTACTTCACCCAACTTGTTTCAACAGTCACACACAGTCCATGCAAAACTAACCTACGGACATAAACAAGCAAAAAAACCAAAAAGAAAAGAAAGAAGAAGAAGCAAATGCATATGCAAAGCGAGTAATAAAACAAACAAGAAAGAAAGAAAAAACAAAAGAAAGAGGAAAACATGCATGTAAGAAAACAACTCAAAAGAAAACACTACTCCTACTCCTAAGCTAACAGTGCAAGGGTCATCTCACGTGAAGTGATACCTCTAATGTAGCCACCGATGCATTGGTCAAACCATGTTGGTGAAGGCATGGTTTGCTAACATCGCAGTTGTGTAAACCAGCAAGCATGAAAAATATAATGTTGAAGACGGACACACTTCGAGCTTATAAGCTTCCACAGAACAAAAATAAGTGAAAGCGCATGACATGTACTCTGTGGACTTGCCATGGTGCTATGCTACACTGTGTGCAGATATTGAGTGTATGTATTCCCTTGAACATGACATCCAAGCAAACATGAGAAAGGTAGACCACTTATGTTTTGCAAATGTTCTTGATGTATAAGTTTCCTCCAATGAATGAGCGATGGGATCGTGTAGTTCGAGTGGAGGAAGTGAAATATGAGTGTTAGATTGATCTTCAATGCATACAGAAGATTGATGAGGAGCCTTGCATGTTTGATCAACTTCCTGATCAGAAGCGAAACCAACCTCCAGATAGCGAGGGCCTGACATAACCATCAGCTCAGGTTGAAGTTCCTCGATAGTTTGCGGGGTTTTGACTTCATTGACAGATAGATCATCATAGACTAGTGGCTTAGATAGATTAACAACGAGGGAATCAACATCGTGATTGGATGAAGAAGTAGAGAGATCACAAAAACCAAGGTCAGAAAATCCAAGATGTTTGTCGGCATCCTCATGATTTGATGAATTGTGCAGAGGGGTAGATGAGAAGAAAGGATGTTCACCCTCTGTGCTTTCAGAAATGACAGATGACATATTGGACATATTTCCGAAGGAATATGTGTCCTCTGTAGAAATTTTGAATAATATGACACATATTCAACAGAGATTATCCTGATCATACAATTTAAGCGGAACATGTATAATACATAATCTCCTCTACGTTGATCATCAAATTACAGAAGCAGAAACATCCACAGGCACACATAGAAGCATCAATCAAACTCATAAACACAGTATGTATCCCGGGGAAAGCATCTCGCTAAAAACCCCACACTATCTGTATATTATATTGATTGAATCATGTAACAATACAAAGCATAATACTTCTCACAAGTATCTCCACCTGTTACACACAATACAGCTCAGATTTGATCTCCAAATCTCTCCCGCTGCTTGCCTGCCTCCACTGCTCAAACCTGCTCGAGAACTGATGAGAATAGCTTCCCAAACTCGATTTTACACTGCAAAATAGTCACCCACACTATGTTGGACGTGAGCACAAGCTATAATATCATGAAGATACGTGAGCAAACTCATTGGCATACTCAAACCTTTGATTGTGCAAATCATCATGCACAGTTATAGTCACAACTGATAGCAATCTGATCCTCTAACACCTGTCCCTGCTGAACTGAACATGCACTGACATGCAACTGAGTTAACTGATGTATTCTATAGTTGCATTATGAGTTAATAACTTGTGAATTAATTAATAACTAATTCACCCAACTCATCTTTAGTCTATTGATCAGTTAGACTAAATACAACCAGTTTAACAAAGCTAAACTGAACACAACTCCATCAACTGTACCTCCAGTCCACTAAACTCAACTCACTTGAGTTCTAATAGAAGTCATGCATGCAACAACTCAACTGACTCATAAGAAAAATGAATTTCCTTCTGACAGCTGCATGTGCCACTTCCGTAGCTCAAACTGAAGTGCTCCAAGAGAATAAGATTAAGTTTATAGTCCAAATATTATTGTGAGATAATAATATTTGACTTTTCTATTTTTGACTTTGATCACTCACACTGTAATCACTCACACTGTGATCACTCACACTTTCATCAAAAATAGAAGTCCATCTATTTTTCCCAACTTGATCAATCATCCATAGACATGATCCATATGTCTAAAAATAGACATAGTCTAAAAATAGACTTGCGCCAAAAATAGCCTACGGGCCCACTTAGTGAAGGCGACTCTTTTCACTAAGTTCCATCATCTTGTTGCACTCTCAACAAGCATTTCTTGTTGCACACTTTTCAACACTCCCTCTCAACAAGAAAGGCTTCCTCTCAAACCCGATCCTGTAACTCTGGAATGTTCTCCATGCAACACATCTGGCTGGTCCACTTGCTCTGTCATCAAAGTCTCTGACTGCTATTGCCTCTGTCGACTGAAACTCTGCATCTCTGTGCTCTTCAGTATCTGACTACTCTAGCCTCTGTCACTTTGATCTCTGACTGCATCCGTGCTGCTGCTGGTTCTATCTCCCAGCATTGCATCCGCACTGCACCTCCCAACTGACCTCCCTGTTGGGATAGAAACATCCTCTGATGCTGAAGCTCTACCTGCAGCTGACAAGTGCTCCCTCTCTGACATCTGCGCTACTGCAACATCTCCATGCATCTCGCACCATTGCACACCTCTCTGTGCCACCTAGCACTGTGAAAAACACTTGTGCCTCTCGCATTGCTACAGCCTGCTAGCTATGCGCTGTCCTGGGATTCCCTGCACTGTCGCTCTCTCTGCCACTCCATCCGCATCTGTCTCTACCCAATCAGTTAGTTCCTGCTACTACACATCGGGGCTCCCGTAGCAAGGTCTCATCCAAGAGGTTGGGTACCTCAAGGCTCTTGCCCCTCCTCCTTGGGACAATCAATCCACATCACCCCACCTCCTACCTGGAAATGTGGCTGCATGCGATCCCTCAGCCCACCTGGCTTGAAGTTTCCCCCTATTGGAGGTCTCTGGATGAGTAGATGTCTCTACTCGATCTCCTTTCAGCTTCCCCTATTGTGGCTCCTCCACAATCTCCTGAAGCTGCTGCACCAATCGTGGCTCCTCCACAATCGTCTGAGACTTCTTCTGGCTCTGCATGTTGAGAGGTAATATACGCTCCCTCTCAACCACCAAGTCTCCATCAGTTGCCTCGCTGCTCAAGGCTTTGCATGCATCTTGAACCTCAAGAGCATACAGGTTCCTAACCCGTGAACCAATCTCATGACAATGAAAGCATCTCACCTTTGACTTGTCAACCTTCTTCCCATCACTGGAAGAACAAGATTCGAAAAGAGAAACCTTCTCCTTCCCCTTCTTCACCTTACTCGCTAAGGCACATTTCTCCTCATCATGCATAGATGAAGAACTGTCTCTGGTGCTCCGTCTAATCTCCTCCTGCATCAAATCCGACCATGGTCGTTCCCAATTTGGCAGTTTCTCCCTTCCATTCACCGAGTCCTGGTAGCTATGCCAACTCTTAGGAAGGTCAAGGTGTCCTAGACTCACCATCCTCATCATCAATAGTAACCCCCACACTTCCCAGCTCATCTCGACACTGAGTGAACCTCGTGAGATACTGGGGCATACTATCTCCATTCTCGAACTGAATGTTTCTGAGTTTTATCTCTTTCTTTGGAATTAAATCCGAATTCCACCAGCTCAAAACTCAACTGCTTCCGATCTAGAATTCGTGAGAAAAAAAATATTTCCTGAATAGTAGATCTGATGATCAATCCTCGCTTGATATCCTGTAAAAATCTCTTCTACAAATCAAGCTGCTTCGATACCATGTAGAAACTTTTTCTACAAATCATCTAGCTCCGATACCATGTAGAAATTTTGAATAATATGACACATATTCAACAGAGATTATCCTGATCATACAATTTAAGCGGAACATGTATAATACATAATCTCCTCTACGTTGATCATCACATTACAGAAGCAGAAACATCCACAGGCACACATAGAAGCATCAATCAAACTCATAAACACAGTATGTATCCTGGGGAAAGCATCTCGCTAAAAACCCCACACTATCTGTATATTATATTGATTGAATCATGTAACAATACAAAGCATAATACTTCTCACAAGTATCTCCACCTCTTACACACAATACAGCTCAGATTTGATCTCCAAATCTCTCCCGCTGCTTGCCTGCCTCCACTGCTCAAACCTGCTCGAGAACTGATGAGAATAGCTTCCCAAACTCGATTTTACACTGCAAAATAGTCACCCACACTATGTTGGACGTGAGCACAAGCTATAATATCATGAAGATACGTGAGCAAACTCATTGGCATACTCAATCCTTTGATTGTGCAAATCATCATGCACAGCTATAGTCACAACTGATAGCAATCTGATCCTCTAACACCTGTCCCTGCTGAACTGAACATGCACTGACATGCAACTGAGTTAACTGATGTATTCTATAGTTGCATTATGAGTTAATAACTTGTGAATTAATTAATAACTAATTCACCCAACTCATCTTTAGTCTATTGATCAGTTAGACTAAATACAACCAGTTTAACAAAGCTAAACTGAACACAACTCCATCAACTGTACCTCCAGTCCACTAAACTCAACTCACTTGAGTTCTAACAGAAGTCATGCATGCAACAACTCAACTGACTCATAAGAAAAATGAATTTCCTTCTGACAGCTGCATGTGCCACTTCCGTAGCTCAAACTGAAGTGCTCCAAGAGAATAAGATTAAGTTTATAGTCCAAATATTATTGTGAGATAATAATATTTGACTTTTCTATTTTTGACTTTGATCACTCACACTGTGATCACTCACACTGTGATCACTCACACTTTCATAAAAAATAGAAGTCCATCTATTTTTCCCAACTTGATCAATCATCCATAGACATGATCCATATGTCTAAAAATAGACATAGTCTAAAAATAGACTTGCGCCAAAAATAGCCTGCGGGCCCACTTAGTGAAGGCGACTCTTTTCACTAAGCTCCATCATCTTGTTGCACTCTCAACAAGCATTTCTTGTTGCACACTTTTCAACATCCTCTCTGCAATGTAATGACAATCTGACATCCGACGTGTCCTATGAATGATCGGAAGTAGAAACATCCAGAAATTATTTTTCACAAGGGAAATCAGTAGTGGCAGAATCACAAGGGATGTCAGGATAAAGTGGATGAAGTGCGGCTGGAAGGTAGTCATCCTTCACTGCGACTTCTTCTTTAGATTCCCGCACACACTCATCATGAATGATGGTGTAGGTTGGCTGCATATTACTAACTTCGTCGACAACTTGATCCTCGTTTACAGCAAGTGAGGAGTTTGGAATGGAAGAACACGAGACATTATAATCTGGAGGTTCAATAGAACATGGGGACAGAGGTTAAGGGAATGAATCCATGTGACAACCAAAAGGATTGCAAGCCAAATCTACGCAGATATTAAGAGCAGGTGGGGTGGGAGGATGTGACATCTCAAGAGATGTGTGTGCATAATCTCCCACATCACTCTGCAGTGGTAGAGCTATCTAATGAGGTGAAGGTGGACAATCACTTGTGACAACAACTGTACTTACCCATGATTTCGCAGCTCCATCACCGAAGTGTGTTGAGCGGGGTTCAGATGATTTCCAGAATTGTAGATTTTTGGATATGTTAAGAATATACTCAAATATTCTATTGATAAATTCCCAATCGATTTCATCTTAGGGAAATCGGTATGCAAGATTACAAAAGCGTGTGTGAAACTGTTTAATGGATTCATCAGGCGCTTTTCATAATTCCAATTTTTTTTTTGTTGATTGCTTTACGATTAAAGTGATTGAAAGCACGGTCTATCTTTGCAAACAGATGAGAAAGAGAATGAATATATTTTTTGGGCAGTGTTGCACACTAGTGCATTGGGTTCCCTCGAAGCGTGTAGACGAACAACATGCATGTCATGTAATCTTTAAAGATTCCATGTCTTTCTCATGAGCCTACAACCCTGACTGCATGCCTAACCAGGGTACATAGCCTTCACCATCATATGTTTTATATGCAAGTTATCTGAGAGATTTTCCAAGATAATGAAGTCGTTTCCATAAGACATACACTCCGGAAGAGAAAATCTATAGTTAGTTATGATATATATATTTAGAGATTCAAAATAGATGTGAGAACTCAGCTTGTCATTAGGCCCTCCTTCTAGCACCAAAATCTTGATGGTGTTGGACTCGCCAACATGTCAGGGGATCTCCCCAGTAAGAAGTCCCAACTAGACCTCATTTGGTGTAGGAGTCCCA
Source organism: Pinus tabuliformis (assembly GCA_031772625.1). Classification (NCBI taxonomy): domain Eukaryota; kingdom Viridiplantae; phylum Streptophyta; class Pinopsida; order Pinales; family Pinaceae; genus Pinus; species Pinus tabuliformis. The sequence continues at coordinate 346,073,585 of CM062805.1, read as the reverse complement.
GCAGTGGGTTGTACGATATTGCCTTGACCGTGATGGTGAGCAGAGGCAAGTAAGATCTCCCCGTTGGTAGAAAGGGTGTGACATATGCAGTAAGTCAAGGAAGTGCATGAGTGGTTCTAACACACAAGGGGTGAGGTGAGTGCGCCACTTGGAAAACTTTGGAAGCACAAAGTTAAGAAGGGAACAAATGAGAAAAGATGCATCAAAAACTGGAAAGAAAGTGAGCTAGCAATCCAAAGTGATGGTTAAACCAACAACACATTTTAGTAAGATTCATACATACTTATATAGGAAAGCCATACATGCATGCGTAAGAAAACAGATGCATATATTATTAGAGTAGACAAGTTAATTGAAATACAATAACATATGCATGAAACACACTGGCTCTGTTATATTAAGAAGTGAAAGTTCTAGTCATACAATACAACCATGACCAACCACTAGTTTCGACAGCGGAGTGTTACAGTCACTACCACTTGGTCCTCTAAAGAGATATACTAGCTCTGCATAATGGAGAAGCCAAGGCTCATTACAATAGTATCCAAGCTTTCTCTAAGATACTCCTATTGGAAGCTTGGCTGACCAAAACCATCTATAATGAGTTATGAGGTTCTATTTATAGCAAAGGGTGGGGTAACCCTTGACATTCCCCTTTATGACTCTTCACCTACTATATGATTGTTACACCCAACTATCGACACTTGGACTTTTAATTTACATTATGTTACATTACAATGCACATGTACCCATGTGTGACGACATAGGCTTGAGCAAGCCATGCAAGAAATCACTAAGGCTTAGACATATGTGGGATGACCAACTCTTCGACATCCTCATGGTGGTCGACCATGGTGAACTGATGCCAAGCTTGGTGGTTCATTGTGGTGTCCGTGCACTCAATGGTGACATCCTGCTAAAAGTGAACTCTTGCCTCCATTGCGTCCTAGTACACTGATATGGATCCTACGTCCAACTCGTCTAATAACATGTGCATGGTTGTCCTGGGTGCAACTAGACGGGAAGCATGCTGATGCATAATGTCTGCGTTGATCTCCAAACATGTGATAGTGGTCTTGCACATCAACTTGTCGGAATACATGTTCAGCTCCAGTCGGACTTTGCTTTGAACTCACAGCTTTGCTCCGCCTCTGTGTTGTCAACAACCTTCCTCTTACAATCTTCGTGTGCGAGTGTGCTGCCTTCTATTGCTGTTGATGGTGTTGCTTGCTGTGATGCTGCTGCCATATTATCTTGATGTCCTTGTCTATGAACAACTTGATGCTTTCATAGGTAGGCAAGCTCATAGACACTTGCTTGGTTGCAACCCTCGTTGTGCTCTCAATGGTTTCCTTTGACTCTACTCTCCTGAAGGCCATTATACTTGTGCTACTGAGAGATAGACGAACACCTGTGATGCCTGGAGACATAGCAACACTCATGGCAAGCAATTTGTCATTCGAAAACCAAAAAAAACTTGAGGATTGACTTGCAATATACCTGTGTGATTGATCGTGAAGGTTGCGCAATTTCCGTCAGGAGGTCGGGAGACTGACTGCCAAAACTGTTCAAGGCATAGTCTGGGCTATCACGAGGTTGACTGACTATTGGAACAATGCAATACATAGTCCAGCTTGGCCTTTGAGGACTGAAACTGCGCAATGTGCAATTCAGTTAGCAGTGACATGCAACTAGTAAACTGCATTGCACAGTTTCTAGAGCTAGCAGGACACTGCCTCCAAGAGTTGATAAATGTAAGCCTAGAGGTCAGTGTTGGGCCAGACTTGTGCAATTTCTAGAGGGAAGGAAGGGCCTTCGCTTCCGGAAATGTGTAGTGGTAGTTGTGCAAGGCATAGTCCATGCCAAGGCAACCTAGACCGGTCGATGGGCGTCTGAAAACATGAGAAGTCTGAATGCATGATGAGATGAGTGCAAACAAGAGTGAAAGATTATGCATGCAAACAAAGTGCGGGATTCATAAAATGAGACAACATGCATGCGAGTGAAATGATTTGCTATGACGGTGACTGTTAGTGCAAAAAAGATGTCATGCATGTGACATCAGTGAGATGCAAGCGAAAACTGAAACGACTCTTGTACAAGCTAACATGCATGAAAACGAAAATATGTGTTCATAGAAATCAAGCAGACAACACTCACACAATCATAAACACAAAAAATGACAGAAACGCAATGCAAGTTATACGAAGTGGGATTACCCCGAAAAAACTGAGCTAAATGTGCTCAGAAATCCTAGATGCAATGTGGAATATAAGAGCTACAAGGTCGATGTAAGGAATGAGCTCTGCAACGTCCGAAAAATGAGTTTTGATAAAATCGAGGTTATGACACGCATGCCACAAATCTAGGAGAAATGACACTTGGCAGGAGGATTCTAAAGTGATCCATGCATGTAACCTCTAGCTTCTAAAATTAGATCCCTAAATCTAGGGATGCCTTTGTATGCTACCTTGGGAAAAACAATCCATGCATGCAAATTAGTTTTGCTTAGTCCGGGAGGGAACCGGTCAACCTGAAGGTACATGCATCGGTCTATGAGCCTGGGAGAGGGATTTGCATAGTTTTTGGGCTAAGCATAAATGGTTGTCCCACAGGGATTGCACAATTTCTGGGAGGAACAGGCGACTGTCTCCCAGGATTGTGCAATTTCTGGGAGGAACAAGTGATTGTCTCCTAGGACATATTTGGATTACATAATCCAATAAATTTATTGGAATTGTAAACTTAAATTTACAATTCCAATAAATTTGTCTACATTTTGGATAAAATTGATTAAAATATATATTGAGAAAAATTATTAGAATACTTAGATTAAGTGGTTGGAAAGAGTGACAATAGAACATGACCGTCATTCTAGTGGGTGTAAAAAAATCTCAATTCAATGAGGTGATTTTTGAGTTTTTTTGGGCTAGAATTTAGGCATAAATTTTGGTGAGGTTTTGATGTAAGAGAGAGAACTAAACAAGACTTCATCCCAATTTCATGAACAATTTTTTTAGCTTTTTTCCTAGAATTCAGTGGCATTATTTTTTGTGAGATTCTGAGCTTCTGTGTTTAAACTGCATAAATAGATTTCACATCCTTGAAAACTTTTAGAACACTTTGATTATGTAGAATTAACAACTTACAATTATTGTTTTCCTAATTTTTAATGAGACTTTGAACAATCAAAGAGAAAAAAAGGTCCAAAAAAGTGTCAAAAAGTGATCCACTAAAAAAAAGTTGTATGCTTTTTGCTCTTCTGTTAATATTATATAAATTCAACCATTTAATTTTTTAATTTCAAATAAAATCCATATCTATCTTTAATTGCACTGTAGGCTTGGTCTATATTAAAATTGTACTTGAGGAATTTTGATTTTTAAATAAATGAGTGAACAAGATCTGATTTCAAGAAAATATTCTTCATCTAATACATGATTTCAGTGATAATATTAAAAATATTTGAAACAAATTTTCAATTTCAAATAAAATGGTTTATATTTTGCTCACAAAAAACTAGTAATATATTGAAAAATATTTGTCCATAATATGTACTTCCTCGGTCAAAATGAAGTTTGAAATGTTTTTAGTGGACTAAATGTCTAACACATAGCATGTGCTTTGTAATGCTTAGGATTACCGGGGATTATCACTAGTTGTCATCACTAGCAACTATGTTTATTAAAAAAAAAATTCCTATTAATTTTTTTTAAAATCATTTAGATGGTTGTTATGATAAATTAGAAAAAAAAATGTTATGTATTCTCTCAAATTGCGGATAAGAGAGATAAGTTTGCTTAGGAGTCTGGAATGCAGCGGAATATATTATTACGGTTATCAAATTTTATCACTATTACTTCTTAATTATGACGCATCATAATCTACTTTCAGTTTTTGTTTGTTCTATCTACCGATGTGATCATCCTGCAAGGTGATGGGATTCATGGTCTTCTTGATCTTGAAATCATTGAAGATTGCACGTTCAAAAGAGAATTTTAATTTGAAGTTGTAAAATTTGGCTGTACATCAATCATGAGATGTATTTTTGTTACTCTATTAAAATTTGCCCCACCAACTTGGAAAAAAGGCCATTTGAGCACACTCGCATGGAGGGATTAAGGAATAAATGTGTTGGTAAGGCAGGAGTGGAATATTAACAAAGGAGTGGAATATTAACAAATGATAGCAATTCAACATTTAATGGATTTAGGGATTTAGGGTTTAATTTTAAGGTTATTGAAAAAAGATTTGAAAATTTGAAAGATAAGTTCTTGTTGTACATTGTGAGGGTTTGAGTTTATGTTGTATGTTTATCGCTTATATCAACCACATTTATTAATGTGGTTGTGTTGGTTAATATAATTAAAAATCCAGTGCATATATATATATATATATATATTTTTTCAATTTTTAGAAGAAAAAATTTGGACATCTTGACGAGTTGTTTTCAAAATACCAAAAGGGTAAGAAAATTTAAATATCTTGATATTGAGGTGAATAATGACAACCTTGTGATTCAATCTTTTTTTTTTGTAAGTCAAAATTCTATTCATTTGGCAAAAGAGATATACATCCGGAGTAACAAAAAACAAGTGGTCTCACCCCAACTATGTTGACCATTGTTTGCAGCATGTGACAAAAATACAAAAAAGAGACTAAGGACATCGTCCATAAATGAGAAGGCCACAGACACCAAAAGACAAACAACACATAGAAAACACCTGAGGGCATGCTAGTCATCTGACGTGATGGACGCTGGGTTATCCGGGGTTGTTCCTGGAGGAGGCGGAGGGCGGAAGTTGCATTGGACATGCCCTTCGAAGTGCGCCATCCATGTCTCTAGCTTTTCCACTTTTTCTGAAAGATGGTTTTGGCCATGCCAGACCACCACCACGCGCTCTCTAACTTGGCACTAAAAGTAGTGCATCCTATCCAGGGTGGCCACCCACTGAGCATGCTCCTCCCTTCGGGTCCTTTCAATCGACTCCACCCGATCCAGCAAAGTTTGAATTAACTCACAACAATTATCCAGATAACAATGTTGAATTACTCGTGGGATGGGAGCTAAATGTCTCCCAGACGCCTAGTTGACCTTACCACCACACCACACACCACCACGCCATTGAGGTTACTGAGACTGCCCTCCATGACGGGTCACCTGCTCACTACCACCTCAACCACCACGCGCTCTGACATCCATCTGGCCGGAGTGACCGATAGTCTTGCCACCCCACTGCGTCCCATCTGCCATCACTCCTAGCTCTATAGATTGAATTGGCATGTCTTGGTCCCTGTGCCCACTGAGCCTAGCTTGGAAAGGATGGATGAATGCCCATGCCAAGGGGAAGGCCACATGTTGAACATACCAACAACACCACTACCTGTACCTGACTCAAGAGTACCAGAGCCACTCAAAACTTTCAAGGCCTGTCCCACTGTAAATTGCCAAGACCGCCTCACTTAGAGCCCATACCTCCCGTCACCCAAACTACTCCACAGAAAACCACACGCAACAAGCTATCTACTGCCACTCCACCAATTGTGCACTTCAAGTTTCTGGCCATTCAGAATGCCAAGGGCTTGAGAAAATAGAGATAGAATGGATGGGTTAGTCTCACCCTTGGCTGAAGCTCCCTAAGGGGCCTCCCGCGGACTACACCAGCATACCTCTAGAGTAAATTTCAAGAAGAAAATTTCGCTATCCCCATAGCACACAAGAAAACACTCACTGAGACACAACACACGCCAATTATCGGTCCAAATGCTTGAGACAAAGTATCCCATGCACAACCACTGCCACCCCCAACAACACCACCAACTATATCACCTCCAACAACCTCTAGTGAACCAACAACTTGCACCTTCTAAATTCCAACGTAATGAGAAATATCAACTTACCCAAACTGCCTTAGGCCAGCCTGTCCATGCGTAGAAAATAACAGGGTACTGCTTTTAGAGAAGAACAATGATAAATTTACACTGCCAAGAATCGAAAGGGAATCTTGACAGCTGCCACCCTGCTCTGAAAATCCACCACAGTTACTTCCGTTTGCGAGAAAAATACCAACCAGGAGCACAACACTGAAGTGAAACTCCAATACAAAATCCATAGCAATGAGCCATCCCACTCCTTAGATCTTTGTTGTCCACACTCGCTGAGACATTAAGATGTTTCACACGAGCGCCTTTACACCCCCCAATACGTTGGTTCAAACGAGAGGACAGGGAGGCCGTTGCTCCACCCGCACGCCAATTATTTGCAGTCATGGGACTCGGTTTTCCACGTGCTCTTGGATTCTCACCCCCATTGGGGAAGCCTCTTCCTCCTCCACTATCCGACGTAGATCCAACAAGTGGATATTTTGTGAAAGGGGGGCCAATATTGAGGAAGATCTTGACCCTGGTGTTCACTACCCCAATTTACAAGTTTATCCGCAGCCTTGTTGCCTTCTCGATCAACATGTTCGATGATTACATATTCAAAAGAGGAGAGCCTGGAATGAATATGTTCCCCTATCAGTTCCAAACGCCAACTTTTTATTACTTTATCCGGAGGAGATCCATTTATAAGTCTTTGAAGCATGGCTATAGCTATCTAAGAATTGCCCGTGACTTGCAACTTGGATACCCCCTGTTCCCATGCTACCTGTAGTCATCTTTCCAAGGCTAGATATTCAACTACATTATTTGTGGTGTTGCCACATGATGCTGCATAAAAATTTACCATTTTACCTTTATCATTACGTATTATCCCCGCAAGACCAACTAGCTCGGGGTTACCCTTGGAGGCCCCATTGAAATTTAGCTTGAGGAAACTTGGTGGGGGGCATGTGAACGAGTTGGAGGAGAATCCCATTGATGAGGGGTGACAATATGGTCCAGGGTCAAAAGAATCCCAGTGAAGATCAAGGGAAATCAAAATGGAATGTTTATGCCCCTTCGCTTTCTAGTCCCCATTTGACCAGTGCGAGACAAAAAAAATTTCTTTGATGTTCCGAAGGAAAGTTTTCCATACACTAATGGGGTGAAAGACTTCATAGTAGAAGACTGCTCTATTTATGGCTTTCCATATGTTCCATAGGACAAATCCTTGTGAGAGGCACCATGCTCTATTGACAATGGGGTTTTTGAAGAGAGACCACCTCCATATTTCTAATGATTCCCGAAGGCTATTGACTGACTGATCAGAAACTCCAAATACCTCCATGTGACAACCCCAGACCTCCAATGCCTTTGGAAAGAAATTTAAGAGGTGGTCGGTCGTTTCCTCCTCATTGCGGCACAAAGGACACCAGGACAGTCCAAGGAAGCCCTTTTTCTAAATTTTATCCCACATGAGAAGTTTACCATGCCTCATTAACCATAAGAAGAACGAGAATTTTGGCCATAATCGAGAGTACCAAATTCTCTTCCAGAGTGGGTCCGGCTCCAAGTCCCCTGTAGATGATATAATTGAATAGGCCTCCTTGAGGGAGAACATGCCTTGCGGGAGGTGTCCCCATCGCAATTTATCTGGTTCTCCATTGTTGAGGATAGGGTGTTGACGTAGAATCTGAAGGAGGGCATCCCAGTCCAACGGGGGATCATGAGCTGGCCAGTTACCGGAATATTTCCACTCCCTCCATTTTGACCCTGGGGATGTTTCTAGCCAGAAATATTTAACATGTTTCGTGCCCAACTGGGAGGTGAATGTATAAATATCCACAAATGCCGGATCTTGTTCCATTTGGGATGTGGCATCGAAAGCTCATTCCATAATTTAGCTTTACTGCCACTCCTAATTTCCTAGAATATGTATTCCCAAATGAGGCCTTGTTGAGCCTTAGCTCGATTCCAGATTGAGGATCCATTTGGTAAGTTCTGATGGAGCTGTAATGGGTCCTACCAACCCTCTACCTCGTATTTGACTGCCTATATCTGCTTCCATATCTCTTGACTGCCTTGGAGCCAATGCCACCAAACCTTTTCACTGAGGGCTTGGGATAATAGCTTTGGATCTTTTAGGCCTAGGCCACCATGGATCTTTGGTTTACACAACTTATCCTAGGCCACGAGGGCCCATTTTCATCCGATCTGTGACCTAGTCCATAGGAATTTTTGGAACTTGGCCGTCAGCTCCTTATAGATGCTTCTGGGGTCCGGAAGGGCCGAGAGTTGATATAAGGGGATAAACTGAAAAACCGATTTAAGGAGAACAAGTAGGCCTGCTGAGTTCAAGACCCAGAAGGTCCAACTTGATAGTTTCTTGTCAATATAGGATAACACCTCCTTCCAATAGGAGATCTTGAGTGAGTTAGACACCAAAGGAACACTAAGGTAGGTGCTAGGAAGCGACCTGATTCTGAATCCAAGAGTTCTTGCCAAATGAATTTGCACTCTTGGGTGAGTATTGAAGAAGAAGATGTTTGATTTATCACCATTGATTTGGGTACCGGAATCCTACTAAAAAAGATCTAGAATAGATCCTAATTGCTTAGCCTCTTTTAAAGTGGGTTTCCCATAGAGCATGTTGTCATCAACAAATTGCTGGTGGGTTAAAGGAGGAGCTTCTTGAGAGATTTTGATGCCCATAAGGATGCGAGATTCAGCTGCCTCCTTGATAAGCCTTCCTAATCCTTTTGCAGCAATAATAAATAGGAAAGGGGAAATGGGGTCTCCCTATCTAATCCATCTGGATCCGCAAAAGGGTCGATAGGGTGCCTCGTTCACAAGAATTGAAAAGAACGGAGTTGAAATTGAAGATTTGACCCACCTAATCTATGAAGGGGAGAAGCCAAAAGCAACAAGCATTGACAACAAAAAATCCCAATTCAACCGATCATAATCTTTAGAAAGATCTAATTTGATGAGCATACCTGGGGTTCGAGATGAGGATAAGGAGTGCACCACCTCATGAGCTTCCAGTATCCCATCCATTATCTGCCTCCCTTCTATGAAACCTGATTGTTCTGGTCCAATGATGACCTGTAACAGAGGTTTGAGCCATCGTACTAAGGTTCCTGAGAGAATCTTATAGATTACATTGCAAAGAGCTATTGGATGGAAACCACTAGGGTCTAGAGCTGCACCCTTCTTAGGGATGAGTGCCATGAATGTTGCATTCAAGCCCGACCATAACCATTGAGAGTAGTGGGAGTACTCAACTAGCTCGAGAATCTTAGCTCTTAGGAATTTATAGCCAACCTTGAAGAATTCAGAAGTGAAACCATCTAGGCCTGGGGATTTATTCGACGGAAGAGCCCTGACCACTTCCTCCACTTCTACTAAGGATGTTTCTCTCATAAGGGCCTCATTTTGATCCTCTGTAATTAGTTTTGGAATATGTTGTTGGATCCTTGAGATTGCCTCACTCTTGTCCAAAATTGGTTATGTGAAGAAGTGATGATTCAATTCTTCTAAAATTTCCTCATATTGCATTAGTCGTCAACCGTCAAAGCCATTGAGGAGAAGATACAGTGAAACTGGCAATGCTTCAACATAGTCCTATGAACAAATTTCATGTTACGCTCATGCTCCTTGAGCCATTGGACCCACGACTTCTACTTCCACAGAATTTCCTCCTATTTCCTCCTTTGCTCTAGGTCTGTTAAGATCTATCCTTTTTGAGCTATGAGGGCATCAATCCTCCCTTTCTCAGGTCATCTTCAAGTCACCGCTTCTCCCACGTGAATATTGCCAAAGTTGGATCTATTCCATTCTTTGATTTTTCCTTTTAATTTATTGAGCTTTAGTTGGAAGTTTTCCATTGGGTTACACCCTGTCACCCTGATTTCTTGCCACCAATCATCCATCTTAGCCAAAAAATCCAGTTTTTCAAGCCAGAAGGATTTGAAGCAGAACGATCGGTTGCGAGGAGCCATCCGTAGGTCGATCTCTAGACAAATTGACCAATGATCCGATCCCAGGCATGGGAGGATATCTGCGTGGAAATATAGATCCTGCTAGAGGATGTTATTTGAAAGAAGAAAGTGATCCAATTTTGAGGCTATTTGATACTTACCTCCCCGCTGATTGTTCCAGGTAAAGGCACCATTCTTAAAATCAAGATCTTGGGCTCCCAGATCTTGAATGGTTTCCTGAAAAGCCAAAGATATCGGATCCAACTGCTGAATGCCTCCTTTTTTCTCACTAAGATCCTTTATGAGATTGAAGTCCCCCACCACAATCTAATTGGTGTCCCCCAAAATCTCCTTAAGGTGTCGCAAACTTAGGAGAAAGCTTGCTTTCATCCCTGGTAAGGTGGGGCCATAAACTCCTGTTAGCCAGACCTTCTCAAAAGATCCGATACACTCAAATTGGCCTGAAAGTGTGTGTGGGTTGGTGATCCATTGTTTGAAGGAAATAGATAGAGGGTCCCAGAGGATTCCCAGACCCCCCGCACTACCTCTTGCATCCAGAGCCATACATTCTACCAATGGCCAGCTCCTGCTAGTAATGTCTTTAAGTTTTTCCTGCGTCACTTTAGTTTCCTGCAGGACTACGATGTTCGACTTCTCAGCTTGAATTCTTTCCTTCAGATACCTCAAATTTCCCTTGGAGTTGAGGCCTCGTATATTCCATGATAAAAAATTCATTGAGGGGGAGGGGGGAGAGATCACTGATAATACTCCATCAAGACATTGGTTTTCCCTGAGTTGACTAAGATTGCCCCTACTTCTCGGATCACTTCACGGGTTGGTATTTTTCCCCTCTTCCTAGAGCCCATGCTAGGTTTTATCTATTGCATGGATGTATCTTCTTCCCAAGGAACTAAATCTAGTTGAAGATGGGATTCCACTGAGGCTTGTCATTTCTCCTAGTCTTTATAGATTTGATGGAACCAATCTAGATGATCTTGGGGAATATACGCTTATCCATCTTTTCCCAGCTTCAGAGGTAGGCGACCATGACCCTCTCATCAGAGTTGAGCTGATCCAACTTCACATCATGTTCTAAAGCTTGGCATACTTGAGCGAGAACTTGGAGGATTTATTTACTATTGGTTTGAGCCTCTAGGGTTTTTTTTTTCTCATTTGTTTACTCTTTGCATTCTTTAATCCCTTCTTTACTTCCATCGCTGCTCAAGCTTGAGGTGCAGCCCCTGACTCTACTATCAGATCTGGCTCGGCCGATTCATCTAACATAAGGAAGTAGTTTCCTTGAGGTATATTTGGGGCTGCTTGAGTACTACTAGAGGGTCGTTCGAAGGCTGCATGGGAGGGTTCAGCAGTTCAACTGGAAGTTGCATGCGAGGCATTTTCCAGGGCAGGAGATGGGGGAACTTTTCTTGGAGGAGGACGTCATCTCTGAACTTCTTAGAAGTCATCTGAGGAAGGAGCTGCCATAGGGGTTGGGGCTTGTTGGGGGCAGTCCTGGAAGAAATGTTCATTTTCATGGCACAATCTTCACTTGAACGGGACATGCTTGTATTCTAGTGGTTGAGACCAGGTATCATCGTGATTTGATTTCCACCAACTCCGAGAGAGGCTGGGAGATGTTCATATACACACAAATCCGAGCATACGAAGAAAATTTTCTGTGTCACGTGAGCTCTGAAACCTAGAAAACATTTCCTATGGAGTTTCTAATTAGTTCTAGTATATTTAGCTCCCATAAATCCTCTGGGAGGGAGTACAATTGGACCCAAATCGGGGCAGCTAGGAATTGTTCCTTTTCAAGATTATAACAAAATTCCCAGTGCTTCATAAATAGGCCATCACTGTTCATGAAATAAAGGCCATTGTCCAGGATTCGCCTTCAATCTTCCATATCTTCAAAAATTACTGTGAAGAAACCCTTGGCCCATAGGCAAAGATCAAAGGGAGATTTTGGTTGTCACTTGAGTTGGATCCATCGTAGAATGATGACTTCTCTGGGCCACATACTCATGAAATTATAGATAATTGTGTGATCCTGCATAAACTGGTGAGATTTTTTAAGACGATTGTTGGGCATCACCACCTTGGGGCTTTTTCTTTCCTTTGGGAGGCAGTGGCCTCTCATGTGCGCCTACCACTGAGAACTAAGAGTTAGCGATTTAGGTTGTTTTCCTCTTTGCAGGCCAAAATTAGACGAGGGGAAGTAGGTAAACAAGCCGTGCCTATGAGTATAGACTTGAAGGAGGGGGCAGATCCCCCTCCCCCGAGAGGCCCCATATTGAGCCCACTCAGCCTGGAGCTTACGTTAGGGGATAGAGGAAACATCAGAAGTAGATATGGGTTTGATGTTGCAAAGTTTAGTGGTCCATAGCCGCAAACCCTAATTTTTCTCCAGAGCTCTTTTTTACCTTGTGATTCAATCTTAGATATTTCCCAAAACACTCTATTCATTAAGAAAAAACACACACATATAAAACAAAATTGAATAAAATCGCAATATCCTTCTTTTCCTTCTTTATTCTATTAAAATTTTCATAAATATTTATTTTAAAAAGTATAATAAATAATAATAAATTAAATATTCATATAATTAATTTAAAAACTATAATATATAAAAATAAAAATAAAAAGATAATATATTCACTTCCATCATACAAAAAAAGTATATTGATTCATTTAATAAAATAAAATTATATATATATATATATATATATATATTTGAGAATTACTTTAACAAATAAAGAATAAAATAAAAAAAACATGTGTTATTTCACTTCCCAAAAAATGTGTGAATATACTTTTATAAACTCAATTAAGAAAAAAGTCATATTTAAAAATGTTTAAACCCTTCATTTTCTTATCCAAAAAGGTTACTGATAAACCATATTAATAAATTCCAATACCTTTAATAACCCCTTACCTAGGTTATTAAACCTGATATATGAATAAGTTATTATTTCCTCATGAATAAAAGAAGCATAACCTTCCCATGCAAGGAGTAGACTTTATACTCACCACTTTGACACAATAAAAGACCTCATCCTTCGGTTATTGTATAAATAAAACTCTAGCTCAGCTCATGTACCTTATTTTTTATAAATTGCATTTACTTCTTAGTTCAACTCTTAAATCACATGAGTGAAATTTCTCCTCTTATCTATTATATTATTAAGATAAATTTTAAAAGTATTAATATTACTAAGATGAATTACAAATATTACTAAGATGAATTACAAAGAATTTAAATATATTGGATTTGTTTTTCTAAAGTAATTTTAAAAATAATTCTCAAAATCGTCATTTATGTTTAGTTGTTTAAACTATTACTTGAATTCACTTTCAACTTTATATGATGACTCTCATAACCTAGAATTTTTAGACTAAGTCATGGCTTGATTGGCCCCATCAAAGAAACCCTAAGAGAGAGTTCTATCAATTAAAACATCCCCAAACATTTGAAATACATGTCTAACATTCAAATTCATTCCAAAGTTATTGAGCATATGGACAATAAATAATAAAATGAGTGATAGCTTCAACTTCTTCCCAACATAAGAAAGAGACTAGGTCCATGCCTACACCTCCATTGCATCAATTCCCAAGGCAAAACCTTCTTTCTTAGTGCCATCCAAAGGAAAATATTTGTCTTTTTCAAGGGCTTGATCTTCCATCTTTTTTACCATCAATAACACCCCTCTTGAACCTTAGAAGCAAGTAAAACTTTGTATCACATACTAGTAGTATACATATCGAAAGATTTGATTTTGGCCTAAACAAAGGAGTACAAGTCTCCCCTTAGCCTAATACAACTCCTTTTTAATGTAGCCAAAATTAAATTTTAGTTGTCAACCTAAATCCCTTCTAAATATAAAGATTAGGTATAAATGCTATAAATGCAAAGTTAAATGATAGAAAAACATTACTTGAGCTACTAACCTCTTAAATGATCCTTTAGAAATTATTCCACCAAATGACTAAAAACTAGAAAGAACTCTATTGTCTATCTATTTAGGCCTAGACTCTTGTCCTTCTTGTTAGAAAATTAAATCACAGAGTAATGGAACACAACAGATTGTGAAAACAAAAACACAAAAACGCATAAAACAAGAGAGACACAAATATACATGGTTCACCCAATTTGGGCTACGTCCATGGAGAAATATTCAATCCTTCCTTTTATATTATCTAGCAAAATGAAGAGATACAACCTACATTAGATTCATTGTAATTTCCTATTCGCTCTCACACAATCTCCTCTCTCTTCCTCGCTCAGAATAATCATACATAGCTGCAATATTGTTGACACCTAATCATCAGGATTGGGTGAGTATAATGTAAATAAATAAATATGTAATATGAACAGTCATCGGGAGATGAAGTGAACAATCTCCCTCATGTATATAATAAAGACCAACCTAAAGGAATAATATGAATTGAATTTTGTGGAGTTACCACCTGGCCTGACATGGTATCAGAGCCAACGCCATTTTTGGCTTTCCTCTGCTTTTTAACTCCCTATTCTGGCTATGTTATACCTTGCATACAAAACTCTGCTCCTCTGCTCTCCATTTAAAAGTGTTGCTCCATGTAAAGGCGCTGCTCCATACAATACGCTACCCATTCAAAAGCGTTGTCCATATAATACGCTGGCCATTTAAAAGTGCTGCTCCATATAATACGCTGCCCATATAAACGTTGTGGTGTCAGTTGCCTGACATTTTCTCTCAAGCCTACCTGTACGCTTGTCTGCTACATTGCTTGATACCTGCACCATTAACTGCTACGTTGCTCGATACCTGCACCATTGACTGCTACGCTGCTCGATACCTGCCTTCAATAACAGCCTCCTGTAAATCGCCATGAACGCTCCTGCTACTCTCCAAAACAAACCTAAAACCTCTTAGAACCTCTGGTAACAACGCAATGGAAATGTGGTGATATCCTTTGGCCTTCGTGGCGTCGACAACAGGATACTTTGATTAATTGAGTTGTTCTGTCTTGTTGGAGAGATCCTTTGTAAATACACTGTGTTTGGCTCCCAATACGCTGCTACGTTTGGCATCCATATCATATCACCCCTCCTACGCGTTTTAGAAATCAGAGCGTCGCAGCAGGAAGGATTGTTCCTTAGTGAACGACTGGTATTTTCCTACTATTGTCCACATTTTGAGTTGGCTCCTGTAAAATTTGGAAATTGTGTGTTATTTCTTTGAAAATCGATTGTTGTTCTAGGTAATGCATTGAAGCAGTGTTAAATAGTCTTGAAGAATGCGCTGAACTCCTGGTGCATTGGGTTGGTTGAACGATGGACTGTGTATGCCTCTTGTGAAGTTGTTGCAGCAACTTTAAGAAATTGCATCAGAATAAAATGATAAAGAACGGATGTAAATTATGAAGTGTTGGCATATGCGTTGAGGCCTGATAGTTCTTGTATTTACGCTTCCCCATTGAAGTTTGAATGCTGTGTAATATGATTGTTAACATAGTTCTTGTATTTATGCTGCCCCATTGAAGTTTGAAGGCTGTGTAATATGATTGTTAACGCAGTTCTTGTATTTACGATGCCTGTTATAAGTCAATGTATACGTTAATACACAGTTCTTGTATTTACGCTTGAACGTTGGTTAGTGTATTACATTGAACGCTGGTTGCCAGAGCAGTCTAGTTTCTTGAATGCGTTGTACAGTTTTTTTTGTGTATTGAAGCTGCTCCACAATATATTTAGGCTGAATTATATTAGGAAGAAGTTTTTTTGTTACAGAATGCATTCAATCATATCCATTGTGGGAATAGTTCTCACTGGCAAAGAGAACTATCTTGAGTGGTCCCAGATGATAAAACACACGCTCATTTTCAATGAGTTGTGGAAAGGAGTGTGTCTTGGAGATGGAGACAAAGAGCTAGAACAACATATATCAGACAAATAGCTCGTCATTTGGGAAAACAAGAACAACAAATCTTATGCATTAATCGCAACATCTGTAAATGAAGAGGTGAGTCGCCATATTTTGCCATTTTCAACTACTTTTGAAGCCTTACAAAAGCTGAAAGAACTCTATGATTCACATTTTGCACTTGAAGTTGTTCAACTCATGATTAAACTCTTCACTCTTGAACTGCAAAATAATGATCCTCTTGCTCTTGCATCTGAAGTAAAGTCTATAATGCATGATACCAAATCCACCAAGGTTGAATTGGATATTCCTCTTATCGCTTTTCTCAAGGCACTTTATCCTACTTACTCCAATTATCTTGAGTCATTGCAAGCAAATGGAAATCTCAAAGATATCACCTTTGACTCTCTTGTGAAAAAGTTTGCTGAAAGAGAGAAAGCTTTTGGAAAGAAGACAACCCCTGAATCTTTTGAAGAGGCTGTGTGCCTTGCTCATAAAGAAAAGAATCCTGCTAAAGATTCTTCTAGAGGAAGAGGTGGTCGAAGAGGAAGAGGAAGCTATTTTAGAGGTGGGGGGCAGACACTCTGAAGGAGAAAAGGCAGATTTACACTGCATACGCTGCAAAAGAAATGGATCAGATGATGCCTCTACATGCAAGTTACGATGGGACAAAATTGAGCAGCAAAGAAACCAACAGAAAGGTAAAATTGATGATACAGACAAAGGTAAAACAACTAAATCCGCTTACTATGTTGTGGCACAATGTAATATTGGAGTAAATGAAGATTTATTTAATGCTTCACTTGCTTCTTGGAAAAATGATTAGTTGCTTGATTCAGGAGCAACCTGCCACATGACTCACAGAAAATATTTTTTTGAAGAATTTGCTGAAAATGTTGATGGAGCAGTATACTTTGCAGACCAATAAAAAATCAAGTCATCAGGGCTTGGCACAATCAGGCTTAAACTGCTTGGTCTTCCAGAATTTCTTCTACATCATGTTCTATATCTCCCACAACTCAAGAGAAACCTGCTGTCCCTTATCCACATCTGCCAGCCAAGGTCACTCCATTCATATGTTTGATGGCAAGCTTGAGGTAAGAAAAGCATCTGACCACTCACTTGTCATGAAGGGAATAGAAGAAGAAAGGCTTCTCAAGTTGCAAGGAACCTCTGCTCGTGCACAACATTTCTCATACAATTCTCATTATGAAGAAGGTACACTTCTATCAAGTTTATTATGGCATGCTAGATTTGGACATTTGAACTATGACAACCTCCGCTTGTTGAAGAAAAATGGTGTTGCTGGTTTTCTTACAATTCCTAGGAAACTTAAGCAATGTGATGCTTGCATTCTAGGAAAGCATAGCAAACAGTCTTTTCATGATTCACATTCAAGAGCACATAGAAAACTTGAACTCATTCATTTAGATTTATGTGGTCCAATGCCTATTCCTTCTGCAAATGGAAATAGATATATGATGACATTTATTGATGACTACACCAGAATTTGTTGGGTTTATTTATTGAAGAACAAATCTGATGCTTTTCAAACATTCAAGAACTTTCATAAATGGTTTGAAAATGATGCACAATCTCATATTGGGTCTATTCGCACTGATAATGGAAATGAATACACATAAAATGAATTTTAAAACTATCTTCGCCAACATGGGATCAAACATCAAACAACTGTGCCTTATAATCCCCAACAGAATGGTGTAGCCGAAAGAATGAATAGGACAATCTTAATTATGGTACGATCCATGCTCTTCTTCAAAAATGTAAAGATAATGTTTTGGGTTGATGCTGTTCTATGTGCTACATATATAAAGAATAGATGTCCATCTAATGCTATTAGAAACAAGACTCCATATGAAATGTGGTATGGACATGTTCCTTCGGTAAAGCATCTCAGGGTCTTTGGTTCCACCTGTTATGCCTTGATACCAAAGGTACATAGAAACAAACTTGGTGCTAGAAGTCGTAAATGTATCTTCCTGGGATATTCAAACAACTCCAAAGCATATCGTCTCTATGATGAAGTAAATAAAAAGTTTTTTGTATCTAGAGATGTAATTCTTCTTGAATCATCCAAAACTGACAATGTTGTTGAGCGGCAACTTGATCGCTTGGATAGATTCGCAAAAGAAACATCATTTCAAGAATTTGATAATCAGATTCCACATCTTGAAGGGGGGATTCCTATACGAGATCAACATGTGGAATCTTCTTCTAAAGAACACTCTCCCCTGCATGAAACTCCAACAACGGATGATGCTTTAAGTGATGTGATTAACAGAATTGGGAGACTCAACCTTGATTCAGTCCCAACTCAATCAGCAGAGCAGCATGGACCATCTGAGAAAGGTCCCCCAAAGTGGTTGACAAAGACACTTGAAAGTGTTCATCCTAATGAGGTTGGAAAGACAGGAACTAGAAATTCAAACCGGCAAAATGGAGGTGATGTAGATGACTCTAATTCACCTGTTGATATGGATGTTTCTTATGATTGTGAATTGAACTTGTCTACAGATTTTGAACCAACTTCCTTCAAAGAAGCTGCATCTCATGATGAATGGAAAGAAGCGAAGCAAAAGGAGTATGATGCCCTCATAGAGAGCAACACTTGGAAGCTGGTTGATCCTCCATTAGGAACCAAACCAATTGGCTGCAAGTGGGTCTACAAGAACAAGTATAAAGCTGATGCTTCACTTGACAAGCACAAAGATAGGCTTGTGGCAAAAGGTTTTGCACATAAGGAAGGGGTTGATTATGAGGAGACTTTTTCCCCCATATCAAAATGGGCTACCATTCAGACACTCTTTGCCCTAGCAGCTCAGAACGGTTGGAAAGTCCATCAAATGGATGTAAAAATTGCTTTCTTGAATGGAGATCTAAAAGAGAATGTTTTTATGTCCCAGCCTAAAGGATTTGCTGTGAAAGGACATGAACATAAAGTATGCAAACTTGTGAAGTCCTTGTATGGCCTCAAACAAGCACCGCGAGCCTGGTATGAAAAACTAACTAAGCATCTTCTGAAACTCAATTTCAAACATTATGATCTTGATGATGCAACTTTATTTGTCAAGAAAGTTGGCAAAACAGTTGTATATCTTGTGGTATATGTAGATGATATTTTGATGATAGGGAACAATTAAAGCTACATTGCATCCATAAATAAGGAATTGGGGAAAAGTTTTGAAATGACTAATTTGGGATATGTTCATTACTATCTTGGTATTGAAGTAACCCAACATCCAAAGTCCATATTTCTTTCTCAAAAGAAATACATTGGAGATTTGTTGAACAGGTTTGGCATGACAGAATGCAATCCTCTTACTACTCCAATGGAATAAAACTTAAAGCTCACATCTATTGAAGGAAAAGAATTTGAGGATGCAACAAAGTATAGAAAGCTTATAGGAAGTCTCAACTACCTAACTACTACCAGACTAGACATTTCGTTTGCTGTTGGAATCCTCTCTAGGTTTATGCAAAAGCCTTGTGAAGGACATTGGTCTGTTCCAAAAAGTGTTCTAAGGTACTTGAAGGGAACTCAAGACTTTGGAATCAAGTATACACTGGTGGATGACTTGAGTTTGATTGGATAATGTGATTCAGACTTCGATGGAGACAAAGAAACTGGGGTATCTACTTCAGGATATGCTATGAGTCTTGGATCATGAGCTATCTCCTGGAGATCACGCAAACAATCAGTTCCAACAGATTCCACAACAGAAGCTGAATACGTGGCAGCAACTGAAGCAACAAAAGAAATTGTGTGGCTTAGGAAAATTCTTGAAGATTTGCAAGTAAAACAAGTACAATCAACTCCACTCATGATTGACAATACCTCTGCAATAAAGTTGGCCAAGAACCCAAAGTTCCATGATTGAAAAAAGCACATCAATACCAAATATCATCTGATTCAACATCATGTTGAGGCCAAAACAATCCATCTCTGTCATTGTTCCACTAATGAGAAAATTGCTGACATCTTCACCAAAGCACTTGGAAGAGAAAAGCTTGAACGATTCAGAATGATGCTTGGACTCACCAACATCCCTTCAGATTAAAGGGGGAATGTTCACACCTAATCATCAGGATTGGGTGAATATAATGTAAATAAATGAATAAGTAATATGAACAGTCATCGGGAGATGAAGTGAACAATCTCCCTCATGTATATAATAAATACCAACCTAAAGGAATAATATGAATTGAATTTTGTGGAGTTACTACTTGGCTTGACAAATACAATTCCCTCATATAAAAAGAGGGTTTCCTTCTAGGGAAAAAATATAAATTAAGATAACTTCTACCATTAGATCATCCACCTAATGAACGACCTATATTGGCTATGAAATTATAATAATTTACACGGCAATTTTTCATCTATTTTTAGCTTTAGGAGTGATGCCCCTGAACCCCCACCAAGGGGGGGCTCATGAAACCACCATCACCCCCCTTAGACCTCCCTGATAGTGATTAAATGGCTGGCATTGTCACCCAATTAGGAATAGGGATCCAACACGGTTGAAACAAAAAACCTTTGAATAATCAGGAAGATAATCGAGCTCCACTTTGAGACTAATTATAGCAACTCCACCGTTGCTTCACTTGCTAAATAATTCTTCCACTTTGGACCTGGTTGTTTCTCATCTTCATCAGCATACTTCAAGGCCAAATAAAACTTAAGAGAAACTCAATTTATCCTTGGTTACAACCTTTGTTAACATATCTGTAGGATTCTAGTTAGTGTGTATCTTTTCCAGCTCCAACTGTCCATCTTCCAAAATCGACAATATGAAATGGTACTCGAGTTGTATATGTTTAGTCTTGGAATGAAATGTTGAGTTATTTACAGGATTAATGGCACTTTGGATATCACTATATACCCTACCCATCTCCTGCTTCTTGCCCAATTCATCCATAAACCTTTGTAATCAAATCATTTCTTTACTAGCCTCTGTAGCAACAACATACTTTGCTTCCATTTTTTAAAGTGAAATGATGTTTTGCAATTTTGAAACCCATGTGACAAGTTTTCTACCTTCAGTAAACACATACTCTGTGGTGCTGCTCCTATTATCTCTATCACCTGCCATATCTGCATCAACATATCCCTATAGAGCAATGTTTGGACCACCAAAGCATAATGCTTGATTTGTGGTACCTCTCAAATACCTGAGAATCCACTTCACTTCCATCCAATTATTTTTTCCTAGATTGTTTATATATATGCTTACAACTCCCACTGTATGTGAAATATCAGGCCTTGTGTAGACCATTGTATACATTAAGCTACCAATTGTTGATGCATATGGAACTTTACATGTATAATCCATCTCTTCCCAAGTCTTGGGACACATCTCCTTACTTAGTTTGAAATGTCTAGCCAAAGGTGTACTAACTGGTTTTGCATTTGGAATATTAAATATTTCCAACACCTTTTCTGTGTACTCACTCTGAGACAATGTTAATTTGTGATTTTTCCTGTTTCTAGTTATTCTCATATGAAGGATTTGTTTTGCATCACCCAAATCCTCCATTGCAAATGAATTTGCCAATTTTCCTTTGAGCACATTTATTTCCTACATGTTAGACCCTACAATGAGCATGTCATATACATACAATAAGAATATAATATAGCTTCCATCATTTTTATTTTTAAGAAAAACACAATGGTCAGAGTGACATCTAGTATAACCTTGTCCAACTATAAACCTATCAAAGTTTAGATACCACTGCCTTGTAGCTAGTTTTAAGCCATGCAAACTCTTCTTCAATTTGCACACTAATTTTTCCTTCCCTTTGATTTCATACCTTTGTTGTTGATGTATATATATTTCTTCCTCTAAATCCTCATGGAGAAAGGTTGTCTTTACATCTAACAACTCAAGATGCAAATCTTCCGCTTCCACTAGACTTATAAATAGTTTTGATTGAAGTCATTTTAACAATAAGGGTAAAAAAATCATCAAAGTCTATATCTTTCTTTTGTGCAAACCCCTTCACCAAAAGTCTAGCCTTATATCTCTGTTTACCTCCATCTTCTTCCTTCAACCTGTAAACCCATTTACATTGCAATGTTGTTTTACCTGTGGGAAACTTGACTAAGTCCCAAGTTTGGTTACACATCAAGGAGTCCATCTCTTCTTCCAGGGTTTGATCCCACTTCTTCCTTGTTTCTATCTACATTACTTCTTCATATCATTCATGTTCACTAGAATAAGTCAACAACACAAAATATAATGAAGGAGAGTATCGTTCAGGGGGTCTACTTATCTTAGTAGATCTTCTAATAACAATTTCAAGTGTTTGAGGTGCTTGTTATTGTTGTGGTTGGTGTTGTTGTTGTGGCTGCTGATCATTATGATTTTTAGGCACCTTCACTTTTTTCTGTGATCTCATCAAGCATTGTGTATTATTTTTTTCCTTTTCCTGTTTCTTTTCCTACGTCTGATCCTTATACAAGACCCTTTTATTGAAAACGACATCTCTTCTCCTAACGATTTCGTGATTTTAATAATCTTAGAAGTGATAACCAAAATCATTTAGACCATATCCAATAAAGGTACATTTATTTGATTTTTCCTCAAGCTTTGTTCTATTTTCTTTATTTATGTGGACAAAGGCTTCACACCCGAAAGTCTTTAAAATTGAGTATTTTACATTTTTACCTATCCACGCCTCCTCTAGAATACAACCATCCAAGGAACTTGAAGGCCCTCTTTTTATTAGATAAACAATAGTTTCTACAACATTTACCCAAAATTGTAAGGGAAATATTTCATGCAATCTCATGCACCTTGCACGCTCCACGATTATCTTGTTCATCCTTTTTAACACACCATTTTCCTGTGGTGTTCCTAAAACTGTCTTATCTCTGTGAATTCCATGTTTTGAATAGTAGTTATCAAACTCTTTTCCGTATTATTCACCTCCATTTCCTGATTTGAGACACTTCAACTTATTTCTTGTCTCATTCTTAAGAAAATATTTCCATTTCTTGAAAGTATCAAATACATCAGATTTATTCCGAATACAATAAATCCATTTTGTTTAGTTGCAACATCAATAAAAGTAACATAATAGAGAAATATACTGAGAGATGATACTTAAGAAAACCCCATACATCTGTATGCACAAGTTCTAATTTTTTGCTCTTCTTTTCCTTCCCAACTCTGAGAAATTTGACTCTCTTATGTTTTCCATAAAACACAATTTTCAAAAAAATCCAAATCAACATGTTTCAAACCTGGAAACAAATTTCTTGAGTGAAGAATATGCATCCCTTTCTCACTCATGTGTGTGAGCCTATGATGCCACAATGTCATACCTTCCCAAGTGGAGGTTAAAGAATTAACATAATTATAAATACCATTGCATAAATACAACATACCAACCTTTTCTCCTTTTTGTATTACCAGGGCTCCTTTAGTGACCATCCAGGTTTTGTGTGTGAATGTAGTTACACAACCTTCACCACCTAAATGCACTATTAAAATTATATTTTTCTTCATATTTGGAACATGCATTACCTCCTTCAATAGTCATTTGTTTCCATTTTTTTGCTTTATAAAAACCTTACCCATTCCAATGATTTTATAGGGTTTTTCATCACCCATATGAATCTGTCCAAAATCTCCTTGAACATAGCCATGAAAATGTTTCCTATCAAGTGTGGCATGGAATGAAGCCCCTGAAGCTACCACCCAGGCATCAATAATATTCTCTAATGAAAGAATCAAAGCATCTTGCAACACATCACTTGTCACATTCGCTTCATGATTGTTCTCTTGTTTTCCATCTCCTTCTTTTCCTTTCCGAGATTTGTAGTCTTTTTTTAGGTGTCCTTTTTTCCCACATTTCCAGCACACTATCCCTGATCTGGATTTGGCTATGCATTTTCTTGGCTCATTGTGATTTCTCGGGCTCCTTTTTCCATTTTTCTTCCCCCGATATCTATAGTCAAAACATTAACTAATGTCTCACCAGAGCTTGTCTGTCACATTTCCTTGCTAAGGATGGCACCAACAACGTCATCAAACTTTAAAGTACTAGATCTAGAGATAGAGTTACTAATAGCCATGGCTAATCCATTCTAAATTTCTTGCAATAAGTACAAAACAATAGAGCCCTAACTTCATTATCAAAATTTACACCTACAGAAATTAACTGACTCATAACTGTGTTAAATTCATTTAAATGATCAACAACAAATCCACCTTTTGAAATCTTCATATTAAATAAATGCTTCATAAGAAATACCTTATTTGAGGTTGAGCGTTTTTCATATAGTTTTTCCAATGACGTCATTAAACCTGATGTTTTTGTTTCCTTTGAAATATTGAATGCCACCAACATTGTCAAACACTGTCGTATTGTTCCCAGTGCCTTTCTATCGAGAATTTCCCATTTTGAATTTGTCATACTCATCGACTTTTTTTCTTTTCTTCTCAATGGTAGGTAAATATCTTTCTGATACAAATAATCCTCCATTTTCATCTTCCATAGCTGGTATTCCTAGCTAGGGAAAATTTCAGGGCCGAAATTTCACAAATGGGCTTTTTTTTTGACATTTTCTGAAAAATGATATTCACTAATTTGATTAAAAATTCGCCTAATTTTTACATATATATGATTAAATGGATGATAGTCACCAAAAAAATACCAATTTTAATAGTAAATTACATCTTTTTATTGAATATTCGCCCACATTCTATACACATGAATTTTCAAACTAGAATAGTAGCCTACATTAATACATAGGAAAATATTAAAATTCTTAAAAAATACCCTAGTTTTAGCCATTGAATTTCTCAACACTTTGCCATTGCTTCCAATCGGACCAGGAACCCTTATTTCCAATGCATTTATCAGCCAAATAGACATTCGACTCTGATACTAGTTGTTAGAAAATTAAATCATGGAGCAATGGAACACATGAAATATTGTTGAAACAAAAACACATAAATGCATAAAAAGAGAGAGACACATATATAGGTGGTTCACCCAATTTAGGCTACATCCACAGAGAAACAACCAGTCCTTCCTTTTATATTATCTAGTAAAATGAAAAGATACAAGCTACAACAGATCTGTTGTAATTTCCTCTTCTCTCTCACACGATCTCCTCTCTCTTTCTCGCTTAGAATAATCATACACATACATAATACAATTCCTTGACATATACTGGGAGTTTCCTTCTAGGGTAAAAAACCCTAAATTAACATAACTTCTACCATAAGATCATCTGCCTAATGAATGGTCTAGGTTGACTACGAAATTATAATATTTTACAAGGCAATTTTCCCTATATTTTTAGCTTTAGGGGCACTGCCCTTGAACACCTACTAGGGGGGCTCATAAAATCGTCATCACCCCCCTAACAATGATTAAATTAGCGGCGTTGTCGTCTCGTTAGGAACAGGTATTCAACGCGGTTGAAACAAAAAACCTCTATATAATAAAAAAGATAATCAGGCTCAACACCAACACTTTTATGATCCATAATCGATGATTATACAATTTTTCATCTACTTTGGTACTTTTTAGATCAAAAAATTGGAGGAATAATTGACTTGCATGGGCCATTTTAAGGGCAGGTCATTTTTTTTTCTTTTGGGTTTTGAACCTTCCAAAGCTAGTTGTAGGTAGTGAATGAGATTTTCTGAGGTTAAATATTTACAAGAATAGAATAGCTCCCAACTCCTCAATTCTCTTATACACACCATAATATTTCCAATAGTATAAAAATGACCTCAACCAGAATTCATATTTAGAATTTATGCCTCTGAGAAGTTGACTTACCCTGTTGACTAACACAATACTAAGTGGATGACATGTCATCCACTATTACTCACACATGTGGGGCTAGTCCAATGTTGAATTTTAAAAATATCCTATAGGGTCTAAAACTCTAATGCTAATTAAGGATTGACACTTGAAAAAACCATAAACCTGACCCTAACTCTAAATTGCTATCAATATTTTTTAATACTAGGTCTCTAGGAAGAGAAGGGGTTTCATTGTTTTAGTATTCTTATTGTTCCTTATTTGAGAAGAGCATCTAGGGGTGGGATATTAAAGCATAAGAAAGGATGTAGAATATTTTGCAGCAACCATTTAGGACATAGTATCGATGGTAACTCTATAGCGGGTGCCCCTTTCTTTGTACTTGGATTTCTAAATTGAGAAAAAGATAATAGAGCATAGGTTACACTTTCTAGTTGGGCTTTATCCTATATTGGGTTTCCTAAGTTATCTTGTGTTCATTTTCTTGTTTATTTTATTTCAATTTCAAAAAATTCCATAATTTTAAGCATTTTGATAGTAATATTAAATTTGGGATATAAGGCGATAATTTGCATAGTAAAATATTTTAAAAAATTGGTATCAGAGCAATTTCACTTGGGGTTTGTAGGAAGTTGTAGGATATAGGAATATTCTTAAGAAGGAAATAAAATATTTCACAGTGAATGATACCAATCATAACAACCCTTGGGATTAGGAATTAAGACATTTTGAAGTTGGAAAAATAAGTCACTAATACCTCTTGCAACATGGCCCTCATTGTGGATATAGCAAGCATGTTTAGAAATTTTGGGGAGGTTGGTGGCTTTAAATAATAAGTTAGATTACATGAGAGATTAGTGGATAGTTAAGACTTAAAAAAGGATCTTAAAAAAGAGCCAAATAAACAACATAAAGTTCTAGTGTCATCACTCCCCAATCTCTATTTAAAATGGAAGTGAAGGTCAACATCAAACCCTATCAAGGTGATATTGATGCTATTAAGTTGAATCATCATTGAAATAGTTATAATTTTATTTCAGTGTCCGAAACATAGATTAAGAGAAAATGATTTCATTTTCTTGACTTAAACTAGAGGTAACCACATGCAGACACTTAGGCAGGAGTGTGATCCCCCAATAATTAAGTGCGAGGCATTTAAAACCCTCATCAATTTCTAGTTGTAGCCTATTGGGTATGTATAAGACCAATGGGTCCCTTGGAATCACTTCAGATAGAGGAAAGGGTAGAGTGTGTAAGAGTACATCATCGAGTTTAGAAAAAATGTGATTATGTTGGGTATATCTCCCACGAACCAAAATGTAGTCCTTAAGTATCTAGGGGATCCACACAATAATTTATTTGAAACACATGATGCTCTTTAAACCTAGAATAGTTACTGAGACCTATGTTCATGCACAATACTTGGAAAATATAAGCAATAGAAAGGGGTAGACATGTGGTTTTAAACAAAAAGATCATTAAGATTTTTCCAAGGAAGGGAAGAAGAAGTGTAAAGGAAAATACATGAAAAGAATGACCACTACACATTAGTGAAAGGATCTAAACAACCACTAGAACCATTGTAATATTGATGGTCACTCTGAAAATAAGTGTTGGAAGCTACATCTATAGTTGAATATGAATAACTATAAGAAGGATGCCAAGTATAAAAATATGCTAGGCATAGATTTAGGGAACTAGGTACAAAGTAGTTCAAATGTAAATGAGTAGATTGTATACAAGGCAGAATGAGTTGAAATTGAGTATCCTTCATCAAAAGGAAGAGAAAAATACAACTAAACTCTACAATATTAAGATCCAAGTCAAGAAGAGAAAGGTGTATCTTTTATTTGATTTTAATTCATAGGCTAATCTCATAGCGAAAGATTTGGTCAACAAGCTTGGATTGGAAGTTCATGATCATCCTAAACCATATCCATTGGGATGGATAAATAAGGATGTAGAGCTCAATGTCATTAAATAATGTAAGATCGAATTTTCTTTAAGTGTAGACTATATTTATGAATTAAAGATCAATGTCATACCACTTGATGTATGTAGTGAAGTGCTTGGAAGCTCTACATATATATGAGGTATTTCATCTTCACGAGGTTCACTTAGTACTACTTGATCAAGGATGTGAAGTATTTCATCATCAATGCATGCAAAGATAAATCCAAATTTCTCTAGTAAGTTCTGACCAAGCCAATAAATTGATCAGTTATAGTAAGAAGTTTGTATTATTTTTCTTAAGAGAGAATTAGCTAGGTGATGTATTGGTAAAATTAAAGGCATATTGCGAGGAATGTACTAAAGGTAATAAGTGTCAGTTGGAGTTGTTGTTGTGGGAATATAGAGAAGTGTTTCAAGGGAATAAATGGTTACTGCCTAATAGGGAAGTGGATCATGAGATATGATTGTTGCTTGAATCCCTATTAGTGAATATTGGGATGTACGTATAGTCCATCCTAGAAGCAGATGAAGTGAAGAAATAATTGCAGTAGTTTTCTAGTGCAGGAACTAATTTTACCAAGCACTTGACCATGTGGGTCACCTCTAATCATAATACCCAAGAAGGATGGGGCTTAGAAAATGTGTGCTAATAAGAGATATTTGAACAACTTCACCCTCAAGAATTGGCATCCTTTGCCCAGGATCAATAATTTGTTAGATTAGTTACAACATGCTAATTAATTCACAAAGTTGGATCTCATATAGGGATACCACTAGGTATGAGTTAAATAATAAGACACCTATAAGAACATCTTCAATACAAGGTAAATCCATTATGAATGCAAGGTTATTCCTTTTGGTTTATATAACACACCAACCACATTTAGGTGTTTCATGAATGCTATATCATGTCACTTTCTAGATTCATTTATGATAGTGTGATTAGATGATATATTGGTTTATATCTCTACTTAGAAATAGAATATCTCATAGCTCATGTAGTTGTTAGAGAGTATAAATGTGAGTTTTCTCTAAGTCAATTGTATTTTGGGTATGTGACTAGTGGAGGTGAACTCAAGGTAGACCCTGTGAATATGAATGCCATCCTCAAGTCACTAGTTCCTACTAATTTTACTAAAGTTAAAATGTTTTTTGGGGAAATATACTACCTATATAATTTTATAGAGTCCTTTTCAGTTGTGGCTACATTGCTTCATGCCATTGCAACTAGTGGTAATAGTTTCCAATAGGGAAGAATCAATAGAAATATTTTGATGGGTTGAAATGGAAGGTCAATCAAGAAATAGTTCTTGCATTTCCTAACATGTAAAATACTTTCGAAGTGGATACAAATGCAAGTGGATATGAAATGAGAGAAATCTTGATGTAGGGAGGTAAGTCAGTATGTTATCATTTTTAAACGTTTCATGTTGGAGTCCTAAACTACCCTATGTATGATCAACTCTATATCATGGTTCAAGCTATTAATAATTGGAAGAACTATTTGATGGGAAGGGAAACCATTCCCCAAACTAATCACCAACCACTGTAATATTTTTAGGCCTGGAGTAAGCTTCAACAAACCAGACACTACATTGAGAAGATGAAATTTTGGCAAAAATTTCATTTAGTCATCAATTATAAAAAGGAACTAACAAGTTGGTAGACATGATTTCAAGGCCACCCACATTTAATATAATAGCTTTGATAACTATTATGCATGTGGGGAATTTTACCCATGATGCATACAATAAGGAATTCATGGAAGATGGGGACATCAAAGAGGTGTTTCAATGGCTACAAGGCCAAATTTGTGTAGAATATGGTAATGGTAAGACTGACTATCACATCCAAACTGTGTTGCTCTAAAATATAGATAAGTTTTATATTCCTAGAGGATAAATATTGCAACTTAATACAAAAGCTCACACCTCCAAGGTTGAAAGACATTTGGTGTTCGAAAGATAGTTTCAAACTTATAGAGGTATGTGTATTGGCACAAAATGCAAGAATATGTAGCTTGGTTTATTAGAGGGTGTATACTTTGTTTTACCAACAATCCTAGTAATAGAAAGTAAAATTAACACCATCCCCTAATTTTACATACTGGACATTAGGATGACATCACCATATATTTTGTGGGTGGTTTTCCAACAAACATGAAGGGACATGTCTATCTACTTATGGTAGTTGATAAATTCAATAAGATGCCCATTCTTATGCCTTTTAAAAATACCATCAAAGGACAATAATAATAAAAACTTGTTCTTTGAATAGGTTTGGGTGCAATTTGGGATTGTAAGGAGCATAATCTTAGATAGGGATATAATACTTCTTAGTGCCCATGGAATACACTTTGGAGAAGATGGATATATGATACTTGAAGAGATTTAAATCTTTCCATCCATATATTGATGGAAATACATAAGTGGTCAACAAGACATTGGTTCGAATTTTGATGGGTTACTATTAGAAGCATCCAAAGACTTGGGATGAAAATTTGATTGATATTCAACACTCTTATAACAAAACAATTCATATTTCTACTAACAATTAATGTTTGAGAAAATATTGTATTCCAAACAAGAAGAACACCTTAAATAACCATTCACACAACTAGATCAAAGATCATAACACCAATGTTCTTATGTGGTTAAAATCCTCAAAAGGGAAACAAACCATGATCCTAGGCTAAAATGGTCACTTGTGGCAATTTATTAATACAAAATAAAATTTGTACATAAGAGAGTTTTTCAAAATCAATCATTAGAAAATGGACATCTATTTTTTTTAAATAGATAACATGGATCAATCAAGTGCTAAGACATAGATCAATAGCCATTAATATTGAGGATAATTTGAACTATCAAATTAGTCTATGTTTAGAACATATCATGACCATCAAATTGCATAAATACAAATGTATACTAAATAAACACAATTTTACCTAAGGAAACATTTGATAAAGTTTATCTTAAGCAACTCCTAAGTGTTTAAATTTCCTAACGACTCCCCCTTTAAAATTTCTTTGGGTATTTTCCACCTTTTCCTTTGATGTTGTATATGGACAATAAGGAGGAACAAGGGAAGAAATCATAAGAGATGTATTTAAAGAAGAAAAAATTGTTGAAAAAAATAAGTAGATCAATTTACAAGTTCTAGAGACATTGAACAAGTCATAGAAGATGTACAAGGCTCAACATGATCAACATAGAGTTGAGAAAGAATTCAAGGTGGGGGAGAGAGTTTGGTTTCATTTGATCTAAGAAAGGTTACAAGGTCCTTGTAAGATGATGAAGGATTTGCAATATTTTCCTTTTGAAATATTGGATAAGGTGGATGATAATTATTATTCCAAAAATATTAGATATGGGTGGATGAAATTTGGAAAGTTGGGTTGAAAGGACAATTTCTAGGCAAGGCCAAATGGTATTCTAGGAAGAAGGTGGAAGAAAATTTTCCACATTTTGTCTAGTAAATTATTTTGGGTACAAAAATCCTCCCTAAATGGAGAGGCATGATTTGTAATGGATAATTATATAATTTTATATCTATCATGTTGTTTAAGGGGAAAAAATTGAGATGATTTTGGTCAAAATTACATAGAGAAAGGATCAAATCCAACATATTATTTCCAAAAGATGAAAGGGTTCATTAATATTGACACTTAAAGAAAGTGGTTATAAGAACAGAATCTTGGAAACTGAAGGTTGAAGATGACCTTGTTCAAAAAAACCTTTATCCTAGTGATTTACTCCAATCCTCTCCTCATCATGTTTCAAATACAAAACAAAAGATAAAAGTAAAAGTAATCAAAGTATAAAACCCTAAAAATTTGATGAATCAAGTTTGGAAGATTAATGTTCTACCAATTAGAAAACAATATATTAGAGTGAAGCATTAAATTCGAGAAGAAAAATATGAGTTATATATTTAATTATAAATTAACTTATATAAAGTAAGATGTCATTAGATCTCATTGTTGGCATCCTTTGAATCCACCAGTTGCATCGCTCCTCCTCGGCCACTAAAGAGGTCTTCCTCATCAACCTCCCTCAAGAATTGAATATTTAATAATGGAAAAAATAAGGGTATCTTTCCTCAAAGTAGGATGGTAGGGGTAGATATGTTAGGAAACAAGGGTTTCCTATTAAGGATTTTTCCTTAAAATCTCAATAACCAATCTTTTTTGCAGAAGTAGATGTCAAACCTTTAGCATAAGGGTGCTTATGCACAATCTCCCCTAGGCTTATTTAAATACAATTGAAAGTTGGTTGGGGTAGTTCTCAGCAAGATACAAGAGGTGACCAACAAAGACAACCCATGAACCCTGCCAAACAATCAGTGCATTTTGCATGCATTTAGAATTTTTAGTGCATTTTGAGTTCGCACACACTTTTTTGAAGGTGTAAGAATGTATATGTGGGAGTTTAAAAAGGGGAAACATGCACATGTACACAAGTTGCTAGATTTAAATTTGTGTATCCAAGCCAAAAATGTCGTTTTGAAAAGGTTCTGCGGGGAGATATGATTTGCAAGTACAAGGGAATTATGGAAAAGGACAATGTATGTATATTAGGGTAGGAGTGGAAAAAGATGTTATAATAGATGCCCCTAATGTGTGAGGTCAAAAGGGAATTTGATGGACAAAATGCATGATACAAATCTTGGAGGACATTTTCAAGTGGGCCTGCAAAAAGTTCACCAAACAATGGGTCCAAACAATACCCACTAAAATAATCTAACATATAACTCACTTCCCAAGGTTGGAATACTCACGATCAAGTGAAAAAGAACATAGTTTCCAAAATCAAGAACATTGTAGATTGATGAAGCATATAAAGAATAATCATGGCCATGAAAATAAGTACACAGTGGATCCATATATATATATATATATATATATATATATATATATATAGATATATATATGAGTAATAAACATGGCCACATAGTGGATACATAGTGGATCCATGTGAAAATATATCATAGCCATGAATAGATACATATTGGAGTTATGTATCAGTAGATATGAGGATAAATGGATTAGTGATAAATTTGATCTTTTGCAAGTAACAATTCCAAATATGTGAGTGGTATTGTCAATATAATGTGGGTAGTAGCATAAAAATCTTAATGCTACTAGAGACACAATGTATCTAAACCAAACCATTGGTGATACAAGTATACTCCACATTAATAAATGATTTAATTTTGAACATGGGATACACCATTTTATTACTTATAATTGATGTATAATGTTTGATGAGCGACAATATTACAACAAGAATGTTGCAACTCCTGGGGCTACCAACTTTACTTCATCAAATCGGGGTTCGTACAAACTTGGAGGTAACAGTGTTGTGTACAAAAATAGATGTAATGGCTATTCTTTTCACTATTCAATTGGGGGGATAGACCACTAGGGTTTCTCAAATGAGTCTTCTATTGACTAGAAGAAGTCTGGCTACCATTTGGAGAAGGGAAAATTATCCTAAATGAAAGAAAAGAAATGCTGCCTATTTTAAAGAATGAATTGGAAGATGCTTTTAATGTAACATGAAATCCTCTATCTACTCATTGACACATTTTGATTGCAAACGAAACCTAGCTTAACCCTATTTATCACATGCGATGATTGAAACTATTGAGCATGGAATTTGATCTAGGGAATATCAACTGCTGCATGCATGTGCTAATTAAGAAATAAAATAACTCTTTTTCTTTATCTTTTCATTTTATGAATGTAAATACCAATATTCACTTTTTCTTTGGCAAGGGAGACAAGTATGGAGGAATAGGGTTAAAGGCCTAATCCCAGCTTCAGTGATGATTTTTCTAAATTTGGGCTCAAAACAGGTTACTACAGGATTTCCTACAAGAAAACTACAAGATGTCCTAGTTCTCCTACAGGATCCCCTATTTTACTACAGGAATAGGCCGAAAGCTTAGGAAGTGGTTTAGAAGGTGGAATGAAGCTTGGGAAAGGTAGAGAATGGGAGAATAAGGCATGGAGGGGGTGAACACTATCCAGAGCTCAATCAAGTGCTTCAAGATGGTTGGATTTGCTCAATGGAAATGACGATTTTTTCTTATAAAACAAGAATTCAGATTGAGATTTTAGTGGATTTTGGTGACATGGGTGGATAAGGCTTGGATGAGGAAAATGAGATGAGGTCTCCCTACAATGTAGAAGCTCCTACAACAACACACATTCTTGTCTGCATCTATACACAAATTCATCTATACATAGGAAAGATTTATTAAATGGAAGAAAACAGATCTATCACCATCTAATGGATAAGTGCATGGATCGAATGCTTTGAAATCAATACAAGACCTAATGTATCAGAAATGATAATTGCAACTTATCCTAGGAAACTTAAAGATAATGACCTACTCATCAATAAACCCTAGATTATGCAGCAAAGAAAGAATTCTGTTTTTGGGCTGTATGAAAGTGTCCCTCAAGTCATGATCCCAAAAGAGAGAGATGAGGTGAAAAACACTATCACCAGCTTTTCTAAAATGTCTTATGTTGTTAAACACACATGGGCAACCAGAAAATACGAAAGATAAAACATGCAAGTACATTTTTTTATTAACATGAGATATACATTTATAGTACATTGTTGTGACCGTTGGGTTTCACATCCCAAGGTCTCTTGGACTCCTTTTGTCCATTCAGATTCCACACTAACCCATTGAGGATTAGGTGTCCAACATTCCCCCCTTTAATCTGAAGGGTTATGTATGAGTCCAAGAAGGGATCTGTAATACAAAATGTGCAAAAATGCATGGCAGCATTAGGCTGAATGTGCTCTCTGAGATGTTGGTATAAAGGGTGGTGGTTTAAGGATGACCACCAACACTGGAATGCTTAGTGCAGTTCCCGGAACTCTTCCAAAACTAGCAAGAAGCTGAAGTCTTCTGCTAGAGGAAGTGTTCCTATTGTTTTGAAGAGGGAAACCTTCAACCAAGAAAGGGAGGTCTCACCCCGCATAAAATGGAGAACTTCAACCTGAAAAGGGAAGTCTCAACCTGTGATGGTTTAAGGATGACCAACAACTCTGGAATGCTTAATGCAATTCCTGGAACTCTTCCAAAACTGGCAAGAAGCTGGAGTCTTCTACTAGAGGAAGTGTCCCAGATTGCCAACTGAAGGCATGCTCAGGGGCATCTTTGTTTCTGGCTACAACTCTGAAACTGGTGTGGCAGGTTGTGGCTCAGGCTCGCTTGATGTAACTTTGAAGCTTGTAGATGACCATCATTTCCCCCCCTGTCAGATACAAGGTGAGATGATGGAGAAAAATCAACTACAAGACTGTTCAATACTCTAGAACAAGTTCTGACATGTGTTTGGAATATCTTCTTGGCTGTTGATGCCCATTGCCAAGAAGCGATCCATCCAAGATGAATCTTTGTTCTTGCAGGATGTTTATTTCTGAAGCATCTGTGTGAAGAATGACTGGTTTTATGACAATGCTTACATGGATGAAGATCAAAATAGTGATCTTTCAAATGGCCAACTCGGTCACAGTGTTGGCATTTCACGATCTGTTGTTGTTGTTGTTGTTGAGGAAGAGGGGCAGAATTTGGAACAGCTCGATATGAACTGTCATGAGGAGCAGCTGAACTATCATGAATGAATCTAGCACTCTGAAACTAAATGGGATTTGAGTAGTCTGGAATATGAAAGGACAAGTCCTTGTCATATCCAAGACCAGTTCTGTGCTTGTTGTGGACAAGTTGTTCCCAAGGTCTGATGATGGGCTTGGGAAGTGCAGACTGAGTTTCTGCATCTGCATGTACAACTGCTGCTTTATTTGAATGAACGGTAACATTATTGACTTGCTGCTGATGGGTGGTTGTCTCAATGTTCTGAACAGAAATAGATTCAGAATGATGACTCCACTGCTGTAATTCTTCTTGTTGTAGCTGAGATTCAAGCTGCAAAAAATCAATCTTTTCCTGTGCATTTTGTAGACATGTCTGAATTTCTGAGAGAGATCCTTTGTTGATTTGTAATGTGTCATCAACAGTAGATTGTATAAGAGTTTTCATGAACTCTAATAATTCACTGATTCTGGCCATTTATGCGTTAAAAACTGATCAAAACTACTACTTAATGCAGAAAAGTAATACCCACTCACAGTACACAGCAATATCCTTATAAATGTGAAACAAATGATTAGTGTGCAATAAGAAGCAACAGGTAGGATTCGAAGATGCTGAAACCAGATCAACTTGAATTGCTTTACAGTAGGCCAAGAAAGTCTTGAAGTATACCATAAAGCAAGTTAAGTATTAATTCAACACTATAATTCTTTCTTTCTCAAAATTTGCAAGGAGTCAACAAACTAGATAATGTAGATTCGTTCTTATTGAAAAATTTTATATCTCAACACCTGATATAGACATATAATATCAGTAATAACATCTACAATAGACCAAGTTTTGACATCCAATTTTGTTAGCTCATCAAAATTGTCTCTTGAATATAAGTTTTATAGAGTATCAAAAAACTGCAGCAATGTCTCTCAAGCAGTTCCTTCTAAAGCTGAAGTAGATCTTCCACCTCTAGCTATTGCAGGCACAGTTAAAAACCACTGGTAGCAAAGAGAATTGTTGGAAATAAAACTGGTGAGCTTAATGTCAAAAATAAGCTTACAACTAAGTCAAAAGGAGGATCTTTATGATCAACAAACCAGAAGAACTTGCATCTACTATAGCAGTACAGGATGCCTCTAGCTATCAAGTTCTCGGATATTGAAGCTCCATTAGAACCCTTCGCGCTCTACCATGATTTTAATTGCTCTCTGCCTGTCATGCCCCCAAATGCTAATGTTTTGTGCATATTTTCTATTCTTAAAAAATATGCTTCTTGGTAAAATTCGTTGCGCATTACGATGAACGTATGACTAGTTTGGGAGTTGTTTGAAAACTAGTGTTATTAGAATGGTGTCTCTTTGATGCTATCCCAGAAGTTATACGGTCGCTATTACTGATAGACTATTGTAACAATTAGACTTCAATGCCGGGTATGCATCAAATTTATACCTTACAAACACTTCAATGCCTTGCTCTTTCAAATCTCTTACAGGGGCGCAAATTATACCATTGCTATGATACCATTGTTATAACTATCCACAAATGGAATAAAACTAATTAATCATACCAATATTTGAAAACTAACAACACCAAAATCAGTTCAGCAGCTAACTATGAATGTAATCTAAGCATACATCTACAAAAAGAGGAACCCCTTCTACTAAGGTTGGGCCCTAACCCAAGATCTTCAGCCCTCTGAGTCAACTCAATGCTAGATCAATGGAATGCTTCTCATTTTCATTAAAATATAAAAAATACACAGGAGTGATCAGTCACATTCTTTCAACTCGAAAATGCTCGGCTACAATGAACAAAAATCTGAATCCTAATGAGGCTCTAGGCCTTCTTATTTATACAACTAAAATTACCAAAAAATTCCTTAAATTTAGGAAGGCTTGGCTCCCAATCTCAAGATCAACTGGTCTTCAACTATCACTGGCTTGGCTGCTAATGATCGTAATGGCTTAGCTTCTTGCAACTTCGAGCTGATGAGATTCGACGGAGGAATCTTCGAGTGAGTGATGAGTTACGAAGGGAGATCCCATCTCCTAAAATCCCCATTCCTTGTCTCCTTCGATTTCCTGCAATTTAATTACCAAAAATTTGGTCGAAAACCTGCAATCAATGCACATTAGACCACTGGACATGACATGCCATCTTTACCCTTCTAATTAAGAAAAATATAACAAAACATGCAAGTAATTATGAGAAAATTTGATTTTAGTAAGTTTGAGAGTTGTATTAAGGTCCATATAATTTACCCATTGATGAGCCTCATCATCACTCCCTACTGAAAGTGTTTCTCATCCTCTAAGAAACTCAATCTATGTCCATGTCTTTCATTGCTTTTGTGGCCTCCCTGACATTCCAGGCTTCTGTTGTAGTCTCCTCCTCTTGTGGATAAAACCATGTGTGTTTCTCTATCTCCTCCCACTAATTTCTTTCTTCTTCCTCCTTTCTCCATTCTAACATACACAAAAGAAATGGTGGACTGAGTTTCAAGACAATCGAGTTGACTTTGAGTCTTTGCAAGGCTTGCTTATACATTGGGGTAGTTTCTAGTGCATCCCTCATTCTATAAGGAGAATGATACTCCCTAACCTTTAGTCTGTAGGGAAAGGTGTTCCACCTCCTTTGGCAGGCTTGTTGGATTTCATCCCCTAGCAATCTCAACATGTCCTCAAAATGAGTGACTGCTTGCTCTTGTGCAACTAGGTATCTTGGTGCAAGATGGGGATCATTGGCAATGAGGTTGTGGGTGCTAATGACAACCATGGAGTTGGGTTTTTCTAGTCTGATGAAAAGGGGTTCTGTTTCTTCTCTTTCCAATACCCTTTTTACTTTTGTAGCCCTAGCCTCCTCATCATTCATCCATGATGCCAAGGCCATGTTGAAGCCCCGAAAATCGGGTCTACAACAAGGGGGATACCCACCCAGTCCAGACCTTGGTTAGCAGCTCCTTTTCTGTTTGGTATAGTGGGTCCGAATAGGGATATGGGACCAGTTTTCCAATTTATGTGTGTGTGTGTGAAGAATTGATATTTCCCTTCTAAAAGTTCCTAAGTGAGATGCTCTAATTCTAACTCTAATCTAATAACATGTAAATTGTATTCTAATAAGCAGAAATATCTAAGTCTACACTAACCCAAGGTGTAATTCTTCTGTTATGCGATCTAAAATGATTTTAGATAACAATTGGTAATAAAGATCATTCAACTGTTATGAGAAAAGAATTTAATACAGATAAACCACTTCGTATAAAAAGTTAGACGAAACAGTTGTGAAAGGCATATCACATAGTAAGCTATTCCTACATTAAGCATAAATAAATAGCTATCACTGTACAAAAGTGCCAAATGATAACTCAAGCATTCACGCATCAATATATAAACAAATAAACTTGAATATCACTTTTAACACAAAGGCAGAAATAGTTAAGAGATAGAAGTGCCATTTATAAGTAGTCCTACTCATGAGCTTCAAGCGATAATGATCTATCCCTTCGTAATCCAATATCCACTAAGAGTACAGAAGTGCAACATCAGTAGCAGATATTAAATACAGATGTCAATAAATCCTGTTCCATTCATTCATCAAAACCTCCTCAGAGGGTACAAAAGTGCATGTTCTGGGGATAAGTTTTTGACAAATTTTAGGACCCTTCTCTAAATGCATGAGAAGGGTTTAAATACTACTAACTAAATCTAAAAATAACTTATTACAAAAATGTAGGATGCGGTTTAAATGACTGTTCTCATTTTGGGCAAAAATAAAACACAATTAAAACTAAAACTGAATCTAAAACTAAAATTACTAACTATTTCTATATCTGCTCCTTGAAGTCACATGCGTTCAGCATCTGTTTGAGAAGAGTTGGCTGGCCGAATTCTGATTTTAGCTGTGCTACGAAAACAGAATCAGCAAGAGCTGGCACCATCTTCTCGGCAGAATTGATGATACACTTGAGAGTCATCCACTGGCTGTGTGGCTTTACCAAGTACATCCAGTAATAATCCCAATTAAACTTGGTTAACCTTTGGATTGATTCTGCCTTTTCTTGAGCCTTCTGTCTCCAGCTTGCCTGCAGTTACTGTGCATATATACATATTATTTTGAAGATATTTCTGACAAATACCACTATTTTTAGGATTTAAGTTTTACTTCTTTACCTCTAGCATTCTTTTTTACAAATTTCTGGGCTTACAGGTGACTGAGCACTCAGAAGCTTTCCTTTTCAAGAAGTTTTGCCCAGCGATGGTGCTAATCGCGCATCGGAAACTACCTCTATTTCTTGATCCGGGCTTCCTTGGTGCATTTTTCACCCTTTGCGCGTTTTCTTTTAGCAGATATAAAGTTAAATTTTTTGTGAAAAATAACAAATTCGTAAGCTCTTGACCTTGAATTTTAAACTGTCCATCTCTGATATCTGTGCTATCCAGTATCCATTTAACCAGGTCTATGTATGGGAGAATTTTTGGCCTTGCCGCTATTCGGTGTAAGAATGAACAAGCCAGCTCTGTAATGGATGCCTTAGAAGAACTATGTGAGCCTGCAGTAGCCTCAACCTCCATTACTCTTGGATTCTCTTCCTCAAGTAGATTATACATGCCTTCCCAAGTAGCAATACCAGCGTCCTTATTACAGGCGGTGTTTGTATACAAGGGTGCCATTTCCTTCTCTTCAAAGCTCGGGGCTTTTCCTTTCTTTCCCATGATATCCTGCGTACTACTTCGTATATTCCTCTGCTCTTCGTTCCTGCAATTTACAAGTGAAGTGAGAATAATGATATGGAAAAGGTGATGGGAAAGTCTTAAATGCTGCAGATGTATAAAATAT
Source organism: Pinus tabuliformis (assembly GCA_031772625.1). Lineage (NCBI taxonomy): Eukaryota > Viridiplantae > Streptophyta > Pinopsida > Pinales > Pinaceae > Pinus > Pinus tabuliformis. The sequence goes on along the minus strand of CM062805.1, from coordinate 346,033,627 downwards.
ACCACCTTATGTGAAATGAATTTTTGATAAGCATGAAACCATATTCCATTAATAACTGGCAACTAACTCATTAATTAGCATTAAAGCGCATAACCAGGTGTTGGTTTATGGAAAATACTTCTTTTTGAACAACGAGCCCGAAAGATCTGCGATGAAGTGATTTTGCGATTTGCTTCACAATATCGCAGATTGCAACATCGTAGAATCGAAACATTTCAAGGTTGCTATCTCGCTATATCGCATTATCGCTATATCGCAAAATCGCAATATCGCAGAAACGTGACATATGACAATTTTCGTTAATCTGTTTTCTGCGAAATGCGATTTGCGATATGTGCCATCGCATATCGGCAGTTTAAAGTTTTTCAACATAAGTGGTCTTTGATGCATGCGATGCGATATATGTTTATAGTCTTGTATCGCGATCTCGCAGTCTAAGAATTTGGCTTGCAACGAGGTATCCTATTATCCTTTTGCGATGCGATATTTCCTAAGGAATAATTCTACTTTATCATAAAACTTAAGCTTTTTTAGATTTTTCAAGGGTATTTTCTTAAGTTTATGATGGTAAGTTTTATTAAAAAGGAAATACAAGCACTAATTGATTTTTAAAATTTTTGACTAAGGGTCCCCACTTATTTAGTATTAGTAATAACACCAAATAAGAAGGCGGGTTGTTGCTGGCCACAACAATTGGCCATTCACTTGGAAGAACCAATTATCTCTGCTTTTCTTTTGAATTTTCTAAACTTCCAAAACAGAAAATTTTCCAGAAAATTAAACTTTATTATAGAAAGACAAAGTACATCATGCTTTTACCTATCAATGATATTTTGTTTCTTCTATTTTTCAACTTTGATTATTTACTTCCTTAAGCTAGTCCTTGTATCTACATCGGTCATTACTTGGTTTATAAAGATAAAAACAAAGACTTCTCTGTAAATCCGTTTTGAATATGCTCATTTGTCGTAGGTAGAGCCTCTGTTGCCAGCAGGCGTTTATAGCCTCGACAGGGTTACCTGTTACCCAGCAATGATCCTGTATCCTACTTAGAGAAATTTACAATTTTCAAAGAAAAATCCATATACACACTTATTGCTTTCATTTTCTTTTTTACCCTTAAAGAACAATGTCTTGGTTTGGTAGCCAATTTATGACACAGTCATTCACTGATTTATAGCTTTGCTGAACAAGCTGGCTTGTGATGAGACCCCTTGTCTTTTGATTGCAACAATCTTAAGTCATTTCCTTGTTGTGGTATGCAGTATTGGCAAAGTCAGCAAGCTATAATGTCTATGATCATGATAAGTCGGCTCATGATGATACCTCTTACTCTTTAAGTTAAAGTGTATCTTTGGATCATTCTCCGAACATTGTAGTTTCCTAGGTGGGGAGGAAGTCATTGTTTCCTTAAGATAGCTCTGGACGACAATAGTAGAGTTTTTGGAAAGAGATTTTCTACAGAGAATCTTCATTTTTGTTATTGATACCTTTCATTGGATTGATACAAAACAATTTCCCACTAAAAGTCGTTTTTCATCAAAATTTACAAATTCGAAACTAGTATCATTTCTAGGCCTAGAGCCTTTTAATTGTATCTTTCAATAATAACGATCAATTTTCTAAAAGAATTCTATTTATACAAGTGAAAAAACAAAATCTAAAAGAGAATTTGTGTCTTTTTCATAAATCTCAAGTGTAACCATTTACAACTGGTTTTATTAGGAAACTAAAGCAACTACTCTACAAAATAGAAGAATGATCTCCTATGGAAAATATTTTTTGAGGATCTGCCCGTCAACAGGTAAAGAATCTATTTTTCCTGTTAAATCCTATAACATAAAAGTAGACGGGCCTATGACTTCTACGATTTGAAAAGAACCAAGCCACATTCTTTGAAAATTTTATATGTTTCCCTTTTTCCTCATGAGCCTTGTCCCATTTTAAAACTAGATCTCCCATCTGAAAATCTTTTCTGGATATCATGTTTGAATCAAAAGAAGCCTTCACTAATGCTTGGTGATGAGCATGAGTTATTTTAGCCTGTTCTCATTGTTCTTCTAACTTAATTATTTCTAGCTGCCTTAGTTGTAAGGAGGAAGTTGGTGCTTCATTTATATATTGAACTGACGCTAAAGAGGGAATTGCCAAATGAGTTGGAAGAACCACTTCTTTCCCATAAACTAAATTGAAGGGGGAAGTGCCGATGGAGGCTTTCTGCGTTATCCGGTTTGCCCATAAAGAATATATTAAAGACTTGTGCAAATTTTTATGATTTTGGTCAATGGTTCGCTTAATAATTCTGATTAAGTTCTTATTTGTAGATTCAGCTAATCCATTCCCCTGTGGGTAATAATTGGCAGAGTATTTAAGCTTGAAACCCCTTTTGAGTGCAAATTCAGTCATTGCATTACCAGAAAAATATGATGCATTATCAAACATTAAAGCATAAGGCAACCCAAACTTGGTGATGATGAACTGATCTATGAATTCGATGATATTTTCATCATTAGCCGTCTTGAGTGGAACTGCTTCTACCCATTTAGTAAAGTAATTTGTTGCTGTAAGAATATATCTATGTTGTTTAGAAGAGTGAGGAATGATCTCACCTATTACGTCCAATCCCCATTGATCGAAAGGCTGCTCAATGTTAACTAGTTGTAGTGGCAAGGATGGTTTCTTTTGTCTCCCAATAGCAGTTTGACAGACTTGACATTTCCTCACGTAGTTATGTGAGTCTTTGAATAATGTGGGCCAGTAATAGCCTGCACGTAAGATTTTTGAAGCAGTAGCGTCTCGAGCATAGCGTTTGCCCGCTGGCCCATCATGGAGTTCCTGCAAGACTTTTTCAGCTTCAGGTTTCTCAAGACATCGAAGGAGAATAGAATCATAATTTATTCTAAAAAGAACATCATTTATGAGCTGATATTGTTTTGCTTTCAACCTTAGAGCTCTTTTCTTGGTATGATTGAGGTTTGAAGGAGCGTATCCATTCTTTAGATAATAAATGATATCAGCGTATAATGACCCAGCATCGTTTAGGCTTACCTCGTACATTTGTATCTCTGCAGATGGAATTTCAGATATAAGTGATGCTCCGACCAACATTTTGTAAAAGCCCTAACCTTTTACAATACTTGTTGGTTTGATTTCTACGTCATGTTCCTATAAGGCAGTAACTCAATTGGCTCTTTTCTCACCCACATCCTTCTGTACTAGAAGATTTCTTACCGCAGGAAACGGTACTATGATTTTAGTATGTGTTTTGAGTAAAAAAGGTCTGAAATACTTAATTGCTTTGAAAACAACATAAGCTTGTTTCTTCACATCTGAATAATTCAACTCAGCCCCTTGTAAATTGGAACTGAAAAAGCAACTGGGGCTTTTGCCTTTTCTTGATTTGCTTGAGTGAGTATCGCAACATATGATCTATTAAAGGCAAATGTATATAAAATAAAAGGATCGGAAAAATTTGGAGTTGCTAAAGATGGAGCATTAACGATTTCTTGTTTGATCAGATTGAATGCCTCATGTTCATCTTGGCCCCATTTAAAGTTTGAATTATTTTTAATCATTGCTTGTAAAGGAGACATAATTCTTGAAAAATATGGAACAAATCTTTTTACAAAATTAATCTGGCCAAGAAAGATTGCATGGCTTTCTTGTTGTGAGGTAGAGGAACTGCGGAAATCTCCTTGACTCGGTCAGGATCAATGTGAATTCCATATTTTGACACTATGAATCCGAGAGGTTTTCCTTCACTTAATGCGAAAAAGGATTTTTTTCGGGTTAAGTGAAATTCCATACCTTTGACAACGTTGGAAGATTCGTTTTAAATCTTTAAGATGATTATCTCGTTTCTTGGAATATACAGTTATATCATCCAAATAGATTACCACTGATTTATTAACTAACCCCTTGAATGCGATGTCCATGGCTCTTTGAAATTTGGCACCAGCATTAATCAGACCAAATGTCATATTTTGATATGCGTATGTGCCCCATTTAGTTCTGAATGTGGTTTTTAATTGATCATTGTTACACAGTAATTTGTCACCATCCCTGTTACTCCTCTTGTCGTACTTTGGAGGACTCATCCCGGGAGTTATAAGAAGTGACAAAGTCTAAAAACACTTGCATTATGTTCCCCTGAGTATGTACTTCATGTTCCCTGAAGACACCTTCTACAGATTATCCCTGAAAAATGCTCTTTTTCGATTGGCGCAGGTCCACAGTATCTTACCCGCGCCAATCATGGAGATCCTCAAAAGAGGGCGTGACCATTGGCGCTCTGTCTTAGAGCAACAGTCACGCCAACCAAGTTTGGTCATGCTTTTTGCCTTAACGCACGCCCGACTGTTGTTTCCTTCATTACATGGAGCTTTTTGAGGATAAAAAATCAGTCTTATGTCGAGTTCTATCCTATCTCCATCCTTAATGGCTTTTGGGGATAATGTTAATCCACAATAGGTGTCCCGGTTCATCGTATCCTCCTCCCTTCTTCATCTATATAAGCTTGTCCTTATGCATTTGACAAGCTAGTCATGGAGTGCTAGTTGTTGAGTTCTTGAGTTCTTGGAGGAATGCTAGTTATGATTATCATGAGTGATAATGAAGCATAGAGAGGTTATGCTGCCGGAGAGGAGATACATTGCAAGACACATATAGTTGCTCGCCCAGCCAGAGGAGAGGTTCAACGTCAGAACCTTGGTTGTAACTTTTCCTGTCTATTATTAATTAATGAGCGACTGCTATTATAGTTCCAATCTCATTGTCTATTATAGTGATGTGTGATTTATTTCCTTTCTGACTGAAATATAGTTGTGCCTTGGTGGATTTTATGCTGGTATCTGTCTCTTCCTTTGCATGTGCAGGTGTCCGTTTATGATCTGCTGGAGCGAGGGAACGGGAATATCAACTCTGCTTCAACCATAGCGTTGGATTCCAGGTTGGTCTTCTTAATTCACCTTTGATGCATAACTAGGAACTTGCGTGGCAACGTGGTTTGATTGTGGCTAGTTCTGTTTTAGGCTAGTGGGATCGCCTCTGTCCGCAGAGGGGATTTACCTATCCAACAATTTGGCAACTCCGCTGGGGAGAAGCTATTTGGAGTCTGTCTTGCATGTTAATTTTCTCTTGCTTTCTTGAGTGAATGAGCTTCCTGGGTCAGTTTTGAGTTTATTCTTTACTGTTTGATCCATCTGAGCACTGTCAACCCGACCTGAGGTCGTGTTTTTTATTTTTCTAGCCGGCAAGCTTGATTGGCGCGGTTATTACTCTGACAGTCGCGCCAGTTGGCGCATGTTGCTCAAAAGAAACTCGCGCCAATCCTTTGGTAGCGCAAGTTGCAGGCTGACAGTCGCGCCAGCCCTGTAAATTTTGCCTGTGTATGGGTGGAAAGCTCTTTCAGCCTCTTTTTATATCTCTTACAGCCTTTGGAAGTGTGTTGAACCTCTGTTTGACTGGTTTTAGCCTTTATCCTTCAGTTGTTTGCTTATTTCTATTGATTTTCGTCTCAGCCCTAGAACATCTAGTGACTTTGCATGTCTAGCCTTCTGTGGGAAGTTTCGGTCTCTTGATTATCCAGTCAACTTGTTGGTTGTGTTCTGCACCTATCCAGTGATTTGTTAAAGCTTGATCTTCTATACTCTGAGTGATTCACTTCTAGCCTCTTTGGATTTTACTTGACTTCATTCGAACTTAGATTACATGGTTCATTGAAAGTCTTTGTGTTTTTCCTTGCTTTCATAGTTCATTTTGGTGTTTCAGACTTGGTTCTATTTTATTGAGTGAACTTGGATTGTGCATATCTCTTAAGATTTGTTTAGATGCATCATGCCATCTTAAAGGAAAGAAAAACAAAATATCTTTTGCATCATATTAGTTAGCGTTTATTGTTATTTGTTGCTATTAAAAAGAAAAAGAAAAAAATTCATTTCTTGTTATTAGCTACATTAGGATCTTTGTTGTTTGTTGAGTGATCATTTCGTTTGTGTAAATATCTCAACCCTCCTGTAGATAGAATTCATCAAATCAAATAATATAGTTTTGGCATATAGTTTGCATTTAAGAAGTTTTTGAGATATCACATATGGTAGGACCAAAAAACTGAAACATAATCGAAGATAAACTTTAAAATAAACTCAATGAACATAACAACGCATTGGAACATAACGCAAATACTCTAGAGGTCTAGGTTAGAGACGTGTTCTGGTGTCTTTAAGCCTGTTAGTTTATCGTCGAGTGGTTGGGTGATTCCTCCACGGTGAAACGATAGGTGCCAATACGGACTGAGCTCCCACGTACCGTCGCGTATATACGGGAGACCCCACTAGGCTATTATCCTTTATCCATAGGAAGCCGAGTCTGCCGCCTTACAAGCCGTAATGCACTGAACACAGCATTCGGGAAGATTGACTGCAGTACGGGAAGTCCTTGGTTTTCATCTGATTGCCAAGGTGTATAAACAGTTTTATGGATTGTTTGGTAAACCTTTTACCTAGAGTCTCCAGAGTAGTCACTTTTGATCCTTTTCGGACTCCCTAAAAGAAAAGGTGCCTGTGAGCGTCTTGTCACTTCGTGCTCATTAAATATTCGAAGGAGACTAGAGTCATATTTTACCCTTTTCTCGACTCTTAAAATATGAAAAGGTCAAGTTCAGTGTCTTAAAATTTATTGGCCACGATAACATCTACCCAATTAGCTTTTGTTTCTGTTAGTTCGAAGTAGGGGTTGTCTCGATAGACTTCGTAAGTTTCATCCTGGCAGAATTACCAGTTTCGTCTTCTACCGAAACACTGGTTGTGAGTCTTCCTGTGGTTCTAAGTATACAACCACTTAGTTCTCGTGCCCCAGGTGACGAGACTTACCAGTTTCATTGGAACCCTACGTGGGAACCTTTTGAGGACGGTGTCCCTTTCTGGGACCATACTTCTCCTCATGTGTCAGTCCCACCTGCTTCATCTAACATGGATGATTTGTCCCCTACAACGACCGATGAGTCCGTTGCGACAAGCGGTGAAATTCCCACCTCCACGGACCCTATACATGTTAGTAGTACACCTACTACTACAAATTTACCACCAGGATATAAAGCTTTAAGAGATGCTATGCCTTCTGGAACTCCGTTCACAGGTCCCATTTGGCCATCACACACTTTTCCTACTACGGAGCCTTTTACTCCACAAAGTCGCAGTCTATCTGTTACCTCTGTCGCAACCACTCCAACGGCTTGTGCAGCCTCTTCGACTCCTATTTCTAGTCATCCATCGGCTTCCTTGTTTGGAGTCTTTGACCCCATGAAAAATGTCCCAATTCAGGGGCCATATGATCCATATTTGTCATCTCAACCGGTTGTTGAGGTATCAGTTCCATTATCAATTGATTGGACCTCCACCTCTTTCCATGGTGGTCAAGTTTCATCTACGCAATCTCCAAGACAACCCCCTCAAGACCAACTCGGGCAATCCTTTCATGGAAACCCTTTCGCTACTGGTGCTCCTTTTTCCTCTTCTTATATCCAACCTTCTGGTAACTCAGGTCAGTCGTCTTTTCAACAAGTCCAACCTGGCATCTAGCAAGGTTATCCCGTTGGACAAATTGGTCAACAAACTATTAACCCAAACCAATCCAAGGTCCAGTATAGTCCAATGTCTGGAAAAGTTACTCAACCAGTTGGTCAGCCTACTGTCCAGTATTCACAACCCTTTGGACAAGCTGGTCAGCCTCAAACACAGTTGGGCCAACCAACTGCCCAGCCCTCTCAGCCATCTAGTCTGTTGGGACAACCTTCAGCTGCGCAACAACAGTTCCAATCCCAACAGGTAGGCCAACCTCAGTATCAACAAGGTTTTCCTTCTGGCCAGATAGCCCAACCTATAGGACAGCCTACTGGCGCTGCTCAATCCGGTCCGTGGCCCCAAACGGGACCCCAATACCCATCTGGTCTTCAAATGCAGGCTGGGTCTCAATCACAAACTTTTTATCCAACCCAGCCTGGTCCTCAAACTCAATTTGGAGCCTTACCGTCGTATGGCTACCAACAACCTCAAGGGCAACCTTCGTTTGCCCCATACCAGAACTACCAACAACCACAAGCGAATCCCTCGCAAACTTATCAACAACCATATGGCACATCTGCAGCGTCGTTTGGTAATCCTTATGCTAGGGGGCAATATACAAATCCCTATGGCCAATACACTATGGGGCCAAATCCGTTCGGACAAAATCCATGGGGGAAACCACCACCTGGTTGGAACCCTAGTGCTCCACCCTACCAGCAGCCCCAGATGTCTTTCAATCCTCAATTACCATTCTTAGCAACTTTAGAATTACCGGATGTATCCAAATTAACCAATGATCCTATTCTTCATAATCCTTATTGGCCTCCAGTTCCAACTAAAATACCTGGTGACTGTCCAAAATTCGATGGTAAAGCCAATGAAGACCCACGAGCCCATGTTATGACCTATCATTTGTGGTGTTCATCTAATTCATGGCTTGACGATTCAATTTGGCTTCGCCTTTTTCAAAGGACTCTCACTGGCTCTGCCGCTAAGTGGTATATCGAACTTCATCGCGGGTCCTTTCAAGATTTCAATTTTTTGGCTATGGCATTTCTCACTCATTTCCAGTTACCCATTCGATACGAAACGGGTACACACCTCCTCACTTCCTTAAGACAAACGACGGCTACGCATATCTCTGATCATATCCATGAATGGAGACGGCGTAGACGCATGATCAAATTTTGGATTCCCGACCAGCTTCTTACCGATTGGTTTACGACTTCGTTCGTGCCTCCGATAGCTCGGGATATCGCCATGGGGGCGTGTGTCACTGAGGAGCAAGCTATTGCTCGAGCTCAGTACCTTGACTTGGTTTATTCTCAGTCAGGTACATTATATGATTATTTGCCTGATGTCCCAAGACCAGGAACGTCTAAAGCCCCGCCAACACCCACTGTTGACGGTATCATTGGTTCGGTTAATTCATCCTCAAAGAAAAATCCCGCGAACCCTGCAAAGCAAAAAACATCTGCTTCGAATGGACAACCTTCCCAGGCATCGCCTGGTTCGAATGTTTCTTCTGAGGTTAATGCCGTCCAATCTAATACGGCAAACAAGGCTTCGAAAGAGAAGAAAAAAGGGAAAGCGAAAAATAAGCCAGAACAACCTAAACAGGAAACCCCAAAACCTCAACCTGAGGACGGCACTAAACGCAAACCCAAGTATCCTTGTTTTATCTGTGATGAGGATCACTATACCAAGGATTGCCCGAGGCGGTCTGAAGTGAGTCGTTTGTTAAAAGGCACCCCTGGGACTCCTGCGGTGCTCAAAGAGCCCTTTCCCACCCAACACACTCAAAAAACTCAAATGGTGGCTGACCCTACTCAGCCTCCCTCTTCCTTTGGTTCTCAAGTGTTTATGGCTGGTACAGTACCCATTAATATCAGTACTCGAACGAAAGATTATCCGTCATCTACCGGGAAGGAGCCTGAGGTTCCCTCAAGCGCTCCTCCGTTCAGTTCAGGTCCACTCCACATCGAGAGACCTACCACTGAAATGCCTCTTCGACCCCCTCCAAAAGGAGTACTCCGGAAATCCTCGTACAATCCGAATGCTCGTGCTGCACAGCACTACAACATTGTTGAGGAATTAGCACAGACTTCGTCGGCTATGTCCGCTTTAGAGGTTCTCCAGAGCTACCCTTCTCAGAGGAAGTCCATGCTATCTGCCATTGGTGGCATAGACCCGCCCGATTCGGATTTAATAACTTTTGACTTAGAATGCCACACTCAGAGACTGCCTCCCCAAATCGCCTTCCTCATACAGGTAATTATTGATTCCAAGACGATTCATCGTACAGTTATTGATGAAGGTGCCTCAACTTGCATCATGTCTGTTACCTGTTGGAAAGCTATAGGATCTCCAACGTTGAGCCAATCTCCCACTACCTTGGAAGCTTTTGATGGAAGAGCATCCCGTCCTTACGATATACTGCAACGTTTACCAATCTCTTTGGAAGGGAAGACGGTTGAGATGGAAGTTGAAGTCGTTGATGCTACTCTAACCTACAACCTCCTTCTCGGACGTAGCTGGATATACGCGATGCAAGCTGTTGCTTCATCTTTCTTCCGAATCATCCGGTTCCCTCATCAAGGGAAGATCGTTACTGTTGACCAGCTCTCCTTTTTTGCTTCTTCTTCCGAAGGCACAATCCCGTTTGTGGAGCATACCTCCAAATTACCTAAGAGTCTGGGAGCTGGACTTTTCAAAGATCCTGATCTTATGGGTGTTTTTCCACTCCCTCCTCTAAATATCGCCTCTGTCAATATGATCACTACTGGCTCTGATCCGTGGTTCGTACCCCCCACAGACCAAGTAGATTCCTGGGGCGACCGGATGCCGTTGAGTCCTTCCGAGCTTAATTATGTTGAAATCATTGCTGCCTCAGCTCCCTCTTCTGCACTTACTCCATCCTCAGGGCTTCTAGACGAGGCTTCTTCGGATTCCCTAGGAGAAACATTCTTCTCCGACGAATCTATTATTGCGACTATGTCTCTGCAGGAACCTCCCTGGCATAATTCTCACCATCGTTCCTCGTTTCTCCCTGCCCCGCAGCATTTTCTGACATGCCTCGAGCGGTTTGCTCCTTGTCTCCCATCACAAATCCTTCAAACGCCTATTCAAATTGTTCATGTTTTTTCTGAAGGGAATATGGCGAACATTACGCGAACCCAACCCATCGACATCTCTGTCAAACTCGGGATAGTCGAGCATCTTCACATTGGAGTCACTTGTACTCCAGAGGAGATTCAACTTTATTCCAAACTTTTTCGTGAATTTCGTGATGTTTTCGCATGGTCCTATGAAGAAATGCCCGGCATTGATTATAGTATAGTGATGCATGAAATAATCACGTACCCAGATGCTAAGCCTGTTCATCAACGTTTACGCCCTGTGAACCCCCGAAAGGCTGCAGTGATTAAAGCCGAGGTAGAAAAGCTTCTTAACGCCGGTTTTATTTACCCTATTTCTCTTACAGATTGGGTTTCTAACATTGTGCCTGTAACTAAAAAACAGGGTACAATCCGGGTTTGTGTCGATTACCTTGATATAAACAAAGCCTGTCCTAAAGATAATTTTCCTACACCATTCATTGATCAGATCATTGACGAGTGTGCCGGCAGTGAAATGTATTCTTTTATGGACGGTTTCTCTGGTTATAACCAGATCAATATTGCTCCCGCTGATCAACACAAAACTGCTTTTATTTGCCCATGGGGGACTTTTGCCTATAAGAAGCTCCCTTTCAGTCTTAAAAATGCCGGTGCTACCTTCCAGCGTGCAATGTCTTATGCATTTCATGACATTCGGCATATTGTACAACCTTATCTGGATGATCTCCCTGCTCATTCAGCTAAATGTCAGGACCACCCTAAACACCTTCGTGAAATCTTTCTTCGCTTTCGATACTACCGAATCAGGCTAAATCCTCACAAATGTGTCTTCTGCGTTGAATCTGGCAGACTTCTCGGGTTTATCGTTTCTCGAGAGGGCCTCCGTTTGGATCCCCTTAAAGTCGAGGCTATCGTGAATCTCCCTCCCCCCGCTTCTTTGCATCAGTTGCAGAGTTTGCAGGGAAAAGCCAATATCTTACGTCGTTTTGTTCCCAACTATGCCGAGGTGGCCAAAGGTTTTACGTGATTACTGAAGCGTGATGTCCCTTTTCATTGGGATGCCATAGCTCAGGAATCTTTTGAGCGTCTCAAAAGTCTCCTTGTTTCTGCTCCATTGCTTCGTCCTCTGAATTACTATCGCGACTACACCTTGTATTTGGCTGCCGCCGATACCACTATCGGCATGGTTCTTGTCCAAACTGATGATGATAACACTGAACATGTTATTTATTATCTCAGCCGCAACCTATTAGACACGGAAACTCGATATGCTTATATCGAAAAGTTGGAACTAGCCGTAGTTTGTTCTGTACAACGCTTCCGTCATTATATTCTTTTGCGTACTACTATTGTGATTTCTGATTGCAACCCCATGACGTACATATTGTCACGCCAGTTGCTAGGGGGCAAATACTCAAAGTGGATTGTTATCCTCCAAGAGTTTGACTTGGAATTTACCACTGCCAAGTCTAAGAAATCCCTTGTGTTTGCTGAGTTAATTTGCTCTTTGCCATCTTCTCCCTCGACCTTGCCTGTAGAAGATCAAATTCCAGATGAAACCCTGTTCCTCATTAGCACCCTCGATCCATGGTACGGAGATATAATCACATATCTGCAAACTTCCTCCTTCCGCCCGGGTGTGTCTAAAGACGCTCGGCGAAGGATTCGTCATCAATCTCAACCATACTGTATCATTGGAGATACATTATATCGTCTTGGTGCAGACTTTGTTCTCCACCGTTGTCTTACTCTAGAGGAAGTTGAACGGGTTCTAACTGACTGCCACTCTGGTGCTTGTGGCGGACATATTTCCGGATATGCTACAGCCCAAAAAATCCTTCCAGCTGGCTATTTTTGGCCCTCTATTTTCAAGGATTGCATTCTTGCCGTCCGCTCTTGTCATGAGTGCCAGATATACCAGCGGAAAATGCGAGCGCCTTCTGCTCCGTTGCACCCTGTGGTTTCCGTCGGCCCTTTTGCAAAATGGGGCATTGATTATATGACCTGTAACCCTCGCTCGGCCAGGGGGCATGGGTTTGTCATCGTTGCCATCGATTACTTTACCAAATGGGTCGAGGCGATGCCTACATTAACTGAAGACGGTCACACTGCGGTGCAATTTTTATTCAATCATGTTATTTCGCGATTTGGCGTCCCTCAAGCCATTGTCACTGATCACGGAAAGCATTTCCGTAATCATATGATGTCGGAATTAACAACCCAGCTAGGCTTGCAACACGATAGTTCAACTCCATACTACCCTCAGTCCAATGGTCAAGTTGAAGTTGTCAATAAGATCTTGGTTACAATGCTTCAACGTATCGTTGGTGTGCATAAGTCTAACTGGCATTTGATGTTATTCCCTGCCTTGTGGGCTTACCGAACCTCTGTAAAGGATGCCACTGGTTTCACTCCATTTCAACTAGTTTATGGACTAGAGGCTACCCTTCCAATTGAATGTGAGGTCCCTTCATTGAAATTAGCTGTCGAGCTACTTCCCAATACCACTCCGTTAGAAGAACGCCTTCTTTACTTAGAACGGTTATATGAGACTCGTCGCCTGGCCTCTTTGGCCATCGAAACGCAAAAGAAGCGAGTCAAGACTCACTTCGATCAGACCGTCCATCCACGTTCCTTCGTTGAGGGAGACTTAGTCCTACTCTATGATCAAGCAAAAGATAAGCTAGGCGCAGGAAAGCTCGAGTCTATGTGGCTAGGCCCTTATATTGTCAAGAAAGTCCTGCAGAAAGGGGCCTACGAGCTGATTGATTATGAAGGAAACCCTCTTGGTAAGACCCGAAATGGGCTTTATTTGAAAAAGTACTATGCGTGATGCTGGTACATTTTATTGTGTACATACATGTACTTTAGTGTTTATGTGTCGGTTTTCAAGACATAGCTACCGCTTATTGTGTTTTTCGCTTCTTGTGCAGATGCCGGATGCACCTTATGTTGGTTTCGCTGATGGTGCCTGCCGCAGTACCCGCGATTTGTCTTCTGCGGCATGGGTAATCTACGATCCTCGTAGCGAGCTAATAGATTGCCAGGGTGTGTGTTTAGGTCGTACTACTAACAATGTCGCCGAATACTGTGCTGTAATCGAGCTACTTGCTAGAGCAATTAATTTCGGTATTCGCACATTGATATTGAACCTGGATTCTCAACTTGTTGTCCACCAGCTCAACGGGCAATATTCCGTCAGAAACCATCATATTCTAAGGTTTTATTTACGTGTAAGGTTGTTATAAAGGCATTTTGATTTTATTACATATCAACATGTTCCGAGACAATTAAACACATTATCTGATGCATTGGCCAATCATGTATTAGATAGACATTTGCATAATTTGTAACTAAAACAGTCCATAAGCAAGCACATGAAAACACAATAATGAACCATAAACATATGTATATACGTGTGTGTCATAATGTTTGCGCCGTGCGCATTACATAACTCAAAAATAATACATGTCCAAGTCCCATACAGCCGCAGACAACATGTCTCTCAAAATGTACAAAAATGAAACCTAGGCGTCTAAGCACGGTGATGCTCATGATAGCATGTCACCGCCCGCACCAAACGTCTCAACAGACGATGGACATGAGTAGATACTCCCACCGTGTGTCTCTGATACGCTCTAGGCACGTCGGCCAATCTGCCATAATTTGGTATTCCTCGAGTAAGGGCCTCAAGGTTCTGGACTAGATCATCCTCACCCTCTACCTGAGGGTCTGCGGCAGGTTGTGCTCTCTGCACGTTATGAGGCAAGTCGGTTGGTTGCTCTGCACCAACATCTGCATACATATAGGTGCTGTAAGAAACAGACATGTATTACAAAAACTTGAATATGTTAAAATATTAAAAACATAAAGGGTTCTTACCTAGCTCCTCGTCCCAGTCCTCTCCCTCAAGCAACGGGAGGTCTGGATCTCCAGTAAAATCAGTGCCCGCATAGGGCCAGTCTTCCACGACGATCATCTGGTGTTGGAGCCAAATGAATAACTCGGGCCTCCAGGCCATCTGCTGGCCCCCACCTCCTCTAGGCATAAGTGGTGCCCATCGAGCCAACCTCGGCCCCCGTGGCACTGGGTCTGCCACTATGCCTCCCGGGATCCGGAATATCGGTAACCACTCCAAGAAAAATGACACTATAATGGATCCATATCCAAACTGCTTATTGCCATCACGCTTACACTTGGTAAGCTACCTCTTTATATTTGTTGTCACTGTCGATGCCCAATCAAACAGTGTCGGTTGCAGACACTCAGTTGCAAGCAATAAGAGATTCTTGTTGGCCTCGTGGGGTGCCTGTATCCCAGCCATCCGGGTGATAGTAAATAGTACCACTCGTAGCACCAAATCTGGGATAGTGACAATGTCCACCTTGGCACTGTTGGATCCAAAATGGGCCCTAGGACAAACCCTTTCCATTACCTCACCCATCTTTTCCCGGAAGGCCTGCTGCTGGACAAGATGGGCTGTGCACCCCGCCGAGATAATCCAGTAATAAAATAGACATCAGAGACGTCCAACTCCAATGTCTCGTCCTTCAGGCGGAATACCTGATCCTCAATATCCCAGGCATCCATGATAAACCTTAGTAACTCGGGCTGTGCACGTAGGTATGAGGTAAGGAAGAATTTTTTCAAGCCACAATCTCGCAACGCATCCATGCATGTGTCATCTTCCATTGCCATGGCATCTATGGCCTCGTGTTCCCTTTCTCTCCATTCTATTGACATTTTGACCAATACCTGCAACCAAAAACCGAAGATGTCATCAATAAATCAATGATGAAATCAAATATCAGAGAAAATTACAAATCCAACGGTGAAAAGAGGGTAAAATTTAGTTCGCGCGATTGGCACGTCTCCTTTAGAGAAAATTGCCCATTGGCGCGGACCCGTGAAGGAAACTCGCGCCAATGGGCGCAACCCTAATTTTTGCAATCCCCCTTGCAGAGGATCATTCTGTGGAAGAAAAACTAAATAAATGGAATAGAAATGGAGCTAAAGATGAGGCCTCTTACCTGTTTCAAACGGCAGCTCGAATGGTCTCCTGGATTGGTCGCAATCAGCAGTTGAAATTTGCACCCAAAACCCTCCAACGGTAAACTCACAAGGTAAAAAGTGAAATGTAATTTTATTTTTTACTGTTTCACTATTTATAACTTCTTTTGGCTTAAAAATACATTAAAATAACGTTTTTGTGAAATATTTTTATGTCAAAGTAGAGTTTTACGCTGTTTTTGAATGTTGACAGGGTTTAGTGCCACTCAAGCAACATAACGAGCTCCCTTTTTTACTTTTTCGAGCTCGGTAAAACACGAGAAAAGGTTACTTTAAGGTCCACTTTCAGCTCTTTTTTGACCATTTAAAGAGGAAAAGATGGCCGAGTCGCTCCTCTTGAATCGTTAAATGTTAATAAGGGGCGGTCGTTTTAAGTTCTTTTTGTCAACCGTTAAAACATAAAAAGATTACCGGGCTTTTGTCATTTCAAACTCGTTAATGGTTACGAAATGACATGGTTTTGACCACTTTTCTACTTTTTCAGGTCGAAATCACTAATTATGAAAAGTACTCCTCGATCGTAATGATCGGGCGGTTCTTTCGGGTATTATTTTATACTTTTTCGGGCCCGAGAGACACAACTTTACGAAAAAGGACATCCCTGGAGTTTCCTTTTCTGCTGTCTTTTCAAACTCTCTAAACATGAAAAGACGCCGAGTTCTTCCTTTGTCAGACTCATTAAAACTTGATGACATCGGATTTTGTCACACCACAAGCATATGCTATCCCCATCAAGCTTGTTAAAAATAACTGGGGTACTCGCCAGAAATGGCGGGGGGAAAAGAAAATTTTTGAACCATAATTATTACCGTGACAGCAGTATGTCGCTCTTGAACATGGCACTTTTCTGCTTTCGTGTCCAGGGTGGGGATATCTCATCTCATATTTTTTCACTTGCTTCCATGGACTTGGGTACCTTATTTGACCTCTCATCCACTCATTGCCTCGTCATCATGACCTTTGATACATTAATGTTAAATACTTCCGATTCCATTAATGTGCCGCCGATATGTTCAAGAGAAGTTGACCTCTGCAAAGAAACAACCTCCCTCTGATAGTTCGCACAATCTTGATTCACAACATTATCTCTCTGTCTCGTGTCGATGATGTGGGAAACATTATGGCCCACCTTCGATCAAGGTCACTTCCTGTCGACTTCAACTCATTATCCAGGAAGTTGATCTAGAGACTCCTTTCCGGTGCCTTGGAGCCTGCATGCCTCAATGGCAGGTTCTTCGTGTTCGACGTGAGGTTTTCATCATTGGCCTCCGATCGAATGATTCTATGGGTGTTCGACTTCAGATCATTAATTCACACGCCGTAGATTGTACCTATAGTACCTTGAGGACCATTGTCATTATTGGTGGTACCTCTCGCGTCTGTTAACAGTTTCCACTATTGACTGGTAATCAGACGATGTTCATGCATGTTCGACTTCAACTCATATATTCACATGCTTGAACTT
This sequence comes from Pinus tabuliformis, assembly GCA_031772625.1. Taxonomy (NCBI): domain Eukaryota; kingdom Viridiplantae; phylum Streptophyta; class Pinopsida; order Pinales; family Pinaceae; genus Pinus; species Pinus tabuliformis. The sequence continues at coordinate 346,016,411 of CM062805.1, read as the reverse complement.
GTACTCTTGTTCGGGTCGAGATGGAGCGCAAGACCCTGGATTGTGTCTGTTGTAATCCAGGTGTGATTCTTGATACTTGACTCATTCACTGGATGGCTGCGACCATACCTGAGTCAATTCATTGATCCTAACCAGATGGCTGCGTCCATACTATGTATCTAGATTATTTATGTACTCTATTATGGATGGCTGCGACCATACCAAGTACATCATGTAATTGAACTATCAGTCATGTCTCTTAACACAGATCCTCGACGGCAGCTCAATATATGTGTTCTTGTGTGTTCTTGTAAAGCATTTCACCCCTCTCCACCTCTCGGACCTCATGCTTTAGGGGGCATCTGTTACACAGTAATTTGTCACCATCCCTGTTACTCCTCTTTTCGTACTTTGGAGGACTCATCCCGGGAGTTATAAGAAGTGACAAAGTCTAAAAACACTTGCATTATGTTCCCCTGAGTATGTACTTCATGTTCCCTGAAGACACCTTCTATAGATTATCCCAGAAAAATGCTCTTTTTCCATTGGCGCAGGTCCACAGTATCTTACCCGCACCAATCATGGAGATCCTCAAAAGAGGGCGCGACCATTGGCGCTCTGTCTTAGACCAACAGTCGCGCTAACCAAGTTTGGTCATGCTTTTTGCCTTAACGCACGCCCGACTGTTGTTTCCTTCATTACATGGAGCTTTTTGAGGATAAAAAATCAGTCTTATGTCGAGTTCTATCCTATCTCCATCCTTAATGGCTTTTGGGGATAATGTTAATCCACAATAGGTGTCCCGGTTCATCGTATCCTCCTCCCTTCTTCATCTATATAAGCTTGTCCTTATGCATTTGACAAGCTAGTCATGGAGTGCTAGTTGTTGAGTTCTTGAGTTCTTGGAGGAATGCTAGTTATGATTATCATGAGTGATAATGAAGCATAGAGAGGTTATGTTGCCAGAGAGGAGATACATTGCAAGACACATATAGTTGCTCGCCCAGCCACATATTATTAATTAATGAGCGACTGCTATTATAGTTCCAATCTCATTGTCTATTATAGTGATGTGTGATTTATTTCCTTTCTGACTGAGATATAGTTGTGCCTTGGTGGATTTTATGCTGGTATCTGTCTCTTCCTTTGCATGTGCAGGTGTCCGTTTATGATCTGCTGGAGCGAGGGAGCGGGAATATCAACTCTGCTTCAACCATAGCGTTGGATTCCAGGTTGGTCTTCTTAATTCACCTTTGATGCATAACTAGGAACTTGCGTGGCAACGTGGTTTGATTGTGGCTAATTCTGTTTTAGGCTAGTGGGATCGCCTCTGTCCGCAGAGGGGATTTACCTATCCAACAATCATCGTGATGTATCAACACTTGATTGTATCTTGAGAATCCATCCAAGAAGGACATCAATTCTGAGCCCGCGACCACCTGCAGAATTTGTTCCATGGGAGGCAAAGGAAAATTATCCTTTTGGTAGGCTTTGTTAAGATTTCGAAAATCAATGCAGATTCTAATCTCTCTATTTTTCTTTCTAACAGGTACCATATTGGAAACCCATTTGGAATGTCGAACGGGAAAAATTATTTTGGCTTTCAATAACTTATTGAGTTCAGATTTGATCTGGTTTTCTAGATTGGGATGGATATTTCTCAACTTTTGTTGGACAAGTTTTTCATCGTCTATCATTGGAATAGTATGTTGGATGATGGAGGTGTCGTACATTTTGAGTTCATCGTAATTCCAAGCAAAGACACTTTTGTATTGTCTCAAGAGACGAATATACGCTAATTTTTCTTCAGGAGCTAGACCAAGGCCTAGATTGATATTCTGTGGTTTGGTATCAGTTCCTAGATTTACTAATTCATAGTTCAAAGTTGAACTTTGGAGTTTTGAATTGGTAGATCTTTTAAACCGATCTTTCAAATCATAAATATCTTCTAACTTGACTACTGACTTAGGTATGGCATTGTTAGTGCTATCCTGTTGCAATTGTTGGTCATGTTGGTCTTCGTCAATTATTTGATTGGTATAGGATCCTTCAAATGTGAGGAAACTCACGATATCAAGATCGTCATTGAAAATCCTCCAATTGGTAATGTTATCAGGAATAGATGGTCTAAAAATTAATTCAATTGAAAATCGATCAGGGCTAAAATCTTCTGAAAGAATGAGCTTGGAAGCTACGTTGGCTAAGAGGTTTGCACTAGCATTCTGGAGTCTGGGAATTGATGAAATATTAAATGCTATAAAGTGTTCAGTCAGATCTTGAACTAAAGATTGGTAATGTTTTAAATGACCTGATAAACAATGTATAGTATTACGTACCTGTCTAATTACAATTTCAGAGTCTCCAAAAACTTGAAGGTATTTGACGTCTAATCCGATTGCTTTTTATAACCCTTGGACTAAAGCCTCATATTTTGCGGTATTGTTGGTGCAATCAAATTCGAGTCTGCAAGTTAGCATAGTTTTATCTCCCTCTAGACTTATTAACACACATCCTGCTCCTGCTCCTTCGTTAGACTTAGAACCGTCAAAAAATAATTTCCAAAATAAATATTTATTTACAGGACTATCTATAAAATTAATACATTTAGAACTATTTGTTTGAGAGAAATTTTCTAATTGAGATAAAACAGAATGTTCTAAGTAAGGTGAGGTATGAGCATTAAAATTTCTTAGGAAAGAATCTACTGAGTAGTTGCCAATGATGTTATTGCTATATGCTATTGGTTCATTTTCTCCCTCCAGTTTTGTTACTATGTATTTCTGATGTCTTTCCCGCTCAACTTTTATTTGATTTGGTTTACCATTGTAAGGGAGCCACATGTGCAACCAGTCAGTTGCAAAATATCCATGAAGTTTTTCTGGCCAATCCCTGCTAAGAATTAAGCCATAAAATTCCGGAATATTAGCAACTAAAATGTCGATAACTTGACATACCTTTGGGTTGGATGATAGCTTTATGGTAACCTGATTTAATTCACCGATCACTTCGACTTGTGATCGATCTAATTGAACTATGCGCACATCGGATTTTTGTGGTTGAACGTTCAATTTTGCACATATTGACTTTGGTAAGATATTAGATGAAGCTCCAGAATCCACTAAGCAATTATGCAAATTTTTATTGAAAATTTCATAAGTAAGAAGAAATGGGGGAGTATGAGATCTCAATCTTCCTCCAATTAAGGCGATATCATTTGGATGAACTTTATTGATTGCATTAATTGGAGGTCTTCCCATGTCATGGGAAGCTTGAGAGATTATAGCGGCGGGTAAAGCTGCAACTAGTACAACATGTAATTCTTTCAAAAGTATCTTTTGCTGGTGTTTTAACTTGCTCAATTCATAAAAAGTGATATTGGCCCTAGTCTTTTTCATGTATTCGATGTTATTATACTCCATTTCATCCGAAACAATTAGTGTTTTAGATTGAGTTGATGAGTTTGTTTGGACTGGGCTGGTTTGAGTCACTTTAGGTGTCGTTTTCTTGACTGCGAATTTATCCTTCGTCATCGAGCTTGCGCTCTTTGGCTTAAGTGTAGGTTGAGGAGGATCAAGTTGATTTCTACTGTGAGTACTGACTGGGGATGCCTCTTGATCCTCTTCATCTGGGAGGATGTGTTATAGACATTTTTGGGCACTGCAACCCCAAGCATAAAATGTCCATAAACCAAGGGCTCCTAAGTCCCTAAAAGTGTTGTTCTAACCCCTAAAGGAACAAGGTCAACTGATTATAGCTTCTCCCAGAAGTTCTCCATGAAAAACTGCTCAGAATTGGTCAAAACAGGATCATTTCACCTACTCCATAGGCAAAGTGCGTTGCATCTCACCTAAGTACACTCTATGGTTGCGTTTCATTTCAAAAAGCCCTTCTATGGGGTGCGATGGGCGAGAAGTGACAAATGGCAGTGTCAATCTGCGAGTTGGAGAGGCATGGAATCTTCCAGAAACTTCTCCTGCGACACTTGCCTCTCTGAATTCAACCAAGGATGAGTAAGAGATCATAAATCTCCAAGTGGAAGCAAGAACTATAAGAGGGAAGACACTAATCAAATCACAAGCTGGCTCATCTCCCTTACAGATATCTATATATGGATCCCTCATCCCAGAGATCCAAAGGCTGGAATTTTGCATCTTGTAAGGAATTGTTCTTAGTTTCTTGAGGTAACATCATAGTGTTGGGTGATCTAAGCTTTGTATGAGGTGAAGAAGGGCTTACTTGCTGAGAGGATGATGCTAGGTCAGAACCACTGGTTGTAACTCTCTTGGCTCTTTCTTGATTATCAATAAAAGCTATTCAAGTTTTCCTCCATACTCTTGTGTCGATTATGTTTTATGCATTTGTATGGTCAATTTACATCTGATCCTAGATTGTTTATGATAATAGATCATTGTTCTGGTATAGTGTTATGCTACTTTGATTCTACAGGTACTCTATGAAGCTGGGTGTACAAGGAAGCAAGTAGCAAAGGACTATCAGAAGAGAGAGGAATCGAACTAGGAGCCAAGTGCAAGACAGAGGTTGGTCTCCTTTATTCTTCTCTCATCTATCTTTCATAAAGGAAAAACGAAAGTTGCTTTACTTTGTTTGTTTCTAAGGTAGCTACCACACCTTAGTGCGATTAGCAGTTCTGCATAGACACTTTTCCCTGTAACAAAATGGTGACTCCGCTGGGGAGCCACTAGGTTGTTTGTTTATCTACCTTGTTGTTTACTTTATAAACTTACAGACGGAGCCTGAAGTCGAGCCAGGTAGCTTTTGAACTGCATCTGCTATGCAAATGCAAAGTAGATAAATGTGTCTTCAGTCAATCTCCAGGTTTTGTTTATGAATTAAACAACTGATTTACAAACTCTCTAATTGCCCTTGTGGTGGCTCTACTAACCTCCTTAGATCTACCCCTGTTGTTGATTTACTGATTACCACTTGCTTGGCCAAAATCCCTGAACTGAACTGCAAACTGTGATCTGGAAGCCAAGCAAAGTCTCGTCTCTGGCCCATCGCAGTCTCTGTTTTGTGAATCTGAACTTCAGCGCACTTCCCGAGTGTAGTAGGTGCGCTGCATTTCAAATTCACTGTGCTACAGGTGTGCTTATTAGATTAGACATTGTTCCTGAATGTTGGTTTCTGTTCATTCTTTTCAGTTCTATTCATGAGTTTTGCTGCCTATGGTCAGTACACCTCTGTTTGAAACCCCTTTCCTTGCTGTTATTCCGCCTCCATTATGCAAAGAACTGTAAATGATTTTGTGTATTTGTTGAGTCATTTTCAGTTCTCCTTTGTAAAAAAGTAACGTAGTTGTACTGTCGTTTCTGGATTTGAAAGTGTCGCAAGTGTCATTTTGAATCATAGAAGAGAGTCTGATTGCTCTTGATAGTCGATTACTCTGTTACTATTGTATTTGATCTGAGTTCGTAGTTTTTCTAGTGTCGAAAGCAAGTATTCTTTGCCAAATCGCAAAGTGTTGTGATTGTCTTCATTTTTTATTTTGAAAAGAAACTTGTTAGTAATTGTCGCTTGAAAAGTAATTCAGATTTGCGCATTAGCTTTCTTTTTATCATTCACATATTAAGAAGGCTGAAAACAAATACATGCATGTGCATTTGCATTTAGACTGTTTGATTGGTTTGATTTAGGACAGTGCATATAGTGTGTGCTATTTGCTCTTTGTTGAAAGAATTCTATCTTTCTTTCCTTAGTAGCTAGGATTTTGCACAAAGAAGATAAAAGACTGTTTATCATCTTAGATTGCATTTTAGGAATTATACATCTACATCACGCGGTGAACCTGAAAGGAAAATTTCTTAAGCAAGATCAACTATAAAATAAATTTAATGAATCTAACAACGCTTTGGAACCTAACGCACAACATCTAGAAGTCTAGGCTAGAGACGTATTCTGGCGTCGTAAAGCTTGGTAACTATTGTTCTCACTGATGGTTGGGTGATTCCTCCACTTTGAGACGATAAGTGCCAGTACGGACTTGTGCTCCCATGTACCGTAGAGTATATTTTGGGAGACCACAATAGGCTTAATCCTTTATCCATAGGAAGCCGTGTCTGCCGCCCTATCAATCGCAATGCACTGAACACAACATTCGGGAAGATTGACTGCCATACCGTAAAAAGTATTCTGCAGTTTTGCGATTGGTTTGGTAATCCCTCTACCTAGATTTCTAGAGCAGTCCCTTTCGTTCCTTTTCAGACTCCTTAATGGAAAAGGTCCATCTGAGCGCTTGTCACTTCAAGCTCATTAAAAATCGAAGGCGACTAGAGTCATCTTTTGTTTTTTCTCGACTCTTTAAAATTGAAAAAACAAGTTGTGTCAAAGCGTTTAAAATTTATTTTAAACGGAATAATCATCACCTTTCCTACGTTGGTCTTAGGTTGAGAGAATGGAGTCCACCAACCAAGGAATTCCCCTTGGAGGAAATCCTAGTCCCTTCTCTTGTTGGGGAGATGTTGGTGCACCCCATATGGCCACATTGTCGCTTCCAGGATTGACAATCAGCTTGCCTGTATGGCTCTTATCAACCTCTATCGTTCAGAACACCGCAATTCCTTAACAATCGAGTCAGCAACTAGATGAATCTAGAGTTACCCCCCAACCCTCTACTTCCTCTAATTCTTCCTCTCCTCCTTCCTCTTCGCTTGATGAGGCTGGTAAAGCCAAAAATCAAGTACTAGAGAAGAAGAAGGAAAAGAAGAAGAAAGAGAAGAAGAAGAAGGAGCCAAAGGCGAAAAGGGGCAACCAAGCATCGTCTAGCGAAAATCCACACACTGCACCGACCAGGCCTAGATCGTCATGTGTCATTTGCAAAGGAGACCAATATCATAGAGATTGTCCTTGCATCCCTCAGATCTTAAGGGACTGGTCTCCTCATTTGCACAACCCGGTGTCGTCAACCTCTGATGATCATGTTGAAAACACACCGTCAACTAGTGAAAGTGAAGCCCCAGGACAAAAAGGAAAATATAGATTTCCTTGTAAACTGTGCGAAGGCGATCATGCCGTCCACCGTTGTCCCTTCTTAGACGAGGCTAAAAGAGTTTTGGACGATCGTCCGGTTTCACCGTTACGACTTCCTCCTAGATATAAAAAACTCTTGCCGAGTCCATCGCTAGTTGAAAATCCGGCTGACCCGCCCAGGTGGTCGGCCGAAGCGTCTATCATTGAAGACAAACCATCTGAACCCATACCAGATGAAATTCAAAAGGTCGAGGCGGCAGTTGACCCGGTCTTGCCTTCAGAGGTTCCATCTTCAGATGATACAGTCACCGAAGAGAACAAGGATGACACCGTCCAAATTCTTTTCGTAAGCACAGACTCCGATGAACATGGGGGCAATTTACCCATTCCTTTACTGCAGGAAGGAAGTTCGTCAGAGTCGTACCCGACCGTCTATTCGGTCCCACCTCCAAGCAACCTAGTTGTTTCCTTTGACTAGAATCAACTAGGCAGACCCCGCTTACCGGCTAGTGTACCATTCCGAATCATTGCTCAAATATATAGAATGGTTATGGCCGGTACCATCATAGATGAAGGGGCTTTTGTGAGTATCCTTTCCTCGACTGCTTGGAAAGCGCTTGGTTCGCCATCGCTTTTGCCTGAGATGATAAATCTAACAGGCTTTGACAAAGGAACCAGTCGACCGTTAGGGATCCTTCCCAATGTGCCCATAACATTAAGAGGGAAAACCGTTCATATGAACGTAATGGTAGTCCAAGGACCCTGGATTATAATCTACTCCTTGGACGAGACTATATTTATTGCATGGGAGCCATTGTCTCATCACTCTTTAGAGTAATGTGTTTTCCGCACGAAGGAAGAGTGGTCAAGCTCGTAGACCAACTTTCATTTCTCGAATCACACATAGCAAATAGTCATATACCATCCCTGAATGGCCTTTTCACACAAGGAATGTCTCATCAATCCCCAGTCCGTCCACCTGATGAGCGCGAGTGATTCAGGGGACATGACTGAAACCCAGGGGGCATGCACCTTGGTCTGCTTCGGCAGGAAAACTTTGGGTATGGAGTAGGTTTCCGTGAGAGATATATGACTAGTCTATACTCCCGTCCGTGATTGGAAAAGGGGGTTAGACTGGAATAAGATTCCCTCGTCAAATTTATGTGAGTGGAGGCGTCTGCACCGCTCACCTTTGTCTATTTCGGTAGACATCGCCGAAGAAGTGTTTTGTTTTCGCTGTGAATAGAACAATCTTTGGTAACCTGAAAGAGGTAGACCTTTCTTGATAAAACAAATGTTTTGTCGTAGAATAAAAGGTGACCTTGAAGCTTTATTTTATACTTGGGGGCATGCAAACCTTTTGGTGTGCAAGCGAAGAGCGACTATTTATTTTTTAAATTTGTAGGTCCTCTAACCCTTTAAACTCGTAGGATTGGTTGTTTCCTAACTTGCATAAAGAAAGGATGTGGGGCAAAACTCTAAAAATTTCCGTTTTCATATATGAGACATTCTTATTATATGACTGGATTAATCGAGCAGTTTTAGCACATAGTTCAAGCTCGTTAAAAAATAAACATAAGTCATGAGCAAATGTTTCTCCCCATGTTTAAGCTCATTAAAAAATGAACTATTTCCCGGTAAATAATCATCGTAAATGTAGTACTTCAGCCTTTAAAGCCTTGGTCATGTTCCCATCATCACCTCCACTCTGTATTGGTCGATAATTCACCTCCATTTGATTGTTTACCCATTTTGAGGAACAGCTCCGAAGAGTGATCCCACTAGCCATCCTTGTAACACTGCCGTGATTGGAAAATTCCAAACCTTACCTGGAATCAACTGCTACCCAATTTTATCACTCGTTCCTCAAAAGACGAGTCTCCTTTGAGCTCTTTTCAACTGACTCATAAAATATGAAAAGATTGCTGAGCCATTGGCCTCTCCAGCTCGTTAAAGGGACCGAAAGTGCTATCCCTCCTTTAGATTTTAATCTTTTTGGACCTGAGATTATTACACAAAAAGATCGAGCGCTTGTCTTGTTCGGCTCATTAAAAGTATCGAAAATTCATCCCTTCTGTATTGTTTTATACTTTTTCGGACTTAAGGGATTAGATGACGAAAAAGGAATTGTGGAGTTTCCTTTATGTCCCTTTTCAGACTCTCTAAAATTGAAAAGGACCGAGTTATCTTTGTCGTTAAACTCGTTAAAACCTAATAGCAACAAACTTGTCCATAGCAGACAAGAACGAGTTTCACTATCGCTAGGCTCGTTAAAACATAGCAATGGGTTTGCCCGAAGGGAAAATTATAGAACAAGCATATGTTTTCCTCCTCAAGCTTGACAAAAATAAAGAGGTACTGGTCAGCAATCACTGGGGAAAAATTGGGAAGAAAACTTGAAGAAACTTTGTTGGTAGCAAGTCGCTCTTGAACATGACACTTTCACTCCGCATCCAAGTCGGGTTGGGTTGTTTCATTCACCGATCACATCACCATGGTCCCATCACACCATCCACATTTGGGGTTAATGCTACCAATCCATCACGTCAGTGTCGCCAATATGTTCAAGAGAAGTCACTCAGAGAATTCACTTGTGTCTCACCTGCTGCAATACATTTATGCTCCATTCTTTCATGACCGCCACCCTGAACCTTATATCACCAGATCGTTTTCACCTCCATTAAAATCATTTGCTCCGTTCCGTGTCATTGATGTGGGATTCATTAAGGCCCTCCTATGACGGATCACTTCTTGTCGACATCAGCTCATTATCCAAGAAGCCGATCTAGGGACACCCCGTTCAATACTTTGAAGCTTGCACGCCTCAATGGCAAGTTTCTCACTTCCGGCGACAGGTTTACATCAATGGCCTTCGACTGAAAGATTTTGCGTGGTGTTCGACGCCAAGTCCTTTATTCACACCACGTGAATTGTACTGCAGTACCTTGAGGGTCATTATCATTATCAGTGATTCCTCTCATGCCTGTTAACAACTTACATCATTGGCTGGTAATCAGGCGATGCCTTTCCATGTTTGACTCCAGAACACCTCTCACATGGATCGACTTGTACTTCGAGTGAAGATCGAATGAGATTGAAGACCCCAGATCTAGTTTCATCCATCCGGGCTGCGATATATATTCAGGGAAATAAAGACATCAAATGTACATCATTGTGGCACAGATAATCATCCATTCAAAGGGATGATGGCTCTTCCAGAATCATCAGTCTAAACTCAGACGATTGCTTGTCCTATGTACATGAAAATGAATTTATAAAGTTGAGAATGGGAATGCCCGCCTCAGCTAGATCATGAAAATATTATGAAGATAATGTATTGTATTGTATCTTATTACAGGTCTCCTCCCAGCTTGAAAGAACTTCGGATCCTCATGATAAAGCATTTCACCTGACATCAAAAAAGATTAACGACCTCATACTTTAGGGGGCAACTGTTATAGACATTTTTGGGCACTGCAACCCCAAGCACAAAATGTCCATAAACCAAGGGCTCCTAAGTCCCTAAAAGTGTTGTTCTAACCCCTAAAGGAACAAGGTCAACTGATTATAGCTTCTCCCAGAAGTTCTCCATGAAAAACTGCTTAGAACTGGTCAAAACAGGATCATTTCACCTGCTCCATAGGCAAAGTGCGTTTCATCTCACCTAAGTACACTATGTCGGTGTGTTTCATTTCAAAAAGCCCTTCTATGGGGTGTGATGGGCGAGAAGTGACAAATGGCAGTGTCAATCCGCGAGGTGGAGAGGCATGGAATCTTCCAGAAACTTCTCCTGTGACACTTGCCTCTCTGAATTCGACCAAGGATGAGTAAGAGATCATCAATCTCCAAGTGGAAGCAAGAACTATCAGAGGGAAGACACTAATCAAATCACAAGCTGACTCATCTCTCTTACAGATATCTATATATGGATCCCTCATCCTAGAGATCCAAAGGCTGGAATTTTGCATCTTGTAAGGAATTGCTGTTAGTTTCTTGAGGTAACATCATAGTGTTGGGTGATCTAAGCTTTGTATGAGGTGAAGAAGGGCTTACTTGCTGAGAGGATGATGTTGGGTCAGAACCACTGGTTGTAACTCCCTTGGCTCTTTCTTGATTATCAATAAAAGCTATTCAAGTTTTCCTCCATACTCTTGTGTCGATTATGTTTTATGCATTTGTATGGTCAATTTACATCTGATCCTAGATTGTTTATGATAATAGATCATTGTTCTGGTATAGTATTATGCTACTTTGATTCTACAGGTACATTGACATGCAACGCACCCTTCGATACACAAAGGGTGCGCTGAATCCAGGGCGAGTTTTTCAACCCCAGAGGCTCAGAAAAACCAAAATAAAGCTCCGAAAATAATATATATATATCTATATATATATATATATATATATATATAACTGTTTATGGTTTACACATAATGTTCCGTGACCAAGACAAAATCGGTCAAATGACCCAAAACTCAAAACGCTAGGGGGCACCCTAGTCTAATGATGCTCGCGATAACAATTCACAGCCTGTGCGATCATGCGTAAGAGCCTAGTCCATCGTCTTGGCACACCAGTAGTATGCCGCTGCAACCTCAATGGCAGCTCGTCAGTCCTCACATCTGGAATACCGAGAGTGAGGCCCTCGACCTGATCCTGTAATGCTGTGAGAGTCTCGACCACATCAAGGTTGCGAAGGATAGCCCTTCCAACAGCCTCTCCTGCTGGGGCGGCAGCTGGCACTCTTAGGCGTACTATTGGCCGAACAGGACCGACATCTGCATGAACACATGAGTTTTGATTAGTATTGATAGAATAAAGCGCAAGACAGAGGTTGGTCTCCTTTATTCTTCTCTCATCTATCTTTCATAAAGGAAAAACGAAAGTAGCTTTACTTTGTTTATTTCTAAGGTAGCTACCACACCTTAGTGGGATTAATAGTTCTGCATAGACACTTTTCCCTGTAACAGGATGAAATCCCACATACCTTGTAACTCTACAACTTCTTCTTCATTGGTATGTTCTTTAGTAGCGATTTCCTCTTCTTCTTCTTCGGATTCAACACTTGTAATAGCGTTAGGGGGTTTGGAATCGGTCGAAGGGTTCCTTTTAAAAGGTCTATATGGATTTTTAGAAAAAGTTTCTACCACTTGTTTCTTAATGTCGACCATCCCGTTAGACATGGTCTTTAAAACTTTTTGCAATCCTTCTAAATCAAATGGATCTTTTGATTGTTTTTTCTTGGGATCTTCCTTGAAAGTAACCTTCTTGAATTTTTGTTCTTCTATCGCGTTTTTATTTTCTAAGGCCATAATACATTTCTATACTGCTATCACTTCTTTCATAATTTTGACTAAAGTTGTTTTGTTAGCCCTATCAACAAAGATTGCTATGTTTGATGGTAAAGCAGTGATATACCATTCACTTCGCACTTCTTCGCTAGGCTGGGAAGCAGTTGGAATTTTGTTTAAGATTTTATTGAATCATAAATTGAAATCTTTGATAGGTTCTTTTGACTCAGCCTTAAGGTTAGACATGTCGTTGATCAATGTTGCTATAGACCTATCATCACCAAACTTAGCCAGGAATTGTTCTTGGAAAATCTCCCGACTAGTAATAGATCTAGACGGTAATGAGAAATACCATGATCCGGTTGTTCCTTGCAGAGTATAAGGAAAGAGTCGAACAACAACATCTTTGTTGGTAACTCCATTGAGATTTATGGATAGCATAAAGTTATTTATATGTTATTTCGCTAGCATGCCTGCCTCAGGATTAAACTTAGGCAGCCATTTTTCAAGATGGGCTGGTAACTGACTCAAGGGTGCAGGAATTAAGAGTTCCCCTGGGTTATTCCATGGAGATTTGGCCATTGTTGAACTACTAACAGAGGAAAGTGCAGAAGATGATCCCTACGGTTGAGAAGATGAGGATATTACGACTCTAGATGATTGACAAGGAGATGTGGGAGTAGTGGTGGACTGATGGACAATGATCTGAAGTGGAGGAGTGGATGGTTGAATTCGCAGTGAAGAGGTTGAGATGGATGATGATGATGAAAGAGTCTCGCTATCAGACCCTTTAGGAGACTTCCTTGCTCTCTTCCTTGTAGGTAGAGGTAACTCGGTTGGTTGAACACCAATTTTTTCACTCTTTAATCTGGTAAGAGGATGAGCAGGGTTATATTGCGAAGTCACACTACCTTGAGATTTATCAGATTTTTGAGGAGATATAGAAAATCGCTGAAGTTTGTGAATCAAAGATTCAACTTTAGGAGGTTTGGTAGTAGATTGTTCTGAAATGTCAGGGTTTGTAGCAGTGGCTGTTGCTCCTGCGACTTCTGGCTCTGGATTTAAAGATTCTAAATGCGATGGAGAAGCTGGGGGAGATGGTAAGGGTGATTTACTCTCAGAATGGTATTTAGATTTGGATTTAATTTCCATTCACAGTTCGAGGCCTTCCTTCTAGCGCCAAATATGTTGAAGCCCCGAAAATCGGGTCTACAACAAGGGGGATACCCACTCGGTCCGGACCTTGGTTAGCAGCTCCTTTTCCATTTGCTATAGTGGGTCTGACTAGGGATATGGGACTAGTTTCCCAATTTATGTGTGTGTGTGTGAAGAATTGATATTTCCCTTCTAAAAGTTCCTAAGTGAGATGCTCTATACAAATCTAATCTAATAACATGTAAATTGTATTCTAATAAGCAGAAATATCTAAGTCTACACTAACCCGGGGTGTAATTCTTCTGTTATGCAATCTAAAATGATTTCAGATAACAATTGGTAATAAAGTTCATTTAACTGTTGTGAGAAAAGAATTCAATACAGATAAACCACTTTGTATAAAAAGTTAGACGAAACAGTTGTGAAAGGCATATCGCATAATAAGCTATTCATACATTAAGCATAAATAAATAGCTATCACTGTACAAAAGTGCCAAATGATAACTCAAGCATTCATGCATCAATATATAAACAACTAAACTTGAATATCACTTTTAACACAAAGGAAAAAATAGTTAAGAGATAGAAGTACCATTTATAACTAGTCCTACTCATGAGCTTCAAGCGATAATGATTTATCCCTTCGTAATCCAATATCCACTAAGAGTACAAAAGTGCAACATCAGTAGCAGATATTAAATACAGATGTCAATAAATCCTGTTCCATTCATTCATCAAAACCTCCTCAGAGGGTACAAAAGTGCATGTTTTGGGGATACGTTTTTGACAAATTTTAGGACCCTTCTCTAAATGCATGAGAAGGGTTTAAATACTACTAACTAAATCTAAAAATAACTTATTACAAAAATGTAGGATGCGGTTTAAATGACCGTCCTCATTTTGGGCAAAAATAAAACAAAATTAAAACTGAAACTGAATCTAAAACTAAAATTACTAACTATTTCTGTATCTGCTCCTTGAAGTCGCATGCGTTCAACATCTGTTTGAGAAGAGTTGGCTGGCCGACTTCCAATTTTAGCTGTGCTGCGAAAATAAAATCGGCAAGAGTTGGTGCCATCTTCTCGGTAGAATTGATGATACACTTGAGAGTCATCCACTGGCTGTGTGGCTTTACCAAGTACATCCAGTAACAATCCCAATTCAACCTGGTTAACCTTTGAATTGATTCTTCCTTTTCTTGAGCCTTCTATCTCCAGCCTGCCTACAGTTGCTGTGCATATATACATACTATTTTGAAGATATTTCTGACAAATACCACTGTTTTTAGGATTTAAGTTTTACTTCTTTACCTCTAGCGTTCTTTTTTACAAATTTTTGAGCTTACAGGTGACTGAGCACTCAGAAGCTTTCCTTTTCAAGAAGTTTTTCCTAGCGATGGCGCTAATCGCGCATTGGAAATTGCCTCCATTTCTTGACCCAGGCTTCCTTGGTGCATTTTTCACCCTTTGCGCGTTTTCTTTTAGCGGATATAAAGCTCAAATTTTTGTGAAAATAACGAATTCGTAAGCTCTTGACCCTGAGTTTTAAACTGTCCATCTCTGATATCTGTGCTATCCAGTATCCATTTAACCAGGTCTGTGTATGGGAGAATTTTGGGCCTTGCCGCTATTCGGTGTAAGAATGAACAAGCCAGCTCTGTAATGGATGCCTAAGAAGAACTATGTGAGCCTGTAGTAGGCTCAACCTCCATTACTCTTGGATTATCTTCCTCAAGTAGATTATACATGCCTTCCCAAGTAGCAATACTAGTGTCCCTATTACAGACGGTGTATGTATACAAGGGCACCATTTCCTTCTCTTCCGAGCTCCGGGCTTTGCCTTTCTTTCCCATGATATCCTGCGTAATACTTCGTATATTTCTCTGCTCTTCGTTCCTACAATTTACAAGTGAAGTGAGAAGAATGATATAGAAAAGGCGACGGGAAAGTCTTAAATGCTGCAGATGTATAAAATATACCACCTTATGTGAAATGACTTTTTGATAAGCACGAAACCATATTCCATTAATAATTGGCAACTAACTCATTAATTAGCATTAAAGCACACAACCAGGTGTTGGTTTATGGAAAATACTTCTTTTTGAACAACGAGCCCAAAAGATCTGCGATGAAGCGATTTTGCAATTTGCTTCGCAATATCGCAGATCACAACATCGCAGAATCGTAACATTGCAAGGTTGCTAGCTCGCGATATCGCATTATCACTATATCGCAAAATCTCAATATCGCAGAAACGTGACATATGACAATTTTCGTTAATCTGTTTTCTGCGAAATGCGATTTGCGATATGTACCATCGCATATCGGCAGTTTAAAGTTTTTCAACGTAAGCGGTCTTTGATGCATGCGATGCGATATATGTTTGTAGTCCCGTATCGCGATCTCGTAGTCTTAGAATTTGGCTTGCAAGGAGGTATCCTATTATCCTTTAGCGATGTGACATTTCCTAAGGAATAATTCTACTTTATCATAAAACTTAAGCTTTTTTAGATTTTTCAAGGGTATTTTCTTAAGTTTATAATGGTAAGTTTTATTAAAATGGAAATACAAGCACTAATTGATTTTTAAAATTTTTGACTAAGGGTCCCCACTTATTTAGTATTAGTAATAACACCAAATAAGAAGGGGGGTTGTTGCTAGCCACAACAGGCCATTGTGAGGACCCAACTATAGGTCCTCTAACAACTACTACACTCATTCATATAAATTTCGCTAATTTTCATAACAAGTAAAATTTCAGGTTTATAAAAAATCATAAGCATGAACATAAATTAATTTAATCTACAACATGTATAACTTGTAACAATTTACGTAACTAAAATAAATGATGGATAATACATGTTCCAATAGCTTAGTTGAGATGCTCCTGAGCTCCATGCTCCTCTTGACTACCTGACTGGATTTGCCTCCCAGCCAACTGGGAAGTAATTCCTAGCCCAAGAAACCTCCACAGGTTCCCTAGCCCTCCAAGCCCAAGTCCAACCAGATGTAGTGTGTCCAAGTTTAACAAACACTCTCCAGATCCAAGTTTGATCTCCCTCCTCTTTCTCCACATCCCTCCTCCAAAACAAAATCCTCCCAAACAGAACCAAACCAAAACCAAGACCAAGGATCCCCTTCTCCTCTCATCATCCTTCCCCTTTTATGCCTCTTCCTCCATCCACCTCAACCACCTATCATTAATTTCATAACTACCCTCTCATCCTTTCATTTGACTTTTCTTACCATATGTTCTCCCAAGTAAATTTGAGAGGACATTTTGGGGACAAGATATAGATATTTAATTTGGCAATTAATTGGGGAGGACCATTATCTTCTCCCAAGTAAATTTGAGAGGGAATTTTGGGGATAAGATATGGATATTTAATTTGGTAATTAATTGGGGAGGACCATATCTTCTCCCAAGGAGATTTTGAGAGGACATTTTGGGGATATGGATATTTAAATTGGAATAATGGAAGGAGACCATATCCTATCCAATATTAAATTTGAGAAGACAAGTTGGGAATTGAATATAACAATAATAAATTTTATATCAGTAAATAAAAATTACAATTTTCCAAATAAAGGTATTTACCAATATTTCTTGATAATTATAAGTCAATATTTTCAAGTAATTTAAACACTAATAAAATTTGCATGATAAGATTAAGTGGGGCATTACATACACGCCTCCTTCAGAAAACTTCGTCCAGAAGTTAGAGTGAAAAGATACAAGGAGTTCGAAGGCATAACAAAATAGAGAGAGAGTTATGGTAGTAAAATTTAATAATTCAGGCAATGATACCACTTCCCATCAAGAGTCTCCAACTAATCTATATCCTCCTATCCTTCCTAAACTACTTCCGTTCCCACCCTATCCATCCTCTGTTGTTATATACTATGGCGTCGGCTATACCAATCTAACCACTGATAAAACCGATATGGTGGAAGCGTCGACTATATCGACCTAACCTCCCCAATAGGAAACTGGCATTCGTCATCACACGTCTAGGGGAGCGTGTCCACCATTTCCCTCCCATGATTCTAGGTTTGGAGGTTACACAGTGGGAAATACCTCCACCCCTCCTTACAACTATGGTCAACACCAATTGGAAATCGTCATCACTTGTCTAGGGGAGCGTGTCCATCAATACCCTCCCACGATTCCATTTTTGGAGGTTACACAATGGGAAATACCTCCACCCCTCCTTACAACTAGGGACAACACCCTAATATGGAACACACTACAGTGCTGGTTGGATACTTGTCATGGAATAATCCAGTCAGGTAGTCTTGTCACTTGCCATTTACATTTTACCCATGTCATAAGAGTGCATATCAAGTAGATAAACAATGTAATAGTACAATGTATATCATACCTTTCCTCAGTATATGTTTCAACCTTTCCCAATGGAAGAGTAGATCTTGTTTATCACATAGTTCTTTCCAATCTATGGGTCAGTTCTCATTCATGCATATATATAACAACAAAATATATATAGATAAGTGATCTTAAACATCATGTTATTAAGTCTAGTATACACGTGTCAATTCTATAGTTCATATTGGAAATAAATCTTACATGAGGTGAATCATAATTTCACTAATTCATTCATTAGATAAATCATATCCACTTAAGCCATATATGATACAACAATAACTTTGATAAGTCATGCATTAGATAAATCGTAACCAAGTAAGTCATACATTTGGTCATACATCAAACATTTCCATCATCAATACCTAATCCACCTAATGATTTATATAAGTAGTTTCACCTGTCCAACTAAATGCATCAATATTACATAGCGTTCATAAATAAATAACATGGAACTGCAAAATAGAGCCTTAACATAGGTAGCTATCTAAGTCAAAATGGGCATCATAGATGCTCATGTGACAACCTTGTGAAACCCCTCCACAACAATTAGAGTTGAAACAAGATTCAAATTTCCGCAATGGAAAATAGCATTTGAACCCAGATATGCTACAAGGTGGTACCAAAGTAAAAAAAAAGAAGAAGACCAAAATATTGGCAAGCAATGGATTAGTGCACTATCAATTCCACTAGAAAGTGCTAGTATAAGTTTCATGCATATAATTTCTTTAATACTTCAGTGAATATGATCAGTGCAATCTCAAGTCCATGGATGTTAGGCAATATCTTGACTCGGTCACCTTCTATTTTATTCCCTTCTTAGTTTGATTGCTTCTAACTCTACGCAAACCAAATTTTCCGCTAACTCTATATTTTTCTGGTGATTAAATACACTCAACTCTCGTGTTACCTTGGTCTTTAGACCCATAGGTTTTGGGTAATGGACATACACAATAGTAGAATATTTGCAAAAAGAGAAGAGACAAAAGAAATGGAGATATTTCTTGTTATAACTTAATATGGAAATTGTCAAGACTAGATATATAAAGAGTGAGACTACCTCGTACAACCACCCTATTTCATTAAGACATGACTAACCCAGTTTAAATTAATATTATTTATAACATGTGACTTTATTAATTAAAGACACTTATCCATAACCCCTCTCTAATATTTGTGTTTCTAATGTACCATCCATAACTATTTCTGAATTGGATCCACATAAGTAAATTCAATATGGAAGTCAAGGAATCGAATTCCAAATGGATTAAATGGAACCAATTCTCTTTTTTGTTGGGTTTGTAATAATTGATTCAGTTATTGATCCATTTAGTTAACAACCATTTTCCATGTTTTCTGCATCTTTGTCGGTGACATGCTTTAAGTATTGACTTCTTCCAAGACTTCTATTCAAGGCAAGTCATCAACTGCCTTTCGTTCAAGCTTCAAAATCTATCGACTTCAGACAAACATCCTTGAAACAAACATGAAGCCCTCATGTTCCATTCAACTTTAGCCCATTACAAAGCCCTTGAGATCAAGTCAAATCTAGTCTTGCATTGCCTTCAAGCATTCGATGCCAAACAAACTGATCAGATCCAGATCAAGGTCAAATGCTATCATTTAACAATCATCAATGGCTGAGATGTGTGGGAATAATATGCCAAAGATACCTATTCCAAATTGCAGTCTAGCTATGGAAGCTAAGTTGTTATGTGTAGAGACTTCAATTAAAGTGAAGACCTGAAAACTCTTGTGTACCAAAGAAAATTAAAAATATAGTGCCAATTTTCTCTTCTACAGATATAAAACAGGAAAATTTTGTGGGTGGATTAAGTAAAATGGAAACTACTATAGGATGCCCATCATTAATAAAATTATGTCATGATAAGAAAATGTATCTTATGGAGGCAAACAATATACCAGAAATGTCCAAACCAGGAGATGTTATTTTGGGGGATGTTGGCATTGAACCGACGCTTCATCAGGAACTATGCATCAATAATGGCTTTGATGGAGAAGCTACTGAAGAGGACGGAAGCATTTAATTGAACAGAAGACTATCAAGCAACATTGGATAAATTAAAAGAGAAATTGGTAAGTGCCCCAATCCTTGTCTATCTAGATTGGAACAAGATGTTTCACATACACATTGATGCGTCAGGGATCATGCTAGAAGCAGTCTTAGCAGAACCAGGGGAAAGAAATATGGACCACCTAGTGCACTATGCCAGCAGGAATTTTTCAACTGTAGAAAGGAATTATACGACAACAGAGACGGAGGTGTTGGCCATGGTTTACTCTTTGCAAAAATTTAGGCATTACCTATTGGGGGCATCATTCAAATTTTTCACAGATCACTCAGTGCTAAAGTATCTAGTGAAAAAACCAGTGTTAGGAGGCAAGATATGCCGATGGTTACTACTCTTCCAAGAATTTACTTTCAAGGTGGTCATCAAACCTGGAAGATTGAATGTGGGGCAGGATTACTTGTCACGACTGAAGACTAGAGAGAGAAGGAGCATCACCAAATGAGCCTTTGGTGAGATCAAAGATGATGTGAATGAAACTAATGGAGAGTTTCTCATGGTTGTTTCAAGTGCTAAAGAAAAGAATGAAGAGAGAGATCGATCAAGTATATCTCCTACCATTGATCTAATTGCAAAGTCAAAAGAGAAATTCTTTTCAAAAATAGTAGAGAATGTAGCTGAGGGTTTGGAGGTGGATGTGCCTTTGGGATCCAGATGTCATGTTAACTCAAGTACTAACATGGATAACTTTCCTTTTTTTTTTTATAAAGGATGATAAAAGGGTCTATGTAGGTAATTCCAAGCAAGATTCTATGGTCCTAGACTATGTTGTTGTAGACAGTTTTGAGGATGACCAGTGTTCAAATGATGATGTCCAGAAGAATTCATCTCATCTCAGTGCATTAGAGAGTTGCAAAATGCCCGTCTATGAAGTACGACCTTTGTATGATACAGATCCTACCTATGCTACAAATGCTGAGGTAGATCTATAAACTCTAGTCAAATATTCCATAAGTTTAAAGGAGGTATAATTATGTCTACTACCTATGATATTGTGGTTAGTGGAGATGTAGTAAGCTCTGTTACAGCCTTTCCTTGAGAAGTGGGACTGTGTTCTTTCAACATGTTTGTTATATGGGAATCTTGTTCTTTTAGTGAGTCCTCTATGAAAATGGGCATCTTGGTAGGGGTTTGAGGTCTCCCTTGTTTTATCTTGTTTCTCTTCCTTGTTCTGAAGTATAGGGGAGTTTTCCTTTGCCTCTTTCCTTTTGATTCGATAGGTGTACTTAGAGCAGTTAAGGGAGTAGCTGCCTCCTTCTCTGTGGGCTCCAGAGACACCCTTGGAAATCCCTCTTCTTCCTTGCTCTATATTTCAGGACTTGGCTCATCCTTTTGTACTTCTTCCATGTTGTATTTTTCATCCCTTGTTTCATCTAGTTTTGCCTCCTCTTCTTCAGGCTCTTCTTCCTCTTCTTCAGGATCTTCTTCCTCTTCTTCATATTCCGCTTCTTCATGTTCTTCTTTTTCAAGCTCTTCTTGTTCTTCTTTATCACTAGAAGTAGGGTCTTTGTCATACTCAATTGCTTGAATTTCATCTTCTTCATTCATGTATGCAAATGTTGACCACATAATAGGGATTCTCAAGTTGTTTAGGGCATCTTCTAGTATGAGTTTAGTCAATCCATGATGTGCTAGCTGCTAATGCTTTCCTTCTTGTACCTTGATGCTCATGTATATCATTGATTATAACAAAAAGTAAGGCACACTAAGTCTTCTATTAGGAGGTATCTCTTCTCAAAATCTCAACCCATTGAGGAGTCTAAACTAGTACCATAGACTATATTGAGTCTACCCTCACAGGAAATATACTTGATGTTGTGATAGCTTACTTCATTCCAAGGATATGGAATGCTTTCCCTTCTAACCCCATTTTTGTTTTTAATTGGTTCTTCTCCTTCCAAGAAAAATCTCTTCTTGGCAAGAGTGCTGCTATTTTTGTCCTCTTTCCTCCATTGCAACCCTAGAGGGAGTGTAGTGGTCTTGCTAATGCTCTTAGGGGTAATTGTTACTGACAAACCCCTCACTACAACAGTGGCACTGGCTCTAGCTAGAGGTATGAGTGACATTGCAAATTCCTTTGTTACATCATCATCATATCCCCTAAGTAGCGTGAAGAATCCCAAACATTGATGCCTTGTAAAGATTTCTACCACAGGAGGATGTTGGTGTATTCTAGTTGTTCTGGTGGGCTCCCTTTTGTTGAAATCCCTTGTCATATTTTCTATTTGTCAGTCTATCTGTATGAGGTTTGGGTGGCTACATATTAAGAGCTTCTCTAGGTGATGAAGGTCTAGAGTTTACTCCACACAGTCTCCCACAAAATCTCTTCTGTCTCTATGCACACTGTAAATATTTGAAAGAAATGACAATTTCTTTCCTTTTCATCTTTACAAATGAAAACATAGAGGATGTGGCACCTACCTTTCTCTACAATGCTTTGGTGATGAGAATTCTCGAATTGCTGGGCCTCGGCACCTATTTACAAGATCTATGACAATTCTCCCCTTTTTTCCTATAACTTTTATGTAGTTTCCTATAGGTGCTCACTGTAGGTAGGCCGAGACTAAATTTTCCTTTCAATGGCTCCTCAAGGTTATCTCCACTCTCAAACCCTCTAAATGAAAAATACTTTGCATGAAAGTTAGGTAATATTTTTATTTATGGATGATTTCGTTGAGTGATGTGTTGATTGGCTGAGTACGTATTTCTCCTTTTGGACCGTTGGTCCCACTACTAGTTAACATGCCACCCTTCCTCGTAATAATCACCCACTTTTTTTCACCGTAACTTGACCACCTTTCTAATTTATTCCCCTTGATGTGACCTTGCCACGTGTCTAGTGGACTAACACTACTTTTTGTTATCGAATAGAGGGTGGCCAAGTTAACTAGCCACCTTCACTTATAAAATCAAATTTCTACATATTCCTACAGTTTAATCATATTCGTACTTATGAGGGGGTATTGATGAGGTGACATACATGTTGTTCCTTTGCCTTTCTGATGCATGTTGGAGAGTGGTGTTGTTGTGCTGCTCATAACCCGAATACATCTTCTTGATTGCCTTTTTCTTTTTTGTTGATCGTATTTTCCTAATGGGTTGTTTTCTTGTTGATGTGTAGGTGATGGCTTCCTTTGTTGCTGTTGAGCTCTAGAGGAGTTTCATTGTGCTTGCAATTATGCTTCTCCTCTTTCATGGTGCTGAAGGTTAGGCCTAGAGTTGTTGTTTCTTCATAATAGTACTACTACATGAAGTCCTGTAGCTGCCTTTTTTTTTTGAATTTTTGTGCCATTTCTCTGCTTGGAGGGTGAATAGGTATTGGAGTGAGTGGAAGGTGTGGCCATGGAGTGGTAGGTGAGGTATGCTACTGGTGGTATGCCTCTTTGATGTTATTTTCTCTTTTTTTTTTTTTTTTTTTTGTAACTTGATTCTTTTGATGGACACAGGGGTGACATGGTCACGAAGGGGGTTGGTTGAGGTGTGGTGAAGTCAATGGCCTTCTTTTTTATCCCAAAATAGGTCTACATCATAATTTCTCCATCGAAATTCTTTTCCTGTAGATTTTTAGCATTTCCTATAGTACTACAGGAAACTCCTGTAGTAATTACAGGAAATCCTGTAGAAAGCACAAAATTGCTTGAAATTTGAATTTTCCTGTTGTTTGAAATGAGTATGGATGAATGAACATGGAAATTATGGAGGAGATGAAATGGATGAATAAAAAATTGGGGTTTTGTAGGGCTTGCTTCCCTTTGATCTTTGTGTCCATTATCTTATTTGAAAACTTGCAAAAACAAAATTGTTATGAGTGGGTAGGTTTGAGGTCCCTGCCATCATTTTTGTGCTTTTTTTTCTTCTTCTTTTTTTGGAAGACAACCAGGTTGCCTCAAAGGAGGTTTTCATCCTAGTGGCTTGCCTTGGGCGCCTCAAAAGAGGTTTTCACCGAGAGGTATTTTATTTTCCTTTCTTTTTCTTTTCTTTTTTAAACACTCTTGGGTTGCCTCAAAGAGGTTTTCAACCTAAGAGTGACACTCAAGTGCCTCATGGAGGTTTTCCCCTAGGCCTCTTTATTTTTTATTTTTAATTTTTTTCAAAACATCAATAGAACTCAAGAGCCTAGTGAGGTGGAAGCCGAGTCTCCTTGAATCACCATCACTGCCTTGCTGATGCTACTGATGAACTCCTTTTTTGCCAAAGGCTTTTTGTAGACTTTCAACTTGTACCCATTAACAAGCAAAGGGATACCTTATTCACCAATGGTTCTCATCTGAACAATGCCATTATCATGGAACTTTTCTATCGCTTATGGTCCCAACCATCTGGTCATCAACTTGCCTTTGAAATCTTTGTATGGGAGTCATACAAAAGGGCCAATCACCTTCTTGAAACAATTTGTGTTTGATATTCTTGTCATGCCAAATTTTTCTTTGTACCTGAGTCACTTTTGTGTGTAGGAGGGCCTACATCCTGAATTCATCTAACCCATTTAGTTGGGGAAATCTCTCTTTCTATGCCCTTGTGACATCTAGATCCAATTGTGTTGCCATCCTTATGGTGTTGTACTCAAATTCAATGGATAACACAGCCTTCCCATAGACCAAATCATAAGGGGTGAAGCCAGTGGTGGTCTTCCAAGTTGTATTTTAGGCCCAAGTGGCCTCCACCAGTCTGAATCCAATCCTTTCTGTTGCTGCTAACCACTTTGGTCAGAATGCTTTCCAACACTCTGTTTGTGACTTCTACTTGTCCAATAGCCTGAGGGTGGTAAGGAGTGGAGTTTCTGTGCTTGATATTATGTTGCCTTAACAAATTCTCAATCACGTGTGAGGTGAATTTATTTCCTTGATCAGTGACCAGCTCTCTAGGGTATCTAAACTTGTAAAAAAAAGTCTCCCTCAAGAACTCACCCACTTTTTCTTCTGTGGCTACCTCGACAGCTTTGGTTTCAACCTACTTTGTTAAGTAGTTGGTGCACACAATGATGTACTTTTTCTGTCTGGATGGAGGATCAATGGGCCCAATGAAATCCATGCCCCACTTGTCAAATGGCTTGAAATTCACTTGAGGTTGCAAAGGCATTTCATCCCTGGGAGTAGGTTTCCCCATCCTTTGGCACCGATCACACTAGCTAGTATACCTTCTTACATCCTGGTGGAGAGTGGGCTAGTAATAGCCAGCTTGTAGTACCTTGAATGTTGTCCTTTTGGCTACAAAGTGACCTCCACAAGGCCCATCATGACAGGCTAGAAGGATGTCAAAAAATTCCTCCTCTCTGATACATCTTCTTAGAATTTGATCTAGGCCCAACTTGAATAGATTGCCCCCAATCCAAGTGAATGGGGTGTTTTTCCTTATAATTCTACTCTTCTCCTTGGAGGACACATTTGGAGAGAACTGTGCATCTACTACATAGTTGGCTATGTCAACAAACCACAAGGAGAGAACTGAAATGGCGAATAAATTCTCATCTGATAGCTGGTCATCAACCATTCCTTCCTCACTTGTAGGCAAAGTCAGTCTAGACAAAAAATCTGAAACTACATTTTTTCTGCCAGGCTTATCAATAATAGTTAGATCAAATTGTTGTAACAAAAGTGACCATCTAATAATTTGAGAATTCACATCATCTTTGTTCATCAAATATTTAATGGTAGCATGGTCGTTATGTACAAATGTCTGGTAACCAGTAATGTAATGTCTAAATTTATTCAATGAATGGACAATAGCTAGGAGCTCTTTTTCAGTCACTGTGTAGTTTAACTCGACTTTGGGCAGATTTTTGCTGATGAAATAAATGGCATAAGGTATCTTGTCATTTATATTCCCCATGGTTGCTCCTATAGATTTGTGAGAGGCATCAACATGTATATGAAAAGGAAGAGCCCAATTTGGGCCCCATAGGATAGGTGTAGTAGTCAACTTTTCCTTTAGGGTTTCTAGGGCCTCTTGGCGGCTTTTTGACCATAAAAATTCAGAGTCCTTGGCCAATAGACCAAACAAGGGTGAGGCTACCTTGCTAAAGCCTTTTATGAATCTCCTATAGTATCCGGCCAAGCCTAAGAAACTTTTTACATCCTACTGCTTTTGAGGAGTAGGGGCCCTCTTTATGATATCTATCTTATTTGGGTCTACTTGCAGTCCTTAAAAATTCACACGCCTTGGGACTAAGGTATAAGTTCATTTCAATGAATTTGTTTAACACCTTTCCCAGGTTAGAGAGAGCCTCCAGGAAATCACACCCATAGGGGGTGAAATCATCCATATAAATTTCCACAGAATCATGGACTAGCTCTACAAAGATGCTTAGGACTACTCCCTCGAAAGTGGCAGGGGCATTGCATAAACCAAAAGGAAGGACCCTATAAGAAAACATACCCCAGGGACAGGTGAAGGTGGTTTTATCTTGGTCCTTTGGGCTGATCTGGATTTGATTGTAACCACTGAATCCATCCAGGAAAGAGAAGAACATTTTTCTTGCTAGAGCATCTAATACTTGGTCAATGAAAGATAGAGGGAAATGGTCCTTTTTGTGGCTTTGTTTAGATCTTAGTAATCCACACAGATCCTCCACTTCCCATTTTTCTTTGGAACCGAAACCAAAGGAGACACCCACTCACTATCTGAGATGGGGTAAATGAACCATGCATCCAACAACTTCTACAGTTCTTCTTTGACTATATCCTTGAGGGTTGGGTTTATTCTCCTTTGAGGTTGGCGGATTGGCTTGCAACCTTCCCTGATGTAAATGCGATGAGTACACACCGAAGGGTGCACTCCCTTCATTTCCTTCTAACTCCAAGTAAAGGCATCCAAATGATTTCTTAGCATGTCAGATAATTCCTCTTCTTGGTGTATAGAGAGAGAGTGGTTGATTTTCAATGATCTTTTAGGGATGAATGCTATCATCTTGACATGAGTATGGTTTGAGTTAGATAAGCATAGATCAATTTGAGGGTTGTCTTTGGCTTACTTTACTAACTCCTCAAGAGACATGGTGTTGGGGGATTGATTTTGGAGGATGTGTTCAATCAAGTCATCTTCATCAAGTTCCCCCCTTCCTATAGTAGCATCTAGGGTATAGATTGGGGAAGAGTAGACTTCATATTCTTCCTCCAATTCCAACTATAAAAGTAAGTCATGCTCTATATATGGTTGAGTAGGAGGGTATGAGGCCAATTGCTTGGACAGATGCCAATTATTAATGGTCATATTCCTAGCCCTGTAACTTATGTAAGCATCAGCAGTGGCTAACCATGGCCTCCCAAGGATGAGAGGATAACCATTGAACTTGGTCTTAGGTGGGAGAAATAAGAAGCCAGTAGGGTATTCCCAGGAATCAATGAAGACCATCACATCCTCAACAATTCCCTCAGGAGCTATTTAGGATCCGTCTACAAGATGCAAGACTGTTGTGGTCTTTCTTAATGATCCTGGGAGATTCAGTTTAAATATAGTCTCCTTAGTAATCACATTGATGGAATCCGCAAGGTTGATCAAGGTATGGGGGACAATGGTGCCATCGATGTGTACATCTATTACAAGACTTCCAGAATCTAGATACTTTGGGAAAATCACCCGCCCCAACATTAAGTGAGACAGTTGACTAATGACATTAATGGTATGGGTGTCTTCCTTTCACCTTCTTGGATGTTTGAAACACTTCTCCTTGATTAAATTGTTGTAGATGGGGACATCTTTGATAGCTTGGAGAAGCGGAATTTTGACACACAAATTTTTCAACTCACCCAGAATTTGAATGTCTTCTAGAGTGTGCTGGATAGGATGGGTTAATCTTTCAAGAAAAGGAGGTGGATTTTCTTGAGGGACACTTTCTTGTTTTTCCTCTTCACACTCCTCAGGTGGATATGGAGGTTGGTTATCTGGAAGCACTCTTCCAGGCCTGAGGTTAATTTCATGAATTTCCACAACATATGCAGGGTAGGATGTTTCTCCACTGTAGACCTATTGTGCCTATCTGTTGTTCAGGTTCGGATTTGGTTTGGCAGGCATCTGAGTTTTTTTAGGTGGAGAAGTGTTGGCTTAGGAGTTCCTAACCTATGTTCAGAGTTAGTTACGCCAAACAAATCCCTACACTACTGGCCCTTTTGGTATCAATCCGCGGTGCGCAGAATGAAGTCTCACCTGAAGGAGTATGAGGGGATGTTGGAACCGAGTTTCCGCACCCAGAGATCAGTGTGATATCCTTTTGGTGACCTAGATCTACCTTCGCGTAGACCTCTATGCTCCTGTGGCCTATTGCTGTAACTTCCTTCAATCAGCCTCTAGACCTCTGCGAAGGTCTACGATTGGATTTTGTGGACCCTGAATAGGTCAATTAGCTACTTACGTGTGCTTTAGATTACCCTTAGATTAGTAGTTACTCGGAATTACCTAAGTGTGTGATAACTTTAACAGAAAGCATTATGATCTTTGCGTAATCACTTAACATTAATTGCGTTTAGATAACAATACAAATTAAGTAAATCCACACATCAATATGTCATTATTTTATAAAACCATTATTCATCATAGCATATAGCGCATTCATACATAATAAAAGTAAAGGGACTAAACACAATAATTTCTGTAACAACCTTCTTTATTGATATTTAGCAAAGGTTTATAGACTCAAAACTTCCCTGCGCACTCAGCTGCAGGGGTTCATGTACTCAGCTGTAGACACTACTCTAGGCCTCTATGCACTTCGCTATAGAACCTTTCCCTCCTCTAAGACTTCTACTTCTACGCTAGACTTCTTCGCTCATACACATAGACTTTTTCTTCCTTTCCTTAGACTATCTAAGGCACACCTATTTATATAATCCCATGGTCCGCAGACCATGGGTAGATCTTCAAAAGCTTACTCTAGTTACATAAAAGAAGGGTAAGCCCCATTTTGACTCTTAATTAGCTACGTGCTCTGCGGCCACAATTTGCAAAGACTTTACATCTTTTTACATCAAAACTTGGGTTTTTGCCCCAAAACTAACCCAGGGGACCCCATCCCAACAAGCAGGGTGTATGAGTTGTGGTTGAGATGGAGGTGGAGGTAATAGAGCTGGAGCTTGGTTATATGGGGGCCTCCACCCTTGGGATAGTGCATTCCAGTGAGGTTGTGGAGGAGCATATGGCTAAAATGGTTGGATGGCAGATTGAGAATGGTATTGAGGTGAAAAATACTAGGGAGAATGTGTGGACCACAAAGGATGAGCAAGAGGGCACCAAGAGGGAATGGTTGTATTCTGATTATGGTCGTAATGTGAATAGGATGCCCCTTGCATGCCTTGCTGGTATGGTTGAGGTCCTTAAGGCCTCCTTTGATTGATGTAGTAGAGTTGTTCAGTCACCCCTTCAGTTCCATGATACACAACTTTTAATCTAGGCAGGGAAGGGAAATTGTCTATGGAGTGGTTTTCCTCACATACCAAGAAAATTTCTATGAGATTCAATGGACATTCATTCCTAGGGTGCCTCCTAGTGCATCTAGGGAAAAATATAGCTAAGGCTCTCTCTGCTTCCTCCTACTTCCTCTTGATTTGCATGGTGTCCATCTGTAGAGAAAGGGTATGCAAAATTTCACTCTTAAAGTCTTCCAACATGTTCCCAATTTCACTTTTTATGGTTGTGTTGGAAGAGGACGAACTAGCCATAGCTTGACTAGCCCTACCCTTCTTTCTAGCTACCTTAGAATGATTCCTGAAAACTATCTTGATATCATCATAGGGTAACTGGTATATGTCCCCTCTTTACAATGAGTTTAGGTTTTCTAGGAGATCTTCCCTAATCCCCCTAATAAGGACTAACTTCAGCGATTTCGGATCAAGGGTGCAGCTAGCCCTTTTGTAGCTGAGTTGGAATCTTTCCTCATAATCTTCTAAATATTCATCATGTCCCAAGGTCATCCTAAACATTTCCTCTTTGGTATATTTGGACTTGCAGTAGTCCCTATACTTGTTGTTAAAGGCTTGTTGTATTTGAGCCCAAGTGGTGATACTATCCCTAGGTAAACCCATGAACGAGCGCAGGGTTGCATCTTTGAGAGTGGATGGGAATAATTTCAACTTCTGATAATCAGAGGTGTTATCATAAGTTCTGCATATGAAAACAAACTTGAACAAAAATGTATTCTGGTCTTCTGAGGTTAGGCCATGGAAGTGAGGAAGAGAAGAGGGGCTTATGTTTTTCATCTTAGCATCCCCATTAGTTTCTTTGATGGGAAAAGCACCCTCATCTCTATCTCTGTCTCCCCTTTCATTTCTATTTTCAGCCATGGTGTGAGTTGGTGGAATGGTCTCTTCTTCTTCCCTGATAGGCTCTTGAAAAATCTCAGGTTGTTTTCCTAATTGGTCCTTTAGCTCACAGCCATTGAAGAAAAGGGAAGGTTGGTTGTTTGATGTGGTGGGGGTATTTGGCAAAACATTTCCTAAGTTTTCTCTACTCCTACGAGGCATGAAAGGAGTTTTTTTGTTTTTTGTTTTTTCATGTTTTTCTTTTCTTTTTGAACAACTTGCTGAATGGAACTATTTTTAGAATGGAAAGAAATAAGGAAATAAAGAAATAAAGCATAAATCAAATCTACTTAGACACCTCCCCGACAATGGTGCCAAAAAGTGATGAGCAACAGTATTGCAACAAGAATGTTGCAACTCCTAGTGCTACCAACTTTAATTCATCAACCCGGGGTTCGTACAAACTTGGAGGTGACAGTGTTGTATACAAAAATAGAGGTATTGGTCTACTCTTGTCACTGTTCAACTGGGGGGATAGACCACTAGGGTTTTTCAAACCAGTCTTCTATTGACTAGAAGAAGTTTGACTACCAATTGGAGAAGGGAAAATTATCTTAAATGAAAGAAAAGAAATGTTGCCTATTTTAAAGAATGAAAGATTGAATTGGAAGATGCTTGTAAAGTAACAT
This sequence comes from Pinus tabuliformis, assembly GCA_031772625.1. Lineage (NCBI taxonomy): Eukaryota > Viridiplantae > Streptophyta > Pinopsida > Pinales > Pinaceae > Pinus > Pinus tabuliformis. The sequence continues at coordinate 345,985,611 of CM062805.1, read as the reverse complement.
GAAATCCTCTATCTACTCATTGAATCATTTTTCTTGCAAAAGAAACCTAGGCTAACCCTATTTATCACATGTGATGGTTCAAACTAGTGAGCATGGAATCTGATCTAGGGAATATCCACTATTGCATGCATGTGCTAATTAAGAAATAAAAAAACTCTTTTTCTTTATCTTTTCATTTTATGAATGTAAATGCTAATCTTCACTTGTTATTTGGCAGGGAGACAGGTATGGAGGAAGAGGGTTAGAATGATCTTAATGGTATGGAGGTCAAGTAGAGGCCTAATCCCAGCTTCAGTGATGATTTTTCTAAATTCAAGCTCAAAACATGTTGCTACAGGATTTCTTACAGGAAAACTATAAAATGTCCTATTTCTCCTAAAGGATCCCCTATTTTACTACAGGAACATGCCGAAAGCTTAGGAAGTGGTTTAGAAGGTGGAATGAAGCTTGGGAAAGGTAGAGAATGGGAGCATAAGGTGTGAAGGGGGTGAACACTATCCAGAGCTCAATCAAGTGCTTCAATATGGTTGGATTTTCTCAATGGAAATGGCGATTTTCGCTTATAAAACAAGAATTCGGATTGAGATTTTAGTGGATTTTGGCGACATGGGTGGATAAGGCTTCAATGAGGCAAATGCAATGAGGTCTCCTTGCAATGTAGAAACTCCTACAACAACACACATTCTTGTTTGCATTTATACACAAATTCATCTATACATATGAAAGATATATTAAATGGAAGAAAACAGATCTATTACCATCTAATGGCTAAGTGCATGAATGGAAGTTCTTTGAAAACAAGACCTAAGTGATCAGAAATGGAAATTGCAAATAATCCTAGGAAACTTAAAGATAATGACCTACTCATCAAGAAACCCTAGATTATGCAGCAAAGAAAGAATTCTGGTTTTGGGTTGTATGAAAGTGTCCAAGTCATGACCCAAAAGAGAGAGATGAGGTGAAAACCATTATCACCAGATTTTCTAAAATTTATTTTGTCACTATGATACCATTGTTCTAACTATCCACAAATGAAATCAAACTAATTAATCATACCAATATTTTCAAACTAACAACACCAAAATCAGTTCAGCGGCTAACTATAAATGTAATCTAAGCATACATCTACAAAAAGAGGAACCTCTGCTACTAGGGTTGGGCCCTAACCCAAGAGCTTTAGCCCTTTGAGTCAACTCAGTGTTGGATCAATGGAATGCTTCTCATTTTCATTAAAATATCAAAAATACACAAGAGTGATTAGTCTCAATGTTTCAACTCAAAAATGCTTCTTAGCTACAATGAAAAAAAATTTGAATCCTAATGAGGCTCTAGGCCTTCTTATTTATACAACTAAAGTTATCAACAAATTCCTTAAATTTAGGGAGGCTTGGCTCCCAACCTCGAGATCAACTGGTCTTCAACTATCACTCGCTTGGCTGCCAATGATCTTAATGGCTTGGTTGCTTGCAACTCCGAGATGATGAGATTCGATGGAGGAATATTCAAATGAGTGAGGAGTTATGGAGGGAGATCCCATCTCCTAAAATCCCTCTTACTTGTCTCCTTTGATTTCCTGCACTTTAATTAGCCAAAATTTGCTCCAAAACCTATAATCAATGCACATTACTACTAGACATGACATCTCATCTTTATCCTTCTCATTAAGCAAAATATAAAAAACACGTGTAAATAATTATGAGAAAATTTGATTTTAGTAGGATGGAGAGTTGTATTAAGGTCCATATAATTTACCCATTGATGAGCATCATCAATGTTAACAAATGTGAGATAAGCCACTAATAATGATAATGGGTGTTAAGGTACCTAGTACATTTTTGCAAGTTCGAAGGAATGAATTGGCATCAAAAAATTCTAGAACATATCAATCAAGGGGAATTATTATATTCACACTATCAATAGTGAGGGATCCTTCCATTCATGACTATAAGTCCCAAGGTAATACAAAGACTCTAGATCTCTATCTTAAAAAAAGTCAGTCAAATTTTATGAGAATATTTTTTTTAAAAGGAGGGCATTAAGTTATCCCCCATCATCCAACATGAGGAAATGAAAGGAAAAATAATTTGGAAGGACCCAAATGAGAATTTGAAAAGACATACCATCAAATACGATTATCACATGCACTAAATGGAATAGTGCATGGAAGAGATTATCCAAGTGGATATCAATGGCCACCCACCTTTTCCATTGAATAAATGGTTGTCTATATTATTGGTAATTTTTATATGGTTTTTTGGGTCCTAAACTCCCAAGGCCATTTTGAGTATCTAAATAATGTTTTTTGACAATATGGGGGGACAGGGGTTGCCATGGCATTCCTCAGTCCCAATCAAAAATTGTTGTCCTCAAATATTTATTTCTAGTGAGCTATTGTGTGCTACAAATATATTGTATGCAAAAAAATTTCCCTTGGGAATTTGATGTACCAACTAACCACCTTGGGGCCAACAAACATTTTGGCACTTTGTATTCTAGGGATAGGGTTTTGGACCTCAAAGGTTATTTTTCGTTGTTGCTAAAAGTCAATTATTTTTTTGTCTTGTAATAGCTTTTACGAATGTTTGTAATTTATCTCTCTTCAAATAAATATGCCACCATTCTAGCCAATTTGTGTTCTACAATACTCTATTATTTCATTTATTAATAGAATTTGGATTTTCACCATATTATTTTGCTTTTTGTTATAATTCTCTTTGTGTGTGTTTCATTTCCTTTCCCACCTTTCATTTCATTCCTTGTACAACTCATATTAAGAGACCCTCTATGCAACAACCCATTAAAAAATACTATTAATATAGGCAAGAATTCCGCCAAATGAAAATGGAATGCAAGGTACTACATGTATCCCAAAGTGTGATTAGAATATTTGACGTCTAACACTTGAGAACCACTTGGATAGTAACTAATGATGAAATTTGACTTGCTAAGTGCAAGGTCACCTACCTATGATTCTAATAGGCCCATGGTGCTACTGTAGGTCAAACTCTTAAAGCAATGTGTCATAGTAAATGAGAGATGACATTCCAATCAAAATTCAATAGAGACCTTCTATATTGAGATGAGTACAAGACAAAGGTTCTTGTTGATACCTAAAATTAATTGATGACTGGGAAGACTGACATGATAATTCAAGAAATTTGAGGAATGACTAACGTAGGTAAGCTTCCTTTGAACATAAGCATGAAACCAAAAGTGACTTGGGAAACATAGACTCAAAAGTGGACAACGAAAAATATATGCAATACAAAAGAAATCAATAGACTCTCCATAGTGACTAGAAGAATAACCAATTGGATTAGTGAAGACTTAATAAGAAAGATTCAACTTCCTAAATTCATACTATAAACCCAATTTGTTGAGACAAAGACTCAAAACTAGTGCTTTATTTAGGGGAAACATAACTCAAGATTGTTTCCAAAATCAAACAAGTAACTCATCTTTCCCATCCCTCTCCTTTTATATTTTGAATTTTTTTGTGTCTTCTCATATTAGAAAAGTTGAAAATGAATAAAATAAAGCTAGTATGCAATGTAGGAAACAAGTTTTGTGGGAAACAAAACTAGGTGGTAATGCAGGGAACATACCTATTCTTAATGCTAAGAACATGTACATGATAACGACACTCTTGACAATGTTTCCTCCATCTAAAGAAGTGTCAAAGCACAGTGAAAATAGATGCAAGACTTTATGGTGGAAGAGAGTGCATTAGAAATAGGTTATTGTTAGAAATTATGCTCAAAAGTGAAAGCATGGTAATGCAATGCAACATTATAATGTAATAGGGGAAGCTCCATTAGGGAATTCTTGAAAAAATATTAAAAGTATGTCATGGGGATTCATAAAAAATCATGGATAGAATAAAAGGGGTTCCCCTATCCTATGAAGAAAAATTTAACATGGGCGTTAAAAGTACAAATAAGGTTGTAACTAGGGAACCCATGAACAGTAGGATCTACCACCAAACTACGACACTTGTAAAATAAAATAGAAAGGGTTTGGTCATAAGTTATTGAATTTAATCGTATGGAAAGAATAATATCAAACAAGTTAATCCAAAATGTAACAAGGGAAATATTTCCCTACATGATAATTTTCAAAAAATATATATCACATAATAGATGAAGTGGACCATCCTAATAGGAAAAACACCTTTGTTACTTGTTTCACTTGAAAAAATCACAACCCACTTAAAAGATACCTTATTAGCACTAGTCCATTTAGAAAATATAAAGAAAAATGGAAAAACATTATAAAAGTGCATAAATATTTTATTATATTGGTAAAAAGGCATGAAATTATAATTTCATTTTAATTCACTTTCACTTGTGCATTTTGTTGAAAATCTCATTCATCTTCAATTGGTGATTGTGGAAGAATCAATAGTCCGATTTCATTCTCCTCTAATTAGGTAAATCTAAACTAAATTCTCTTCATTTTCAACTATTTAACTTTTAAATTTAGGAAACATTTGAGAGTGGAATTTGAATTTCAAGATTAGAGGTCTGCATATGTGCTTACTTGATCATAGAGAACATATATAAAGTTCTACACACATCTTTTCTTGTGGATAGGTGTGTACATACTATTGGGTTGTGTTATATTCGTTGCATGACTAGCCATCCTGGTTAATCGGGGGGTTAGAGGGGGGGTCAGACACCCCCCCCCTGCATCGCGCCGATTGCATAGTGGGGGGGTCACAGGGGGTTTGAGGGGGGCGGTTAGCCCACCTCTATGGGGTCCGAGGCAGCACACCGGGAAATTTTTTTTTGGGCCCTATATTAGGTGGGGTGAACCTACCTATGGTTTTGTGCAAGGTTTTCGCACATGGTTTTGGGCGCGATGGTTTTCGGTCCATGGTATTGGATGATTTGGCATGTATATATATGTATTGTAACATTGAAAAGAAAATAATGAAAAATCAAGCTGGTAGTCCCGGTTTTGGGGTCCAGGGCAAAATCTCTGTGTATATTGTTGGAAATAATACTGAGAGGGGGGGGGGTGAATGAGTATTATCAGAACTATAAAACTTTTTCAATGTTCAGAAACATATATGCTACTTTCGTTAAGTGAACCAGCGTGTACACGCAACTGTGTATAAAGAAAACAGCGTATAACTAGAAATCTTATAATTCAGTCAGTTTATCTTTAGTTAAGTGCATGAGGACATTATTCACCATATTAAGAGTAAGCAGATGCAGTAGAATAGATCACACAGAAACCATACACATGAACACCAGGATATAAGGTGGAAACCCAATGTGGGTGAAAACCACCTGCTGCAAGTCGTCTCTATCTTTCTTTAATATGAAACTTCAGTTTACAATCTTTTTGTACTGGTGCAGCCTTATACCAGTACGCAGGCTACAACCTGTAGAAGGCTACAACCTTCTCTCGTTCTCCAAACTTCCTTGGAAGGGAGCTCCAACCCCCTTTGCTCTTGTACTTGCTAAGATACTAGTACGTAGGTGCTGACCTACAATCTTCTTTCTTTCAGGTACCACCTTTCATACATTTTCAGACTGGATATTCCTGAAGCACAACATTACAATCTGTAGACCACAATTCATTCAACTACAACAGAACATTGAAGCATAAAACAACCAATACTAGCATCATCAAACTTTGAATCACTGAACCATTGAACCCTGTCAATCACCAGTTACCAGAACACAGAGTAGTCTACAGAACTCTGCAATAACAGTCAGACCCAACTACAAACCCAAAAATCAAGCTTCAAAAGATATACGCTACTTCAATGAGTGAAACCCGCGTATACACGCGCTTTTACCTAAGCCAACCTGCGTACAGATCTAAAAATAAATTCTCTCAACTTGCAGCTGTACCAGACATCAGTTAGACCCAGAACATAATATTGCGACAGTATGCAGATCTAGAAATACGCATAATCAATCATATCATAATAGTGCATTTCAAACCATTAGATCCCGATCTATCCTTAGATCTAGTCTTCCATCAACCGATGTGATTTCTCCTTAGCTTAGATCAAGCAACCCAGAACCTACATATCAGATCTCTTTCTTTTTCAGATATTCAAGCCTTGTCAAAAGATGATTTTGCCTAATGATCTTCTTCTCCTTATATAGCCTTAGGCCTTGCTCAATACCAAGAGCCAAAACCATAGAAATCCAAAACCATCAACTTCAAAACTAGAGATCTACACGTCTGTCGAGGTACTTTGGTCCAAAGACATGGGCACAAGTACCGAGGACTAACTACCATGGACCAAAAGGAAACTTCCCGACATATACGCCCTTTTCTGTTCATGCATCTGCGTGTATACGCACCTTCGTATATAGCTCTCCTGCGTATACGTGGCTTAGTATGCATATCACCAACGTGTATATGCAATTTTGACTTAATTAGCCTACGTATATGAGATTTATCTTCATTCTGTAGGCTGAACGAAGATTTGACATCAAAGAGAGTTGCCATCAAGGACAACAACTGTATCATAACGCCACACCTGTGCCAAAATGCCAACAATCTCCCCCTTTGGGCTTGATGGCAACCTCAAGATCCTTAGAATTATTCTCCCCCTTTGTCATCAAGGGCAAAGGGCAGTGCTCCCCCTGAGTACATGCTGATACCTCTGCTTGGCTGTGCTGAATCATGCTCCCCCTGACAGTAGGCCAGATCTGCAAAAGATGTTCTTCAACAAGAACCAATACTTATACACTATAAGGGACCTTCCTATCACCAAAGGACTCAATACATACATCCATACTCCCTATCAAGAGGGGACACATTAGAAACAACCAATTATATTACATCATTCATCCCAGGCATAGTGGGGAAACCAACATAGGCCGTTACATGACCTTGACACCATAAAAGAAATATCACAAAAGAGAGACATGTCATAGAGACAGCAGATCGACCAAGACTTATGAAAGTCACCAGCAGTATCTGATAAACATCTTTTAGATCAGCAACCAGGATTTCTTTCTGAGAAACCAATAACCAAAACATCTAAATGCCAACAATGCTTTATGAGACTTTTAAGCTGCTCCCCCTGAACCTGTGCCTGCTGCACCCTGTGAAACTGTGTCTGAAGAATTCTGACATACCCATCTCAGACCTTTTAAACCAGAGTTTGCCCTTGCTGTTCAGAAATCCATATACGCGATTTCTCCTGAATAGACCAGCGTATGTACGTGGATATACTCTCTGCAATAGGCGTACAACATACACGCGACTTACCCCTCATAAATCAGCGTATATACGCGGATATCCCTTACGTAACTTGCATATACCAACTTTTCTGTAGAATAGACAAGCTTTAACAGCAGGATGAAGCATCAACTACTCCCAGCTTTTGTCTGAGATATTCAAAAGTTTCCCTGGGCAGTGGTTTTGTGAGAATATCAGCAACTTGTTCCTTAGAAGGAACATACTCCAACTTGACCTTCTGCTCAAGCACTTGCTCCCGAAGAAAATGGTACTTGATTGGTATGTGCTTGGTCTTTGAGTGCATGACTGGATTCTTTGAAATGCTGATTACACTTGTATTATCACATAAGATAGAGACTGGTGGAGTGCAAGTGATTTGAAAGTCCTGCAAGGTTTGCATCATCCACAGAAGTTGTGTACAACAAGATGCCGCAGCCACATATTCTGCTTCAGCTGTAGATAAGGCAATCGAACTCTGTTTCTTGCTGAACCAAGATACTAGTCTGGAAACCATGAAGAAAGCACCACCACTTGTGCTTTTCCTATCATCCACACTTCCAGGCCAATCTGCATCTGTGTAAGCATGAAGAGTGAGATCTGTATTTCTAGGATACCATAAGCCATAGTTTTGTGTCCCTTGAAGATACTTGAAGATTCTTTTGACTGCCTGAAGATGAGTTTCCTTTGGGTTGGCTTGAAATCTTCCAACAATTCCTACTGCATGTGTAATATCTGGTCGGGTACCTGTCAAATAAAGCAAGCTCCCAATCATGGATCTATAAGTGGGTTGATGAACTGCTGCTGATTCATCATTTGCACTGAGGCTGCATCCTGTAACCATGGGTGTACATACAGGCTTTGACTCTTCCATGCCATACTTCTTCAAGACCTGCTTGAGATATTTGGTTTGAGACAAGAAGATACCTCCTTCATTTTGTTGGATTTGCAATCCAAGAAAATATGTCAATTCTCCAAGTAGTGACATTTCGAATTCTTTCTGCATAACCAAGGCAAAGTTTTGACTCATAGTCTCTTCATTGCTGCCAAAGATAATATCATCTACATAAACAACAAGAATTAGTAATTTGTTATTTTCAACTTTTATATAGAGATTGCTATCTGCTGATCCTTTTGAAAAGCCTTGTTGGTGAAGATATTTGTCCAACCGATAGTACCAAGCCCTTGGAGCTTGTTTGAGTCCATAGAGAGCCTTTTTCAATCTGCATACAAGGTTTGGATCATTCCCAAGAATGAAACCATCTGGCTGTTCAATATATACTTCTTCTTCTAAGTCTCCATTCAGAAAGGTTGATTTCACGTCCATTTGAAATACCTTGAAGTTTTGAAAGCTTGAGAGAGCAAGGAACATTCGGATGGCCTCAAGTCTTGCCACAGGAGCAAAGGTCTCTTCAAAATCTATTCCTTCTTGCTGCGCATACCCTTTACAAACAAGTCTGGCCTTGTTTCTAATTACTTCTCCATTTTCATTTAATTTATTCTTGAAGACCCATTTTGTTCCTATTACATTCTTATCTTTTGGTCTAGGAACTAATTCCCAAGTTTTGTTCTTTTCGATCTGCTCAAGTTCTTCATCCATTGCTTTGACCCAACATTCATCTTTGCATGCCTCTTTAACATTTTGTGGTTCAGTGGAGGAGAGTAATGCCAAATAGCTTGAAGCTTCTGCAAGTGTCCTTGTTTGTACTCCTGCTTCTTTCTGCCCCACAATCTGAGATTCTGGATGATTCTTTTGAACATATCTGGATGGAGTCTTCTCTTCTATTCTTGTCTGCTCCTCTGGTTCTTCTTGAGGTTCTTCTTCTTCATCATTCCGCCTTTGGGGGTAACCTTCATCTTCTTCAATGTCTTCATGATGAACTTGCCTAGGAATATATCCCTTCTCATCAACCACTACATCAATGTTGTCAACAATTCTGCCAAGTCTTTTATTGTAGCACTTGTATGCTTTTCTATGTGGAGAATATCCAAGAAGAATGCCCTCATCCGCTCTTGGTTCAAGTTTGCCAAGTTGCTCATCAGTATTCTTGATATAACATTTGCTCCCAAAGATTTTGAAGTGCTTCACCGAAGGAGTCTTACCACTCTAGAGCTCATGAGGTGTTTGAGTGCTGTTTACTCGGACATTTGTTTTGTTAAGAATAATAACAACAGCTTGTGCAGCTTCACCCCAGAAGGTTGCGGGAGTACCTGATTCATCGAGCATAGCACGAGCCATTTGTTGGATAGTTCTGTTCATTCTTTCCACAACCCCATTTTGCTGAGGAGTTCTAGCTGTAGAGAATTCTCTTCTTATCCCATGTTCGTCACAGAAATCGAAAAATTCATTTGAGGTGAACTCCCCACCTCTGTCAGATCTGAGGCACTTAATTTTGTTTCCTGATTCATTTTCAACCAAGGCTTTGAAGGATTTGAATTTTTCGAATGCTTCATCTTTGTGCTTCATGAGCCCTAACCAAACAAATCTGGAGAAATCATCAATGAATAATATCAGATATTCTTCTCCTTGAGGTGTCCTCTTCCTAAATGGACCACATACATCTGTATGGACTAGCTCGAGAGGCATGCTAGCTGATCCTTCCTTCTCTGGAAAGTTAGTTCTGGTTTGCTTTCCAAACTGACAAGATTTTCATATGGTATTGTCTGGAATTTTGATATCTGGAAGACCACGAACTACCTGATATTTGCATGCTTTCCTTATTTGTGAAAAGCTTAGATGCCCAACCTCCGATGCCATAGCCAATGTTCATCATCCTTGCTTAAGTAGCATTGTTGTCCTTCCTCAAAGATATATAGATTATTTGGAGTCCTTCTTCCTTTGATCACTGTTTTACCTGTATCAAGATCGCGAACACAACATCCATTTGATCTAAATATTACCTCGGTTCCTTGATCGCACATCTGACTAACACTTAGAAGATTATGCTTCAATCCATCAACATATAACACATTTCCTGCTTTGACCTTCTCTTTCAACGGAGCAACACCTTTTCCTTTTATGGCTGCAGAGATATCGTTCCCAAAAGAAACTTTCTTCCCTTTTTCTAATGCGGTATATGACTCAAGCTTTTCTTTGTCCCCTGTCATATGCTTCGAACATCTGCTGTCAATGTACCATAGACTTTCTTGACCTTCTGCATAAAAGGCTATCCCACATCTTTCTGGTTGTGATTCTTTTATTCTCCATGTTCTAACATTTGAGGTTTGTTCCTTCTGAGTTGTCTTCCGGAATCTGCTCCTGCATTCAGAGTCTTCATGACCAAAGTTATTACAAATAGAGCATTCAACTTCATTTTCAAGAACCGAAAAATTGTTATAAGTCCTTTTCATGGTTCCAGTCATTCTCCCTTGCTTTTGAGCTTCTCTAGTCATGATTGTTTTGTAGGCAACACATTGAGCTGCTTTGTGACCGAAGTTATGGCAAGAAAAGCATTGGCCATTATAGAAACTTCTGCGATAATCAGATCTATCATCCAACCGATTGTAGCTTCTATTCATTCTTGGAACAAATTGGGAAGATTTTACCTGTGGCTGATTGTAGCTTCTGTTTGTCCTTAAGGCTGTTTGTCCCTGAATTTCTTGATGGTCTTTATTTGTTCTTGAGATAAACTGTCCCTGATTCACCTGATGACTTTTATTTGGCCTTTGCTCGCTTCTCCTTGCTGCATCAAGATAACTTTTAGAGGTAGAGGCTTGAGATGTTTCTCCATTATATCCAAGACCTGTCTTGATCAGAGGAGATTGTTGCATATTGATAATCTCATCCAAGGTTTCAGATCCTTTAACAAACTTAAGATTAATTGCTTTGGTTTTCTCAATCTCCTTTCTAAGACAAACAATCTCACATTCCAATTTTTCAAGATGTTTTTCCTTTTCAGCTAGTTGACATTGTAGAGAATCAATAATAGCACTCTTCTCTTCTAAAAAAACTTTGAGATCTTTCATTTCTTCATAAAAGCCTTCTACATCTATAGCATCCATGTAGTCATCATTTTCAAAAGCCATTAAAGGTTTATATCTATTACCTTGTTTATCTTCATCACTATTTGAAAGACCATCACTATCCTCATGAGTGTAATAGCTTTTCTTCTTTTCATTCTGTTTCTTGTTCCATCTAACAGGTTCCTTTCCCTTGTCATTCTTATCTTTGTGAGGACATTTGGCAGCATAATGACCTACTCTTCCACAAGCAAAACATTTAAAAGGTAACTTACCTCTGAATCTTCCAGAACCCCTTTGAAGATTTCTGACAAAATTTGATTCTTCTTCTTCATCTTCTGGCACATGACTTGCTTCATAATAATCTTCTTTGCCTGAAGCTTTGAAGGTAGCTTCTCTTCTGTCTGATGGACCTCCCTTTCTCATTTCATAAGTGGTTAGAATTCCATGAAGCTGAGACATAGTGAGAATTCGGAGATTTTCCTTTTCTTCTATTGCAGATACTTTAGATTCAAACTTGGGAGACAATGATCTTAGAACCTTTTCAACAACTATAGCCTCTTTTATTTCTTCACCCAAAATTTTCATACAATTAACAATCTCATCTACCCGAAGAAAATAATTAGCCACACTTTCATCATTATACATCTTGAGAGTCTCATACTGAATCCTGAGTGTTTGAAGTTTAGCACGCTTTACCTGTTCATCTCCTTCATAGCTTGTGACCATTTTGTCCCATATCTCTTTTGCGGATTTAAAGTGCATTACCTTCATGAATTCCGTTTGGGATATACTTCCTAATAGAGTACTGACTGATTTTGCATTTGTTTCATACTTCTTTTTCTCAACTGGATCTGTAGGAGTAGCTGAAGGAAAAGCATAGCCTGTTTCTACAATGTCCCAAACTTCTGTACCAAGAGATTGAAGATATGCAGTAACTCTTACCTTCCAATAATTGAAGTTTGTCCCATCGAAAACGGGTGGCCTGATTGATGCTTCTCTCTCGTAGTTGCTCATGATGAACGATTTACCTTCAAGCGATCAAGCTTCTCTGAAGGACCTGCTCTGATACCAATTGTTGGAAATAATACTGAGAGGGGGGGGGTGAATCAGTATTATCAGAACTATAAAACTTTTTCAATGTTCAGAAACATATACGCTACTTTCGTTAAGTGAACCAGCGTGTACACGCCACTGTGTATAAAGAAAAGAACGTATAACTAGAAATCTTATAATTCAGTCAGTTTATCTTTAGTTAAGTGCATGCGGACATTATTCACCATATTAAGAGTAAGCAGATGCAGTAGAACAGATCACACAGAAACCATACACATGAACACCAGGATATAAGGTGGAAACCCAATGTGGGTTAAAACCACCTGCTGCAAGTCGTCTCTATCTTTCTTTAATATGAAACTTCAGTTTACAATCTTTTTGTACTGGTGCAGCCTTATACCAGTACGCAGGCTACAACCTGCAGAAGGCTACAACCTTCTCTCGTTCTCCAAACTTCCTTGGAAGGGAGCTCCAACCCCCTTTACTCTTGTACTTGCTAAGATACTAGTACGTAGGTGCTGACCTACAATCTTCTTTCTTTCAGGTACCACCTTTCATACATTTTCAGACTGGATATTCCTGAAGCACAACATTACAATCTGTAGACCACAATTCATTCAACTACAACAGATAATTGAAGCATAAAACAACCAATACTAGCATCATCAAACTTTGAATCACTGAACCACTGAACCCTGTCAATCACCAGTTACCAGAACACAGAGCAGTCTACAGAACTCTGCAATAATAGTCAGACCCAACTACAAACCCAAAAATCAAGCTTCAAAAGATATACGCTACTTCAATGAGCGAAACCCGCGTATACACGCGCTTTTACCTAAGCCAACCTGCGTACAGATCTAAAAATAAATTCTCTCAACTTGCAGCTGTACCAGACATCAGTTAGACCCAGAACATAATATTGCGACAGTATGCAGATCTAGAAATATGCATAATCAATCATATCATAATAGTGCATTACAAACCATTAGATCCCGATCTATCCTTAGATCTAGTCTTCCATCAACCGATGTGATTTCTCCTTAGCTTAGATCAAGCAACCCAGAACCTGCATATCAGATCTCTTTCTTTTTCAGATATTCAAGCCATGTCAAAAGATGATTTTGCCTAATGATCTTCTTCTCCTTATATAGCCTTAGGCCTTGCTCAATACCAAGAGCCAAAACCATAGAAATCCAAAACCATCAACTTCAAAACTAGAGATCTACACGTCTGTCGAGCTTCTTCGGTCCAAAGACATGGGCACAAGTACCGAGGACTAACTACCATGGACCAAAAGGAAACTTCCCGACATATACGCCCTTTTCTGTTCATGCATCTGCGTGTATATGCGCCTTCGTATATAGCTCTCCTGCGTATACGCGGCTTAGTATGCATATCACCAGCGTGTATACGCAATTTTGACTTAATTAGCCTGCGTATATGAGATTTCTCTTCATTCTGTAGGCTGAACGAAGATCTGACATCAAAGAGAGTTGCCATCAAGGACAACACTTGTATCATAGCGCCACACCTGTGCCAAAATGCCAACATATATGTGTTTTATGTGTTATGCTCTTTGTTGGGACACATAAATGTCATATTTTCATCCACCTTTTTCTTCACTATTTCTTACATTTCATCATCCCATTAACCTTTTATCATATCATCTTCATACATACATTTGGGTTTCACCTTCTTATTTTCCATTTTATTCATTTTTGTATTACAAGTGAATTTATGATTAATTATTAGAAAATATACATATTTTTATATATATCTCAAGAATATGTGAGTTTTGTGATGTGTAGGAAATATGTGAAGAATTAATTCCAAGAGACTTATCCATATCTCCTCCACCATATTAAGGAGATAATTATGCAAGCCTATTCCTAAGGAGAAAAGCATGGAGGATTTGGTTGGCATATGGTATCCAATTCCTAAGGAGAAAAGCATGGTGGATTTGGTTGGCATATCTTATCCAATTCCTAAGGAGAAGATCATGGAGGATTTGGTTGGAATACCTTATCCAAGATATGTGAGAGATTTATGGAGGATTCAAAGGGATCATATTTTGTAATAATGGGAAAGTAGTTAAAAATGCTTGAGAGATTTGTGGGATCATATTTTGTAATAATGGGAAAGTAGTTAAAAATGGTTGCGAGATTTATGGAACTAAAGAGAGATTAGTGGATGATCATTATGAGTTTGTTACTCATCCCATTGTATAAATAGGAGTACAATCTCCTCCATTTGTAATCTGGAAGTTTTTGTAATCTTAGAATTTTGAAATAAAGGATCATACTTCAATTTTGCTTCTACATCTGAGTCTCCATTGAAGTGGTATGCTTGTGGAGTTGTGGAGGGTCCCCATGGCCTCACTTGCATGCTTATTTGTTTATAATTGATTTTATGTTTTTGTTTGATTTCAGCTTTCAATTTTTGTTAAATGTTCTAATATTGGAAGAATCTTATTTGAAGGTGTTCTTGTAAGAGGACCATAAGATTTCAAACAATTATTAGATCTACATTTATTTTATTTTAGCTTTTAATTTCTTATTAGATGTTATAATGTTGGAAGAGATCTTGTAGAATATGTTCTTGTAAGAGAATCATAGATCTCAAACAATTGTTAGATCTAAGTTTGATTAGTTATTGAAAGAGATCTTAATGAATATGTTCTTGTAAGGGGACTTTAAGATCTTGGACAAGTTAGGAATCTTTCTAGACCTATATATTTTAGATAAGCACTTCTAAGTTTACCTTCCCGGGTTGACATTAAATTAAACTCTAATTTGCATATGCAATTTAGACCACACATTTTGGCGCTGTTGCTGGGGAAGTGCAACTAGAAGGATTTAGTAATTGTTTTTATGCATTTGTTTTTATGGACTAATTTGTGGAACATGGTGACAACAGGTTCGTAAAGGAATTCAAAGTTTGGAGCATTCTTTTTTTTTCATTTTCGCACATAGTTAATTTAAATTCAGTTTTCATTCTAAACCCCCCATTTCTCACTAATCCATCTATGGATGAGGGCTTTGACAATGTTGAATAGGTACTTCTTGGAGAGCAAGGAAAATAACCTTGAGCCAACTCTAAGACAGGATTCTCACATACTTGCAAAACATAATGTAAAATTTTTAAATCTTGATGTGAGCATGTTTGAATTTTTAGTCCGTAGATGGCTTCACTAGAAGCATGCTTTTACTTAGAAAATAAAACATCTTTTAAGTTAATGTAGAATAGATTAGAAAAATAAAAATGAGATCTTATTAGAAGTCATTAGAAGTCGTTATCATTAGAATTTTTTAGTTTTGTTTTCCAAAAATAAATCATCATGAATAAAAGGAACTGCTTCAGCTTTGCATTTCTATGTCTTGTTTCTATATCACGGGTGAGCCAGGAGCCTGATTATCGGAAAGATTTGTCTTCCGAGAGTCTAAATGCCCTGTGACATTGCAGAAAGAGTGTAGATAATGCAAGGTTTTGTCGCAGATCTTAATTGTGTTTTATCCATCCACGCTAACCTGCATAAATAAAAATAAATCAAGAGATTAGTATGCTCTCTTCCCGCGCTTCGTGCAATTTGGAAGATCAGAAAATCTATTGATTTATTCCAATAAAAATACTCTTGCTGGAGAACTAATCTGCAATGCGACAATAAAGAATTTTGTGAATGAGAAAAAGATCATCTTCAAAACGCAACCCCTTAAAAATGTCAGTTTTGAAAAGCAGTTTGTGATCAAACCAGGGCAAATCTAGACAAACGAAGACATGGGTTTTTTCCATAATAGAATCAATTATATAACCCAGAAATCGTTTGCTTAAATTCCTAACATTCTAAGAGGAAATCATGGTTCTTCGGGACCTTATTTTGGTAACTACATGAAGAAAAAATGGTTTTTACAATTAATATGCAGAGGAATTCAAAGTTACATAAAAGCTCAATTTTTCATTGATTCTAGAGGATTTTGTGTGTTTTTTTAGGATATTGGAAAAAAAAAAATCCATTTTAGTGTTAGTTTAGAAATTTTCTATATTAGTTTTTAGTAAAATTTGTTTTTGTTGATTTCTTTCTTAAAAAAAAAATAAAAAATACCAAATTAAAAAAATTTTGATTTTTTAATTTTGTTATTGAAAAAAAAAAAAAAAAAAAAAATTGAATTTCATTCTTTTGTTTTTTTTTTATTTAAAAAATAAAAAATCTCTCACAAAATTCATGCAGGTTTGAAAATAAATAATGGAACACTTGGAAACAAATTTCAAACATTTGGAGGATTCTACAAATGATGATTATCTTGTTTCAATAGCTTCAAGTTGGCATTAAATATTCATGTTGAATGCTTTTATATCACATACTAATATGCAAAACACAATAGATCTTTCTAATGCCAATCTTTTTGTCGAGCATCTTTCATCTGACACAAACAGGGATTATTACTTTTCATGGTTATTTTAAGAATGGATTGATTTTAATATCATGATTAAGTCAATTTCAACACTTTGATTGTCCTTAATATGTTTTATTTGGTATGAAATTTTTGCGTAAGAATCATGAAGGAAATGGCCATTTCTTCTTGAACACACTTATGTTTTCTTTCTGCCAAATTTTTTTTTTACAGGTTACAGGATAATCAAGTGATCATAAGGAGATTACATTGTGATGACAATTGGTCTTCCAAAGACTACAATTCATGAAAAAATCTAAAGACAAATAAAACTCCACAACCACTACCTTGCACCTCCCTTTTTGAAGCAGATTTTGAATTCCACCAATTGTAAATCCATAAAGCATGACATTTCCATATCCATTTTTCATAGCAAGAGTTCATCTTCATACACCATGCATTTCCTTACATTCATTTTTGGCCGCTTGAAGTCATTCCCTTTCCATGATTACATTGCCTTGTTTTCCTCGCCATGTTGATCCACACTGCTTGTCCGTGAGTTCTTTCCATTTATAGTCCTACCAAATCTTTTTGTACAAACTCGCGTTGAATGATGTGGGATTCCTTAAGGCCCACCTTTCAACAAGTCTTGCCCCATCGACATCAACACCTTATCTAGGATGTAGACTAGAGTTCCTTTTGAATACCTAGAGGCTTGCATGCCTTAATGGCAAGTTCTCTCGCTGACGATCATGGGAATACATCAATGTCCATTGATCTTCAGATCTTGCAAGTGGCTCGACCTCAACACATCCATTCGCACTTCGCAAGATGTACTCGGGTACCTTGGCACTCATTGACATCAATGGTGAGTTGCCTCGCATTGGTTAACGACATACATCAATGGCCCGTAATCCAATGATTTCTATTCATTCTCGACATCAACACATTCTTTCGCATGATTAGAATTGTACCAAGAGGTTTAGTAGCAGGTGATGACTATACACTTTTTCACAACTCCCTCAGCAGTTACAGTAGCATTCATTCTGATCTATGAGAGTGCCACAGTTCCACTTTCAGCATTTATCTTTTCCATTATTCAACATCAACAGTTCAGATTCCTTCATTTCCCAAGATCCAGTTACAGCAACATCAGTCACATTTTCCTGATCCAGCAGCAGCAGCAGCTACATTCCTATTACATAATTCATCATTCTTGGGTAAGTAGAGGTATGTTGTTTTCTAATCTTTAATCATGCAATTCCTTATATGCTAACTTGAATATTTTGGAAAATTCCCTCACCATGCTACATTTCCTTTCATGAGCCATGTCAAGTTGCATGAGGACATGCAACCAATTCAGTTGAGGGGGGGAGAACTATATTCACTTCCATGATTCCATTTCTTCACCACACTACATATTCACTTCCATGATTCCATTTCCTCACCACACTACATATTCACTTCCATGATTCCATTTCTTCACCACTATCACTCCATTTTTTTTCTCATTTACCAATATCACTCCATTTTTTCTCATTTACCATTCACCAACATTTATTTTCCAATGATACTTTGTTGCACTTTGCTTCATACGCAATATTGGCATGCTTCATTAATATTACAAAAGGGCTTTCTTATGCACATTGATAGCTTATGATTTCCAGTGAGTGTTTACATTATTATTGAAGAAAAGAGAATAGAAAACGAAATGAATGTTGTTAACACAAGAACCAACATTCTTTGTATTCATGGTTGTCACACAAGAACCAACCATAAGAAAATGTAAGTTGTTACTCATGTCTTTCACATATCCTAGAAACACTCATTATTAAAGATATCATCATGTAAAGCCAAAGTTGTACAAGATGCCAAATGTTCTTAAAGAGACCCATGCAGTTGCATGAGGACATGCAACAAGTTCAGTTGGGGAGCATGTTGGGACTCATAAATGTCATATTTTCATCCACCTTTTTCTTCACTATTTCTTACATTTCATCATCCCATTAACCTTTTATCATATCATCTTCATACATACATTTGGGTTTCACCTTCTTATTTTCCATTTTATTCATTTTTTTATTACAAGTGAATTTATGATTAATTATTAGAAAATATACATATTTATATATATATCTCAAGAATATGTGAGTTTTGTGATGTGTAGGAAATATGTGAAGAATTAATTCCAAGAGACTTATCCATATCTCCTCCACCATATTAAGGATATAATTATGCAAGCCTATTCCTAAGGAGAAAAGCATGGAGGATTTGGTTGGCATATCTTATCCAATTCCTAAGGAGAAAAGCATGGTGGATTTGGTTGGCATATCTTATCCAATTCCTAAGGAGAAGATCATGGAGGATTTGGTTGGCATATATTATCCAAGATATGTGAGAGATTTATGGAGGATTCAAAGGGATCATATTTTGTAATAATGGGAAAGTAGTTAAAAATGCTTGAGAGATTTGTGGGATCATATTTTGTAATAATGGGAAAGTAGTTAAAAATGGTTGCGAGATTTATGGAACTAAAGAGAGATTAGTGGATGATAATTATGAGTTTGTTACTCATCCCATTGTATAAATAGGAGTACAATCTCCTCCATTTGTAATCTGGAAGTTTTTGTAATCTTAGAATCTTGAAATAAAGGATCATACTTCAATTTTAATTCTACATTTGAGTCTCCATTGAAGTGGTATGCTTGTGGAGTTGTGGAGGGCCTCCATGGCCTCACTTGGATGCTTATTTGTTTATAATTGATTGTATGTTTTTGTTTGATTTCAGCTTTCAAGTTTTGTTAAATGTTCTAATATTGGAAGAATATTATTTGAAGGTGTTCTTGTAAGAGGACCGTAAGATTTCAAACAATTATTAGATCTAGGTTTATTTTATTTCAGCTTTTAATTTCTTATTAGATGTTCTAATGTTGGAAGAGATCTTGTAGAATATGTTCTTGTAAGAGAATCATAGATCTCAAACAATTGTTAGGTCTAAGTTTGATTAGTTATTGAAAGAGACCTTAATGAATATGTTCTTGTAAGGGAACTTTAAGATCTTGGACAAGTTAGGAATCTTTCTAGATCTATATATTTTAGATAAGCACTTCTAAGTTTACCTTCCCAGGTTGACAATAAATTAAACTCTAATTTCCATATGAATTTTAGACCACACACTCTCGCATTGTTTATTTTCTGTTCTTAGAATTCGTATGCATGTAATTTATGTACGGGGTTAAAATGTACATTTGGTATCGGAGCTGGTTTGGCTTCAAGGGGATGCCTTTGTTGCTAAGGGGTTTCGTTTAGGCCTGTGGTAGACCCTGTTCAGTGGGAGATCTGTGGGATCGATTCTAGTGGTAAAAGAAGATGGTGAGCAGTGGACAGATAGAGATTGAGAAATTTAATGGTAAGAGTTTTGAGTTATGGAAACTCAAGATGGAGGATCTGTTCGTAGATAAACATTAGTGGATCGTGGTAGATCAGGGTAATAAACCAACGAGAGTGTCTGATCAAGAATGGAAGAAGTTGGATAGAGCACAATACGATTGTGTATATTAGATTCAGTATTGCTGACTATATCAGGGGAAGCTACAGCTAAGGCTTTGTGGGACAAGTTAGGGACTTTGTACCAATCTAAGTCTCTGGTGAATAAATTGTTCCTATGAAAAATGTTTTGTAACTTGAGGATGAAAGATGGAGACTCAGTGACAGAGAATCTAAACACATTCACAGTTATTATTTGTTGATATTAAAATTTTAGATGAAGATAAGTGCATTAGTTTTTTGTGTTCTCTACTAGATTCGTGGGATAGCCTGGTTATTGTAATAGGTAGCAATGCAACTGCCTTGCGGTTTGATGAAATAATCTCATCCTTACTGACGGAGGAGATGAGACGGAAAAATATGGAGAGTCAAAATGGTAATGCCTTGTCTGTACGAGGAAGGTCCCAGAACAGAGACAAAAATAATTCATCGAGTGGGAGATCTAAATCTAGAGGGAGATCTAAATCTCTAGGAAAACCTGTAAATATGTGTTGGAAATGCGGAAAGGAATGGCACTACAAAAGGGAATGTAAATCTAAAGCTCCTGACAAAATAAAGGGATTTGATGATACTCCTTTTGCAGAGGGAAACACCACCTCAAATGAAGGTGGGGATGTGTACTTGGCTTCTTCAAGTACACATGTAGATCACAAGGCATGGTTGATTGACTCAGGTGCATCATTTCACTTCACTCCCCATAGGGAGTGGTTCTGCGAGTATGAGAAATATGATGGTGGTGATGTCTTCTTAGGGGATGACAAGAAGGCTAGAATTGTTGGTCGCAGAAAAGTAAAGTTGAAGTTGCAAGGTGGAAGTATTAGAACAGTTCCGGGTGTTCTGCATATTCATGCGTTAGCTAGAAATCTCATTTTTGTAAGCAAGTTGGATGATGCATGTGTAAAAACAGTGTTCGAGAAAGATACTTGCAAGATGGTTTAGGGATAAATAGTATTGATGTGGGGAGTTCGGATTGGAACTCTGTACAAGCTGCAAGGTAGCACTGTTGTTGATGGGTGCAAAAGTTTTGCGGTTCCTGAAACTAGAGCAAAAAATTTAGTGGTCTCTGGAGAAAAGACCAGGACATGGCATCAAAGGCTTGGACATATTGGAGAGAAGGGCCTTCGAATACTTCATGGTAAGGGTATGGTAGAAGGTATTATAAATAGCTCTCTAGATTTTGATTTCTGTGAAAATTTTGTATATGGGAAGCAGAATCGGGTGAGTTTCCCCTCTGGTGGTAAGAGGGCGAAATAGATATTAGAGCTTGTGCATAATGATGTGTTTGGACTTGTGAAGGTTCCATCACTGGGTAAGTCTATGTACTATGTATCATTTATAGATGACTTCTCAAGGAATACATGGATATATTTCCTCAAGAAGAAATCTAAATTCTTTGATAGGTTTAAAGAATTTAAGGCTTTGGTGGAACACCACACAGAGAAGAAGATAAAGGTGTTGACGATAGATAATGGTGGAGAGTTTTGCAAGAAGGAATTTGAATAATTATGTAAGAAGTGTGGTATAATACGGAAAAAGACTACTCCATACGCACCTGAGAAAAATGGAGTTGCAAAAAGAATGAAGAAGACATTGATGGAAAGGACAAGAAGCAATCTCAGTCGTGACGGGTTAGGACAAGAATTCTGCGCAGAGGCGGTGGAGACTGCATGTTACCTGGTCAACATATCACCTTCATCAATGTTGGAGGATAAGAATCCACAAGAGGTATGGACTGGTAAGAAACCCTCTCTTTCACATATGAGGGTATTTGGATGTGATGCATATGTACATGTTCCAAAGGAGAAAAGAAAAAAGTTGGATAGTAAATCTGAAAAGTTCATCTTTATTGGGTATAAGGATGGTTTAAAAGGTTATAAGCTTTGGAACCCAGTGACAAGGAAGGTTGTGTACAACCGAGATGTGGTGTTTAGAGAGGTGAAAGATGTTATTAAACATGAAGTCCCTTCAAAGGAACCTAAGAAGATAGAGTTTGAGCTAAATGAGGAAGAATCAAACTCTACAGCAGAAGAGGAATCAGAAGATGAAGAGCCACAAACTCTAGTTGTGAGAAGATCAGTTTGAGAAAGAAGGCAACCAGAAAGGTATAGTCCATCTACTTTCTGTTCAAATTTTGCTTTATCTATTGCTTATGATTATCCCATAATTGTGAAGGAAGAAATAGATTCAGAGGATGGAAAACTCTGGAAAGAGGCCATGATTGATGAAATGGCATCTTTGCACAAAAATGAGGCTTGGGATCTAGTGGAGTTGCCAGTTGGAAGGAAACCCATTGGCAGCAAATGGGTGTTCAAGAAGAAGACAAATGCAGAAGGAAAGGTGGAGAAATACAAAGCTCGGTTGGTAGAAAAAGGTTATTCCGAGGTGCCGGGAATTGATTTTGGTGATATTTTTTCTCCTATTTCCAAGGTAGCTTCTATTAGATTACTTTTATCTGTTGTTGCTGCTTTTTATTTTGAGGTAGAACAGATGGATGTGAAGACAACATTTCTTCACAGGGATCTGGAAGAGGAGATCTACATGAAGCAACCTAAAGGCTTTGCAGTGAAGGGTAAGAAAGAACTGGTATGCAAGTTAAAAAAGTCTCTGTATGGGTTAAAACAATCACCAAGGATGTGGTATCAGAAATTTGATACATTTATATGGGGACTTGGCTTCACCAGAAGTAAAGAAGATCACCATGTGTATTTTAAATTAATTGGTGACCGTGTTATTTATCTGGTCTTGTATGTGGATGATATGTTGTTGATTGGAAATGACAACGAAATTATCGAGGATTTGAAGACCAAATTGTCCTCCAAATTCGACATGAAAGATCTTGGTGCTGCAAACTATATCTTGGGCATGGAAATTAAAAGAGATCAAGCAAAGAGGAAGCTCTGGTTAAACGAGCGGAAGTATGTTGAGACAATACTACAGAGGTTTAATATGCAGTATAGTAAACCGGTGAAGGTTCCTATTCCTATAGGTGTGAAGTTATCTGCTGAACAGTGTCCCACGACACAAGAAGAGGAAGAGGACATGTCATGTGTTCCATATCAAAGTGCAGTCGGTAGCCTGATGTATGCGATGGTCTATACTAGACCATACATTGCACATACAATGGGAGTATTGAGCAGGTTTATGTCAAAACTAGGGAAGGAGCATTGGACAACAATGAAGCATATTTTCAGGTATTTGCTTGGCACTAGTGATTATGGTTTGTGCTACCAAGGAAGACTAGGATTGGACAGAGTGTTGGCTATTCGTGGCTTTGTTGATGCAGATTGGGCTGGAGATCTGGATCATAGAAGATCTACAAGTGGGTATGTGTTTAACCTATTTGGAGGTGTAGTCAATTGGATGAGTAAGAAAGAATCTGTAGTGGCACTATCAACTACAGAGGTAGAATACATGGCAACCACTCAGTTTGGTTGCAGAGATTGTGTTCAAGTATGGGGTTAGTACAGGGAGCTATAAGGATAGACTGTGATAGCCAAAGTGCAATTTTCTTGGCAAATAACCCTGCTTACCATTCAAAGACAATGGACATTGATGTTCAGTATCACTTTGTGGGGGATATGATAGAGACAAAAAGGTGTTGCTGGTAAAGGTGGACACTTTGAAGAATATTGCAGATGCATTGATCAAATATGTGAGCTTTGAGAAGTTCTCTTGGTGTAGAGAAACAATGGGAATTATAGGGCTGGATAAATGAATAAACTCTCTTGTGGCCATTTGTGGAAAGAAAACAAGTGGGAGAATGTTGAGTTGTGTTATATTCTTTCTACGAATAGCCACGCTAGTTAATCGAGGGGTTAGAGGGAGGGTGGAGCGCCCCCTTCGTTGCGCCGATTGCATAGCAGGGGGGTCATAAGGGGTTTTGGGGGGTGGTTAGCCCCCCTCTACGGGGTCCAGGGCAATGCCCCGGGGAAATTTTTTTTAGACCCTATATTAGGTGGGGCGAACCTACCTATGGTTTTGTGCATGGTTTTCGCACATGGTTTTGGGCGTGATGGTTTTCAGTCCATGGTATTGGATGCTTCAACATGTATATATATGTATTGTAACATTGAAAAGAAAATAATGAAAAATCAAGTTGGTAGTCCTGGTTTTGGGATCCAGGGGAAAATCTATGTGTATATGTGTTTTATATGTTATGCTCTCGCATTGTTTATTTTATGTTCTTAGAATTCGTATGCAGGTAATTTCTGTACAGTGTTAAAACCTACACATACAAACCTATTATTAAGAAAAGTTTATGCCATGTTTTAAAAAATAAATTTATAAATCCAAATTTGGGATTTTCTATAGGATGGTGATGACTTGGAGAGAAAGATAGAATCAATAGGTCCATAATGAACTAATTAATGACTAAGGTTCATTAGATTCTCTCTAATATTACTATTTATTAAAAAAATAGGATGCCAAACATGCAAGAACAAAAATATTTTTTAGAGATGTTAATTGGGTATTGGATCTTGTATCATGATGCTTTTATGTTTGACGATTGACCTGTAAAGATAGACTTGAAGAGATATATTATATAATTGGGATCTCTTAGCATGGAGAAGCAGTGGACCTAAAAACTCATAGTGGAGGAGGGATGATTGTTGATGATTATATCCTTGCATATTGTTTTGTGGATGATTGTTGATGAGTATATCCTTGCTTATTGTTTTGTTGAACCTCAAAAAGTGGGTTCACAAATTTCAATTCACAACATTGAGAACTTGGGATTAAAAATCATCATTTTCACGACACGAGTAGCAAGAGTAGCCTCACTTCATCAAGCATCACACACACATATGTATCATCGGGTTTAATGCTTGTTGCCAATAATATTTGATTTTTGTACTGTCTAGCTGAAATCAATGAAGATGCAAATCATTGAATGTAAGATTGGTAAAATGAAAAGCTTTGGTTATGGGATTATAATGTGTTTATCCTTTATTTGCATACCAACATTGTGTCTACATGTTATACCTACCATAAAAAAATTTTGAGAGCCTTGCATAGGTATTTAGACCGAGTTGATGATGAGCTTGGAAGGTGGGTGAGCCATCAATAGTTTTGATGATGAGTTCTTTGTTTGATGGAATTGACATATTTTTCCATCAACGACTACCCCTATGCCAAGGTAGACTCTTTCGAAGAGACTCAAAGTTTCTAGTTCCCCACAATGCTACATGGGGTGACATAGGTACGAAAGTTTTAAATTTTTACACTATGTAATTTTTATATTTTGGACCCACAAGAAACTTAAGTGATAAATAATTTTATTTTTTTGGTGTAGAAAATGTCTTATTAAAAATATTCAAACTTTGTATATGTGGGACTAGTGTGACTAGAGGGATATAGCTGTCACTAACGTTGAGGCCATGAAAATGGCCAACCAAATGGAGAGGTTGAGAGAGTTTTGTAGTTTGATCAACATAACATGGAGGGGTTAACCTGCCAAGTTCCTATGTCATAGATTGAGGACCTCCGAGAGATGATGTAGAGAAAAGTGGTAAGACTACCATAAGCATGGGTTCACCTTTCCTAGTGCTTGGCTAGTGTTGTTATATGTTATCATGGGACACATACTGAAGCTCGGGACAGATGCCTAGAGGATATATGCATATAGTAGTACTGGAATTATATATATATATATATATATATAGTCACAAGTGGTGAACTTGAATTATTGTAGGACATAATCCACATTTTATACATGGCATTGACATAAAACACACAAAATTTTTGGGTGGATTTACTTATATATGTGTAAATAATCTTGAAAGAGTTGTTATTTACATGTATACTTTTCTACTTTATTAATTGTGAAGGTGACAATCTAACACTTAAGTTAGAAAATAAATAAATGACTAAGTTACAACTTCTAGAAACATGGATATACATGGTGAATTCAAATGAACGTTTAAGATGTCATACTCATACGAATTTCCAGAAAAGAGTACAATTACATATTCATTAATGACCATTTAATTACAAAGCTACAAATTGGGAATCTAGGTGAACTATTAACAATTGAATTCCATGAGAAATGACTTACAAGAGTATACTAATAATGACATTAAGTCACATTATTGGTTGTGGGCCTAATACAAGCACTGTCTGAATCACTAGTTGAGCTGTGGGTGCATAGCTCACCTAAGTAGTAGAAGCAAAATTATGAGTATGATGGCTAGCTCCATTTGTGAACCCTATAAACATTGAATTATCCATTGGAATATGTTAAATAATTCACAATCATGATAAACAAAGTTCTTCAAAAAGAAAACCAAAAATAAATCTAAGACTATGAATTTACGACAATTACAAATGGAATATGCCCAAGTACTATAACCTAGGTGTAATACCACTTAAGATAGATCCCATTTCTAGGTTCACTAAGCACATTAATTTCATAATCAACCAACCAAATCATAAGCTCCCTTCTTAAGTACACTCTTTAGATTGAATGGTATGTATCACATATACTTGAGTTTCCTTGCCCATAAAGCATCTTTGTCCTAATCATAAACCAAGACCATATCTCCCTTATAGAAAATTCGATGGTGAATGGATTTATCATATTGCACTTTGACATGTTTCTTATGAGCCTCATTCATTGAATATGTCATAAGTGAGTAATGAACACTTCTAAAGTAGTTGTGTTAGGTAAGATCTTTATTAATGCTAGTTTTAAGGAAATAATTTCACATTTAATAAGTAAGACTACTTCATTTCCATGAATGAGTTTGAAAGGGGAGAAACTAGTACTAGTCTTAATTGAAGTTCGGTATGCCTATAATTCAAGATAAAGCATAATATTCCAATTTGAATTAGTTTCACTAACAATGAATTGAAGAATAGTTTTTAAAGACTTTCTAGTTTCCTCAACTTGTTCATTTGCCTTAGGATAATAAGGAGATGAGTGCTCATGATGGAAACCCAACTTTAAAGCCAATTTAAACATCATTTTGTTTTGAAAGTGGCTGCCATGGTCAGTGACAATCTCTTTCAACACACCAAACCTAAATATTACTTGATTAAATATGAATATTGTAGTTGTCGCATCATCATTGGAAAAGTTTGTATGGCCTCTACCCACTTTGTAAAGTAGTCAATGGCCATAATGGTATATTTCTACCACATACTTGAAGTGAGGTGACAAGTTATGAATTCTGCCCCCCACTTAGTGAAAGGGGTAATGGTGATAATAGGAAAAAGTGGATGTGGGTGTTCCCACATATTTTGGCTAAAAACTTGGTAAGGGTGACACCTTTTGAATACATTGATGTAATCTTTGAAAATATCAGACCATAAGTATTTGGCACATAAACATTTTTGGGATGTCACTAACCCTAATAAAGGACCACCATAAGATCCATTGTAATAGTATTTCACAACTTTTCTAGCTTCCTAATGTGTTAAGGAATGTCACAAAATTGAGTCCAGCCTTCAATGAAACAAGGTATTATTGATAATCTGGTAGTTTTTGTTTATATGATGTATATATTGTCGCTCATATTTTAAGAAAGCAACGAAAACTTCTAGGTCTGGGGATAAAAAATGATATCTCGATCAAGGTGTATTGGTGACCACTCACATATTCCATTTACTCAGTTGGTTCTCTATCTTCTAGGAATTTTTTCTATGACTTTTGGGTCCCAAAATTTGAGGGTCATTTTGAGGCTCTAAACAATGTTTTTTGGTAATTCGAGGGAATAAGAGTTTCCCTGGCATTCCCTATCCTAGTCAAAATTTGTTTTCCTTGGATATTTATTCCCAACGAGCTATAATATTCCATAAATATATATTTTATGCAAAATTTGTACCCTTTGGAAGTCGATGTAACAACTAACCACCTCTAGGCTTGCAAACTTTACTGCACTTCATTTTTTAAGATTAGGGTTTTAGACCTCTGTGATTTTTTATTTATGTTTAAAGGCCATTTTATTGGCCTCTTGTAATAGCTTTTATGAATTTGTGTACTCCATCTATCTCTCTTTAGATATAACTACAACCATTCTAGCTAGTTTGTGTTTTACGTTATTATGTTATTTCATCTATTAAAAGAAGTTGGGTTTTCAGCATATTACTATGCTCTCTGTTATATTTCTCTCTATGTAATTTTCATTTCCTTTCCAACCCTTCAATTCATTCCTTGTACAACATAAATAAATAGTATCATAACATTATACTCCTTATTTAGTGGTGCATGTCCCTGACATGGTCAAGGTACATAGAATTTGGTCTTAAGCTAGTTTCACTTGGGAACAATGCTCTCAACAGCCCAAGCGACCTCCCATGGTGAAGAAAAGTGAGATGATGGAGCAGGAGATTGTTGGATCCTTATAATACTAGTGTATCCCCCTTATTGTTATTTTTGTGCTCATGTAGCCCCCATATTGTTATTGTTGTTCCCCATAGAAGCTCACTATTGTCATTGTTGTGCCCTTACATTATTATTGTTATGTAGGCTCTCATTATATTGTGACCCCTTAGACTCCTATATATACAAAAGAGGTTTTTTCATTTGTATCATACTAGAATTTTTAATTTATGTAATGTAAATGAGGTTTCCCCCTCGAAGAGGATAATTTTTGAGTCGTTGATCTATATATTTGCGAGCTGGTTGCATAACGTTTGGTATCGTAGCTTTCAATTTAGGGTTTTTCTGCTTCAAACAGGTCATCATGGAATTTTATCTATAACTTTTTTGCTACGAAGATTCAGAGGCTAAAATTACAACCACGCGGAGTCGAAATCTTGATGAAATTCTTGCCAGAATTTCAGATCTTATTCGCTATATTTTTGGAGATATGGTCTTAGGAAGTTACGGTTTTTGCAGGCTCCAAAATTCAGTCCTAAACAGGAGACCTAGGGAAATGGTCATAACTTTCATTTCATGCATCAGATTTGAATTTTGTAAAAAGTGGCAGAAATTGCATGGACTTTAGTTTTTCGTGTATCAATTTCAGGGCCAAAGGTTGAAACAGTGATGTGGAATTCATTAAAACTTCGCTCTACTGAAGCAATCCATAATCAGGTGATTGTGGGACATTTGGCATAACACCTTCTTGAAGAATCCAATAGAGATCATACATGTGGGGTTGGAAATAAGACTCCAAGGGCTACCACATGAATAAATCTCAGAACTGGGAGATCCAAAATTACAGTGTTACAACTGTTTCGAGATCGAGTTCCTAAAAGCAAGAAAAAGGTGTGTATTTTGTTTTAAAAATTGCATAACTTTTGTTTGAAAAATCAGTTTGAAGAGATTCCAAGGGCATATTGAAGCATATATATAAGTATTGGGTTCTAAAATTCCTCCCAAGAAAAATAATTCTACACCCATTAAGCCCTCAGAAATCTCTACTATGACGCATGAAGAGGAAGAATTGCAACATGATATATCAAAATTATGGGACCAAGTGCAACAAATTTTGCTCTCACAAAGAGCAACCAAAGATGAACTAAAAGGGTAAATGGATGGTTTAAAAGGTGACATGAATGGCTTAAAATCAGATGTGGAAGGTTTTAAGGAAGGTTTGACAAAGTTTTTGCAAGAAATTCTTCCCGGTGGTGACAAGGTAATCCATGAAAATCATGATCAAGACAAAAGGAATATGAATTACAATTTTAAAGACCCCAATGGGGGGGGCTAAGAACCACCACATTCCAAAGATTGATATGAGGAAGTTTGATGGCAAGGATCTGGTAACATGGATACCATAGATGGACAAATATTTTTATCTAGAGGATGTGCAACCCTCACAAAAGGTACGTATTGCATCTTTATATTTAGAACCCAATTAGTTGGTAAGGTATAGATGGATTTGTTCTCATAAACCACTTGTCACCTGTTCATTTTTTTACAGATAAAATGATAGCACATTATGAAGATACAAAGAGAAACACCTTCCTTATCCAATTGATAAATCTCAAACAAAATGGTTCAATGGTGGAGCACATTGAAGACTTCGAAAAATTGAATATTAGGATAACTGATATTCCAGAGGAGGATAGGATTGATGTTTTCATACAAACTTTAAAAGATAGCATCCGACATGAGGTTCGCCTTTGGGAACCTGATTCATTGGAGAAGGCATTTAGGGTGGAAAAAAAAGTTGAAAGCAAATTTATGCAACAAGGAAGTTTACCACTCACAAGTATTAAGCAGGAAATGATGTTGATCCTAGTCTTTCACAACTGATAAGGTTGACACCACAACAATTGTAGGAAAAAAGAGAAAAATGGCTTTGTTATATTTGTGATAGAAAATACACCAAAGGTCATAAGTGTGCTGAGAAGAAATTATTCTACATAGGTTGTGAAGAGGAGGAAGAAAAGTAACAAGAAACATCAAAAGAGGAGGATATACACTAGGAACCAACCCCAGAGAAAGAAGAAATGAATCCGACCATATCTTGTAATGCATTGGCAGGAATTAACACTCCTCAAACTCTCAAGATAGAAGGATATATCAAGAAGAAAAAGGTAATAGTGTTGATTGATTCAAGTAGTACCCATAATTTTATTCATTATAAGATAGCCAAGGAATTCAATTACTTCCTATATCCAACACCATAGTGTCAAGTGATGTTCGCAAATGGAGGAACTAAAAATTGCTTTGGAAAGTCAAATAATATCAAGCTAACCATGGGGGAATATGTATTGAATAGTTCAATGCCTTACATTCCAATGGGAGTTTCTGATGTTGTACCAGGAGTCCAATGGTTACAATCTTTGGGGATGACAACTTTCAATTTTCAAGAACTTTTCTTGAATTTTTTTTGGGAAGGAAAGGAATTTGAATTAAGGGGTATCACAGGGAAACTAGGAAATATAATCAAGTCTAATGGAATGAAAAATCTTTTGAAGAAATAACAATGAGGATTAATTGCACAATTATTCTCACTATATGTTCTGTTGGGATGGGGTCCCCTAGGTTAGTTTGGGGTTAAGATAACCCAATTTTTGGATACAATTTTGTAAATAATGTAAAGTCTCTGTGATTTGTAGATGCAGAGAACAAAGATAGATAGGAGTAAAAGGGGCTTAGCCCTTGGTTTTGGATAAGTTTTGAGTCAGTTTTGAGATTCACCCATGGTCCGCAGACCATGGCATTGTATGAAAAAGTCTATAAGTAGTGAGTCTTAGTGAAAGGAAAAGAGAAGCTAAGTAGAAAAGGGGAAGAGTGAAGATAGAGAACTGGGTAAGATAGGAGAAGAAAGGATCTGAATATGAGTGCAAATAGGCCTAGGTAGAGTCCGCAATTGAGTGCATAGAACCCTATAGCTATGTGCGTAGGGAAATTTTGAGTTTGTAATCCTGAAGTGAAGATCAATAAAGACAATTTTCCGAAGAATTCTTGTGTATTTCTGTTTATCTTTGTTAATGTTATATGCTGTCGATGAATGATGTGTTTTATGGAATGTTAATTGAATGTTACACGATTCTCTTGAATAAGTGTTAATGATGTCTGCAATGCATGTCTAAGTATTTTCATGAAGACTCTGATGAATTCTCTTATGTTTACTAATAACTTAAGTAAATATGTGCAAACACTAGTGCATGACTTCTCTTTGATGTGTGTAAGTAGGTGAATTGACTGTTAAAGGTACACAAGGACTGATCATAGACCTTCACAAAGGTTTGAAGGTTGTTTTAACAGAGTCCAATGGCGAGTCCTAAGAGCTTATCGACCTGCGTGAAGGCAGATCTGAGGCACTGGAAGACATCACACTAGTCTCTGGATGCAAAAAATTGGTTCTTGC
This sequence comes from Pinus tabuliformis, assembly GCA_031772625.1. NCBI lineage: Eukaryota > Viridiplantae > Streptophyta > Pinopsida > Pinales > Pinaceae > Pinus > Pinus tabuliformis. Next base: position 345,953,681 of record CM062805.1, on the reverse strand, counting down.
ATCCCCCCATACTGCCTCGGGTGAGACTGCAGCCTGTGCTATATGGGTTGTTGCTGAAAGGGCTAGTAGTGTAGGGTTTTGTTGGTTGGCACGATTAACTCTGAACCTAGGTCAGGACCCCCTAATCCAACAAATGGTTCCATTGTCGGGACCGAGATCTTCTTGAAGTAGATGTGTGATGTTGCATCATTGGAATCCAACCAAGAAATAAATTGAAAAGTGGTTGGATTGGAAGATTCATGAGTTCATGGCATAATAAAACAGGAATCCACGCTTGTCAAAGGAAGAGTGGTTGAATAAGTATCTGTATACAGAGATACATGAGATCTTCTTCTGCACTTTTCCCATTGAACTATATGAATGGTAAGCTAAATTGACAGATATGTAGAAATTCCCACCTGTAGATCACCTGATAATGCAATAGACTAAAGCAAAATACTTGATCTACTTCTACAACCAATTTAGTAGAATCTTAATTGAACATGAGTAACATCAATAAGAACACATATAATTGATAAGAAGGAATCAATCACACATAATGCAGAAGATATAACCAGGGTAAAGCCTCAACCTAAAACCCCAACTCTGTATCATCATACAAGTGGAAATATAGCCATTATTACAAAAAGAATCAGCTCAAAATTTATCCTGCTCTCTCTAAAATATCTCTGCCGCTCATAGATAGTCAAAGGACTTTATCTAACCTATGGTTTGCCCTCAAAGCCTCCTATTTCTTTGAGCAATTCTGATTGGGGTCTAGTGTAGCCACTTGTGTGAATTGGCCTCTTCACACACTCACCAACCTTTGATCTAACCGCACAGTCTTGAAGGAGATAAATCCTCATCATGGATGAGCTTCCTTTATAGGAAAAATATTCATCCAACTGATAGTACACTGTCCCTTCTCTGATTTCAACTGGGTCTCTATCTGAATTGACATGCATGAGTTATCCATGAGTGAATACTTAGTTATTTCAAATACAGTAGTTACATGCATGCAAGCATTAACTAACTGAACTCTCATTAATTTAACAAACTGTTAAATTAATCTAACTGGACTTGACTCGGTGAACTAAGCCAACTAATTACAACTCATCCTTATCTCTTTAACTGATGGATAAATTCCTCAATTAATAGATAAACTGTTGCATGTCCTCACATAGACTTCAAGTTTGTTTTTCCTTAACTAATTAACTCAATATGAATTAATTAATTAATTTACAAACTGCTATTAATATCAAATTCAAATTTTACTTCCTATTTTAGCCTAGGGACTGACTAAAATTAGGAATCCATCCTGAACTACTAAAAATAGAATGTTATTTTTAGCACTTCCATTTTTCATTCCTTGTTGCCCAATCCAGCACTGGTACCCAAACTGCTATTTTTTGCACTTCTGCTTTTAGCATTTCTTGTTGCCATTTTCAACACTCCCTCTCAACAGGAAAGGCTTCAACTTGAACTTGATCCTGTACCTCTGGAATGTTCTGCATGGAACACTCCTACCAAGTGTGGTTGCTCCAGCAACTCTTGGAACAAAAAAAACTCCCAACTGACCTCTCTGTTGGGCTAGAAACTTACTCTGATGTTGAAGCTCTACCTGCTGCTGACAAGTGCTCCCTCTCTGACCTCTGCATTACTGCAACATCTCCATGCATCTCGCACCATTGCACACCTCTCTGTGCCATCCTGCACTAGTGCAACACACTTGTGCCTCTCGCATTGCTGCAGCTTGCTAGCCCTATGCTGTCTTGGGATTCTTGCACTGTAGCTCTCTTTGCCGCTCAATCCACATCTTTCTCTACCCAATCAATCAGTCCTGCTACTCCTCATCGGGGCTCCTGTAGCAAAGTCAAATAAAAAAGGTTGGGTACCTCAAGGATCTTGCCCCTATTCCATCCATCTTAGGACGATCACTCCACATCACCCCACCTCCTACCTAGAGGTATGGATGCATGTGATCCCTTTGCCCACCTGGCTCGAAATTTCCCCCGAATGGAGGTCTCTGCATGATTGGATGGCTCCACTCTGTCTCCTCTCAATTTTTCCAGTTGTGGCTGCTCCACAACCTCTTGAAGTTGCTTCACCGTTCGTGGCTCCTCCACAACAATCTGAGACTTCGTCTAGCGCTGCATATTGAGAGGTAATGTACTCTCCCTCTCAACCACCAAGTCTCCATCAGTTACCTTACTGCTCAAGGATTTGCATGCATCTAGAACCTCAACAGAATACAGGTTCTTGACCTGTGAACCGATCTACTTCACCTGTCTAGTGATGATGTGTCTAAGGAAAACCTTTCCCTTACTGAAGACTACATCATAGTCTTTGTCTTCCAGCGTCGTGATCGACACCAAGTTTCTCTTCAGTCTTGGTACATACTTGACATCGGTCAAGGTAAGGCGAGCTCTATGCTCCCTCTTAAAAATAATCGTGCCTACACCTGAGACACTATACTTTTCATCATTACCCATCCCTATGAGTATCTGGAGATCTTTCTCCTCCAATGTACTGAACAAACTCTTGATGCCGGTCATGTGGAAAGAAGATCCACTGTTAAAAAACCTACCGCTTCCCACCATGGATGAAACCATGCATGCGAACAGTGTGAAATCCAACTCAAACTGTGAGGCCAATGCCTCACCTTTAGATCCTTCCATGGGTCCCTTCTTGGATTTCCTCAATGGACAATTTGTAGCAAAATGGCCCACCTCATGACAATGAAAGAATCACACTTTCGATTTGTCAAACTTCTTCCCACCATGGGAAGAACTGGATTCGGAATGAGAAACCTTTTCCTGCCCTTTCTTCGCCTTACTCGCTAAGGCACAGATTTCTTCATCCTCCATGGATGAAGAACCATCTCTGGTGCTTCTTCTTATCTCCTCCTACATCAAATTTGACCAAAGGGGTTCCCAATCTGGCAGTTTCTCTCTTCCATTAATTAAGTCCTGGTAGCTATGCCAGCTCTTAGGAAGACCGAGGAGTGCAAGACTCACCATGTCATCATCAGTTGTCATGATCCCTACACTTCCAAGCTCATCCCTACATGAGGTGAGCTTGTTCAGATACATAGAGATCGTGTCACCCTTTTCACACTTGATCTTTCGAAGCTTGTCCTTAAGTGCTAGAGTCCTCTGATCACTGCTATTCTGATATAGATCTTTCAATGTTTTCCACATTGAAAACAGTGTCTCCTTCCCATGGAGACTCGAGATTATGTGATCTCGAACTCCCTCCAGAAGGATTCTCCTTGCTCTAGCCACACATTTCTTCCATTCAGCCAATTCAGCAGCACCAGTCGGCTTGGGGACTTCTTGATCAATGAAGTCCTTTAAATCGTTATCCTCTAGTACTGCTTCCATGTGATCCTTCCAGGCTATATAATTCTAACTTCTATCAAGGGCATATTCGAGTCTCAAACCATTGAACGCCATATGTGAAATAGAGATGTGTTAAGAACTTGATTTCTATATTCAGGAATCACAAACTTCAACTTCTTCCTTCTTGTATACTTTTCTTTCTTGATCAGCTATGCTCCGATACCATGTAGAAATTCCCACCTATAGATCACCTGATAATGCAATAGACTAAAGCAAAATACTTGATATACTTCTACAACCAATTTAGCGGAAGCTTAATTAAACATGAGCAACATCAATAAGAACACATATAACTGATAAGAAGGAATCAATCACACATAACATAGAAGATATAACCAGGGGAAAGCCTCAGCCTAAAACCCCAACTCTGTATTATCATACAAGTGGAAATATAACCATTATTACAAAAAGAATTAGCTCAAAAGCTATCTTGTTCTCTCTGCAATACCTCTGCTGCTCATAGATAGTCAAAGGCCTCTATTGAACCTCTGGTCTACCCTCCAAGCCTCATATTTCTTTATGTGATTCTGATTGGAGTCTAGTGCAGCCACTTGTGTGAATTGGCCTCTTCGCACACTCACCAACCTATGATCTAACTGCGTAGTCCTAAAGGAGATAAATCCTCATCATGGGTGAGCTTCCTTTATAGGAAAAATATTCATCCAACTGATAGTACATTGTCCCTTATCTGATCTCAACTAGGTCTCTGTCTGAATTGACATGCATGAGTTATCCATGAGTGAATATTCAATTATCTGAAATACAGTGGTTACATGCATGCAAGAATTAACTAACTGAACTCTCATTAATTTAACAAACTGTTAAATTAATCTAATTGGGCTTGACTCAGTTAACTGAGCCAAGTAATTACAACTCATCCTTATCTCTTTAACTGATGGATAAATTCCTCAATTAATAGATAAATTGTTGCATGTCCTCACATAGACTTCAAGTTTGTTTTTCCTTAAATAATTAACTCAAGATGAATTAATTAATTAATTTACAAATTGTTGTTAATATCAAATTCGAATTTTACTTTCTATTTTAGTCTAGGGACTGACTAAAATTAGGAATCCATCCTGAACTGCTAAAAATAGAATGATATTTTTAGCACTTCCATTTTTCATTCCCTGTTGCCCAATCCAGCACTGGTACCCAAACTGCTATTTTTAGCACTTCTATTTTTATCATTTCTTGTTGCCATTTTCAACAAGATAGTCAAGGAAGGTGGAAGCTCAATAGTCCTATAGTGTGGACTCCAAAATTAGTGTGATGACTAGAAACCTCTGAAAACAAGATCGCACGCCTATTTATCATTGGCTCGATCGAATTTTGGGAGGATTTGTTACAGAATTTGCAGTTGATACCTCAGTTAGCTATAGCAAAGTGGAGCGACGATTTTTCTAAGGACTGCAAGGTAAGTACTTAAGATCATTGAATACTTTGATTAAAATGAGATTATGTGAAAAACGGGTGATGCCATTACCTTGATGTTCAGATCTACGTGAAGTGGACGATTCTTTAGCAATCACGAAGGATCAGGACCAGAGTATATTCCATTGATTGAACCTCCTTTAAGTGACGATGAAGGGGTGGAATGGACTCTGCTGCAAAGCACTGTTCAGCTAATCACTTAGGGGATTCCTCGAGTAAATCATCTATCCACTCCACCTCCACCCCCACCTCCACTGCATACACCTTCAACCACACCTCCACCTTCACCACCACCATTCAACATGGTGAACGTAATGAAGATGCCGATTTTCAAGGGCATAGGAAATGAAGATGTAGAGAAGCTATAGTTTGTTACGAACTTTGTGTGGAAAACGCAATAGATTACTCATGACAGTATAAAGAAGGCACAATTGGTTACCGCTCTACAGGATCACACGCTAACATGGTATATTAAGTATTGTTCCGATAATCCTCCTGCAACACTAGCAGAGACTAAGGCAACTTTAAACAAAGAGTTTAGTAATCCTAAGGCTGACTCACACTCAGTGATTGGATTCAAAGAAATCATGATGAGGGTTAATGAGACACCTTGGGAATTATACCAAAGGTTGAAGTGTTAGATTCTAGAATCTAACATGTAGCTCACAGATAGTTAGCATCGCGAATGGTTTATAGCTTCACTTCTGCCCCACCTGAGAATTTATCTATCACAACAGAAGATAGGAATGTAGGCAGAAACATTGGAAATTGTGATGAGGCTGCATGCCTCATCTATTTAGGATACGACCTTGGGAGTACAATATATCCACTCACAATTAACAAGCTTACACCTGGAGTTACATAGTTTGAAGAAAGAAAAGTCGACTAAACCAGAAGTGCACGCAGAAGTCTAGTTTATGCGAATTATATTATAGGAGGGGGGCCAATTCCCCTAAAGCTAGAAGCCCCAGTAGGGTCGAGCATGGGGGCTACACTATGGTGTGCTATTTGTCAAGTTGTTGGACAACATGTGACAGATAACTACCATTTACTTCAAAAATTTGTCTAGACACCCCAGCAGTTGTTCTGTAGCTTCTGCAAATATGTGGGCCATGATGAGCATCATTGTTGAAGCTATGAGCCAATGATGGAAAGAACACCTATGTACTGGATGCAAGTAGAAACTCGACCTCAAGAGAAGGGTGCCAGAGGCGCATAGAGGTTATCAGGGATGAGGATGGGGCCAAGGAGGAGGAGGGCCTGGTAGAGGCCGTGTTTAGATCATCTGCTACAACTGCGGATAGTCAAGGCACTACACGCGAGAGTGTTAGAATCCTACACACGTGTCATGTCAATACTGCAGACAATTTGACCATACTATAGAAGAATGCCCGATGATGATAGATGAGATGTAAGAGAAGAAAACACAACCTCTGTAGCCCACATAGAATCTATAGATGATGAGTGCTGATCCCTGCAAAGAAGGCCAGAGAATTATCATTGTGCTAAGAAGTGGAATGAATACTAGCGCTGATAAGGGTAAACAGCCTGAAGAATAAGGATGGGGCAGCAAAGCGCTAGAGAAAGAAGTTGGCTTTGATTTGGAGCGTGCTAAGGAAACGTTTATGGAATCCAAGAAGAGCTTCGCTAAGGCATCCACATTAGGAAGCCAGGATAGGATATAAGATATCAGTGCAACTACAGAGGTTGATTCCTTTGTACTCACTATGTTTTTGGAGACCTGCATGAAACTGTTGCACGATAGCAAGGCTGTGTTGGACCTACAAGAATTAATAAATAAATGTGGCAGAAAAGAGAAAGCCCCTGATAGACACAACATAGTTAGAAATATTGGCAAACATAAGGCACAAACAAGGCACGAGATGAGGCTCACCACGCAGATAGGTGATTATGAGATGGACCAGGTCATCTTGGATCTGGGGTTCGATGCGAATGTATTACCAAAAAAAACATGGGAAGGATGGGGAGACCTGTTGTGCAGTGGTCTTCGATTCAACTCAGAATGGTGAACCAATAGAAAATCATCCCCATGGGACGGTTATATGGAGTAACAATTTATATTCAAGGTGCGAGTGCAGTAGCAGGCTTTGAAGTTATAGAAATTGTTGATGAAATTAATCCCTACCCCACGCTCCTTGGAATTGACTGTGCTATTGATATGAATGGGGTCATTAATTTGAAGAAGAGAACAATGTCATTTGAGAGGAAGTCGCTTCGGGTTATAGTACCATTGGACCCTGTAGAAGGAGAGCGATATAATGAACTAGTCCGCGATTATGAAGAAAGTGATGATGAACTGAATTAAATCTACAAAATAACATCACGGGATTAGGATTGGATCAATCTGGCGCCAGATGGGAGGCTTGCATGGGACCAAGAGAGTTCCTGCACCTCTGTTTCGGATGAAGAGTTAGAGCATTGGTAGAATCGCTTACATGAAGTGTCCACCTTGTGATGCAATATGATGATGAAGTTCTTGAGTTGTGTTTTGTCAGAGGTAAATAAATTACCCTATTATGATGGTTTAACTAACATAGATCTGTTTTTGGATGAATTTGAACAAAAAATCCCTGCGGATCGCTGCTTCCAAGCATTGGAGCTGGAATTGCACGCTACACCCACATGATGGTGGGGTACGCATAAGGATAGCTTTGTTGGATGGTGAGATTACAGAAGAATGATGGAGCTACAGTTTGGGCGTGGTAACACTAGAATGACTGAGAAATATAATGGAATAGATGATCCGCGTGATCACCTATCTAAATGGACTAAAGCATGGGGAACAAAACTATAGCTAGAGTGGGTACACATATTTTTTCATACTTTGGATACAATTCCCATGAACTGGTATCCGAAAACAGAGCTCCGCCATGGCACCACGGAATGGGACATATTGAAGGAAGGGTTCTTTCTAACCTTCAACTTTGAAGATGCCTTTGCAAGCATAGAAGAAGCGCTGCAAGAAATTAAGGCAGTTATCTTCAGAATGCCGACAGAACCTATGGAATGGACCCAACTAGACTAGAGCACCCATCTGCCCCATGCGTTGGAAGGCTATAATGTAACTCTTGAAGAGGAAGATGAAGACTCATGAAACATTAATATTCTAGAGGAAAAAAGGCATCACGAAGTCGAAGGCCCACAAAGAGAAAACCCAGACATCTTTGCACCCTTGAAGACAAAGCAAGTAAACATTAGCACTGAAAAAGAACTTAAGTTCGTGAAAACTGGAGATTATTGTGACGATGCTACAGTGGATAAAGTCATTGAGTTACTTCGCAAATACCAATATCTCTTCCCTACTAAGTTTTCAGATTTGAAGGGCATAGTTGGCGATTTGGGTGTTATGAAGATCACTTTGAAGCCGAATGCGAAGCCTATTAAATAATTCCATATTGCCTTAATCCTAAATACAAGGAAAAGGCTTGATAAGAGCTGGATAAGATGTTGGAGGCAGGCATTATAGAACTTGTTGAAGAATCTGACTGGGTGAGCCCAATGGTGGTTCAGGAAAAGAAACAAAAAGGTGAAATAAGGATTTGCGTAGATCTGTGGAAGCTTAATGATGCGTGTGTCCACAACCCATTCCCAACACCATTTACAGATGAAGTGTTAGAAAATGTAGGAGGGAAGGAGGCCTACTCCTTTACTGATGGATTTTCCGGGTATCATCAGATCAAGATCGCGCCGGAGGATAGGAGAAAAATGACCTTCACAATGGAGTGGGGTTGTTTTCAATACACTGTGATGTCGTTTGGGCTTAAGAATGTGCCTGCAATATCTTCCCACATATTCATAGTAGCATTCAAGGAGCTCATTCATAAGTTCCTGGAAGTCTACTTTGATGACCGGACGGTGTTCGGATTAGTGAAGTGCCATGTAGCCAGCCTGCACCTAATGTTGGATATGTGTTGTTGATACCAGATCACCCTAAATTTGAAGAAATGCATATTCTATGTTCCCTTTGGGATCTTGCTGGGTCACGTGGTGTGTAATCAAGGATTGATGGTGGACCCTGCAAAGATTGCAGTAATTGAGAATTTGGAGACCCCGAGGAACGTCAAACAGTTGTGCGCGACACTAGGATACTATAAAAAGTTTATCAAAGCTTATGATGAAATTACTGCACCCATGGAGAAACTGCTAAAAAAGGACACAACATTCTGTTGGGACGAAGAATGTCAGTGCATCCTAGAAGTATTGAAAGAAAAGATGGTCACTGTGTTGATTTTGGTATTCCATGATTGGAAAAAGGAGTTTCATGTACATGTGGATGCCTCTTTCATTGCATTGGGTGCAGTGCTAACACAAGACGATGAAGGAGAAATGGACCATCCTATAGCCTTCGCAAGTAGGAAGTTATCAAAGGCTGAGAAAAATTATTCATCGACTGAGCACGAAGGGTTGGCATTGGTGTACGCGCTGCAAAAATTCAGGCATTATCTATTAGGAGGGCATTTTAAGATGTACACAGATCATTCTTCCTTGAAATGCTTGGTCAACAAGCTTGTGTTGGGGGGTGAGATCTACAGATGGTTGCTACTATTTTAGGAGTATGACTTTGAAGTCATTGTGAATCCAGGGAAGTTAAATGTGGGACCTGACCATCTATCACTGATCGAAATAGGAAAGGAGCCTAATAATCTAGAGGAAGGGTTGCCAGATGCACAGATATTTGCGGTGCGTGTAGCAAATGACCATTTTGCAGATATTGTTCACTTCTTATCTGTGGGGATGGCACCGAAAGGATAGAAAGGCCAGCAAAAGAAGGAATTAGTAGTACGTGCAGCCGATTTTCCAATCATTGCAGGACATTTGTATAAAATGGGGGCCGATGAAATATTGCGAATATATGTGCTGAATTTGAGAGGGATAACATTATTGCCGAAACTCATGTGGGAGTTGCAGGAGGCCATTATGCAGGCAAGGCAATGCCGTAGAATATTTTGCGCCTAGGTCTACGGTGACCAACATTTCGCAAGGATTCCAAGGCATATTTTAAGGCACGCAATGCATGTCAAAGAACTGGCATACCATTATGAAGAGATGAGATACCAATACATCCTTAAGTATCATTGCATCCCTTTGAGAAGTGGGCAATTAATTTTGTTGGGCCATTTTAGCCGCCTAGAAAGATAACAGGTGCATGCTATATTATCACCACGATAGAATATCTCACCAGATGGGTGGAAGCACATCTGCTTAAGGATTGTATAGGGGATACGACATCAAAGTTCATGTTTGAGTATGTCTTAACTAGATTTGGCTGCCCGAAAGTGTTGATGAGTGATAGAGGTATTGACTTTCTGAACGAATCGATTAGCACGTTAACTGAAGAGTTCTAGGTCTACCATCAGAAGAGTACACCATATCACCTGTAGGCCAATGGGATTGTTGAAGCCTTTAATAATATTTTGGAGAACATGCTGACAAAGATCTGCAATGTGGAGTGGAATGACTGGGATGTGCATGTACCTACAGTACTATGGGATTATAGGAATACTTGTAATAAGCTGATAGGGAAAGTGTCGTTCAAATTAGTATATGGGGTCGAAGCTGTAATGCCGATGGAGTACATTGTGCCTAGTTTGTCCATAGTAGCCCTAATAGATATAGCGGATCATGAGGCCTTGGAGGAATGGCTCGCACATCTCATGGAGCTTGAAGAGGATCAATTTTGGGAAGGATTTCATCAACAAGTACATTAAAAACATGAAAAAGCATTGCATGATTTCCATATCAAGCTTCGCACTTTCAAGGTAAACAATCTTGTCTTGTTATATGATAGTAAATTCACTAAATTTTTGAGTAAATTCCATATGCATTGGTTAGGGCCATATATTGTCAAAGAAATCATAGATGGAGGTGAAGTTCAGCTCACGAAGTTGAGTGGGGAACCCTTCCTGGGAAGATTTAATGGAAGCAGGTTGAAATTGTATACAAGGGATCTTGCACAATGACTATATGGTGGCAGGATAGTATCAGTGCTCCAGGAAGTTGCAAGGGAGCGCGGGACTATAAACTACATTGCCCAGTCGGGAGGACAATGCAACAAGCATGTTGCTCGAAGACTAATGGAAATGCAACCCAGGCAGTTGCACTCAAGAAGCTGCACCATGGGGGAAGGTGTCGCACAACATAGCAGGAAAGTGACCATTGGAATTACTGTTCATGACTTGACGGATAGAATATGGTTAAGTGGAGCGAGGTGGCAGCATTTAAAGAAAAAATATTTGAAAATTTGCCACCAAAACAACATTTATTGTTAGAAATTGGGGGGAACAGTCAGATTTTAATTCAAACCCCCCTATAAATTACGCGTGCTAGTCCAACATAGAACACTTTGCTCTCTAAGATTTATTCGTGAATTTCGCTATCTTTTGCCTATGATCCGAGTGTTTTGGGAAGAATTCCTGTCATGAGAAAACATTTCTTCTTAGGCTTGTGAGTTGTTTATGGAGAGAATGACTGCCATGAACCCCGCCAAAGCCTTGAGTTCAAAGCATCTGCATCCGACGCACTAGGACTAGAAGTGTCAAGTGTAGAAGCTACGCATGTGGTGCCCACAACGCTAAGGTCGCCCAGGCCGAAACAAACCATGACAAAAGACAAACAACCTGCAATGAAAGAGAAGCAACCATTGGTAAAGGAAAAGTAGAAAAATCCGGTGCCATTGCATGCCTACCGAAGGAAACATACCGAAACCCAGGCGAAATAGAAGAAAGACAAGCAGCCAGACAGAGTAATGGACCTATATGCGGAAAAAATTCCAGGGAATAGAGGATATTGATGCTGAAGGGGTCGAACCCATGACAAGGCTACTTGCATATATCCCTCCCTGGAAGGGAAAATCATAGGTTATGAAGGACCTAGATATCGAGAAGTTCACATTATCCACGCCCTTGCTAACTGAGCAGGTCCCTTTTGAAGGTCCTCGACTCATGCGGGTCCCACTGTTAGAAATGGAGGATTGGGACATCGCGGACCATTCTAAATTTCCCCATCTGACAATGAAAAAATATATGTACAAGGTTTATTATGAAGAAACAGGTGTTACATCATTAGAGACGTGGGAATGGGTTCACGGTGTGATGAGCCCCAATTTTTGGTATAATTTGGGCTCATTTGGCCTACTTGTTTTGCTCAAACCATTCACTTTTTACTGCTTATGCATGCATTTCTTAGTTTATTCGTGTTGTTTGTAGGAAGAAGGGTAGACACTTTATCTACGTGACTAATGCATTATGATTTCAGGTTTTTGCATTAAAAGGAGAAAAGACCACGTGAAAAGGAGACAAGGAGACAAGGAGGTGGCACTGCTGGTTTTTAGGAGAGGATGTCCACACTCTTGGGACCTTCCTCGTGTTTCCCACCAAGAACTCCGAGCTCCAATCCATCTCCCCACCGAGCTTAGAAGCAGCCAGCTGTTCTACAGGAATAGAAGTTATAACTATTCTACAGGAACAACAATTATGACTGTCCTACAGGATCAGCAAGTTAAACTTCAGTTGGACAGCCGAGCTCCTAAAATCAAGGACACTTGTTGGATGATCATTTTGCATAAGTATGGAGGCCGTAGCCTTTGATAGGTTGTTGAAACTCTTGCATTACTATTGTAATTTTGAGCACAGCTCGGTCTTTGTTCCTTTTTGTAAGCCAATTTGGCATGATATCAGATTATGAATAAAGAAGGCAGATTTTGAGCTAGTTCTGAGTTTTCTCAAGGAGCTATAGCTCTCAGGTTAGGGCCCAACCTGAGAGCAATAGATCTCCTCAGTGTTGTAATGTGTTTGCATTTCATTCCAGCACCTTGAGTTTGGTTATTTTCACATGCAATTCGAATTCACAGTTTGGTAATTTAGTCGTTTTCATGAGCATAGATAGGACTAGTTTATGGTTGAATTGCTTTCTATTGATTAGTTAGATTAGCAGGTTGATAATACATTGGAGCTCCAGCAAAAAGGGTTGAGAAAGTCTCCACTGCCATCTCTACTTGGAGATTGGAGTGTAGCCTATACCAGCCACAAAAATACGCAGTTCTTCACGTTATACATGCTGCAACATAGTCTCGTTTAGGATCAATCCTTCCATGCATTTCACTCTTGCACCATACACCTTCATCACCACTTCATGCACATTCCTTGATACGCTTTATCTTGCTGTTCATTGAGGTCAGGTAGATTAGGTTAATGAGTTTTCATCTTGGTGACAGTCATAAGCATTTGTTTCATTTACACTGCCTTTCCTCATTCTATTACCTCCTCCTTCGTCTTGATCACGCATACAACCACATCCTCGACCTCTGCTACGCTCTGTTATCTCCTAAACTCCTCCACTCCTCATGTAACTCCATCCTTTAGACATTTCGTTGTTACAACCTTTCATCCATCAACCCACGTCACACACTCGTTCTCCATCCTACTTCTCCACTCCTGAGCCATCACCAGCCTTATTCCTACCTTACACATCTTCCCCTACCATTCCATCACTCCTCCATCACTTCAAACACCCACAGTAGGTCATCCTATAGCAATTTGTAGACATCCTGTAGAAACCTGTGCGTTTCCTGTAGAATCCTCTGCAGACATCCTGTAGGAGGCCACTCACTCGGTTGCTGAGCTTCTGAACGTGAGGAAACTCTGTGGACTGATGCTAATGATCTCTAGGGACCTCTCCTAGACTCCCCAACCTTTCCCAAGCTTTCCTTCCTTCCGCATCACATCTGCACAACCAAACCCTAATAAGCACAAAATCACAATCCCTCCATCCACTTAAAGGAAAATTACAAAAACATGTCTTTTATGCTGCAAGTAGATTAGATTCATGCACTTTCACTGATTAGAGGTAATGGCATCATTGGTAGAAGTTTCCTTCACATTCTTTGCATCATAGAGGTTAGACTAGTTAAATTAGGGTTTCCTAGGGTTTCCTTGTTTTGATTTGCTTTCAGTTCATTTTTGCCAAGTAGATTAGTCTTCTTTGAGCTAGCTTTCGTCCATCATTGATAAAGCTTCTTCTATGAGCCTATAGAAGTTGGCTTGAGCCCTAGCGGACTTGTGCCAGCTGATCAAGTGATAGCTGCGACAAGAGCTAGTACTTGTGCATACAACACCGTCGCTTCCAAGTTTGTACAAACTACCGGGTTGATAATTAAGAGACAGGAAACCCCAGGAGTTGTAGCATTATTGCTACAATACTGGAGCTCACCATCTTTTTGGCGTCGTTGCCAGGGAAGCGTCAGAGTATTAGTAATTGTTGCTTTTCTTCTACTTTCTTACTCTTACCTTCTGCTAGTAGTTTACTTCATTTCCATTCTGCAAAAGTAGCATAGACATTTCCTGCTTTCATAGATTAGCATTTCCTGCTTTCATAGATTAGCATTTCCTGCTTTCATAGATTAGCATTTCCTGCTTTCATAGACTAGCATTTCCTTTCTGCAATTTCATTTGAGCAAAGTAGATTAGTTCTTTCCTGCTTTCAGTTAATATTGCATCTTTCGTAGTTAGTTGTAGATCAATTTGTCTCAGTTTTGCAGGTACCAAAAGAAAAGAAAAGCAAAAGAAAGCAAAAAGAAAAAGAAAGTCTTTTCCATTTCATGCCTCGTAGGAACCGAGATAGATCAGGCAAATTCCTACCAAACACCCCCACCACATTACTGAGTCACCCTTCTCTCTTCTTTGGTGACAGTGACCCAGAGGAACCTATAGGTGAATAACCTGAGATATCCAAAGACCCTATAGTAGAAGAAGAGTTAGAAACCAATCCATCTGAAGCTATGGCTGACAATAGAAGAGAAGATGAGAGAATAGAAGGTGCCTTCCCCATCCGAGAGACCAATGGAGAGATGAAAATGAAAAACATTAGCCCCTCCGCCTTACCTCACTTTCATGGGTTGACCACTGAAGATCCAGATACCTTCCTGTTTGAGTTTGTTGTCCTTTGTAGAACCTATGACTATACTGAAGATGAGAAAAAGTTGAAACTTTTCCCTTCCACTCTCAAGGATGCAGCACTACGCTGGTTCATAGGTTTACCTGGGAATAGTATCACTATTTGGGCTCAGATGCAACAAGCTTTCAACACCAAGTACTGGGATTACTGTAGGTCCAACGAAACAAAGGGGGAAATCTTTCGGATGTCCATGAGAAATGATGAGTCCTTAGAGGATTATGAGGAGAGGTTCCAACTAAGCTATAAGCGGGCCAGGTGCACACTTGACCCTGAATCCGTCAAGTTGGTCCTACTCCGAGGAGTCCCTGAAGACCTCTTAGATACCCTTCACATGTTAGCTGGGGGGGACATTTACCAACTGCCTTATGAGGACATGAAGACTGTATTTAGAAACCACTCCAGGGCAGCTCGGAAACGAGGTAGAGGAAACCACCTCTCAACTAGTGTCCCTTTCTCCAAACATGAGCTTGCAAACCAATTAGAATATCTTAAGAGTGAGGTGAGACAAACCATTTCCATGCAGCTTGATACATTCAGGATTCAGCAAAAGAAAGAAGAGGCTGAGAGAGCCTTGGCTGTCTTCTGTCCTAGGTGCACAAGGAGGCACCCTAAGAACGAATGTCCATTACATTCGGTTGAAGTGTGTTTCGTTTGTGAGGAGGACCATCCCACAAATCAGTGTCCAACCTTACCTGGGTTTAAAGCCATGTACCAAGGGACCGAAGCTCCCACAGAGCCTCTCTATTACCTCAACCAAAGGAGGCCACAAGGATCTAGACCTTATCAGCAGGGGATGCAAGGGGCATCCCAAGCTTATTACAATCCCAACCAGTCAACTCCTATGCCTTCCTGGGGTCCCCCTGCTCATCCTTCATGGTCCATGCCTCCTCCATGGTCTTATCCACCTCAGTACCCCACTCAACCTACTTCTCATCCATATCACTCACATACCCAGCCACAGCCTCAATGGAATGCACCTCAGTCGGGGTGGAGGCCCCAATACAACACTCCTCCTGCCATTTTGCCTCCACCGCCAGTTCAGCCTCAACCATTACCTCCTGCTCCTCCAAGGCAACCTCAAATGCCTGCTCAACCGAACCCGAACCCCAACAATAGACAGGCCCAACAGGTATACACTGGGGAAACCTCATGCCCTACCTATGCTGTGGAGATCTAGGAGATCAATCTTAGATCTGGAAAGACTCTTCCAGATCGCCAGCCTCCTCCCCCAAAGGATGAGGAAGACCATCAGGAGAGTGAACCAAAGCCTATTCCACCCTTTCCTGAGAGACTAACAGCCACCACACAACCTAACCTAGAAGAAGATGAGCTTTTGGGTGAGCTCAAGCAGTTGTGTGTAAAAATCCCACTTCTCCAAGCCATCAAGGATGTGCCCATATATAACAAGCTGGTTAAGGAGAAGTGTTTCAAACACCCAGGCAGACGGAAGAAAGATGCTTCAACTATCAATGTCATAGGACAACTGTTTGACCTCATGCTAGGACAAGTCATCTGCCCAAAGTACCTAGATCCTGGAAGTCCTGTAGTAGATGTTCACATCAATGGCACCATTATCCCCCACACCTTGATTGATCTGGGGGCGGCCATCAATGTGATGACTAGGGATACCGTGCTTAAACTCAATCTTCAGGGTTCCTTGAGGAAGACCTCGACAGTACTGCAATTAGCAGATCGCTCCACCGTGACTCCCGAAGGGATTGTGGAGGATGTCATGGTCTCCATTGATTCTTGGGAATACCCTGCAGACTTCCTGGTTCTGCAACCAAAGGCCAAGCTTACTGGATATCCTCTCATTTTGGGAAGGCCTTGGTTAGCTACTGCAGATGCTTACATAAGTTGTCGGGCAGGAAACACGACCAAGGAAAATTTTAAGGATGGAAAATTTTCTTGAAGTTTAAAAACATTGGCGAATCTCACTAATCCCTAATATGCAAACTATAAAATTTTTAATGATATATTTGCAAAATTATTCAAATTTATAATGATTTTATATATGGTCTCTATATAATGTTGGCGATTTTTAAGGTAAAATAATTTTATATTCTAAAATTTGGGCGAATCATCTTTTATAAAAATTGGAAATTAGCGAATCGTTTTTTGGAAAAATCATGGAAAATTAGCCCACTGGGCGAACATTAGCCCCTAAAATTTTCCATGAACACGACCATCAAAAATGGTCCCATGTCCAACCAGCTAGTCCTATACCCTCCTGCCCAACCCTCTTTAGAGCATGATTTACCACTCTGGTTGGAGGAAGGAGAAGAAGACGAGGTGTATTCAGCACCTCTATGTACCCTAGATACCACTAGAAGAAACCCCCAACCGAGGATGACTTAATCGAGAACTTAATCCAAAACCCACCTTCCAGTGCACTACCCTTAGAAGAATTGGTGGAGGATACCCAAGCTAGCACCTTAGTGGATCTTTGTACAACCAACCCTGTCACTCCCAGAGTTAAGAATGTGGAGTTCGGCCCTGAGAAAGCATTAAAGATTAGCTCCTCCTTATCTCCTTCTCAGGAAAAGGAGCTGTGTAGTCTGTTGGCCAACCACTTAGATGCTTTTGCTTGGAGCTATAAGGAAATGAAAGGAGTCCATCCTTCGGTCTATACCCATCATATATCCGTCAAAGAGGATTGTAAACCGGTTAGGCAACCTCAGAGGAGAATGAATCCTGCCCTTAAGGACATTGTCAAGGAAGAATTTCAAAAACTGTTGGATGCCGGATTCATCTACCCCATCTCAGATAGTGAATGGGTATCCCCTCTAGTGTTGGTTCCCAAGAAGAATGGGAAGTGGAGAATCTGTGTGGATTACCATGAGCTGAACAAAGCTACCAAGAAAGACCATTTCCCTCTACCTTTCATAGATCAAGTGTTGGATGGACTGGCAGGAAAGAAGTTCTTCTCTTTCCTGGATGGGTTTAGCGGGTACAATCAAATCCAAATCAGCTCGGAAGACCATGATAAGACCACCTTCACTTGTCCTTGGGGTACCTTTGCCTACCGAGTCCTTCCCTTTGGGCTATGCAATGCTCCTGCTACTTTCCAGAGAGCTGTCTTAAGCATCTTCTCGGAGCTGGTCCATGATGCAGTGGAAATATACATGGATGACTTTACTCCATATGGGGCCAACTTCCAGGAAGCATTGTCCAACCTGGGGAAAGTCCTAACCAAATGCACCGAGATGAACCTGTCCCTCAGTCCTGAAAAATGTGAATTCCTGATGACTGAAGGGACCGTGCTAGGCCATACCATTTCTTCCCAAGGATTGCAGGTGGATCCTAACAAAATTGCTCTCATCAAGAGGGTTCCACCTCCTCAAAAGGTAAGGGATGTCCAGAGTTTCTTGGGATTAGCAGGATACTACTGGAGATTCATTAAAGATTTCAGCAAGCTAGCCTCGCCATTGTTTGGTTTGTTGGCAAAAGATGTGGAGTTTAATTGGACTGACGATTGTCAGAGGGCTTTAAATGAGTTAAAGGACAAGTTGGTGTCAGCACCAATCTTGAGAGGTCCAAACTAGGCCCTACCTTTCCACATCCACACTGATGCCTCGAACAAAGCCATAGGTGTAGCTTTAGGACAAGTTGAGCAGAAACTTCCATATGCCATTTACTTTGTTAGAAAAAACTTGTCCAAAGCTGAGCTGAATTACACTGTAACCGAGAAGGAATTCTTGGCTGTGGTCCATGCATTGAACAAGTTCCAACATTATATTACTGGTTACCAGACCTTTGTACATACTGACCATGCTGCTATTAGATATTTGATGAATAAACCTAATGTGAATTCTCGTATTATTAGATGGTTACTTTTATTGCAGCAGTTTGATCTAACCATTGTTGATAAACCAGGTAGAGAAAATGTTGTTTCTGACTTTTTGTCTAGATTGGATTTGTCTGCAGATGAAGATGGGATGGTGGATGACCAGATGCCTGATGAGCATCTGTTTGCTATTTCAGTACTCTCTCCATGGTTTGCTGATATAGCAAACTACCTTGTTTCAGCTCAGTTCCCTCCGCACCTCTCTTCAAAAGAGAAGAGCAGAATCATCAGAAAAAGTGCCTCATTCACTTGGATCGGGGGCAATCTGTTCAAGCTTGGCCCCGATCAGATCTTAAGGCGTTGTGTAAGGGAGGAGGAAGTCTTTGATATCCTCCTCACTTGTCATGATGGGCCTTGTGGAGGGCATTTTGCAGCAAAGAGAACTGCCTTCAAGATCCTGCAGGCAGGCTACTATTGGCCTACACTTCATCAAGATGTCAGAAGATATGTCAGTCAGTGTGACCAATGCCAAAGGATGGGGAAACCAACCCAAAGGGATGAGATGCCTCTCCAACCTCAAGTGACTCTTGAGCCATTTGAGAAGTGGGGCATGGACTTTGTGGGTCCAGTCAATCCCTCTTCGAGGCAACGATCCTACATCATTGTGTGTATTGACTACTTGACAAAGTGGGCAGAGACTAAAGCAATAAAAGCAGCAACAGAAGAGAAGGTGGCCGAGTTCCTAAGAGAGAACATCTTCTATAAGTTTGGCTATCCAAGAGAGTTGGTCACCGATCAAGGGAGCGAGTTCACCTCCAACCTGGTTGAAGATCTCCTAGCTCATCACAAGATCAAGCATAGGACTTCCACTCCCTATCATCCTCAAGAAAATGGGCAGGTGGAAGTCACCAACAGAGCATTAGAAGGGATATTGACCAAAGTGGTGAGCAACAGCAGAAAATATTGGGCAGATCGCCTGGTTGAGGCCACATGGGCCTACAACACCACTTGGAAGACCACCACCGGTTTCACACCATATGAGCTGGTCTATGGGAAGAAAGCTTTGTTGTCCATTGAGTTTGAGTATAACACTTTGAGGATGGCAGCTCAGCTGGACCTAGATCTCAGCCATGCATAACAAGAAAGGCTGCTGCAGCTGAATGGCCTGGATGAGCACCGCATGCAGGCCCTCCTTCACTCAGAAGTGGTTCAACTTCAGAGGAAGGTGTGGCATGACCAACATCTCCATGACAAGCAATTTCAGCCGGGAGATTGGGCCTTGTTGTATGACTCCAGGTTCAAAGACTTCAAGGGGAAGTTGAAAACCAGATGGCTGGGACCGTATGTAGTGGAACAATGCCATGACAATGGATCTGTCCTCATTCAAACCATTGATGAGGAAGCCATTCCCATGCTTGTCAATGGGCATCGATTGAAGATCTACAAGAGACCTATCTCAAGACAAGAGTTTATCAAAACTATGGAGAAATCTATATTGATCATAGAGAAGGGTTCTGCCTCTGCCTCTGGCACACCCTGAAAGAAGATCTGAAAAAAAAGAAAAAAGAAAAAAAAGAAAAAAAAGGAAAAAAGAAAGAAAGAAGAAAAGAAGAAGAAACAAATAAAGATCCTTGGGTGAAAACCTCTCTGAGGCGCCCAAGGCAGGTAGTAGGGGTGAAAACCTCATTGAGGCGCTCCTATTGCTTTTTCAAAAAAAAGAGCAAAGGTTGAAAAAGATCCTTGAGTGAAAACCTCTCTGAGGCGCTCAGGGCAGGTAGCAAGGGTGAAAACCTCTTTGGGGGCGCCCCTGTTATCTTTTCAAAAAAAAAGAGAAGAAAAAAGAGAAAAAATAATAAGCACAATATGAACATTGCATGCAAGTTGCAGATGTTCTATGGAGGAGAAGAAGACTCTTCAATCACAGCCAAGGGTCCTTATCATGCTGTCAAGGAACCTCATCAGTACCTCCTCCAAGAGCACCCATGTTTTTCAAGGTATGTGAAATTTTATCATGGTTTGAATCTTCTACAGGAAGTTGTTGTCTTTCTACAGGAAGGCACAGTCTTTCTACAGGAAGGCGCAATATTTCTACAGGAAGGCGCGGATTTTCTACAGGAAAGACCAGACTTTCTACAGGAAGGCCGAACTTTCTAAAGGAAGCTCTGTGTCTACAAGAAACTTCCTGTAGAAGTCTGGGACGGCCAAAAATTTGTTTCAAACGGAGATCTAGTGGCTGAGGAATGGGTTGGATGCATGCATGCCGCTGATTGGCACCCCTGAACATTGCTGTAACCTTGCTCCACCATCCTCGTCACCATGCAACCAAGATCCCTGCACCAGCAAACCAGATCAATGAGTTCTCGTGGTAAAGCCATTCGTCAAAGAAAAGCAAGCACCGAGAGCTCATACCACATCCATGTCGAGCATCAGAAGCTCCGGGAGCGTGATAAGAAGATTCCATCCATCGTCGTGCAGCATGCACCCAAGGAGGCGAGACTGTTACAAGGCACCCCGCAGGAATCCTGTAACAATCAAACCTGCATGAGTGGATACCATTCGCAGCACCGCCCTCTGCAAGCAAAACACGGGCCAGGCAACCAGAGCATCCACTCCATCGCTAACATCCTGTAACCACGAGCCTCCGGGACTGTGTAAGCCGCATGCAGTAGGTAGATCCGCTCCCCGTCGTCCAAAACCTGAAAAATCGTGTGTAGCCGCGCGCAGGTAAGTGTCTCAACCTTTCCTTCCACCAAATCGCATGAGTATTACTTTGATTTGTTTGCATGGCGTAGAAATGAATGGTTGAGCGGCCGTATGGCCAGTTGACTGGCCACGTTGGCCAGTTATGGTATAGTCGGATGCTTGGGTGGCAGCCACGATAAAGAAATACGCAGCACGCACGTGAGGATAGTCCCGTCAGCCGAGAAACGAGTTTAACCGAAAAGGGCGGTGGCAGATCTGTGGGAATGAATGCGGCAGCGAGTGAATATGCAGGTGAATGATGGGTGATGTCGCCCAACGGTCCGGCGGGGACAGCTCACCCCCGCGCCATGAGCTGCGCCGATTCAAAATCTAATCGGCTAGATTATGCGCATGTATTCATCAACCTCCACTTCAAAACTCGAGTGGCTCTTCTGATTTCCTCTAAACGTTGATACGCCACGCTTTCGGCTACCAGAACACCGGTGAATCACCTCTTGACCGCTGGCCAACTACAGTCCTCCCCGAAGTTTGCACACTGCTCCTATAGGAACAGTTTCTACAGGAACGCAGTCCTACAGGAAGCAGTCTCTACAGGAACATGGTTCTATAGGAAGGTGAATTCCTCACGTAAGAAAAGGTGGCAGAAAAAAAGGTAACCCTGAAACTCCTTCCGCAATTGGCTTTCAAAGGTGGCAAGATCATTATTCATAGTCTGGTCATAAAAATATCGGATTGCTGTGCCTATACTATCGCTTCTACAGGATAGCAGTATAATTAGACTGTGTTTTGTGAATTGTATGCATGCTCTGCCTGAAGTAGACCGAATCTCCTTTGCATTTGTCACCTTTAGTCAAAACCCTCGTGTTCATCATGCCGGGTGGGTTTATCAGGCGGGAACCCACAGATTCCACCAAATTAAGGATAAACCCCGCAGTGGTAGAGCTCTTTACCAGAGCACAATGGATGCCTTTTTGTGATAAGCTGTAGGGCTACGATGATGAAGTAGCCGAGGAATTCTTGCAGGCTTTGAAGCCTAAATCCCAGACACCGGCCACAGTAAGATTCAGAGGTTTAAGCCTCAAACTCACCCCAGAACACATAAGTCGGATCACTGAGCTGCCCATGGGTTTGCCGTGGGATAAAGAAGAGCGAAAGCAGAGCTAGCAAGCAAAGAAAGAATTCTTTCCACCTGAGGAAGAATTCTCTGAGGATAAAAACGGGGTGAGAAGAACGAGTTTGTCACCACCTTGGAATGAAGTCAGTTTGCAGATCATGAAATATATTACTTGTGAGGGCCGGTTCAGCATCGTGTATGCATATCGCTTTCGGTTACTCACTGAGTCGAGGCACCGAATTGACCTTCCTGTAGAGCAAAAACTGAGCATCCCTCATTATCTCCTGCAGTCCCTAATGGAATGTGCTACAAAGCTAAGAGAGGGCATACCTGATCAGATAGCCCACCACGGGTTAATAAAATTGCTTGTGGAGGATGCACTGCACTCGTATAAAGTTCCCCTCTCCTGGGAGTCATTTAGGAATCTAACACGAGATGGGGACATCAAAATGTTAATTGAAGATAGTGGATCCTCCAGCAGTGAAGACAAGGAAGCAGTGGATGAGGAGAAGAAGGACGAAGAAAAAGGTGGCACACCTATTCTGTCAGCAAGGGAAAAGAGGATGAAGAGCAGAATGGACAAAGCAGAGGTGGCCCACGTCAGCCCAAGTACCTCCACAGCACCTGCAACAAAAGCTAAAAGAAAAACTCAAGCAGGCAAGCAAGCGAAAGTGGAGGCACCTGTGTCTACAAGAAAGCAAAAACAGGCTTCTACAGGAAGCCCAAAAATAGTTGGAGAACAGGCTTCTACAGGAAGCCCAAAAATGGAGACAAAGGCTTCTACAGGAAGCCCGAAGACAGAGACAAGGGCTTCTACAAGAAGCCCGAGATTGGAAAGAGGGGCTTCTACAAGAGGCCCGAAAGTCATTGAGAAACAGCCTCCTACAGAGAGTCCGAAGACAAAGAAAGAATATTCTACAGGAGGCCCGGAAGCGGGCAAAGTAGGGTCTTCCACAGGAAGCTTGATATCTGAAAAGGAGGGGCCCTCTACAAGGAGCTCTGAGAGAGCACAGCGCAAGAAAGAGAAGGCTGGCATTCTCGAAAAGGAGGCAGCAGCGGCACTGGCTGCCCTCAGCACACCTCCAAAACCGAAAGAGAAAAGGGAGAGGGAGAACCCTCTACCATCTGAAGCCAGGAGAAGCAAGAGGATGACCACGGGCAAGCCACAGCCTCCACCCAGCAGCCAAACCACTTCAGTGGATGTCCCTACTTCACCCAGTGCAAGGACCCCCTCTAAAACATCAGCCACCCTCGAAAAGGGGAGCCTAAAAATAACTTCCTGGACACGAAATATAGGCCAGTCGCCTTCCGAAGCCCGACTCAAGGAAATAGGAAAGGGGAAGGAAGCATCCCCTTCGTCACCACCAGGGGCAGAAAAGGCAGGGCCACCAAAAATGGGAAAGGAAAAAGCACCACCCTCGGCAGAAAAGGCGGAGCCACCAAAATCAAGGGGGGAAAAGCATGCTCTGGGCTCTAGTTCTCGGCCAAAGACGAGGAGCCAGGGCAAGGTTGCTCAAGGATGAGCAAATAGTTTAGCTGGGGGGTGATGATGAGCCCCAATTTTTGGTATAATTTGGGCTCATTTGGCCTACTTGTTTTGCTCAAACCATTCACTTTTTACTGCTTATGCATGCATTTCTTAGTTTATTCGTGTTGTTTGTAGGAAGAAGGGTAGACACTTTATCTACGTGACTAATGCATTATGATTTCAGGTTTTTGCATTAAAAGGGAGAAAAGACCACGTGAAAAGGAGACAAGGAGGTGGCACTGCTGGTTTTTAGGAGAGGATGTCCATAGTCTTGGGACCTTCCTCGTGTTTCCCACCAAGAACTCCGAGCTCCAATCCATCTCCCCGCCGAGCTTAGAAGCAGCCAGCTATTCTACAGGAATAGCAGTTATAACTGTTCTACAGGAACATCAATTATGACTGTCCTACAGGATCAGCAAGTTAAACTTCAGTTGGACAGCCGAGCTCCTAAAATCAAGGACACTTGTTGGATGATCGTTTTGCATAAGTATGGAGGCCGTAGCCTTTGATAGGTTGTTGAAACTCTCGCATTACTATTGTAATTTTGAGCACAGCTCGGTCTTTGTTCCTTTTTGTAAGCCAATTTGGCATGATATCAGATTATGAATAAAGAAGGCAGATTTTGAGCTAGTTCTGAGTTTTCTCAAGGAGCTATAGCTCTCAGGTTAGGGCCCAACCCGAGAACAATAGATCTCCTCAGTGTTGTAATGTGTTTGCATTTCGTTCTAGCACCTTGAGTTTGGTTATTTTTACATGCAATTCGAATTCACAGTTTGGTAATTTAGTCGTTTTCATGAGCATAGATAGGACTAGTTTATGGTTGAATTGCTTTCTGTTGATTAGTTAGATTAGCAAGTTGATAATACATTGGAGCTCCAGCAAAAACGGTTGAGAAAGTCTCCACTGCCATCTCTACTTGGAGATTAGAGTGTAGCCTATACCAGCCACAAAAATACGCAGTTCTTCACGTTATACATGCTGCAACATAGTCTCGTTTAGGATCAATCCTTCCATGCATTTCACTCTTGCACCATACACCTTCATCACCACTTCATGCACATTCCTTGATACGCTTTATCTTGTTGTTCATTGAGTTCAGGTATATTAGGTTAATGAGTTTTCATCTTGGTGACAGTCATAAGCATTTGTTTCATTTACACTGCCTTTCCTCATTCTATTACCTCCTCCTTCGTCTTGATCACGCATACAACCACATCCTCGACCTCTGCTACGCTCTGTTATCTCCTAAACTCCTCCACTCCTCATGTAACTCCATCCTTTAGACATTTCGTTGTTACAACCTTTCATCCATCAACCCATGTCACACACTCGTTCTCCATCCTACTTCTCCACTCCTGAGCCATCACCAGCCTTATTCCTACCTTACACATCTTCCCCTACCATTCCATCACTCCTCCATCACTTCAAACACCCACGGTAGGTCATCCTGTAGCAATTTGTAGACATCCTGTAGAAACCTGTGCGTTTCCTGTAGAATCCCCTGCAGACATCCTGTAGGAGGCCACTCACTCAGTTGTTGAGCTTCTGAACGTGAGGAACCTCTATGGACTGATGCTAAGGATCTCTGGGGACCTCTCCTAGCCTCCCGAACCTTTCCCAAGCTTTCCTTCCTTCCGCATCACATCTGCACAACCAAACCCTAATAAGCACAAAATCACAATCACTCCATCCACTTAAAGGAAAATTACAAAAACATGTCTTTTATGCTGCAAGTAGATTAGATTCATGCACTTTCACTGATTAGAGGTAATGACATCATTGGTAGAAGTTTCCTTCACATTCTTTGCATCATAGAGGTTAGACTAGTTAAATTAGGGTTTCCTAGGGTTTCCTTGTTTTGATTTGCTTTCAGTTCATTTTTTCCAAGTAGATTAGTCTTCTTTGAGCTAGCTTTCATCCATCATTGATAAAGCTTCTTCTGTGAGCCTATAGAAGTTGGCTTGAGCCCTAGCGGACTTGTGCTAGCTGACCAAGTGATAGCTGCGACAAGAGCTAGTACTTGTGCATACATCACCGTCGCTTCCAAGTTTGTAAGAACTATCGGGTTGATAATTAAGAGACAGGAAGCCCCAGGAGTTGTAGCATTATTGCTAAAATACTGGAGCTCACCACGGTGTTAAGAAATCAGGGTTGCTCAATTTGCAGTTGGTGCCACATTATCACTGCACCTCCATTAATATGATATGTGTGTGCTAGCTCCTCACACTAGTCCATGATGAATGTTTATGGCTAGGAGAGCCTATTCCCATCACGGACATGCTAATTCACATAATAACGCGGCTTCCCTACGAGGGCCCGAACTCGGCTAAGGAGTTTGGAGAAAAGACCGGGGAAAAATATCTTGCAGAGAGGATGAAGAGGGATTACGACCTCCTCAAGAAATCGCAAGGGTATTCTATTCTTTCCATCACAGACCCGACATTTCAGTTCACTGCCCAGATTTTAGCCAGGTAGGTTATGGGAAAATTCTACAGTTATGAAGTTCCAGTGCCCGTAGTTTCCCTTGTTGTGTAATGTGCGAAAGGCATGCAATTTAATTGGGCAAGGTACCTATGTCAGGAGTTCCTAGCGAACTTCCGAGAAGCCTAGGACAAGACTAAGTTGTTCCACTACGCTTGGTTGTTGTTGTCAATTGTGCTTGTTGCATGGAGATTTATGGAGGATAGCCAATTTCCTCCGCTCGAGGAAGGATTACTGGAGGCAGCACAATTCACTTCCTTATGGTCCACCAAGGATGTCACACGGGTTATAGAGACAAAGGTATTTTGGACTTTTGTGGAAATGGATCTTCATATGGTAATCAATTAGTGCCCAAGGTTGTCCCCAACCTTGTTCACACAGTGTTCAAGGCTAACTTCCATAGAATCTATATCCAAGTGCGAAAGGATCTAGAGCAGAAATGGCACCAATTGCCCTATTTGGTGTCAGAAATGGATGTATAGGAGGTTGTAGCTAAATGGCCTACATATTAGCATACCCCATCAATCTTAGATGCTGGACCAAGCATGGGCAGGGAAAGTTCTGCTGCGCAGAAACAAAAGGAGGCTGCTAAGAAATTTGTGCGTACCCTAGCAGAATAGAAAAGGAAGGAAGCTGCGAAAAAAGCTCGCATGGAGCAAGAACGCCCTGCTAAGGAGCAGGTGGAAGAAGAACATCACACATCACAGAAAGATGGCAAGTCACCTTCGCTGGAGATCGAGGAGGAAGAGATTTTAGGACAATCAAGTGGAGGTAATGAGGGGTAGAGCACCCCCTTATTTTGAAAAGGCATGGCATGGAGCAATAGGAAGGAATGCGAAAGAAGCAGAAATATGATAGAACATGGGTTGATACCATGGTATTAATAGAAGGCGATCTCAATGAGATCGGTGATAAAGTTTGGGACACTGCAACAGAAGTGATGCAGTGGTTTGAGCAGTAATAAATGTAGACATTGGGGGGCGTTCAAAAGGATCTGCGATAGTTGCAACTCCAAGCAACCAGAATCTAGGAAGACATTGGGAAGACAAGCAGTGTGCAAGCTAGCTTGGCATGGGGAAAGAGTACAGTTCCAGAGATGCCATGGACGCAGGATCTAAGAGTCTTCCCTTTTCTTGAATGGTCACTCCGTGTTGAAACAAATGAATAGCGTGCACTACTTCACAAATTCACGAACATGGGACTGAACCTTTTTGCACTATCACTTGAATCTTTGCATGCATTACTTCAGGGTGTCGTGGAAGAGCTCAAGATCAAAGAGAATCGAGCACTCTCTGCTATTAGTGAAATTAAAGTTAATAATCAGCAGTTGTTCATTGAAAAGATGTAGGATCTGAAGGAAAAGGAGGAGCTATGTGTGCATAGTTCATGTTTAGAGTCAATAGTAGCAGAGGCATGTAAGACAGTGCTTGAACTTCACATCCCAGAGGATGCACAACTAGAAGCCAAAATCATAAAACTAGCCGCTGGTGTGCATGAGGTTAAAGCAGAAGTTGGACGAGTCACATTTGCATTCAACATGAAGATTGCAGAGCTACATTTAAATTTTCAGCCCACAACTCCGCCTGAGGTCCAGGAGTAACGCGAAGTTGCAATTCAGAAAGGCATGGCTGCCCTGGATGCCACAGTCACTGACTGTGTGTCATTATTCGATTAGGCTATGGAGTTGTTGACCAATCTATAGGAGGACCTGAACCTGCAGATATTGAACACAGAGGTAAGGGAGAGGCAACACCAATATGATGAGGTTAGGGCAACTGCACGCACCTTAGCACCAGCACAGTGCCTTACCAAGCTACAGGAAGGAAAACAACTATTGGCACAGGTAGAGAAAGCGCATAAGAAGGAGGCCTTGTTAAAGGCCAAGTTGCAACCTTAGTTGGAGGAAGCTTATAAAGTCAAGTCTTCCATTCAAGATAGGCTTAAGGGACTACAGCAAATGCAGAAAACAATGAGGCTGGAAGTAGAAGGATCAACCATAGAAAAATTGGTCGAGGAGGTTCAATAGGCAACAATGCAGAGCGCTCTTGAAGTTGTAATGGTCCAGGTGGAGCTAGGGGATATTCGCAATAAGATTGCAACACCAGTAGACTAAATCAAGGGCAAGTCACGATCTTTGTGTTGGGGTCTTGTTGGGATGGGGTCCCCTGGGTTAGTTTGGGGTTAAGATAACCCAATTTTTGGATATAATTTTGTAAATAATGTAAAGTCTATGCGATTTGTGGATGTGAAGCATGGTGGTAAATAGGGGTCAAAGGGGCTTAGCCCCTAGTTTTGGATAATTTTTGAGTTAGTTTTGAGATTCACCCATGGTTTATGGACCATGACATTGTATGAAAAAGTCTATAAGTAGTGAGTCTTAGAGAAGGGAAAAGAGAAGCTAAGTAGAAAAGGGGAAGAGGGAAGATAGAGAATTGGGTAGGTAGGAGAAGAAAGGCTCTACAGCTGAGTGCGAAGATGCCTAGGTAGAGTCTGCAGCAGAGTGCACGAACCCTTGTAGCTCTATGCGTAGGGCAGTTTTGAGTTTGTAATCCTAATGTGAAGATCAATAAAGATAGTTTTCCGAAGAGTTCTTGCGTATTTCTGTTTATCTTTGTTAATGTTATATGTTGTTGATGAATGATGTGTTTTATGGAATTTTAATTGAATGTTATGCGATTCTCTTGAATAAATGTTAATGATGTTCGCAATGCATGTCTAAGTATTTTTGTGAAGACTCTGATGAATTCTCATATGGTTACTAATAACTTAAGTAAATCCGCACAAACACTACTGTAGGACTGCTCTTTGATGCGCGTAAGTAGGCTAATTGAATGTTAAAGGTCCGCAAGGACTAATCATAGACCTTCGTGAAGGTCTGAAGGCTATTTTAATAGAGTTCAGTGATGAGCCATAAAAGCTTATTGACTTGTGTGAAGGCAGATTTGAGGTGTTGGAAGACATCACACTAGTCTCTGGATGCAGAAACTTGGTTCTTGTATCCCCCCATACTACTTCAGGTGAGATTGCATCCTGTGCTATGTGGGTTGTTTTTGAAAGGGCCAATATTGTAGGGTTTTGTTGATTGGCGCAGCTAAATCTGAACCTGGGTCAGGATCCCCTAAGCCAACATGTTCAAACATCGAAATCATCTATTTCTTGAGATCTCCAAAAAGACTTGGACAATCATTCCAAGGTGTTTGATACTCCCAAAGGCCTCACACCTATTTGTGATCATGATCATTCTATTCACTTGATTCCAGGAAGTATTCTTCCAAACATCAAGCCTTACAGATATCCTTATGCCCAAAAGAGTGAAATCAAAAGTATGGTTACATAAATGCTAGAGGATGTTATAATTCAACCTAGTCAAAGTTATTTCTCTTCTCTAGTAGTATTGTTGCACAAGAAGGATGGATCATGGCATATGTGTCCATATTATAGGGAGCTCAACAAGCTCACTATTAAAGATAAATTTCCCATTCCTTTCATTGATGAATTGTTGGATGAATTACATGGAGCAATTTACTTCACCAAGTTGGATCTTCGTTCAGGATATCATCAAATTAGAATGAATACTAAAGACATTCAAAACTCGTGAGGTTCAATATGAATTTTTGGTCATGCCTTTTGGCTTTAGTAATGCACCTTCCACATTTCAAGGTTTGATGAATTTCATTTTCAAACGTCCCTTAGAAAATTTGTGTTAGTATTTTTTGATGATATACTAATCTACATCAATTCTTGGAATGATCATGTTCAACATGTTGACAGGGTGCTCAAACTATTGGAGGAGAAACAATTATATGCAAAAACCTCCAAATGTTTCTCTGGAGTACAGGAGGTGGAATATTTGGGTCATATTGTATCTCATGAGGGTGTTAAGGTAGACCCTAAAAAAATTAAAGCCATTAAGAAATGGAAAATCCTCACAACAATAAAGAATCTTTGAGGATTTCGCGGGTTAACAGGGTATTATTGCAAGTTTGTTAAGAATTATGGGAGAATAGTAGCACCTCTGACATCATTACTGAAGAAAGATGTATTTTCTTGGACTGCAGAAGCAATGAAGGACTTTGAACATCTTAAAGGGGAAATGTGCCAAGCACCAGTATTAGCTACACTAGATTTTACAACAAAAAATATTGTGGAATGTGATGCTTCAGGAAATGGAATTAGTGTTGTTTTAATGCAAGAAGGAAGATCCATTTCTTTTGAAATTCGTCTAATCAAAGGAAAATATTTACACAAACCTATTTATGAGAAGGAAATGTTGGCAATTTTGCATGCACTAAAGCATTGTCGACCTTACCTAATGGGAAGAAACTTTAAGGTAAAAACAGACCATGATAGTCTTAAATACTTTTTGGAACAAATATTATCTTTAGAAGAGCAGCAAAAATGGGTAACAAAGATGTTGGGTTATGACTTTGAAATCATTTACAAAAAAAGGAAGAAAAATGTTGTTGTAGATGCACTCTCTAGAAAGGATGAGGATGTGGAAGCATTGCTCTATGCCATTTCTATTATCCAACCTGAGTGGATAACTGAAGCAAGGGATGAATGGAAGAATAATGAAGAGGTGTTGTCACTCATTCAAAATTTGTAGCAAGATCCCACTACATTTGATACATTTAGTTGGAAAAATGATTCATTATGGTACAAAGATCGCTTATATATTTGTAAGAATTCCAAACTCAAAGAAAATATTCTTTTGGAATTGAACACCTCTCCCTTAGGAGGGCACTCAGGATTTTAGAAAACTTACCATAGGTTCAAGAAGAATTTTTTTAGGATGGCCTTAAATATGATATTCAGAAGTTTGTGGCAGAATGTTTTTTTTTTTTTTCCAAAAAAATAAAGTTGAGACAATTAAGACCCCTGGTCTGTTACAACCTTTAGCCATTCTAAGTTAGCATTGGGAAGAGGTCTCAATGGATTTTATCACAGGTTTACCCAAGTCTGAGGAAAGAGTGTCATCATCATGGTAGTTGATATAATTACCAAGTATGCACACTTTTGTGCATTATCTCATCCTTTTAAATATAGTACAGTTTCTACTGCATTTATGGAAAAAATTCAAAAGCTTCATGGAAATCCAAAGATTATAGTAAGTGACAAAGATCCCATTTTCACTAGAATTTTTTGGATGAAATTATTTTCTTGTCTTGGTACTCAATTAGCTCATAGCTCATCTTATCATCCTCAATTTGATGGGAAAATGGAGATAGTGGACAAACGTTTGGAAGGATATCTTCGTTGCTTTGTATCTGATAAATAAACACAATGGGTCAAGTGGTTACCTCTAGTTAAGTGGTGGTACAACACTTCCTTCAATACTGCAGCAAAAATGACCCCATTTATGGCACTTTATGGATATCATCCACCATCCATCATATCATATTTAAGAGAAAATTCTAAGGTTAAAGCAGTGAAAGATCACATCGAGCATCAACAACAAGTTCTCCAACTCTTAAAGGATAACCTCATTTTGGCGCAGAATCAAATGAAACAACAGGCATATCAAGATCACAGTGAAAGAAGTTGTGATGTAAGTGATTAGGTATTTTTACGGCTACAACCATACAAACACATGTCTCTCAAGCAATCTAAGAAGGAAAATAAATTATCACCCAAGTACTATAGTCCTTACAAGGTGTTGCAAAAGACCAGTACAATGGAAAACAATTTGGAGCTGCTTGCATCTTCTCGAGTACACCCAGTTTTCTATGTTTCATGCTTAAAGAAGTTTATTGATGAAAAGATTCCAGTTCAAACAATGTTTTTAGAAATTGACGAAGTAGGAAAAATCATAATTGATCCTGAAGCAGTCATAGAAACAAGAACCCAGCAGCTACGAAATCAATCAATTTCAAAGTATCTCATTAAGTGGAAGAACTTACCTATTGAAGCTCCCACATGGGAGGATGAGAATTTTATACAAAAGCATCCATAACTACTCAAGCATTTATGACAACACTTTTTTGAAGGAGAGGGGCATGTTAGGTCCCTATAATACTAGTGTATCCCCCTTATTGTTATTGTTGTGCCCATGTAGCCCCCATATTGTTATTTTTGTGCCCCATATAAGCCCACTATTGTTATTGTTGTGCCCTTAAATTATTATTGTTATGTAGGCTATGATTATATTGTGACCCCTTAGACTCCTATATATACAAAGGAGGTATTTTCATTTGCATCATCCAAGAACTGTTCATTTATGTAATGTAAAAGATGTTTCCCCCTTGAAGAGGATAATTATTAAGTTGTTGATCTATCAAGGTAGAAAGAGTGGGGTCTCACTCTAGTTTCACTTGGGAACAATTCTCTCAACAACCCAAGCGACCTCCCTTGGTGAAGAAAAGAGAGATGATGGAGCAAAAGATCCTATCAATTTATTTCTTGAGGAAGAACTCATGTAATAGAGGAATGAAATGATGGAAAATTTTGCTAAGATTCCAACAATGACCAATGCACATTAAACCAAATACAATTTTAGAGGTGCAATACAATTCAAGGTACAAGTTAGCATTGATATTCCTTTGTTTGATGGAAAATTAGATGCAAGTTCTTTCGATAAATGGTTAAATCTATTAGAGAGCTATTACTATCCAAAAAAAATCAACAATGAAAATATCACCTTTGTACTCATGAAATCCTTGGGCCATGTAAAATACTAGTGGGAAGGTTACTCTGAGAGACAAAATGAAGATAAGTCTACAATGTTTAAGGTAGGACCCACATGGGAATATTTGGTTGACACACAAAAGGAGAAATTCCACCCTGTAGGGAACTATGATGACTAGCATACGAGATGGACAACCTTGCAACAAGAGGGACACCATATTGTGTTGGAGTACACCAATATTATCCATACCTTTTGCTCAAATATGGGTATCAGATACTTTGACTAATGCCTAGTTTTTAACTAACATAGTGGTCTACATAGGTACATACAAATGGATATGGATTTCATGGAAATATCCTCACTGCGAGTGATGGGCCTCCAAATTAGGTAAAACGTAAGGCCCATCTAACCTTTTCTAGACACATAAAGGTTGTATCATACCTTCCTTTTTGCACTTAATAACATTTTCTTAGCTTAAATGAGTTCCTAGGATGGTTAAAGAGATTTTTCATGCTTTATGTGCCTAATATGATTATTGTGTGGGACATTAATAGGATTTTTCATAGATCACGGGGATATTAAGCCAAAGAGATTCATGGTACTTTCTTCCCACTAAAAAAAGATTCAAACTCAACTGGTTTAAGACAATAAATGCTCCTCCTTATAGCTGCAAGGTCACTCAAGGAACCTGATACAATTTTCTAGGAGTTTTGGAGGGAAATAAGTCCTCCCTTCAAGGAGGCTACCCCATATTAATTTTGTATAAATAGAGGGCTTGAGTAGTCAATTAGAAGCAAGCATATGCATGATAATAGTAGTAGAGAACATTATGAAGTTTAAATTTCAAATTCTGCAAATTTTTACTATGTACAAGTAGTTCTTCAATTAATGAAAGTCATATTTGGTTCCAATTTTTAGTTTTAGTCTCCTTCAGGGATTTAAGCTTCATTGGGTTATGGCCTACCCCAAGTGCTCAAGACCCCTTATGTACCATTATTCTCTATGCATTTTTTCACTTCTATAGTTCATTTCCATGATCAATACAATTTTGGGTTGTGGGAGCATTTGGAGTCTTTGGCCAAGTTGCAAGCAAAGTGTTCCATTAATTGTCTGCAGACAAGTTAAGTTTCTGCAACTAAAATAATGATCCTAAACAATGGTCTTAATGTCCAGAATGGTCTGCCTGGCTTGGTGGGACTCATCCTCTAGGGAAATGATTTGGGTATCTTTTTGTTTGATCTAGTGAAATACCTCCTGCTTCTCAGTAGGATGAATGATAGAGAGAGCATCTTCCATTAGGTTCTTAAAGTTCTTGTTCAACTCATATATTGGTTGGTTACGTTTAACTAGGAGACCTGGCCAATATTGTACCTAAATCAAAATGTTCCAAGAGCCATGTGATTGTTTCTGAAGGGTGGATCATAAAGCGAAACCCTGCTCAACAACATGGTTCATATGCTATATGAACTAATCTATCAGATTCAGTAATTTATGTCACAACTCAGAGACAGAAACCGAAGGGATTTATTTTCATAGGCCAAGGTTGTCCAAGCATCTTCTAGCAACTTTAAGAATTATATGGGATCATAGGCTAAAATATCCTCAAGTAGAGTAGGGCCTGCCTCCACTAGATTAGACAACTTATGAATAAATTTGGCATTTACATCAACTATCTCTTGTTCGATCGTATATTTATGATAACTAGAGTTGATCTCTCTCCTATGTAACTAAACAAGTTTTTTTTGTAATAAATCTTTGTCCTGTGTAGTTGAGTAATCTTACGCTATTATTTCTCATGATCCTATGTGAGCTCAAGATGCTTTTGATCTACTACATTTATATGTTCTTCTAATTATAATGAAGAATCCCTCATAAATTGGAAGAATTGAGTTAGTGACTAATGTTCGATATATTCTATTGAAAGAGTATCTATAGGTGGAAGTTTGGATTGGAGGGGCTAGCCACTTGTAATAGACTTGTCAAAATGATCTTGCATTGAAATCTTTGGAGTCTCTTTCTGTTACTGCTTAATGGAATGGCATTCATGCTCATGAACCCCAGAGTGTAGCGATGAAATGATATTGAGCAACTCAGTGCACAACTGCAACACTTTCTTGCAATTATTTGGTTTTTAGATGAATTTGACCAAGGTATATTGGAGTGAAACACTACCAGTTGCAAGGGGACATATAGTATCCTACAGAGTTTCAGTAGTTTGTTCATCAGTGGAGTGGATAGATGACACATTTGAATCAGTATATGGAGGGTGATTTTGTTTCAGATAAGGAACTATGTGGGATCTATTTGTAGAAGGAAGAGTATAAGGTTTTGATTCCTCCACTATCAGAGTTGGTATAGTATGCTCGGGTGGCTCATTATCATCAATATGGGTAAGGTTATAAAAAGCAATCCCAATAATCTTTGTTGAAGAAAATGACTCTAGGGAAAATATATGTAGCTTGTACCATAGTTAGTGTTTCTAAATAAGTGATAGGAAGAGTAGGAAGTTGAAAGGTGTTAGCTTGTAGAAGAATTAGAACGAGAATGGATGTGGATGTTGGTGGCACAGTTGTAGAAGCAAAAGAAATAACAACAAGGTTTGGAATAGAATGAGAGAGGAGCTTCTTGACTAAAGGTTGATAGTCTTTACGCTTAGAAGTAGGAGAAGATGGTGAAGCTTGGTGTTTGTGGGATGATAAGGCAGTGTGTACTGGTGTATCTTGATGAGTTAAACTGTTGAGAGCATAATTGGTGTTGCCAGTTTTTGTGATCTATTGGACTCTAGGCCAATTGATGAATTATTTATGAAATATTCCTATGAATGATAGTACAATAGAGGGTAGGAGTAGAACATATCTTTGCTTGTACCCTTAAGATGAACATAAATATTTTGACGGTCAATCTAAAACCATATATGATACTAATATTTATTAAGAAGGGATTGGGGAACTCACATAATTAGGGTGGCTTCAATAAGATAGTTATACCACGCATTGAAGGCATTTTCATTAAAATAACTATTGTCAGAATTGGAACAACTCTTCTAGGGGTCATAAGTGTGGGCTAGGTATTTGCGATCTAAGGGAGCACAAAGAAAATTACTGTGAGGAGCATGTCATTCGTGCATGGAAAAATAAATAATCAAGAATCCATAAATAAAATAACCTCCTCTTTGATAGACATCATTACAAGCTTGAAATAATTCATCCAGTAGATACTTACACCAATTAAGTTGGATGCCTTGAACACATAATTCAACAAAAAAAATAGTATCAAGGGTACACTCTCCTTTTATATAGTTTCAAGTTATCTTCCTAGCAATAAGATGGTAGGAAAAATTAATTTGGTCATTGCTGATAGGATTGATAGAAAAACCTCATCCTTAGTGCTTCGTGCCATATTTCTGATACAAGTTAGCAGGGTCGGTTTTCATACTATGTTTGGATCCTTGGAACGCAGTAGAGACATCATGAACCTCCATCGAAAATCTTGTCAGCTTATGGATGTAATTATAATGAATAGTGTACTGCTTTTCCAAACAAAGTGAACCATTATGAATTCTAATGATTAATAACTTAGTACAACGAGAAAATTCTCCCATAGTTCTGAATACTAGCACCTCCCGAAGCATGGGGAGGGTAGACTCCTGCAACAATTTAAATGAAGGTTTCACCAAATGTAAAACATTTTCTAACGTATTTAGAGTGAAATCCATGTACACCTTGAGCTTCAGTGCTGGAAACATGTCACCATTAATAAATTCATTATCAACTAGGATAACCTTTTCATATTTTCCCTACGGGTCTTCAAGGGGGTAGATACAAGGGTCAGATAATTCAAATGGAATGGAGGCTTTGAGAGAAAAACCAATATTGAGACACTTATAATAATAGACCTGATGAAGGGGAGGATGATGGTGGAAATGGGAAACTAAATACTCAGACTTAGACGTTAGGGTGAAGACTCAAGCAAGACTTGAAAAAAGGTGAATAAAATGGGCACATCAATCAATCCTTATAGAAATTTGTATCAAATCCTGAAAGTTGGTTTACCATTTAGGAATTAAATAGGGTAGATGAGAAAAGGATAACCAAATTAAGATCAATTCGTAAAATTGATTATGATATACCCATATCCCAAGGCAGTATATCAGTGACTAGAAAACTAGTCAAGCCAAGCTTAAAATGGTGGTAATATGAAGGACAAAAATCAAAAAGTGATTTCCAACTTAATGCATTTAACCGTTAAAGTATGGATGACTCAACATACGAGACACATAACTAAAGGAATCAGACTAACAACTAAGAAACATAGACTCCACCTCCCCCACCACAATATGTTGTAGTATAATGTAGAAGAAAAATACAAAATGAGTGATGCAACTGAAAGGAATAAGAAATAAATTAACAAAACTAAAACGACTGATTGAATCTAACCTAAATCCTAACCCATGCTCCCAAAAAAATAGCAATAAAATTATATGAGTTAAGGACCATAGTAGGGTTTCAGGTGAGCTCCATTCACCGAACTAGACTGACTAACACCATCAACTTGGACATGTTTGAAAACTCATGAATCTCTTATCTCTGCAATAATAAATGTTCATAGCCAATGCATTTAGAGTTTTCCTAGATGCTTTAGTTACTTTTTATCATAGAGAAGGACTTGATCTCCAACTGAAAAAGACGTCCTCTTAATGTGACGATCATGCCTTCTGCCTCTGCTTCTCCACACTTTGTTTAAAATCTATTATAAATATGTCCTCATCCAATTCGCATAACTCTTAAAGTCATTCTGCAAATAAATCATCATTTGTCGTTTTGGTGGCTTGTGAAATATATAAGTTGGGAATGATGAATTCCACATGAATTACAACTTCTCTCCCATACACTAGTTGAAATGGGGTGTACTTTTGTAACTTCTTGGTGGTGGTCATGTGTGACCAATGTGTTGCAGGAACTCTTTCATCCCAGTTGTCTCTATTTACAGAGCAAACTTTGGTGATGTTGGATGTGTATTATATTATTTCCATGACTAGTTGCACGCACGGGAGGGGTTGGGGGGCCGATAGCCCCCCCTGTTCATTGCATCAAGTAAAGTACGAGGGTCATAGGGGAATGCACCTCCCCTGTCGGGGGTTTCAGGCAGACGGTAGCCCCCCTATAAGGGATCCAGGATAGTGCCTCAAGAAAATGTTTTGGACCCTATATTAGGTGGGCGAACCTACCTATGGTTTTGTACATGGATTTTACACATGGTTTTGGGCATGATGGTTTTCTGCCCATGTTATTTTGTAGATCCGGTCACGGAAACTACAATTATGTTCTAATCCAGGGTTAATGGATTGGGGTTTATGAATGCTTCGACATTCATATTTATGTATTGTAGCATTCAAAGGAACATAATGAAAATTCAATTTGGTAGCCTCAGTTTTTGTTATGCTCTTAACCTGCAAAGTAATACCCAAACATAGAATATGCGAAGAAAAGATACCCAGAACACAGAATATGCGAAGAAAATATACCCAGAACACAAAATAGCAATGATTTTATTATTGAGAGAGAAATGTTCATAGGCCTCTTCGAGGGGGCAACCTCCAATAGAGCAGAGCTCGATTACAAAACAAGACACGATACTCCTCGTAGGGAGTCTCTATCCTTTATATATGACTCATACATGCAATACCACGGGCCAATACCGTGGGTTTTATTAATACCATCTATCTAATACTACCACCCATTTACCATCTATCTAGTACTACCGCCCATTTGCAACTAACTGTGGTCCCGTCATTAATTGCGGGTTAACCACTTACAAATATTAATATGGGCTTTATTGACTCTTGACTATGACGTGATCCCATGACATAAATAAGGGGGTTAGGGTGGGACCCTAACATGCCCTCCCCCTTAAGACTAGCCTTGTCCTCAAGGCTGAAGCTGCGGAAACTGCTGAAGAATAGTGGCTGGTTCCCAAGTTGCATCTTCTGGAGAGTTGTCTTTCCATTTGACGAGGACCTCCTTAATCATGCGGCCGCGCAGGTGCTTGTCTCGTGTGTCTAGAACCTGTTCAGGTTGAAGCCAGATTGACCCTTCTTCGTCCAATTCAGGTAGACTGGTTTGAACTCGGCAATTGTTCCCAATCACTTTCTTGAGGCACGGTACATGGAAAACTGGGTGGATTTTTGCGGTGTTGTAGGAGTTGATCCATGGCTTGTACTTTGGAGCACCCCGTGAGATAAGAAGTAGGGGAAGGCGGAAGTTGACCATAGACTGCTTCATAGGGAGTCATTTTGGTGGTGGCATGATAGGTTGTGTTATACCACCATTCAGCCAGAGGTAACCACTGTACCCAAAGGTGTTGCTTTTCTGAAGTGAAACACCTAAGGTAGGTTTCTAGACATTTGTTGACGGCTTCAATTTGACCATCTGTTTGCAGATGCTATGAAGTACTGAGTTTGAGTTGAGTGCCTTGTATTCTGAAGAGTTCCTGCCAAAAATTACTGGTGAAGATCGGGTCGCGATCGGACACAATAGAAGTGGGCATGCCATGCAATTTGAAGAACTGATCCATGAAAGTTTGAGCAACCAAAGTTGGTGTAAACGGTTGGGGTAGGGCGCAGAAATGAGCATACTTCGACAGTCGGTCCACAACCACCATGATGACTGACTTGTTCCCAGACTTTGGAAGACCTGTAATGAAATCCATGGAGACCTCCGTCCAAATTGACGCCGGAATGGGCAATGGTTGTAATGTGCCTGGTGTGTTGATGGTTTCCCCTTTGTGGCGTTGATAGACGTCACATTCTGCTACGAAAGTAAGGATGTCCTGTTTCATGCCGGTCCAAAAAAATGATCTTCTGGTGCGAGCATACGTCTTCTGAAAGCCCGAATTTCCTGCAATGGGAGATGAGTGCAATTCTGTCAAAATGCGACTTTTGAGGGTGGATGTTGGTGATATTACGACTCTGTCCTTGTAGCGAAGAATATCATTCTGCCACGAGTAGCCCTTGCTGGAATTAGGATCTACCTGCAATTGAGAAATGAGTTGGGAGAGCCCAGGATGTGAAAACCATTCCCTGTGAGCCTCTTCAATCCAGTCTGGAATGGGGAGGGAAATTGCGAGCAGAGTACTTTCCTCCTCAAATTGGCGCGACAATGCATCTACTACACTGTTGTCGTTCTCTTTCTTGTAAATGATCTCATAATCATATCCCAGCATTTTGGCTAACCATTTATTTTGTTGTGGGGAAGATAGGCATTGCTCCAAAAAATATTTAAGACTGTGATGACCTGTGCGGATTTGGAAACGTTGCCCCAACAAGTAAGGTCGCCAGGTCTCGACTGCATGTAAGATGGCCATCATTTCCATCTCGTAGGTAGATTGGCCCAGATTCCTCCCACTTAGTTGTTGGCTGGTGAAGGCCAATGGTCGCCCTTCCTGCATTAATACCGCTCCAATACCTGTACCCGAAGCATCACATTCAATGAAAAAGGATTTGGTGAAGTCAGGTAGTGCTAAGACGGGAGTGGAACACATGGCGGTTTTGAGAGCGGTAAATGCCTGTTGTGCTTCCTCGTTCCAGAAGAAGGAATTTTTCTTTAGGAGTTGAGTTAGGGGCTTCGCTATGCGGCCATAGTTTCGGACAAATTTACGATAATAGCCTGTGAGACCCAAAAATCCTCTCAAGCTTTTCAAGGTCTTAGGTTGAGGCCATTCTTGCATTTCCTGGATCTTTTTGGGGTCCACCTTGACACCTTCACGCCCCACAATGTGGCCCAAATACTCAACTTCTTCCATGCCAAACGAACACTTAGACATCTTGACAAATAATTTATGCGTGCGGAGCAGTTGCAAGAGTAGATCTACATGCTGAAGATGTGCTGCCCAAGTGCCACTATAGATGAGGATGTCATCGAAGAAGACAAGGACAAATTTTCTGAGATATGGTTTGAGGAGGTGATTCATAAGGCTCTGAAAAGTAGAGGGGGAATTACAGAGACCAAATGGCATGACCAGGAACTCATAATGGCCTTCATGAGTTCTGAAAGCCGTCTTGGGAATGTCGACTTCCTTCATGCGAATTTGGTGGTAGCCTGAGCGAAGATCCAACTTAGTGAAGAATTGAGCCCCATTGAGTTTGTCCAACAAATTGTCAACCACCGGGATGGGAAATTTATCTTTGATTGTCAACTTATTGAGGGCCCTGAAGTCGGGACACATCCGCCACTCCCCATCTTTCTTGAGGACCATGACCACTGGGGATGAATAAGGACTAATGCTGGGACGAATGACACCTGCTTCCAACAATTCCTTGATAATTTTTTCTATTTCATTCTTTTGGGTGAACGGATATCTGTATGGCCGCACATTTGGGGGTTGGGCCCCTGGAACCAATGTGATGCTATGATCATGTTCCCCTCGCGAGGGTGGAAGCTCATGAGGCTTGTCAAAGACCGTTCGATGTTTATTTAAAATCTGTTTCATCTCAGGATGAATTGGCAGGGACATGGTGTCGACTACCTGGATGGCATTAAATTGAGCTACCACTCCATGATGGCCCTTTTTTAACAATTTTTCCATCCTATGCGAGCTGATGATAGAGGGGGCTCCCGCCTGTAGTCCACGGAGGGTATGTGTGGAGTTGTTCTGCTTAAAACTCATATATAACTCCTGGAAATCCATTGTGATTGGCCCAAGAGTGCGGAGCCATTCCGCACCTAGGACAATGTCGCAACCCCCCATGTGTATTGCAAACATGTGGGTTTTCAATTTATAATCCCCCATTTGAAGTTTGACATTTTCACAGCGACCTTCACATTTCATTGTGCCCCCATCTGCAATCTGGA
The DNA here is from genome assembly GCA_031772625.1 of Pinus tabuliformis. Lineage (NCBI taxonomy): Eukaryota > Viridiplantae > Streptophyta > Pinopsida > Pinales > Pinaceae > Pinus > Pinus tabuliformis. The sequence continues at coordinate 345,911,808 of CM062805.1, read as the reverse complement.
CTTGGAAGTTAGAAACTGCCCGGACAAAACAATGTGCTGCTTCAGCGATCTTTTGATGGATGAAATTATGGGTGCTTCCACTATCAATCAGGACTACTACTGGGCGATGTTTAAGAAAGCCCCGGATTTTGAGAGTTTGAGGGGAAGAAATTCCTACCAATGCATTTAGCGAAATAATTGGTTCATCAGATACAATCTCCTTTTGGTTATCTTCTTCGATCGCCTCCGGTCCCTCAAGTGGTGGATCTTCCTCAGTGGAGCTGTAGTCAGTGGCATCTATTTGAAAAAACTTGGGCTCTTTCCATTTATGACCCGGGGAATATTTTTCATCACAGTAGTAACATAGTCCTTGCTTCCTTCTTTCGGCCATTTCCGCAGGTGACACCTTTTGAATCTTAAGTGTATGAGTCGTGTTGGGAGCCTGTGAGGGACAACCTTTAGCGGGGAAGTTGGGGCGGCTGGATTGGGCTGTTAATGCACGTTCCACCTTATGAGCTACCTGGAAAGCCTCTGTCCATGTGGGAGGGCGGTGGAGTAGAACCTGAGCTTTGATGGCTTCTTTAAGATCGTTGATAAAGCATTCCATGTAGAACTCATCTGTGAGACCCTTAGTGCGGAAGGCTAAGGCTTCAAAAGCAGTAATATATTCCTCCGTTGTACCCGTTTGTCGGAGCTTAGTGAGACGCCCCAAAAAAGAGTCTTCCTTTTCAAAGCGATTTCGAAGAGCTTTGGCAAATTGGGCCCAATTCTGAAAATGTCCATTGCAACGCTGATGCCATTCCTTCCATTTCCATCGTTCATTATCCAAGTACATGGTGCCCACCATAAGCTTAGTCCCCTCATCTATGATATGATTCAATTGGAAATACTGCTCCATTTGTGCTAGCCATGCAGACGTGTGAGAACTGTCAAATTTATGCATATCCAACTTGGGAGGTCGCTGACTGGGTGGTGGATGGGTGTGCCAGACGTGCAGAGAGTGGCTAGACTCACCCTCATGGTATTCATGGCCATTATACGCCTCCTCGTGGGCTGGCTCCTTGCCCTTCGAGAGTGCATCATGTATCTGGAGACTTATTCCTTTAAGCTCAAGTTGGATATCCTTCACCGCAGTTTGGAGGGAGTTCACATGGTCTTCAATTTTGTTTATCCTTTCATTGGCCATCGCTTGAGCGCGAGTTTCTACCAGACACCAACCTGATGAAAAATTGGGACCGCCTAAAAATTTTTTACTAAGAAATTGAATGGTACCACCGTGCTCAGCTCGTCGTCCTGATTCTGATGGGCTAGATCACCAATAAGCGCCCCGGAAGATCTCAGACTCGTTTTTTTTTTTTTTTTTTACTCCTTCCTGATCAATACTGCAGTCGCCAAATCCTCAAAATGTCAATGCCGCCAAAAGTCCTGCGAAAAGTATATCCAGGTACAGGAATCCTTCACAACTACTCCGATCTGATGGATCTGAGAGATCTGAATGGTGGAACAACTGCTGCTGCTGATCTGATGGAGTTGCGGGACTGATGTCTGCTGCTGTTACACTTGCTGATCTGGAATAGATGATGTCTGATCCCCCGATAGAAAGAGAACTATGGTCTTGAGGAGTGTCAGGTGCTACAGATCGCAATATACATAAGGGTCTAACAGTAGTACTCAGCCCAATGTTTCAGGGCTCTAACTAAGGAGGGTCGACCGTACCCTTAGCCGTACAACCCGACTACCCTATCGTACGGGCGAGTAATCTCTCCGAGTGCTGTTCTCGGTGTACTGTAGCCACAAGACAGCCGAAGGTTTATCTATGGCGAGGTTTCAAGGGAGCTAGGGGGCTTCCTATATACCCAGAGGGTACGTGGAAGACAGTCCATGCGCGGTTCTGTCTAATGCGCTACTACTCGAAGGGGTACCCACAGGGGTTACAAGGGAGTCCAACAGACGTGACCACCTCTTGTATTTCCTGCGTGCATGCCTCCCCAAATCCGCAGGTTTATGCGCTTAATGACAGACCCCGTGGTTTAAAGACGTCGGAACACGTCTCTAGCCAAAAAAAAATTTGCTAAAAATTGGAGATCCCACCGAGCCCTGGAAAGTGCTCTGATACCACTTGTTATGCTCTTAACCTGCAAAGTAATACCCAAACATAGAATATGTGAAGAAAAGATACCCAGAACACAGAATATGTGAAGAAAATATAACCAGAACACAGAATAGCAATGATTTTATTATTCAAAGAGAAATGTTCACAGGCCTCTTCGAGGGGGCAAACTCCAATAGAGCAGAGCTCGATTACAAAACAAGACACGATACTCCTCGAAGGGAGTCTCTATCTTTTATATATGACTCATACATGCAATACCATGGGCCAATACCATGGGTTTTATTAATACCATCTATCTAATACTACTGCCCATTTGCAACTAATTGTGGTCCCGTCATTAATTGTGGGTTAACCACTTACAAATATTAATATGGGCTTTATTGACTCTTGACTATGACGTGATCCCATGACATAAATAAGGGGGTTAGGGTGGGACCCTAACAGTTTTGGGATCTAAGGGAAAATCCATATGTATTTGTTTTGTGTTTATATCCATCGTATATTTTTTTGTTTTTAAGAATTCATTTGCAGGTAATTTTTGTACAGGGTTAAAACCTACATTTGGTATCAGAGTTGTTTCGGCTTCAACGTGATGCCTTTGCTGCTAAGGGGTTTGCTTAGGCCTGTGGTAGACCCTATTCAGTGCGAGATTTGTGTGATCAATTCTTGTGGTGGAAGAAGATGGTGAGCAGTAGAAAGATAGAGATCTAGAAATTTAATGGTCAGACTTTTGAGTTGTTGAAACTCAATATGGAGGATTTGTTGGTGGATAAAGATTAGTGGATCGTGGTAGATATGGGTACTAAAGGAATGAAAATGTTAGGAGAATACTGGGCGAAGCCAGAATAAAAGGCAAAGAACACAATACGACTATGTATCTCAGATTCAGTATTGTTGAATGCATTAGGGGAAGCTACAATGGAGGATTTGTCGATCAAGTTAGGGACTTTGTACCAATCTAAGTCTCTGGTGAACAAATTGTTCCTGTAGAAAAATATGTATAACCTGAGGATGAAAGAAGGATTTGTCAGTGACAGAGCATCTGAACACCTTTAATACTATGGTGAGCCAGTTGTTATCAGTTGATATAATTTTTTTTTACAAAGATAAGTGCATTCGTTTGCTGTGTTCTCTACTAGATTAGTGGGATAGTCTGGGTGTTGCAATAGGTATCAATACAACTACCTTGAAGTTTGATGAAATAGTCTTCTCCTTGATATCAGAGGAGATGAGAGGGAAAAATATGGAGAGCCAAAATGGATATTCCTTGTATGTATGAGGACGGTCCTAGAATAGAAACAAAAATAAGTTCTTGAGTGGGAGATCTAAATCTAGAGGGAGATCTAAATATCCAGGAAAACCTGTAAAGTATGTTGGAAATGTGGAAAGGAAGGGAACTAAAAAAAGGACTGTAGATCTAAAGCTCCTGAGAAAGGAAAGGGATTTGATGATTCTCCTTGAATAGATGTGAAAACCACCTCAAATGAAGGTGGGGATGTGTACTTCACTTCTTCTTCAAGTAGAAATGTAGATCATGAGGCATGGTTGATTGACTCAGGTGAATTCTTTCACTTCACTCCGCAAAGGGAGTGGTTATGCGAGTATAAGAAATATGATGGTGGTGATGTCTTCTTAGGGGATGAAAGGAAGGATAGAATTGTCATTCGTGGAAAATTAAAGCTGAAGTTGTAAGATGGAAGGATTAGAACACTTCTAGGTGTTTTGCATATTCCTGCATTGACCAGAAATCTGGTTTTATAAGCAAGATGGATGATGCAGGGGTTTTGATTGGAACTCTGTACAAGCTTTTGGGTAGTATTGTTATTGATGGGTGCAACAATTATGTGGTTCCTGCAAGTGGAGCAGAAGGTCTAGTGGTCTCTAGAGAAAAGACCATGCTATGGAATTAAAGGCTTGGACATATTGGAGAGAAGGCCTTCGAATACTTCATGGTAATGGTATAGTATAAGGTATGTCTAAATTCTCTCTGGATTTCGATTTCTATGAACATTGTGTATATGGGTAGCAGAATCAAGTGAGTTTCTCCTCTGGTGCTAAGAGGATGAAAGTGATATTAGATCTTGTGCACAATGATGTGTTTAGACCTATACAGATTTCCTCCAGAAGAAATTTGAAGTCTTTGACAGGTTTAAAGAATTTAAGGCTCTGGTGGAAAACCAGACAGAGAAGAAGATAAAGGTGTGGAGGAAAAATAATGGTGAAGAGTTATGCAAGAAGGAATTTAAAGAGTTCTGTAAGAAGTGTCACATAGCACAACAGAATACTACTCCATACACACCTCAACAAAATGAAGTTGTAGAAAGAATGAATAGTACATTGATGGAAAATGAAATAAGCATGCTCAGTGGTGTCAGGCTAGGATAGGAATTCTAGACAGAGGCAGTGGAGACTGCATGTTACCTGGTCAACAAATCAACTTCATCAGCGTTGGAGGATAAGACTCCACATGAGGTATGGACTGGTAATAAACCCTCTCTTTTACATCTTAGGGTATTTGGATGTGATGCATATGTACATGTTCGAAAGGAGAAAATAACCAAGTTGGATAGTAAATCTGAAAGGTGCATCCTTATTGGGTATAAATATGGTTTAAAATGTTATAAGATTTGAAACCCAGAAATAAGGAAGGTTATTTAAAGTCAAGATGTGATGTTTAGAGAGGTTAAAGATGTTATTAAACATGAAGTCCTGCCAAAGGAAACTGAGAAGATAGAGTTTTAGCTAAAGGAGGAAGAATCAGACTCTATAGCGGAACATGAATTAGAAGATGAAGAGACACAAACTCCAGTTATGAGGAGATCAGTTCGAGAAAGAGGGCAACCAAAAAGGTATAGTCCATCTGATTTCTATTTAAATTTTTCTTTATCTATTACTGATGATGATCCCAAAAATGTCATGGAGGTAGTAGATTCAAAGGATGCAAAACTCTGGAAAGAGGCCATGGTTGATGAAATGGCATATTTGGACAAAAATGAGGCTTGGGATCTGGTGGAGTTGTCGGCTAGAAGGAAACCCATTGGAAGCAAATGGGTGTTTAAGAAGAAGATGAATTCAGAAGGCAAGATGGAGAAATAAAAAGCTCGGTTGGTAGCAAAAGGTTATTCTCCGGTGTCAGTAATTGATTTTGGTGATATTTTTTCTCCTGTTGCCAAGGTAGCTTCTATTGGATTACTTTTTTCTGTTGTTGCTACTTTTGATTTTGAGGTAGAACAAATGGATGTGAAGACAACATTTCTTCATAGGGATCTGGAAAAAGAGATCTACAACAAGCAACCTAGTGGATTTATGGTGAAGGGAAAGAAATAACCGGTATGCAGGTTTAAAAAGTTGTTGTACGGGTTAAAACAATCACTAAGAATATCGTATCAAAAATTTGATACATTTATATAGGGACTTGGCTTCACTAGAAGTAAAACAAATCACTATGTGTACTTTAAATTAATTGGTGACCGTGCTATATATTTGGTCATGTATGTGGATGATATATAGTTGATTGGAAATAACAAAGAAATTGTCTAGGATTTGAAGTCCTAATTGTCCTCCAAATTCGACATGAAGGATATTGGTGTTGCAAACTATATTTTGGGCATGGAAAATAAACAAGATCAGGCAAAGAGGAAGCTTTAGTTAAACCAAAGGAAGTATGTCAAGACAATAATGCAGAGGTTTCATATGGAGGATAGTAAATTAGTGAAGGTTCTTATTCTTGTAGGTGTAATATTATTTGCTAAATAGTGTCCCAAGACACAATAAGAGGAAGAAGACATGTCCCATGTTCTATACACAAGTGCAATTGGTAGCCTAATGTATGCAATGGTTTGTACTAGACCATACATTGTACATGCAGTGGGAGTATTGCACAGGTTTATGTCAAAACTAGGGAAGGAGCATTGGACATCAATGAAGAGGGTTTTTAGGTATTTGCGTGGCACTAGTGATTATGGTCTGTGCTACTAAGGAAGACAAGGATTGGAAAGAGTTTTGGATATATTTGGCTTTGTTGATGCAAAATCTTCTTGAGATATGAATCAGAGAAGATCTACAAGTGGGTATGTGTTTAACCTATTTGGAGGTGTAGTGAGTTCGATGAGCAAGAGACAATATGTAGTAGAACTTTCAACTAAAGAGGAAGAATATATGGCAGCTACCCATGCAAGAAACGAAGCAATTTGGTTGCAGAGATTGTGTTCAAGTACGGGGTTAGTACAACGAGCTATAAGGATATACTATGACATCCAAAGTGTGCTTTTCTTGGCAAAGAACCTTGCTTATCAGTCAAAGACAAATCACATTGATGTTGAGTATCATTTTATGATGGATATGGTTGAAAACAAAAAGGTGTTGCTAGTAAAGGTGGACACTTTGAAGAATGTTGCAGATGCATTGATGAATCCTATGAGCATTGAGAATTTTTATTAGTGTAGAGAAACAATGGACGTTGTAGGGTTGGACAAATGATTAAGCTCTCCTGTGACCCCCTGTGTGGAAAAGAAAAAAAACAAGTCAGAGAATGTTGGATGTGTGTTATATTCTTTCCACGATTAGTCACACGCACAGGGGCTCCATAGGGGGGGAAGAGGCCCCTCTATCAGGGGGTTTCAGGGGGGAGGTATCCCCCACTGTACGGGGTCTAGGGAAATGCCCTAGGAATTCTTTTTTGGACCCTATATTAGGTGGGTGGACCTACCTATGTTTTTGTGCATGGGTTTTGCACATGGTTTTGGGAATCATGGCTTCTTCCCATGGTATTTTGTAGATCTAGTCAAGGGAACTACGGTTATATTCTAATATAGGGTTAATGGATTGGGGTTTATTAATGCTTCGACATGTATATATATGTATTATATCATTGAAAGAAACATAATTAAAAATCAATTAGGTAGTCCTAGTTTCGGCATCCATGAGAAAATCTCTATGTATTTGTTTTGTGTTTAACACCATTGTATATTTTTTTGTTTTTAAGAACTAGTTTGCAGGTAATTCCTATACAGGGTTAAACCCTACAGGTGAGATCCTTCTCTAGAATATTATTAAATGCTTCCACTATACCATTGGCCTGAAGATGGTAGGGTCTTCTCTTATGATGTTGAATGAGGAACTCCTGAGTTAAGGTTACTGTTAGCGCTCGAATCTGCCTCAGGCTGAGGAAGGAAAAATCCAAGGCAACATCAAACCACTTAGCCTCGTAGCTAGCCCTACGAGGACAGGAGAGGGCTCTCTCCAGTCTATCTCAGCAAAAAGTTTTCTAAAAGGGGCTGAGATGACTTTAAAAGAAACTGATTTTAGGCTAGTAAATTGATAAAAAAGGGGTTTTTAATAAAATGATGGGGTTTTTCTGGGCTGCATGGGGCAAAGAAACAGCTTGAACAGAGAAATGTAATCAAAAACATAGATTGTCTCCTGAGGCAAGGTAGGCAAGAAAGTTTAACATCAAATTGAGATTAAATGGAATGGCAAGACTGCTGAGGAGCTGACAAGGGCATAGAGGATGAATCCTTGTCAAACAGAAGAAAACATTAAATATGAACAAACTTAAAGGCAGAGCATACAAAATATGAATTCTACCTTAACACTTCATTTTTTCAATTGGAAATGATCATGAAATGAAATGAACACATAACAGGCTACATATGAAACAAAGGATGACACAAATGTTAAATTTCATACCACAGGAATCTCAGGGGTCAAAGCTACATTTTTTATTAAAATCTCTGTCAAACAGCTGTACAATGAAACCCTCTGTTCTCCACCAGCTCTCAGAATTCTCTCTCTCTCTCTTTTAAATGATTTTTTAATACATTAAATAAACTATGCTAGGGGAAAAACAAATCGACCCCAAAATAGGGGCGTTGTTTCACCTGCAATTATAAAAATAGAAAAGAGCGTTTCCTCTATTCTAAAATAAAACAGCGTCCCTCTAAAAATTCTCTGATGGCTGAAAAACTAGAGCGCAGATCCTGTTGAATCATTAACTGAAGTCCTTAGTAGGAGATCGTTTTCTATTTTTCTGTTGTGGTCGATGTCTTCGTGGTGTTTGGTCCTTTACTTTTCACTTTCGCTTTCTGTTTGAAATCTTTAACAATTTCACAATTGTGCATATTATGCCAGTTGTATTCGTTGAATGCTCTTATCTGCCTGAAAATACTCATAGAATCTCTCAATCTAATGATTCTTCATAAAACTTGGAAATGTCATGTAGTCGTAGCCTACAAATGAGTTAACTGTCCTTTGATGAAGGAAATTCTGCCACCTATTTAACCGGCTATCTTTTTGAGGGTGAAGAAAACAAGCTGCTAGCACCAAGTGAAGGACTACCCTTTGGTTTTATTTCAAATCCGGCAGCATCCTTGGAAGTACTCCCTGTGTCTATGCTCTCATGGCATATGCCTTCCATGTTACCACTTGCCCAAATATGCTGCAGTTCCCACAGGCCTCTTTGATCTTAATTGTTGGACTGCCTTCATCAAGAATCTTGCTACCTGTAGAAGCAGAACTGTGTTATCTCCTTCATATGTGCACGCAGGAACATATACAGCAAACAGCTCTGGAAGCCCACTACTGCACAAGTACCCATGTCCACCACAAAGCTTACGACAATCTTCAATGCCATCCGCAGTCACTGATGTCGTCAATGACTTTAACCCAGCAGTGCATGCATGTGCCTCGGCCAATGTTGAGAAATCCTTTGCTCCCAAACGTTTTGTTACATCCAAGTGTAGCCATTTCATCCATTCACTCACGAATCGGAAGGCATAAGCTGTAGCCAGCAAGGGAAAGAGCCTGACCTGAATTTCAGGACCACCAGCCTGTGAACCAAATTGTCGTCTAACAGCACTGTATCTCACAGCAATGCAAACTGCCCGGGAGAGGTAATTAAAAGCATCTGAGACAATTGTTTGTCGCACATAAACCATGGTTCCATAAAGAAGCTGCCTAGGGACATCAGAATGCAGATATTTTCCTTCCCTAGTAACTTTAGAAAGCCGCATTAGCATTTGCTTGCGTGGTATCCAAACATGATCAAATCTTAGCAGCCCATTATCCATGGTATTATATGCACCATTTCCAAAATTCATACCAATATCAGCAACTGTAACTCCTGGAAGTGATTGGTGATCTTCAAGGCTGCGTATTTGAACAATGAAACCATGCACACCGTAGTCATGACCATCAGTTATGAGGCGAGCATATACAATTGCATGTGTTGATACTTTTCCTAAGCCTCCTGGCCATCACTTGGTCGAAGTCAAAGTTGGGCTATTTAAAACAAATTCATCAATATTTGGATCAAACGTTGCAGTTGTCTCAAGACCTTGGACATTTGGAATCATGGCCCATCTCCGTTTGTGCATAACAACCAATTATTTGCATTTTATTTGCAAGAGGAAGCCACTCCTGCTGCTGCTCTTCATTTTCCTGCCCCTTTATAGCTGGTATAAACATTCCCCAGTGAAGATCTGTATATGCAGGTTCATCAACAAAAAACCTTAGACTTGATGCTTCCTCTTCTGAAAGTCGGAGATCTACAATGAGTTTCCATGCATGGCCTGCTTTGTTCAGTGTTTTTCTAAACAATTCTTTGAGACTCAATCTTGGGCGATCATCTTTGAGAAACACCTGAGGGCTCAACTTAGACCCATAAGTCCCAAACATGCCTTCAGAAAGTAAGTGCTGAAAGTTGGATACAGCCCCCTTGAATTGGCCACTATTAAACATGCATTTCAAGCTTTCTGGAAGTCCAGAACGATCGACAGAAGAAAGATATTTCACCAGATGCCTTTGCTCGTCTTCCAATTACATTTGTTTTCTCCAGCCTATCTGCTTGGTGAGGAACATACCTCCGGAAAAATACAAATATTAATGTTGTTGTTATTGCTCAGAAATTATCCTGGTTGTGGAAGGAGATCTCTGAGAAGTACACTGGTAGCATGGCAGCGTATTTACATAAGATTTGAGGAGACGAAGTCTAACAGTTACGATAGTATCATTGATAAAATGAGTTCCTTGATCACTTGTTAAACTTCTTAGGAAACCAAACCCGGTAATAATATTTTAAAAAATAAAGCAAGTTGTAGTACTAGTGCTACAATATTTCAATGGAGCAACCTCTTCCAACCTTTTGAGATAGTTGGTTGTAATAATATATATATATATATATATATCTTGTGAATGTTGTGCACGAGGGTTGATAGGTCCAATGAAATAAATCGCCCACTTCTCAAAATCCTGTAATGTTCAAACTAGATGTAATGTAATTTCATCTCGCTGAGAAGGTCTCCCACCCTCTGAAAGACATCACATATTTTAACAAACTCTTTGAAATCCTTAAACAAAGTCAGCCACCATAATCTTGCTTGTAGTACCTTGCAGGCAATTAATTTTCCTCCAACATGACCTCTCACAACTCCACTATGAAATTCACATAGAATTTCATCCCTTTCGTGGCTAAAAACACATATGCAAAGAATAATATCAAGGCCTAATTTATATAATTTCCATGCAATAAGTTGATAATCAACTGCTCTAACCACCAGGTACCTCTTCCGTGTTGTTGAATAATTTCGAGGACAAGTACCAATAGTTAAGGAGATGAAAATGTCTTCTATATAATCGGCAACAACATCAACTTGGAATAAATCAACACCAGGGAGTTTATCATCAACAGAGCCTCCATATTCTCTTGAATCTAAGTGAGAACGATGATATATTCCCACATTGGTTCATCCAAGCTTGACAATAACCTCAAAATCAAAATCTTTAAATAACAACAACCAACAATAGATTGTTCCCTCTAGCACAGGCTTATTAACCAAATATTTCAAGGTTTAATGATCTATAAATAATTTAAAGTGCTCTCCCAACAAATAATAATAGAAATTTTGGAGAGAATATACCATTGGCAAGGATTTGCACTCATTCATAGTAGTAATTACATTTTTCATTAGATAATTTTATGCAGACAAAGTATATGGGATGGTCCATATTCCCTTCTCTTGGTTGCACCAAAGAAACACCAAGAGCAGTTTTGGAAACATCAACATGTACATAGAACGCCTTATTCTAATCATGGTAGACTAGAATCAGATAAATTTCCATTTTTTCCTTTAGTGTCTCGAATGCAACATCGCATTGGGAATTCCATTCAAACGGCTCAAACTTTTTCAAAACATTTTCCAATGGGGTAGTAATAAAAGCCTAGTTACGCATGAACATGTGATAATAACCTATGTGTCCAATAGTAGATCTAAGTTGTTTAACACTTGTTGGAGGTGGCATGTTGAGGATCACAACAACTTTGGTTGGATCAACTAAAACACAAACCTTACAAACAACATGCCCCAATAAGTTTCCAAATGGTACAACAAATATACACTTCTTTAGATTAAGAGAAATATGTAACTGTCTACATCAATCAAACATCACCCTTAGAAAACTTGAGTGCTTCTTCAATAGAGTTTAAATAGTCCAATCATCCATATATACTTCTAGAAACGTGTGTATATACTCTCAGGAGGTTGCAATAACAATTTTGGAAAAGGACGCAGGTGCATTCTTTTGGCCAAACGACATCACATGATACACGTATGACCCCCATTCGATAGTAAAAGTAGTGTTCTTCTTATCTTCCTATACAATTTATACTTGGTTATAACCTAAAGCCCCATCTATGAAATAATAAGCTTCTTGCCCTGCAACACTATCGAAGACCTCATCATTAAAAGAGGTAGGAAATTACTCATGGACACGTGCATTGTTTAAGCTACAATAATAAACAAAAACTTTGATCTCCTCATAATCCTTCTTATCTTGGATGACTATGGGACTTATCCGCTCAGCTTCATCCACTATGAAAATGAGTCTTGCTATTAGCATCTTGTTTTTCTCCCTCTTGACTTTATCCTTGACCTTAGGATTCAAGTGATATGGACGGTGATTCACCATACATGCATCTAGCTTCAAAACTATTTTCAACTCCCTAATATCTTCATTAATACCTGTCATCTTTGAAATTGATGTAGGAAGCAAGTCCTCATATTCATTGAGCAGGTCAAAGCTTTCATTGGTTGTCTTCTCATGCCAATAGTCTTCTATGGATGCCAACTTAGGCTTCTTATTAGAACCTATATTAATTTTTTTTAGCTTCAAGGGATGAACATAAGGAGCATCATGAGGGGCTTCATCCTTGATGATTCATTTTCCTTCAATATCCTTACAAGAAAGATGGCTCAAGCCCTCCAAATTATCCTCATCTAGTTCCTTATCAACTTTTTCGCAAGCAACAACCATATGGAAACATGAGTCAGGTAGAGTTTTACAACCTCTATTATCAAGGAATTTCACAAGGGGAATCCCAGTAGGAAATAAAACTCACTTAACAACATTCAAAGATTCTTCAAGTTGGTAGTATTCATCTGATAAATTTAAATCAACATAAAACTAATAATTCAACTCATCCTAGTTAGAATTTTGTCTCTTCATTTCTCCCTTCAAATAAAGTGATGTACCCACATTTCAGCCAGTAACTTGTTCTTCTCCCATGATACAACATAGGCATCAACATGATTTTCGGGACTAGTATGACCTTGATACAAGGGAATAATATGGACTCTATTTTTTAGCTCAACAAATATACATAAAAGAGCATAATTTGCCATCTCTCAATATGGAATATTGTTTCGATGTCTAGCCCACCACCGAGTAGGAGTAGCTTGCAACACAACATCCATTAAGGGAAATATTTGTTCGTTTGCAACAATGAGCTCAATATCTCATACAAAAGCATCTACATGAACAATATTATCAAATATAGGATAATATCTTACCTATTTTCCAATCCATCGAGAATATTGAAAAGTTGTGCATATTCTAGAATATAACTCGTGATCCCCTTGTTTCCATTCTTCAAGCACAACATCAAAATTTTCTTTTGTGTTCTGAATAATTCACCAACTGAGAAATACATCCATTGAAGGGTCGATATAGTATTATCTTTTTCTTATGTTCAACTAATACAATTGGTCGAGGACATTAGAGTCTTTTTCATCATCAATAAGCTCTGTGTGTCTAGGACCCTGATAAGGATCCAAAGGTTGAATAACCCTAACTCCGTAAACTTTGAAAGTCATAGTTTATCTCTTCAAATGAATGATGAAATAGTTTTCAAAAGCCCAATCACCTCCTAATATAGATTCATATGGATCTTTATCTTCAATGATATCAACAACTTCAAAATCTGCATAAGTCTTAACACTTGCAATGTTTACTTCTATGTCTTCCAATCGACCAATGGAAAAGATGTAATATTGGTTAGCCATCCATAGCTAAATTAGAGAAAACACTAATTTAGTCTTTCCCAATGCCTCCCATGTCTCCTTATGTAAAATATTAACATCCAACCCAAAGTCCAAAATAGTGTCATTTATTTGATACGAGCATCAATCCAAAACTCTCTCTCAGTTCTCCTTTTGTTGTGCCTACCCCTCCTACCATGACGCTATGGTAAATTTATTAAGATAGGCTACTTTGGTAGCTATTCATCTCTCATGAACCCATTTAACTTCTTCCACAACTAATGTGAGAGATGTTCATCATTTAGGATACCAAAAAATAATTGAAACCACATTATAACAGGCTTGGCAGATTCTGAAGAAAATAGAGAACTAATTGGTGATCTTTTGTCAAAGAATAAGACTTGTCCCTTTTCTGATCCCATAATTTTAGGACTCTGAGAGGAAGAAGCTATCTCGATGAAGATATCTACAAAATCCTTATAGTACCTCCTCTATTGAAAAAAACCATATTCAGCTTACAAAGGCTCAACGCTTTTTATGATACATTGTTTAGAAAACTCCTTGTCAACACTAGTCCTAGTGCCCCCTCGGGTAACAATATTAATATTTGGTTGTTGGAATTATTTTGTTTTTTTCAGCTCAAAAATAATTAGATTAGCTCCTCCTTGTCAATTATTCTCCTCCCATTGAGAAATCAATTCTAGAAAGTCTTTTGTTGCATGAATATTGGCCTAGTAGTGTGAACACCATGGGAATTTTTGTGATGGAAAGTCCCTAGCTATATGTCCCTTATCATCACAATTATTAAATATAGATGACCTTCTTCCACCAGTTCTTCCTCCTCTATAGCTCGCACTTCCTCTTTCGTGAGTGGATTCATTGACTCAGAAAGCGTAGTGATCCAATCGATTAACGAGAGCATCCAAATCTCTACAATGGTCAGTATTGTGTGTGGGAGATACATAGGACTCACAAAAAATGGAGTTAGGAACATTGGAATACTTATGTAGTATAAGGGATAATCGAGGTGAATTACCATAAAAATATCACAATATTAATTGGAAGATGTACCATGTTGGTTTGGAAAACCATGATACTAAGTATGTCCTTGAAAAGGAATAGTTGATGATACTTGTGAAACTCCTTTGAAGGTATTTTCTTTGGAGGAGAAGGTCCTGGTGGAACATGGGAGGGTCTCGTACCCCACAATATTTGACACTCTATGACATGATGTCCCTTTGTGTAGAAATTGGTGCACCAAACCTAAGGACGAGAAAGTTTTAGAGTATTCATCTACTTCAATATTTTAGTCAGAATAATAATTTGGTTCTATAAATCATTCAAAGTAGAATCGGTAGAGGTGGAACTTGGTTAAAGTAGCCCAAATATTCCACCATAGCTTCAATTTTCATTGCTTTCTCTAAGGCTTCTTGCAAGGAATTAATCTTCTATTGTGTCAAAGGTATTCTTGTTAAGGGAAGTAAAGCTTGAATAAACCATTATTTTTTATGATCTAGACAAATAAGATGAGTCAATTTCCCCACAACATATTTAAACCTCTACATACACTCCAATATAGAATCTCCTTATTTATGCATAATATCTCGCAACTCAGTCAAACCCTGCTACTTAGTCTGAGGCAGTTTTAATTCCTTAATAAACTCATCCCTTAGTGTATCCATCGATAAATTTTGAATAGTTGTTGGAACTTTCATGTACGATTTAAGACATCTTCCCCTCGATGTATTTTACAACTTAGCTAACTTAGTCATATCCACAGTTCCTCTAAACCTCCATATGGCCTCACATAAATATCAATATTTCTCTACATCCTCATCCCCGCGGTCGTAAAACTCAGGGTACTGGGTGAAGGAACCCTCTGCATTTCTAGCCATTGGAATAAAGCTAGGAAATACTGAAACAAATCCTTGTAGACAAGGTTGAGAAATATTCCCCAAATTATACTAACCACTACTAGAAACACTTTTGATTGAATCTACATTTTGAAACTTCAAAGTTTTAACAAGCTTGGAAAGGAACCTTATCAAATTATTATAGAGCACTAGGAGAAGGGATGGAGGAGAAAAAACCATGATGCTACCATGCATAACATTGAATTTATCAGAGACATCATCCTCACGAAATCACCTTCTCATCACAAAATTCATGTCTTAATTTGCAGTGGCACTCAGATCCATCTTTGCAATATTTGGGCTTGGTCTTTTAGCTTCACCTGATTCCTGGTGAACACCTGATTCCTCGTCTAGATTTCGTTCCTCTACTATAGCTAACATATCCTCTCAATCCTCCCTTCCGTAACTCTACGCTGGCCACCACTTCTCCTATCTACTTCATCTACCTTCGTCTCCTTCAAATATCTTACATCATTATTTCTCTCCATTCCTCTGATATACACGTCCTTATTATTTACCTTAAATCTCTTGGATTCTACCTCTCTTTCCCATTCGTTACAACTCTCTCTTAGCTTCTGCAATAGGTCATAATATCCCCCAAGACCCTCCCCCTAGTACAAGGGTTTTAAGTTACGATATTAGTTGAAGGAAACCGTATCAATATTTCTTCCACCAATAAGATCTTGATCCACAAAGGAATTTATTTAACATTCATCCGCTTAACCCAAATTTGAAGACCACTTATGCTTTTGAAAAGGACTTATGGTTCTTTGCAATGAACTCAATAATATATCCCTCCAAGGTAGATTACTCCTAGAAATTGATGCCTTTGGTAATCTCATGATCCAACCGATGTAAGGAAACTAGAACTATTGTAGTTCAATTGTGATAAAGCTTACCAACATTCTGATCTCATAAAGAATTGTGCAACTTATGTAGCCACTAATATAATTTCTCAAGGAACTTAGCCCATAATATCTCATATTAGTCACAGGTAGTTTCAATGAAAAATTTCTCATCACGAACGAAGTCCATATTCTTTTGTTGTAATTGTGCTTGTTTAAGAATCAAAGAATCACACTTTTCGTCCCACTACTCTTGAATACTTCTCTTTAAAATCCTACTCACCATTATCAGAAATCCAAATTAATTTTCGAGTCCTGGCAATGGAACCATTTGTTGATGAAAATTTATTGCAAACACCATGGTTCCGCTTAGGGAGCCAACAAAGGGATCCATGGTCTAGCTTTGTACCAACATTTTCGATTCTCCACAAGGGAAGAAATTCTCACCCGAAGCACTGCCAGGATTTCAATGGATTGTTGTTATTTTATAAGGTGAGATGATATATTTCACCAATCATATATAAATAAACAACCATTAAACCATCATAGAGTGAATCAAGAATTAATATACATGAGAGAGAATAAAAATGACATTATGTATACATATAAACATGAATGTGAAATTTTTTAAGTAGGTATATGCACACATAAATGCTTGCATGAAACAACAAATCTCCCTGCAAACAATCCCCCCTAATTCTTATTATTAGGCCAAATATCCATTACAATTATAGATTTGCAGCATCACAACTAAATCTTTCACAGACTATCCACTGAAACATTAATTACAGACATAATATACAACATCACACCATGAGGATAGATTTTAGTAGTATGTTGGCTTTTTCCTCTTATCCTCTCTCTCGCGCAACTTGCCTTACAACTCTTTATATAACTTGGACTATTTGATGGTATCAATCAATCTTCTCCCTTGATGTGATCTAACTTAACTAACGCATCTTGACACAATCAACTTTAGTTATCCTTTAACTTGATCAGTTCTATTTCACGCTTGCTTGATGTTTTCAAGCATTCTTTTTTGCTTTCTTGATGATTTCCAAGATAAATACTTGGTCCACTTACCCTTTTTCCCACTTACCGTTTTCTTATTTTCGCTATTGATTTTTTATTACTTTAGCCATTCTTTTTTCAGCTCTCCCTTTCTCTTTTTTGTGACTCCTTTCTGCTCAAAATTGTCAAAAAAATGAAGGACCTAACAGAGCCTGAAGAACCTGATATTAGTCAAGGTCATCAAGATATTTAAGTTTTTGATAGTTTCACACACCCAACCATAAACCAATGGTTGGTTGAGCCATAGATGAGAAATCCATATCAGCCAATAATGTTTCCTATCCTATGACATCAAGCTCATCAAAGATGACATATTATGTGATGTTTCCCCACTTGAAGTTTATTGTGTTATTTTAGGACAACCCTATATGTGGAAATGCCATGTTTTTTATGAGTCTCATCTATGTGGTATCATTACTACTCTAGGAGGTCAGATCTATAGTGTATTAGAGGTAGTTCCAACTATTGCAATTTCATTGATCTTAGCAAAATAGTGCTAAGATATAATCTCCCAGAATATAATTTTTTCCTCTTCATGGTTCCATCATAAGGTGAAAGGAAGGTCATTACAACCACCATAGTCTAAACATTGGGTGTCTCTACACAATAGAAGTAGATGGACAAGATTGTAGACATATATAGATATCTTCGCCCCACTTTTGGGGGTCCCTCTACCCTGCTATTTCAAGCATTCAATTAAATTTATACCTAGTTCTCCTTTACCTAGTGGCCCAATATATAGAATATCCCTCTTAGATAATGAGGAAATAAAACATCATATTCATGAAATCATCCAAAAGGGTCACATTTGACTAGGCTCCTCACTTTGTGGGAGTCCAATTGTATTGGTGTAGAAGGAGGATGGAACATTGAGACCTTGTATTGATTATAGATCCCTAAACAAAATAAATGTCAAGAATAGATATCTAATTTGATGGATTGATGACCCTCTTGATCAGCTTAAGGGTACGAATTTCTCCAGTAATAATGATATGAAGTTAGGCTACCACCAAGTTCCAATTGAACAAACTGATGTATGAAAGACAAACTTCAAACCTAAAGAAGGGATTTTTGAGTGGTTAGTCATGTCCTTTGGATTGACTAATGATACAAAAGCATTAAGGAGGATGATAATTGATATCATATGGTTGTTCACAAACTCTTTTGTGATTTTATATTTGGATGACATCCTCAACTTCATCATAACTTGGGAAGAACATTTGCAGCACATTGAGTAGGTCTTTAGCACCCTACAACAACAAAAGTTGTATGTTAATTTGGGGAAATGCTCATTTGGAAAGAAAGGATTTCAATATTTGGGATACATTGTGTATGAACATGGGGTGCATGTGGACCTAGACAAGATCCAAGTCATTCAAAGAGTGTCCAACCTTGACAACTCTAACTGAACTTTGTAGCTTCTTGCGCCTTGCTAACTTCTACTGAAGGTTCATGTTGGGGTTCTCTCATATTACTTGGCCCTTAAGTCAAGTGACCAAGGGTTGAGCTAAAGAATTTTTTTCCTATTTTGAGTCACAAGAAAAAGCATTTGAGGATTAGAAACACTTCCTTTTCTTTGTGCCAATCCTTAATAAAGAATTTTGATGGCCTATCATAGTGAAATATTGTCTGATATTTTTTGAAGATACTCCACCTATGACAAGGATATGTACTCGATTGTGTAGGCATGCTAGCAGTGAAAGAATTATGTTATGGGGAAGGAGATGATCATCCACATTGATCCCATGCATCTACAATTCATACAAACATAAGAGAATTTATAGAATGACACCATTATAAATGGTCCATACCCACAACAATTTGACTTGAACATAAAATACAAAAGGTTAGCACTAATCATGTTGTAGACTACCTCAGTTAGCTCCCTATTGGTGCTAACCATAGTTCTTAACTCTTGTGTGCATGATACCTCCAGCTGGTCACAATTATACAACAACGACTTTAACTTTGCTACCATATACCAAATGTATATTACGAGAAAACAAGTTCTAGAATTCCACCTCCGAGATGTGATATTGTGTTATCTAGGCCCTTTTGTGTTCCTTCAATAAAACATGTGAAGTTGATTTAGGAGGCACATTATAGTCGGCTGGTAGGGCACTTTGGTATTGTTGTAGGGAAAAGTATCCGACTCGGATGACCCTATCCCACTCTAAGGGTGATAGTACCTCAGCAACAACTGTAAAGAAAACTACTTAAGGTTTACTTCTTTATGAAAGCAAAAGAGATTAGATAAATGCACTAACCGTTGCCTTGCGCTTAATGTCGAATCCAAACTCTTCTTTATGGATGCTTGCTCCCAGCTCCTTGCTCTATTGCTAACCCAGCTACAGTGAGATCCTGCAAAATAGCAAAGAAGGAAATTACAAGCAACATGCAATCATAACTGATTCATAGATTAGTGTAAATCAAATATACAATCATCACAATATATCATTGAAACAAGAGCATATAGAAGAACCTCAATAGCTTTTATTAATGAAGAAGTAAAGGTTCTGAGAGTGTTACAACCATTGAAGGTCCTAATCCAGCAACACTTCCCAGCAGGAATAATTTCTCCTCTTCACCTCTCTCAAGCAATCACCCAATATCTCTATAGTGAAACCAACAGCATATCATTACTTTGCACAAAATTCCAGCCTCCTGAGCTCATAGGAGAGAGCTCAATATATAGATGAATTGAGAAAGGATGAGTCAGCTTGTAACTGATGTGTAGCTGCCTTGTGTCCTCTCTCTCTTCAGTTGATCTTTAGTTGATCTTCAGTTCTTGAGTCCACTTGGAGAACCTTGCTTCCACTTGGAGAAACAGAGCCTCTGACTCATCACAAGGCGAAATCCCTGATCCAAGTGTCATTTTTGGAGCAATGACTCAGTGTGCCACTTGTCCCATCTCGCTCAGCGCAGGTGGCCTTTGTTCCACTTGCTTTGCAACGCAGGTACACCATGGAGGATCTGAGTTTCAGCGCAGAAGCCTAGTGGAGCACCTGCTTTGATTTCAGGATTGCTTGTTTTTGAGTGTTTTCAGGTGGAGAACTGATCTGAGAGCTGTTGGTTTGCTGACCTTGTTCCTCTAGGGGTAGGAACATCATGTTTAAGGAACTTTGGATCCCTTGGATTATTGACAATTCATGCTTGTTGCTGTAAGGCACAAAATTGTCTATAACAGATGCCCCCTAAAGTATGAGGTCGTTTATCGGGTGAAATGCTTTATTGAGAGGATCCGAAGTTCATTCAATCTGCTGAGAAGTGTCCTGTAATAAGATACAATACAATACATTATTTTTCATACATTTTCATGATCTAGCTGAGGCGGGCATTCCCATGCTCAGCTTTATAAATACATTTTGGTACATAGAACAGACGATCGTCTGATTGTAGACTGATAATTCTCTGTTGAAATTATCATCCTTTGAGAAGGATGATCATCTGCTGTAATGATGTACATATCAAATGTCTTTATGTCCTGAATATATATCGCAGCCCGGATGGATGAAACTAGATCCGGGGTCTTCAATCTCTTCCGATCTTCACTCGATGTACAAGTCGATCCATGTGAGAATTTATTGAAGTCGAACATGGAAAGACATCGCTTGATTACCGGTCAATGATGTAAACCGTTAACAAGCGCGAGAGGAATCACCGATAAGGATGATGACCCTCAAGGTACGGCAGTACAATTCACATGGTGGGAATAAAGGACTTGGCGTCGACCACCATGCAAAATCTTCTGGTCGAAGGTCATTGATGTATACCTGTCGCCGGAAGTGAGAAACTTGCCATTGAGGCATGTAAGCTTCAAAGTACTAAAGGGGGTGTTCCTAGATCAACTCCTTGGATAATGAGCTGATGTCGACAAGGAGCGATCCGTCAAAGGAGGGCCTTAATGAATCCCACATCAGTGACACGGAACGGAGCTAGTGATTGTGATGAGGTGAAAACAAACTGTGATGTATGATTTAGGGTGGCAGCCATGAAGTGGATGAAGGATAATGTATGGCAGTGGATGGGACACAGTTGACTCTTTGCAGAACCACATCTCTTGAACATATAATGACACTGATGTGATGGATTGGTAGCATTACCCCAATTGTGGATGGTGTGGCAAGGACCATGGTTATGAGACCGGTGAATGAAACAACCCAACCCGATGTGATACGGAGGACAAAGTGTCATGTTCAAGAGCGACTTGCTACCATTAATGCTGTGAGCTTCTCCCAATTTTTCCCCAGTCATTGCTGACCAGTACTTCTTTATTTTTGTCAAGCTTGAGGAGGATAACATATGCTTGTTCTATAACCTGCCCTTCGGGCAAGCCCATCGCTATGTTTTAACGAGCCTAGCGATAGGGAAACTCGTTCTCGTCTAAAGACAAGTTTGTCGCTATTTAATCATTTTAACGAGTCTAACGACAAGGAAAACTCGGTCCTTTTCATTTTTAGAGAGTCTGAAAAGGTACGGAAAGTTAACTCCAAAATTCCTTTTTCGTCATCTAATCCCTTAAGTCCGAAAAAGTATAAAACAATACAAAAGGGATGAATTTTCGATTTCTTTAACGAGCCGAACAAAACAAGCGCTCGGTCTTTTTGTGCAATAATCCCTCAGGTCCAAAAAGATTAAAATCTAGAGGAGGGATAGCTCTTCCGGTCCTTTTAACGAGCTGGAAGGCCAAAACTCGGCAAACTTTTCATATTTTACGAGTCAGTGAAAAGAGCTCAAAGAAGACTCGTCTTTTGAGGAACGAGTGATAAACAGGGATAGCAGCAGATTCCAGGTACAGGTTGGAATTTTCCAATCACGGCAGTGTCACAAGGATGGCTAAGTGAAATCACTCTTCGCAGCTGTTCCTCAAAATGGGTAAACAAACATATGGAGATGAACGATTGGCCACATGAACGGATGGAGGTGACGGTATATAAACACGATCAAGGGCTTTGATATGGCTGTCAAAGGTTACATTTCTCAAGGTTATTTACCGGTTCATTTTTTCTGGGTGAGCTTGAACTGTTAGGGAAAGATTGCTCACAATTTATGTTTATTTTTTAACGAGCATGAACTCTATACAAAAACTGCTCGATTTCTTGCGTTTATTTTTTAACGAGCATGAACATTGCTAAAACTGCTCGATTATATGGTTTACTTTTGATTTTTACCATAATTAGCTTCTCTTTTTCATTGATAGCACTGCATTTTCAATTTGCTGCAACAAACTAGTTAGAAATGAGTAATATTTACTTGTAAATGAGATTAACACATTAATATTTACCTTGAATTGCGTAAGAAAGCAAATAAAAAGGGTTTTTTACCTCTCATTTTACCATTTCATTTGCATTTTGCTTGTTGGAGCTTTGGAGGAGCCTCTTTCCCCTCGATTTTCATCAGCTGATTCCAGGAGATTCTGCGGACGATTTTCGGTGCCGTTTGGACCAGGTAGGAGCTAAACCTTAGCTCTTCATTTTCATGGTTTCATTTTCCTGTTTTATGCCTGTTTTGCTGTTCTATTGAGCCTCTGGGGTTTTGCCAGGGCGCCCTCTGATCAACGCAGGTTCCCCATTCGAGAACTGCGTTGGGATCTAAGCTGCTTGAAGGCAACTTGTCCCCCAACGCAGGTAGTACACTGGGCACCTGCTTTGGGGCATAAAAGCAACAATTTTTTACAGATTTTGATGAAATTTTCGCCAGTTTTTCATCAATTTCAGGAGCTGACTCATTCTCTTGTTTGTTTTGCAGGGATTCTTGAACAAGATGGCCCTAACATGGCGAGAACGAGAACATGAAGAAGAAGATATGATTGCCCTTCATGATCCTGTTACGGTGGGCGCATTACGAGACTGTGGTTTACTGAAGTTTTTCCGTATCTCTAGCATGAGAGCACAGATTTCACTACTGCAGTACTTGCTTGATGCTTGGGATCCTGTTAACCAAGTATTCCAGATCAGGAACAAACCTATTCCATTGACTGTGACAGATATTTACTTCTTGACTGGCCTGTCAAGGCGGGGTGCCCCTATTTCTTTATCAGGTACAGTTCGGGGGAATGATTCCGTGAGAGATTATGTCCGCCAGTATTGCAGGGAGGGGCCCCAGCGGAGCAGAGACGGCAAGGTGGTTATCCGTGATGTTACTAGCAGGCCTCTCAAGTCCATTCTGTATACTCTTGGTAGGATGGCCGGTAGCGCATCTTTACATGTTGCCAACAGGTCTCATATGCAGCACGCCTTGGAATGTCTCCAACCGAAGATCTTCAACTGGAGTGATGCAGTGCTTAGTCAGATGAAAAATCAATTGAACAAGGTGAAGGACGGGAAGCTGAAGAACTTTGGTTTTGGTTCGATTCTGACTGCCTTCACCTTGGAGAAGATTCCTCTGATGTAACCTCAGTACATTGATCTCGGAGTGCCTTCTCCTATCGAGCCACGTATGCAGCGATGGGTCGATCACATGTCCAGACACGCAGGTCAATCCCAGATTTCTTTCAATGCTGCTTTCTTCAGGTGGTTCGATCGCCAGGAGATGTCTTTTTCCGAGTACCCATATGTTGGTATGGATTTCCGAGGTGATCCGGATATGGTACTGCCAGACGGTGCTCAGTGGGATGCTACTGGTAAGAACTTCAACAATATTACCGTTCATTGTTTTTATTTATAATGTTCTTGTGCTTTATTCTATCAAGACTTTAATTGAACTCATGTGTGCTTGCAGATGTCGGTCCTGTTCGTCCGGCATTTCATCCGAGACCACCTGTTACTGCTCCGGCAGAGGAACCTGCTCGGAGAGTTATTATCCGTGATCTTAGCCACACAGAGACCCTTACAGCTGTGTAGGGGCAGGTTGAGAACCTTACCCGTGGTCTTCCGGACGTACAAATTGACGAGTTACCTTTACCGATGCAGCAGCATACTATCGGTGTACCTAGACGATGGACCCGTCTTCTGCGCATGATAGCACAGACTGTGGCTTACTATCAGGAGCATCACTAGGCTAGGGTGCCCCCTAGCATTTTGAGTTTTTAGGTCATATGACCAATTTTGTCTCGGTTACAGAACATTATGTATGAACTTTATGAACAGCTTATATATATATTTTGATTTTCGAGTCTTATTCTGGTTGATTTGGATGATTCATATGTACACTTTTTATGATGTGTCCCTTTTATAAATGTTGCAAATGTCTATCTAACACATAGTTTGCCAATGAGTCAATTAATGTGTTTAGATTTCTTGAAATATGTTGATATTGAATTGAATCAAATCGTCTTTCCAAGATCTTTACTCTTAGGAACATGCGATAAATAGCTGGATTACGAACAGAATATATACCATTGAGTTGTAGTACTACGAGCTGTGAGTCTAGCCTGACAATTAGTCGGCGTATGCCTCGTGTGATGGCATCAGAGAGTAGTTCTATCAACGCGCTATATTCAGCAATGTTATTCGTTGATTGCCCAATACATACACCTCTGAAACTTACTAACTTGCCACTTGGATCAAAAATGGCCCATGCTGCGGAGGATAGGTTCCGCGAACTACGACTTGCTCCGTCGGCATATCCAACACATGTCTCCATAAGGTTTGACATCTGCAACGAATGAAAAGGGGAATCACTCAACCAGAACAAGAACTTTGGCGAAAGCAAAATACAACAAAAGCATGCAGGTTACTATTTAAGCATAGTAACGCTTGAGGTACAGCCCGTTCCGGGGCTGCGCTAGTGGAATTCCGTCGTAATCTATTAACTCGTAGGCTCCTTTTGCTAACACTCTTTTAACAATATAGGGGCCCATCCATAAGGAATTGAATTTACCTGCTCCTAATTTATCGGATTCTTGGTCATAAAGCAAGACCAAATCACCTTCTGAGAAGACATGGGGTTTGACATTTTTGTCGAACTGAGCCTTGACTCGTTTCTTATGGGCTTCGTTAGCCAAAGTGGCATCACGACGGGTTTCATCCAATTGGATTAATTCCAAGAAACGAGCCTCTTCTTCCGAAGTTCCGGGGAGGAGATCAATTGCGAGTTTAAGCGACGAAATTTCACACTGGATCGGTAAGACTGCTTCTAGACCGTACACCAATTGGAAAGGTGTGAAACCGGTCGCGTTTCTTACCGAGGTTTGGTAGGCCCACAAGGCTGCATATAGGATTAGGTGCCATCTTCTTTTATGAACTCCGATCATCCTCTGCAACATACGCTTCAGGACCTTGTTGATTGCTTCAACTTGTCCGTTGGCTTGTGGATAATACGGAGTAGAGCTGTCATGAGATAGCCCTAGTTTGGCAGCTAATTCGACCATCATGTGATTGCGAAAATGCGATCCATGATCTGTAACTATAGCCTGGGGTACACCGAACCTGGCGACTACATGATTGAAAAAGAATAGGGCAGCTGTTTCACCAGTATTATCCAATGTAGGCATCGCCTCCGCCCATTTGGTAAAATAGTCAACTGCGACTATAATATACCCATGCCCCCCGGTCGAGGTGGGGTTACATTGCATGAAATCGATGCCCCATTTGGTGAAAGGCCCAACCGCAACTATTGGTTGCAGTGGTGCGGGTGGTCTTCTGGTTTTGCTATCAAAGATTTGGCAGGAATGACAACTTCGGACTGCGATTATGCAATCTTTGAACATTGTTGGCCAAAAATATCCTGCTCTTAATATCTTTTGGGCTGTAGCGAAACCTGATTGATGCCCCCCACACGGGCCTGAATGACACTCATTCAGGGCTTTTTCGGCTTCTTCATGGGTGAGACACCTCCTCAGAACGGTATCGATACCACGACGGTAAAGAGTATCACCGACGATCATGTAGTCTTTTGCTTGGTATCATATACGTTTCTGTTCGGAGTGCGAGGTGTCAGGCCGAAACTTTTGGGTTTGGAGATAGATAATTATATCTCCATACCATTCATCGCTTGCAGATATCAGAAATAAAGTCTCGTCCACTATTGACTCCTTGGAAGTTTCGTCGTTGGACGATGATGGGAGATTGCATAATAATTCTGCGAATACCAGAGCTTTCTTTGACTTGGATTTCACAAATTCCAGATCAAACTCTTGAAGGATCGCTATCCATTTGGAATATTTGCCCCCCAGCAACTCTCGCGACAGTATATAAGTCATGGGGTTGCAATCTGACAGAATGGTAGTTTTCCTAAAGAGGATATAATGTCGAAATCTCTGTACCGCTTGAACAGCAGCGAGTGCTAGCTTTTCAACGTAAGAATATTTACTTTCTGTATCATTTAAGTTTTTACTTAAATAATATACAGGATGTTCAACTCCATCGACTTCTTGTACTAAAACCATCGCAATGGTTGTATCTGCCGCAGCTAGATACAGGTTAAAATCCCTAAGATAATCTGGGGCGTACATTAATGATGCTTTTACTAGGGACTCTTTCAAAGCGTCAAAGGAAGCTTGCGCAACCTGGTCCCAATCGAAGGGTACATCCTTTTTCAAAAGACATGTATAACCTTTAGCAAGTTCTGCGTAATTTGGAATGAACCTCCTCAGAAAGTTTGCTTTCCCTTGGAGTTTCTGAATCTGAAGCAAATTCGAAGGTGGAGGCAAATTAATGATTGCCTTAACCTTACAGGGGTCGAGACGAATCCCATCTTTAGAGACTACAAAGCCAAGTAAACGACTAGAACCGACGCAAAACACACATTTGTGAGGGTTGAGTCTTATCTTGTAGTGTCGGCAACGTAGAAATATCGCTCTTAAATGCTGCGGATGATCAGTCCGCTTTCGCGAATGAGCCGGAAGATCGTCGAGATATGGTTGAACAATGCTCTTGATGTCATGGAAGGCGTAATTCATAGCCCTCTGAAAATTTTCCCCTGCGTTCTTCAAGCCAAAGGGTAATTTTCGATAAGCGAATGTGCCCCACGGACATATAAATGCAGTCTTTGACTGGTCCTGTGGGCGGATATTTATTTGATTATACCCAGAAAATCCATCCATAAAGGAAAAGATTTCACATCCGGCGCATTCATCAATTATCTGGTCGATGAAGGGTGTAGGGTAGTTGTCCTTCAGACAAGCTTGGTTTACATCCCTATAATCGACGCACACTCTTATCGTCCCTTGTTTTTTCATAACAGGGACAATATTCGATACCCAATCGGTTAGAGGAACCGGGTAGATGAATCCAGCATGGAGAAGTTTCTCAACTTCTGCTTTAATGGCAGCGGCTTTCTTAGGGTGCACCTGTCGAAGCCGTTGTCTTACTGGTTTGACATCAGGATACATTTTAATTTCATGTTCAACGATACTCGAGTCGATGCCTGGCATTTCATCATATGACCAAGCAAAGACATCTCTAAAATCACGAAAGAGAGCGTTATATATTTCCAGTTCTGAAGGGGAACAACCTTTGCCAACATGAATATTCTCTACAACATCAGGTTTTGTCGAGATATTTATGGCTATAGTCTCTTCAATATTTGATAAGTTTCGCTCGGAATCCACCGTGTTTACAGTATTTGTTAGGAATTCAAAGACTGAAGGGTGGTAAAGATCTTTCTGAGTATCTTCTTCGTATTCTGGAAGAAGGGAACGATGGTGGTGATCATTCCATGGTGCCCCCTCAATCATCATTGATTGTAAGATTCCTTCGTCAGTCCCATGTACTTTCGTCCAAGGATCTAATGGGGTACCATATTCTCTAGATCTATCTACCCAGACGCTCGATGAGCGTTGATTCGGGTTCGCCTCCCATGTGTGAAACATTGATTGCTACAATATTTCAATGGGGCTTGGTGGCAAAACCATTGCATGATCCATAGCGACTCTGCCTTCTGTGATTTTCAAGGTGGATACCATATTGCATGTTGCTACAAATGGTACATTTCCTATGGAAATAGGAGGTGGTAGCGCGAAAGTTCCCATCATAGTGGGATCTTTCAACAGACCTACTCCGATATCTTGAATCGATCGGTCGCTGCCATGGATCATGGGAACGCTTCCTGTAACTTGTGAACCATTAGGGAGGAAGTTTTGTTGATCGACGACCGTAATCCCTCCTTCAAAGGGGAATGCGATCTTCCTAAAATAAGTCGACACAACAGCTTGCATGGCATAAATCCATGGTCTTCCCAGTAGGATGTTATAGTCAAGATTGCCATCAATGACTTCAACATCTATTTCTACTGTTTTGCCCCCTAGTTCAACTTTCAAGTTACTAAGGATATCGTAAGGGGTATATATCCTTCCGTCGAATGCTTTTAGTGTTGTCGATGATCGCGACAAGGTTGGAGATCCTAAAGTTTTCCAGCAACTCATCGACATAATACATGTCGATGCCCCCTCATCAATAATCGTTCTATGAACTGTCTTGTTGAGGGCTTTCACTTGGACGAGGAAAGCTAGTTGAGCTGGTAACTGAGGATCATACCCTTTGTGATCGAAGGATACCAGATTGGAATCTTTAGGATCCACCCCACCAATTGCTGATAACAATGCCTGCCTTTGGGATGGGCAATGTTGTAGTACCTCAAGAGTCGACATAGCAGATGGCGATTGCGCCAAATCTTCTACTATGTTATAATGCTGTGCCGCTCTGGCACGAGGATTAAATGTCGACTTGTGTACTACTCCCTTTGGCGGTTTTATCGTTAATTCATGCGTGATGGGGGGTACAACTTCTGCCGAAGTTGTTGTCGAACTGCTAGGTTGATCTTTACCTTTGTCGTTCGACACCTGTGGATTCCCATAATCTTTGTTCCTTGTCAAAATCAACGCATCATTTTGCTGTTTCGAAATCGACAACATAAGTACTTGAGACGGGGAAGCGTTTCCACTATCAACCAGATTTTGACCTGGGTTAGGAAATTGATCACTTGACACAGTTGAGGTATGAGGACTTTTAAAGAACCTCTTTAGCTCAGCTTTGAATGGGCAATCCTTAGTGTTGTGATCTTTGTCATCGCATATTTGACATGGATACCGTTTCCTATTCCCAGGAGGGTTTGAAGAATTTTTCTTAGGAGATGACTCACCTTGTTTATTTTTCTTCCCTTTGTTTTGATTCTTCTTGCTTCCTGGTTGATTGTTTTCTTTGCCCTTATCTGTCGATACGGCATTTACTTCCGAAGCAAGAACTTCTTCATGCGCATTTTGATTCGAATCCTTACGGGCCTTCTTTTGATGGGTCTTTTTTGGATTCGTGTTTGCCGTGCCAATCACGCCATCACCGGCATGAGAGTCATTGTTTGATTTAGGAG
The DNA here is from genome assembly GCA_031772625.1 of Pinus tabuliformis. Lineage (NCBI taxonomy): Eukaryota > Viridiplantae > Streptophyta > Pinopsida > Pinales > Pinaceae > Pinus > Pinus tabuliformis. The sequence goes on along the minus strand of CM062805.1, from coordinate 345,882,329 downwards.
GAGGAGGGATTGAAAACTCTGGTCTAGGGGCGTCTGGTATTTTGTCATAGAGCGTGCCGGACTAAGTATATACTAAGTCCAAATATTGTGCACGAGCGATAACCTGCTCTTCTGTTACGACTCCTCCCTTTGCCACATCTTCCGTTACGGCCGGAAGTAACGAATTTATAAACCACTCAGCTAAAAGCTGATCAGGAACGTATGTTTTAACCATTCTTCGTCGACGTCGCCACTCATGTATATGATTTGATATATGAGTTGCGGTTGTCTGTTTGAAATTAGTCAATATCTCTGTTCCCGTTTCATACCTTATTGGTAATTGAAAGTGGGTTAAGAATGTTGTGGCAAGGGAGCTAAAATTGTCGAACGAAGCTCTAGGCAATTCTATATACCATTTTGCCGCTGGACCTGTCAATGTCCTCTGAAAGAGGCGAAGCCTTATCGAATCGTCATTTAAAGTGTTCGACGAACACCATAGATGAAATGTCATCACATGATTCGACGGGTCTTCACCTGGATTTCCATTGAATTTAGGAATGTCAGATGGAAGTTTGTGCAGGATCACTGGCCACCATGGGGCGTAAGCAATTGGATCATTGGTTAACCGATGTAAATCAGGCAACTCTAAAGTCGCCACGAATGGTAACTGTTGATTCAAGTTAGGTGAAGCGTAACCAGGGTACGATGGAATCGCTTGAACAGTTGGTCTTTGCATACCAGCATAATGGAGTTGATGTTGGTATGACTGATACGGTTGATGGACTTGACCACTATAAAGTGGTTGATTTTGACCATTTTGGATATATGGTTGTCCCGTATTCGCAAAGATTTGCTGTTCAGAACCCTGGTACACTTGTTGGAATTGCGGTTGTTGGTATTGCACTATCCACGGTTGCGACACCATGGGTTGTTGCGCTATACTAACCATTGGACCAAGATGTGGGGTAGTTGTACCCGACTGTACTTGTGTTACCCCACCAGTAGGCGATTGTGGTTGGGTCGCAGGGTCAAGGGGCTGTTGCATGAGAACCTGAGAAATCTGAGGTTGACATACAATAGGCATTGTTTGAACTTGCGACACGGTCACAATAGCCGGTGTAGTTGGGATGTTTATCACAGATACACACTGTTGCATAGAATATACAACTCTTGGTGGCTGGGATAGCATAGGTACCCAACTACTCGTTGCAATTCCACCATAACTTGAATAAGGTTGAGAACTCCCGTATGGGTACCCTCCCGGAGGGGGTAATGAAAGGGCATACTGCCCCCCATACGGTAGCAATCCAGAACTCAAGGCAATTGATTGTCCTGGAGGACTGGATGGCCTAATTAGATTCCCAAAAGGGTCAATTTGGTGAGTCTCACCATGAGAGTTACCAGACATTACTCCGGAACAAACAGGAACAGACCATACTGTCGAGATAGTCTCTTGGTGGACTCCTTCTGGCGATTGAGAGCTAGTTGGGACAGATGGTATGCCGGCGAACATTGTTGGATTTGCAGCAGGTAATTCTGCCGTCGCCGTGTCATTTGACACAGTCCTAGATGTTGACGGTTGTTCAGACATTTTTAGTCTATCCAATTGATCGCCTAGTGATTCTACAGGAACTTCCACTGGTGATGGACAAACTTTCGTTGTAGCAGGAAATAGAGTGACCCCTACTCCAAACTGAATTGGAGTGGATACTTGCGGTTCCTCTATAATTTCCTCTATCGCAATCAGACCAGGTGGAAGAGGAAGACCGTTAGGTCCGTAAAAGATTTCCGGTGCCGAAGAAGGGGTTGTATCAAAAGCGACAGATGTTTGAGGAACAAAACTCTCTGGACCAGTTACAGATGGAACTGGTTCAGTCATACAAGTATTTGCCCCCAGACTAGGATTAGTATTACTGTCCCTCTGTGGCGGTTGAACTTCTTCTATGGAGGCAGGGTTTCCGGAAATGTTTGGAGTGACCAGAATCTCAGATGTTGTTGGAACACTTGTTCTAACTTTTAAAGGAGATTTTGAACTGGTTCGACGAGTTCGCTTTGCCCGGATTGTTTTCGATTCCGGAGACAAAGACGGTTGACTCACAAGCCTCCGAGAACGACGGATATTCAATTGACTTTCTTCCACGATTGCGGATTACTCGATCAACTAAAATATAAAGGGGAAAATTTGTGTTTCCGATTTGAATGAATTTTATTAGACGCTTTTAAACATAACTTTGCTTTTTCATGTTTTAAGAGTCGAGAAAAAGCTAAAGATGACTCTAGTCTCCTTCGATGTATTAACGAGCCCGAAGTGACAAATGCTCGGTTGGACCTTTTCAGTTATAGAGTTTGAAAAAGGCCAAAAGAAACTGCTCTGGAGATCTAGGCATAGGGTGTGCCAAACCTTTCGCGAAACCACAGGATACGTTTTACGGTACGAGTGGTCGATCTTCATGAATGCTGTGTTCACTGCATCGCGATCAGTAGGGCGGCCGACACGGCTTCCTATGGATAAAGGATAATTGCCTATAGGGGTCTCCCAATATATACGCAACGGTACGTGGGAGCACAAGTCCGTATTAGTGCCACCGACTCTCATGAGGAATCACCCACCTTCGTAGAGATCGACAGTCACTATGTTTAACGACGCCGGAACACGTCTCTACCTAGACCTCTAGATGTTTGCGTTATGTTACAATGCGTTGTTAGGTTCATTCAGTATATTTTAAGTTGATCTTTTTAAAGTTTGCCTTTCAAGGTTCACCATGATATGTATATGACAAATTCCTAAATGCAGCCTAAGATGAGAAGCAAGCTTTTTCAAATCTTTTTGACTGATGAAAATCTTAACTACTGAGGGAGAAGAAAGGCAAATTCTTTTCACACAGCTCATACAGCACAAACTAATGCACTTTCTCCTAAATCATCATGCAAAATTTTTCAAATGCAAAATGCACAATGCATGTATTTTCTTTTCCCTTTCTTAATGTTGATGTTTTACAAAAAGAAAGTTGTTATATAACTTTGATTTCGATTTAAAGCGAAAACAAACAAGTTTGTCCAAAATCAAAAGACACCTTAAGATTCACTTGTTTAATCACTGGAAATACATGAAATCAAACCATAATGACGAAAGTAAAATGACTAATCAGCTATGGACAGCAAACAAGCTAAATCTTTAGACCAGCAAAATGCCTAACACAGGTTCAGATCTAAGAGGCCAAAAGCAAGACTAGTTTACTCTTCGTTATGGGAAATTGTAAATGATTAAGAAATACAAAAGAACAAGTACAATTTCGTTATATAACAGAGGCAGAATGATGGCAAGTAACGTTGGTTTCAGAACAGGTGCAAGACTGGTAACTGGCAGCCAAATCTATAGTGAAAACAGGCAAGAGAAAAGGAGGAAACCCCAACAGCACTAGGCAAAATTGGGCCAACGCAGGTGCTGCACAGCCAGTCTGAATCTTAGCGCAGGTAGCCCCTTCGGGACCTACATTGCAAAGCAGGTAGCCTGTGTACTACCTGCTTTGGAAAACGAAAGTTGCGTTTTCACAGTTTCCGGGTCATAATTTTCTCAAAAATGCACAGTTTTTGCTCAAATCAGAAGCAATCAGTCAAGCACACTCAAAGGGATGATAAGGAAGGTGAAAAGCTATCACTAAGAGCTTACAAGGATCCTTGTAGATCAGCTCTTCAAATCATGAACTTGCTCAGAAATGAGCTAGAGTAGCTGCCCTCTTCTTCGCTTTTGATATAGTCAAAAGCTTTTCGATTTGGTACTCTTTTGTTCAGGAAATGAATAACAAAATACTACAAACCCAATCAAACGGATACGATCCCCAGTGGAGTCGCCAGTTTGTTGTAGGGAAAAGTATCCGACTCAGATGACCCTATCCCACTCTAAGGGTGATAGTACCTCAGCAACAACTGTAAAGAAAACTACTTAAGGTTTACTTCTTTATGAAAGCAAAAGAGATTAGATAAATGCACTAACCGTTGCCTTGCGCTTAATGTCGAATCAAAACTCTTCTTTATGGCTGCTTGCTCCCAGCTCCTTGCTCTATTGCTAACCCAACTACAGTGAGATCCTGCAAAATAGCAAAGAAGGAAATTACAAGCAACATGCAATCATAACTGATTCATAGATTAGTGTAAATCAAATATACAATCATCACAATATATCATTGAAACAAGAGCATATAGAAGAACCTCAATAGCTTTTATTAATGAAGAAGTAAAGGTTCTGAGAGTGTTACAACCATTGAAGGTCCTAATCCAGCAACACTTCCCAGCAGGAAGAATTTCTCCTCTTCACCTCTCTCAAGCAATCACCCAATAGCTCTATAGTGAAACCAACAGCATATCATTACTTTGCACAAAATTCCAGCCTCCTGAGCTCATAGGAGAGAGCTCAATATATAGATGAATTGAGAAAGGATGAGTCAGCTTGTAACTGATGTGTAGCTGCCTTGTGTCCTCTCTCTCTTCAGTTGATCTTTAGTTGATCTTCAGTTCTTGAGTCCACTTGGAGAACCTTGCTTCCACTTGGAGAAACAGAGCCTCTGACTCATCACAAGGCGAAATCCCTGATCCAAGTGTCATTTTTGGAGCAATGACTCAGTGTGCCACTTGTCCCATCTCGCTCAGCGCAGGTGGCCTTTGTTCCACTTGCTTTGCAACGCAGGTACACCATGGAGGATCTGAGTTTCAGCGCAGAAGCCTAGTGGAGCACCTGCTTTGATTTCAGGATTGCTTGTTTTTGAGTGTTTTCAGGTGGAGAACTGATCTGAGAGCTGTTGGTTTGCTGACCTTGTTCCTCTAGGGGTAGGAACATCATGTTTAGGGAACTTTGGATCCCTTGGATTATTGACAATTCATGCTTGTTGTTGTAAGGCACAAAATTGTCTATAATAGGTATGGAGAAGACAATAACAATGATTTAGAAGTATTTATACTAGCCAAAGATTCGATGGGATGTCCATCGATATATTAGAGAGTGCACTATTTTTGTTGTTTCTAAACCAACCATAAAGAAGCACTACATACCCTAGACAAGCCCTAAGAGTCATCTCCATGGATTACATGTTAGGTTTTCCCTCCACCAAGCATGGTGAAAATTGTGCGTTGTTGGTTGTCAATTGATTTTATAAGATGACCATTTTAGCACCATGAAAGAAGAGTATCATAGCTTAAGCCACTAATAAAATCTTCTTTGAGAATGTTTGGGTTCATTTTGGGCTATTTTGGACCATTATTTCAAATAGGACAACAAGTTCCCTAGTACCTTTTGGCACAACCTATGGTTTTTGATGGATACCAAGTTGAACAAATCGTCTGTCTTTCATCCCCAAACAAATGGAAAAACATAAGTGGTCAACAAGATGATTGTGAATATCTTGCACATGTAAAGCTCCAAGCATCCATGTATATGCTTGAGTGGGCCTAATGGTTAAGAGCATGTGTTTCCTCCTAAGAGGTCACAGGTTCAAAACCAGAGGGGGGTAGAGTATGTATGCCTTCGTAGACTTAGCAGTCAAATCGCTGCGCGGAGGTGGGTCCCTTGTCCCACAAACAAGGGGGTCTCATACACCAATTTGGTGTCTGGCTTGGCTGTGACCTTAAAAATGGATATTATTATTATTATTATTATATGAAACGAAATCCTTCCCTATGTTCCACATAACTATAATAAATCCCTCCATAGCTCTATTGGCCACAATCCCTTTTAGGCATGCTTAGGGTTCCAACCACTGGCCCCAATTGATGTAGCTTTTCCCATTGCATATTCATAAGTAGAGTCCTGCCATGCTTAGGTCTAGGTACATAGAGAAACCAAATTTGTTGAATGGACACAACACCTCCAAAAATAGGTTCATGATATCTCATAAAAAGTAAATGTCAAGTACAAGTAGAGACATGACTAGCATAAGGTTCCTCACAAATTTTAGGTAGGTGATAAGGTGTGGTTTCATTTACAGAAAAAGTGCCTTGAAGGTCCCCATAGGAATCTCAAACAACTCCAATATGGCCTTACATAATCCCAAGGGTTGTAGTTGAAAATTCTTTTGAATTGGGTATTCCACTTTTCCTTGGTTTGCGCCCAATATTTAATGTGGAATCCTTTGACCACATTTTCCACCTCTATTGGACACATTGGAGGAATATGAGTAATTGACCCCTAGATAAATCAATCATAATTGCACTAAATAGGCTACATCGGATCAAACCATGGGCACCAAGATAAAGATACCCACCAACAATAGATACATCTCTATCAAGTTGTCAAAGTAGGGAAACTTCTTCACAAAGGCAAGTGGCTTACTAGGATCCAAATTCAATAGAAGTTTCCTGACCTAATAAGATAACTTGACACAATGGATGCCATTACTTATTAAGGGGGAAGGACTAATCTAGTAGCATATCGGTGGCCACCCACCTCTTCCACTTACTCAATAGTTTTTTATCTTCTTGGAAATTTTTCTATGGTTCGTTGTTCCTCCCAAATTTTTGCAGTTGTTTTGAGCCCCTAAATGATTTTTTTGGAAATTTTGAGGTACGTGGCATTCCATGGAATTCCCTACCTCTAGTTGAAATTTCTAGTCCTATGCCAGTTCTTTCCAACGAGCTACTGTGTGCCCCAAATAGATATTGTATGCAAAAGTTGCACCCCCAGGAAGTTAATGTACCAACTAACCACCTTTTGACCTCTTGTAATAACATTTTGTGAATGTGTATAGCTAACATCTCTCTCATCAGATATAGCTAGCAACACTCTAGCCAATTTGTGTTCTATAATATTCTTCTATTTCATTTATTAATAGAAGTTGGGTTTTCATCATATTATTATTCTCTCTGTTATATTTCTCTATATGTGTGATTCATTTCCTTTGTTGCCTCTCATTTCATTCCTTGTCTAACTAGGATCATATCTCCATACAAAGGATCACATAAACATATGAGGAATAAGTGCTTATCTAGAAACAAGTTAATCTCATAAGCATTGTTATCCTCATGTGGGGATTTTGATATTAACTCCACAAAAACCAAATTCTTTTTGGATTTAACTGACATAAACTTGAGTTGAAAATATTATAGGAGGACAATCCACTTATTTAAGTTACCCCCAATAAAAAGGTGAGTCAATATACATTGGAAATGGTTCACATTAATGATAACATTAGTCTTTTTTAGGAGTAATAATGATGGATTAATTTAACATCATGAACCACCAATAATAAAATCTTCACATGTGAATAATTTATTTCAAAATTGATGAATCCTTAATTAAGGTAATATATGACATGCTCTTGGAATTTATAATCATTCTTATGAAAAACCATACCAATGGTTGATTCAAAAGCCATGATATATAGATAAAAGTCTTTGCTATAATCAAGGGGATTGAACAGAGGGGTAGAAGTAAGAGATTTTTTCAAAGCATTCAATGATCTTTGTGAAGAATGGTCCCATACAAAGATAACTCCTTTATTTAATGAGCACATAAACCTTAGTGGTATTAGCATGATTAGTTACGATTCAACGTAGGAAGATAGATTTTCCTTGAAAATTCTAAAGTTGATGAATATTACATGGAGAGTAAATTGAGGTATTGCCTCAACCTTGAGAGGATCAACCATGATCCCTTTATTGGACATGATAAAGCTTAACAATCACCTAGACACAACACGAAAGATGCATTTATTTGGATTTAAATAAATCTTATTATGTTTTCATCTCTAGAAAATCAATTAGATGTGTTTAGGATGATCAGCCCTCTTGTGAGAGTGAGAAACTAAATCATCTAGAAACACCTCAATAATATTTTTTATATTATGGAAAGCGTATGACTCGTAAGAAGGTTGCACCAACATTTTTAAGCCCAAATAAATTCCCCTATATGAAAAAGTGCCCCATGGACAAATTGTTGAAAATAACAACAAGAAATGTTAAAAATAGAATCTAGAAATTCCAATTTAATTTTTCCTTGGATTAAATTGTGAATTAAAATTTTAAGTCTTTTCTCATAGCAACCTGTAAATAGTTAATTAAGTTTAATTAACTTAATTATCTTAGGAATTTCTAGTTGGAAGTATTTCTATAGTCATGTATATGTTCTTCCTAAGTTTTAAGGGTCTAGGATGAGTTTAAATTGAGTTGTAATTAGATTAATTAGTTTACTGAGTTATGGTAAGTTAAATTAGTTCTAACTATTTGTGGAACTAGTAGAGGACTAACAGTCAGTTGGTGCATTGGTGCATCCACAAGTGTTACTCCATTTAAATGAATATTCCCTCATGAGAAGCTCATGCATGTTAATTCAGAGAAAGACCCATTTGAGAATAGAGTGCAAGGACAATGTACTATCATTTGTATGATTTACTGATTTGTAAATATCATGCATGCAATCAGAGAAGGACCTATATTTGGATTGTGTAGTTTTGGAAGAATAATTCCCTTTAAACATGGGCTATTCATCCTAGGATTTGCACAAGGAAATAGGGGCTTAGAGAGTTGCAGAATAGGTTAAGGATTTGGCTTGAGCTAGCTTGTGAGGTGAGAGTTGATTATACTTGTGCTGGGATTGTTTTTGTTAGAACAAGCATTGTATTCTCATCTTAGATTTTTAATTAATGCAATACATATAGGCAGGGTTTTGAGCAGTGGTTTTCCCCAAAAAAACTTATTGTGTTATGTGTCATTGATAATCTTCCTCTTCTCGATTATTGTTTTCATCGATCTATTGGCTTCCACTGGTTGAAAGTAGAAGTATATTATTTTCTTGTGCTTTAGTAAATTGCATGAGATTTTGAATCTATAGGAAAATCTACATGGTATCAGAGTTAATTATAGTATAGTAGAGGAGATTTCTAAGTTTTTGAGTTCAGTGTTATAGGTGAAATTCAAATTTGCAATACATACTTCAGGATCGACAAATGACATTCTACGGTTTGCGGCTCGAGTATGCCTTGGATGGAAGCTCAAATTAGTTATTCTGGAAGGACAGGATGAAGACCGTATTGGAGGATAATGGCTTGAAATAATTCATTGATAAATACATTACTAAGCCATCAACATCGGATGCAAAAAATCTGGCCGAATGGAAGAAGTGTGTGGTAAGGGTGAGACAGATAATTCTTTAGGGAGTTTTAGACCACATTGTCTCGAGTCTTCATGGGAAGGAGACTCTGTATGCTCTATGGAAAGCATTAACAGACCTTTTCCATAACAACAGTGACCATAGGAGGTTGGCATTGAAAGATAAACTTCGAAAAATCAAGATGGAGGTGGGAAACTCAATTCGAAATTACTTGAGCAAGTTCACTCATTGTCGATATGAGCTTGGAAGCGTTCGAATCACTATTTCCGACGATGATATGGTGAGTATAACTCTTCTAGGACTTCCCACGAGTTGGCATAGTTATAAGGAATCTGTCAATGGGAGGGAGAAGCTGCCAGATTGGGAATGACTGTGGTTGGATTTGTCACAAGAGGAGTTTCGACGTAACACCAGAGATAGGACCTCTTCCAAGGAAGTGGAAGAGGATTTTTCTTTAGCGAGTAAGGCAAATAAGGCCAAGGGAAAGAAGTGCTAAGGCGAGGCGGGTATCAAGAAGATGGACTTGTCGAAATTCAAGTGTTTTCATTGTCACGAACATGGACAATATGCCACAAATTTCCCACAGAAGAAATCAAGCAAGAAGAAGCCTGTAGGAGTTGTAGTAGGTGAATCTCTAGCTTCACAATTCGAAATTGATTTCACTCCATTTCATGCATGACCGACACTATCATGGGAGGCGTGTGGTATCTTGACAGTGGTTCCTCATTCCATATGACGTGGAACATATATCTCTTTAGTGATTTTGAGGAGAAATACCTCAAGCAAAGCATAGAGTTTGGAGATGATGGGAGGTATAGAGCTACCAGGATTAATACAGTTACCTTTTAGAGGGAATTTGGCTCCACTCTCAGGATCACAGATGTGATGTATGTTCCAGGACTAAAGAAGAATCTTGTTTCAGTCACGGTATTGGAGGACCGTGGCTATGATGTGATTTTTAGTAAGGGAAAGGATTTCCTTAGACACATTGCCACAAGACAGGTAAAACAGATCGGTGCAGGGGTCAAGAACATGTATGCTATTGAGGTACAAGATGCATGCAAAACCTTGAGGAGCAAGGAAAACGTTAGAGACATGGTGCTTAAGAGGGAGATAAAATTACCTCTCAACATGCAACTCCAAAAGAAGCCTCAAAAGAAGCTTCAAGAAGTTGTGGAGCAGCCAAAACTAGAGAAGCTGAGAGGAGACCAAGTGGAGAGATTCACTCAAGCAAAGAAGAAGAAATCTTAGAAAATTGTGGAGCAGCAACAGTTGGAGAAGCAGAGAGGATATCGGGTGGAGGCATCCACTCATGCAGAGATCTCCAGTAGGGGAAAATTTCGAGCCAAGTGGGTAGAGGGAGCACATGAATCCATACCTCCAAGTATGAGGTGGGAGATGTGAAGTGATAGTCCCAAGACGTGAGAAGTTGGGCAGGGTCCATTGAGAGGTTTTATCTAGTGGATCGTACCTTGCTATGGGAGCCCAAAGTACATAGTAGCAGGAGGAATGTGTGGCGATTGATGCAATCAGAGATCAGAGTGACTGGGGCTAGAGTAGTCAGATGCTAAAGAACACAGAGAAGGGTTGAAAACAGTGCAGAAAGGTAGAGTCAGTAGAATCACATAGCTTTTTAGTCGATAGAGGCAATAGCAGTCAAAGACTTTGATGACAAATGCATCATACTCATTCAGGTTGGATGTCTTTTTTGTTCCTGTAGTTGTTGTAGCAACAACACTAGAGAGAGGTATTGCATGCAAAACAATCCAAAGGTTCAGGATCGGGATCAAGTTGAATTCCTTTCTTGTTGAGAGGGAGTGTTGAAAATAGCAACAAGAAATGTTAAAAATAGAATCCATAAATTCCAATTTAATTTGTCCTTGAATTAAATTGTGAATTAAAATTGTAATTCTTTTCTCATAGCAGCTTGTAAATAGTTAATTAATTTTAATTAACTTAATTAACTTAGGAATTTCGAGTTGGAAGTATTTTTGTAGTCATGTATATGTTCTCCCTAAGTTTTAGGGGTTCGGGATGAGTTTAAATTGTGTTGTAATTAGATTAACTCAATTTACTGAGTTATGGTCAGTTAAATTAGTTCTAACTATTTGTGGAACTAAAAGAGGACTAACAGTCAATTGGTGCACTGGTGCATCCACAAGTGTTACTCCAGTTAAATGAATATTCCCTCATCAGAAACTCATGCATGTCATTTCAAAAAAAGACTCAGTTGAGACTAGATCAGGGACAATGTACTACCAATTGTATGATTTACTGAGTTGTAAATATCATGCATGCAATCAAAGAAGGACCTATGTTTGGATTGTGCAGTTTTGGAAGCATGAATTCCATTTAAATACAGGCTATTAATCCTAGGAATTATGCAAGGAAATAGGGGCTTGGAGAGCTACAGAATAGGCTAAGGATTTGAAGTGAGCTAGCTTGTGAGCTAAGAGTTGATTATACTTGTGTTGGGATTGTTCTTGTGAGAAAAATCATTGTATTATCATCTTGGATTTTTTATTAATGCAATACAGATAGGAAAGGTTTTGAGCAATGGATTTCCCTAGAAAAAACTTATTGTGTTATGTGCTATTTATTATCTTCCTCTTGTTGATTATTGTTTTCATCGATCTATTGGCTTTCGATGGTTGAAAGTAGAAGTAGATTCTTGTCCTGTGCTTTAGTAAATTGCACGAGCATGTGAATCTACATGAAAATCTACACAAATAATTCCATTTATGTTGGTCCTTGGGCAAGATTTGGATTTAACTAGAACTGGAGAATCCATCCATAAAAGAAAATATATCACTCCTAGCATAATCGCTAATAATTTGGTTTATAAACAATGTTGGGAAATTTTCCTTTGGACATGCCACGGGCATGCCTTATTCAAATCTCTAAAATTTATGCACACCCAAACGGTTTCTTGTGTTTTGTCAACATGAACATGATTCAATACCCATTTCGTAAGAGGAACTAGATATATAAATACTCATTTAAGCCATATTTCTACCTCTACCTTAATCAAAATGACTTTCCAAGGGTTAATAAGTCCAATATTTTGTCAAATAGACTTCGCATTGGGATGAATTTTGATTTCATGTTCAATAATGCTAGGATCAATGCAAGGAATTTCCTCATAAGTTCAAGCTAAAATATTATGGAATTCCTTAAAAACATTATTGTAAATGTAAGTTTCTTTAGGAGAACAATCGACTCATACAAACACATTCTCCATGATGTTGGTATTTTGAGAGACATTAATTTTTATAGTTTCTGAGATGGTTGCCATGTCTCCCTCAACATGGATAGCATGTGGTGCTAATATATTCATAAATTGGTTTTCCTCTTTTGACATGGTCACCAGAAAATCTCCTTGTTCGACTTTACTAATTTCAGGAAGGAAATAAAATCATTGATGCATGTCCTCCCAAGGTCCCTTAGGACTAGTCATGGCCTCAATGATGGATTTCTCAAATAGAAATAGAAAGACAATATCTAAGTTATTCATTGAGAAGTAAATTTGGAGGCTCAAACATATGTTGTAAGTTGATCTAATTTCTTTGTTTTAGGAGGAGTTGAATTAATCTTTATAGAGGCATTAACAATGGCTCAGTAAGCAACCTCTTCAACCTTTTGTGTTGATGCAAAAGGGGAAGGTAAAATCCACATGTCCTCGAAATCAGTTGTCCTAAAATAAAAATAAAACTCGAGAATCAAGAACCAATGAATTCAACGTGGTAATGCTAGAGTCAATATGAGAAATAGGTACTGAAAAGTTGAAAGTTTCCATAAGTACAGATACATTCCAACACCCATATCTTCCATGGCCCGCTAGAATTAACTAACCAAAGGAATTGAAGATTCAGTGGACTTCATCCAGTCCGACTAACAAAAAGATAACTAATCAATGATCATTATCTTTCTTTCATGAGAAAATAAAAAACCATAAACATAACAACCGTCATAATCAATCAAAATTATAAATTTTTTTATTCATATTTTATTAATATTTATTTTACCTCTTGTCTTTTTTATGTGTTTGGGTTTTACTATGTAAAACAACAATGAAATAATTGTATTTTATATTATTGTTTTTGTGATTATATATATATATATATATATATATATATATATATATATATATATATATATATATATATTTCAATTATAATATTAAAAATATACATTAAATTTTAATTAAGAAAATTAAATATATTATTATTATTTTTTAAATGTAAAAATCAATTTATTATAAAATTTAAAGTTAATATATTAATAACTTTTTTTCAATTTCATATATATATTATTTTTTTTGAAGTTGTCTTTAGTAAGATTTTTGGACTTTCAGGTGCTCTAATCTGGCGTAAAAATTTGTGGTGAAATCATGATTTGTGTTATTTAAACTAGTTTTTTTGACTCTATATATAGATTCAGCACCCTGAAAATCCCCTAGGGCACTTCTATTGCATAGGGTTTACCTATCAAACTTGTGATTTCAATGAATTCCTGCCAAATTTTAAAGAAATTAGACCATAAAATTCCACCACAAAAAATTCCAAAAAATCGATCTAAAAATAACTCTTTTTTTTTTCTCTTCTCATAAAAATATATAATTAAACATATATATAACGAAACTATTAATTAAAATTATTAAAAAAATCAACTTCTTATAATAAATTATTTAACTATACGAATTGAATTAATAACAATATAAACTCACTATAAACTTAATAATAAATAGAATGTCCACCATCCTTAATTATGCAATAGATAGGTTGTCCACAATTCACAATTATGATACCAATTTTTAGTAGGGGCTTTCACAAAGCTTGCTACAGTGCCTCGCGCTCCGCCTGCTATGCTATTGTCGCTCTCTGTTGTCTTGGCCTTGTTGTGTCTCTTCATTTGTTTTCACTAATCGACCTCTGGTGAACTCAGTGCAAACCTACTCGGATCTTTCACGCTTTGCAACCTTACACACGGCTTCCTCGCCTTCTAACGGTCTGGCATCCCTTCGAACCTTTGGCGAACCCCTAATGAACTTCGAGTGAAGATTATGAGACAACTACTACACAACAGCACAAATTAAAGCACACAGTACTCGGAAGTGGAAAATGAAATAACACTCTTTTATTGAATTTTTAGATATCGATTACACTTGATTTACAGTCTGTTCATACCAGAGATGGACTGTGTTTGCATTTACTAGACTGTTGCTACTCAATACTGAGATAGCTTACTGGAGGCTACCTGGCGATTACACAGACTCTGTCTTTGAACATATACTCAAAACACACATATAGACAGACACACTAACGATCTGGCCACTTTAGGTTCTCACCAGTGCTCTCACACTGATGCGCAGGCTTCTCAGATCACCTAAAGACTTGAGTTCTTCTCGTGATGCAAGAAGATCAGACTTAATGTCCGCAGTTGTAGAGCAGGAGAGGCTCTCGACTCCTAACTTCAAAAGACACAATAACTCTAACTCTCGATGCCCCGATTGAGGCTGACTCTCGTCGTTTCATAGGAAGAAGAGGGGACAAACATTCGACCATCAGACCAATAAGTTGAGTACGAAAGATTCTATCAATCACGAAGATGTGGTTCAATATCCACCAAAAGTTGGAGAAGTGCTCCGAGTCTCGTGACTAAAGAATCTTTTTCCTATTACAAGATTACAATCAATCCTACAGAAAGCATATTATCTACAATGTGGATGCCTTTTAACCAGTTAAGGCCCATGAGGAAACTGGCCATGAATAGTCCTCATGACTGGACAACATAATTACACAGTGGAGCTTTCTGGATAAACCCACGGAAACCTTTTTATGAAGAACGACTAGCACTGTAGGATGATTCACTAAGACTTGTGATTCCTGGGAACCTATTTCTAGGATAAATGAGGCCATCCCATGCCTTCGTATAGATCCATTGAACTATCATAGGATTATTTAACACATATTGATGCTTTATTTTAGTCATGACTAGCCATTCATAATGTCTAGCCATAAATTGTTGTAGTATATGCTGATCTGGATAATTCAGCAGATCACTTACTGTGGTACAAGGAATATGAAAACATTCAACGACATTTCTGTGGAAGCATTTGTCGCATGACATCTGAAAATAACTTTCATAAAAGATTGGATCTATAGTAGTGCAATTTACTCCAAAATCTTTCCACTACTCACCTAACGATCCTGAAAATTGATTTCTTTGCATGGTCCTAATTGATCCAAATTTTAATTTTGTATAATGGATTTCTTTCTTTCCATCAACATTTAGGAGATCCCACCATAATTTTTTATAACCTGCAAAATTAAATACAGTGTCAGGAAAAATAAGATTAGGATTATTTTGTGGCCATAAGATAGGAGAATTTCTAGTGATTGTCCAATCCATGTTTCTGGTTCTGTTGATGACTAAATATTTGTGATAAATATTTCTTTGTCTTCCTCCTTCAGACCAGATTATTGCGATGTCATGGAAATTATTTTGTAATGCCTCTTCTGCTTGATGAGCTGCAACCATACTACTAGTATACACCATATCATGGATCCAGCGATTTCCTTTGGGAAATACTCTTCTTTCAGGCACTAGGTGTAAAATATATGTATGTGGCTGTAGATCTGCATCTAAGACTTTTGTTTGTCTTAGCTGCCAAGTTAGCTTCCAGTTCTTCTTGTATTCTTCCCAGCTTTGGTCCTCTCTGATAGTTCTGAGAACTTCTTGTTGATTATCTGGGTCCCATTCAGTAACAATAACAAAAACATGTTCTTGTTCTTGTGACTGGGTTTGTATGTATTCTCGGTTGAGAAAATCAGGTAGACAGTTGTCTTCTCCTTTGATGTGTTCCACTTCGAAATCAAAATTGGAAAAAAGGGCTTGCCATCTGGTGAATTTGGCTTCTCCAGGCTTCTTGATATCTTTATTAAGCACCTTCTTAAGGGCAGACACCTTTGTTCTGAGAAGAAATGGTTTATTGACCAGATGGATCTCAAATTTTTCGATGCTATTCCATGCGGCTTTCACCTCTTTTTCTACAGTAGAATATCTTTTCTCAGTGGGGTTCCATATTCTTGAAGTGAACTGGATAACCTGTTCTTCATTATCTTTTTTCTGTTTTAATATACCCCCCATCCGATGTTGCTAGCATCGGATTCTACAATCTCATAAGCTGCATCATCATATATATACAGTATGGGAAGGTCTTTGACCTTGGCTTTAATCTTTTGAACTGCTCTGATATGGAGTGGAGTCCAAGGTTCAGGATTTTTGCGCAGCCTCTAATTTAATAAGCTTTTGTCCTTGGCGTAGTCTTGATAGAAATTACTTACGTAATTTAAACAACCAAGAAATCTTTGTAGTTGTGTCTTGTCTGTAATGATGTCTGGAAATTTGTTAGAGAATTCCAGAGCATGTTTTTGCAAGGAGATTTGGCCGTTGAATATAGTATGGCCAAGAAATTTAATGGAAGTCTGAAAGACTTTGATATTCTTTTTGCTTAATGCAAGACCATTCCTCTTTATTGTATTTACAAAGGTCTGTATATGTTTAAAATGATCTTGCAAATTTTTTGAAAAATAAGTATATCATCTATATACATAATTAGCCAATTGAAGAAGGGTTTAAATATGGAGTCCATCACCTTCTGGAACTTGGATGGTGCATGCTTTAGGCCGAAAGGCATCACATTCCATTCATAATGTCCGGCTGGGACACTAAAAGCTATTTTGAATTTATCCTTCTTTGATATAGCAACTTGCCAAAATCCTGATTTCAGATTGAACTTGGAAAATATTTTTGCTCCTGCTATTCTGCTTATCAGATCTCCTTTGTGGGGAATCAGATATGTATTATCTTCTAGTACTGAGTTCAAAGTCTTATAATTGATGACTAGCCTTGGGATGCCTTTGATTTGTTCTGCTCTTTTATTTACATAGAACCCATAACAATTGCACGGGCTCTCTGATTCTCTGATCAATTTCTTACTCAACAGATTCTTGATTTCTTTTTCGCAGAGCTCATGATATTCCTTATTCATTGGAATTGCCTTACTTTTACATGACTTACCTGTATATTCTGTTTTATAGGGAAATTCAACACAATATTTCTTTCTATGCCAAAAAGCATTTGGATCTTCTGCACAACACTCTTTCTCTATTTGTGCCTTTAATTCTGAAATCTTCTTTTGTATTGCTGGTAAGCTTAGCTATTGTGAGATATGAATGGTGGATTTCAGATCTTTTAGATCTGTTAGCTTTGATTCAGCTTTCTTTAGCTCTTCCATAGTCTGAACCATTGTCGAGACTCATGGAGCTGAGACATATGGTAATTTAATTTTTCTTGGGCCATTCGAAGAGGTAGGAAGAGTAATAAAATATCCACCCTTATTCTTTTTTGTTCTAAATGAACCATGTGGTTCAACAATAGCTAAAAATATGTTACCTAAAATACAATCAACAGGGATGTCAGCAACTGCAAATTTTAATTTTATGCAGTGATTATCAAAGCAGATAGATGCCTTGGGAATTTCATACTTCAGCGTTTTACTTCCCAAGCCAATAACTTTTCTTTCTGCTATTATCCAATATTTAGCATGGATCACTTTTGTATTTAGAATATTTATGTTTGCTCTAGAATCAATAAGAGCAGTAAAATTGAACATCTGTCCCTGTATGCAAATATTTATTTGTACATGATGTTGCTGGTATTCGATGGCGAGTATCCTCATTTCCTGAAAACCTGAAGCAGTATCTTTTCTTCCTTCATAAATCTGTACATTTGGCTTGTAAAACTCTTCTGTATCATATTCTTTTATAGGATCTACTTCATCAATGGATTTTCCTTTTTCTAATCCCACAATATGAGATTTAAGAATAGAATTTTCAGATTTGAGATTGTGCATTTCATGACTTACCTCCCCCAAGGTAAGCGCGCGAACCTTATCCTGTTGTTGATGCCTTTGGAATGATTTTGCATTCTTTTCATAAGAGGTGTCAATGAAGAGTGGCTTCTTTGAAGAACTTCTGCTGGAAGATTTCATTTGGTCCATGAAGGCTTCCATAAGGCGATTCTTCATTTCTCCTTCTTCCATAGCTCTTATTTGGGACAAGATTTTTATCTCATCTTCTTCTGTCTATGCCATAAGAATTTTCTCTTTGTATTTCTGTGGCTGTATATCTTCATCAGAAGATTCATTAGAAATTTCAGATTCAGAAGAGAAAATACATTTACAATTTTCAGAATCTGAACAATCACAAGCATTTGCATAAAAATTTAATTCTTCAACTTCTTCTTCTGAAGTATATATAGAACTAGAATCACCAGATGAGTCAAGCAACTGTTGCTGCTGAATCTAGGGGTGTTCTTTGATCACCATATTGGGGCAATGATCAGTTTTATGATTTCTAGACCCACATCTCATGCAAAGATACTGAGCCTCTGTTTTTGGAGTTTTTAATTTTTGATTTTGAGGCTGAAATTTCTTGCCTCGATTTCTTTTTGATTCTTCACCTACTGGACAATTATTTGCAGTATGTCCATTTTTTCCACACAACCAACATGTCAATTTATTCCATTTTTCTTGCTTGGCACTATGCAGGTGAATGTCAGATGGTTTATAATAATGTGTCTTAGGGACATATTTGTAATATCCCTTCCTTTTATGCTGTCAAAAAGATCGGCCTTTCTTCTTAAAGTCTTTTCTAGTTGATAAATTATTTTCTTTCTTGGTTCATTTCTTGATTTTTCTCCTTTTTACTAATGGATCATCAAGAGATAACCCATACTTGCTACACAATGATTTTTTGTCGGGGAACCTAGACAAATTTTCTAGAGACTTATTAACTTTCGAGCTTGTGCAGAGACCAACCAGAGCTTTAGTAATAATTGAATATATTTGTCCCCATGTGTAAGACTCAAAAGGAATTTGAAAAAATTCTGGTAGTCTGAGATAGTCAACAAACCTAGAGGGAAGTGCTGCAAGATAGACTTGCTTCCATAACAAATTCTTTGAGTCTTTGACTTCCTAGATTCTCTGCATCCAATCTCGATGGAAGTCTTCATATTGGGATATTTTATTGCACTTGAGATTCATTAAAATAATTTCATGTTTATCGGCTATTTCTGCCTTAGAACCACACCAGTGCTAAACAATCATGGAAGTCAAGGCTCCAATCATATTGTTCTGTACTGTCCCATCTGAATTATGAATTATATTTCCTTGCTCATCTTTGAGCAGCTGTTCTTCCATCTATTTAATTAAAGCAGGAGAGGATTCTGTTTCCCACCATTTTGATAGTGTGCCTGTGAAACACTGGATAATTGTTTTGCAGGCTTCTACCTCAGTTTTTCCTCTTAGACACATAAGTTTATATTCTGTAAACATCATGTCTACCATTTGTCTTATCTGGCCGACACTGAGGTTATCTATAGTCCATTCCCTATGAGAATCAGGGAAGAAAGTGTGGGTTTCAGGCAGTTTGCCTTTTCCTCTGATATCAGGTGCTAAATACCTGCTATACTGACTTTCTAAAGGCTCATATATAGGCATAAATTCTGGCTCTTTTTCCTCTTCCTTAAATAGACTTGCTATAGAAATATGTTCACTTGAAGTCTCAACTTTTTCTGGTTCTTGGGATGCAATTTCTTTGGGGAATAGAAAAGGAAACCTGTCAACTGGCTTGACAGGATCCTGAATACGGACACTTGCTTTATGCAAAAAAGAAGAAGGAACTGGTTTTTCTATTTTGGATATAGATAATTGATTCATCTTCTATACCAGTTCATTTATTTGTCCAGATGTAGAACCAATATGTTCCACCATTTTGTCTTCAACATTTTCTAGCTTTATTAGAGATTCTCTAACATATCCTCTAATTACTGAAGTAGAATTTTGAACATTATTCAAGGAATTATTTACAGAATTTAAAGAAACTTGGACAATATCAAATTGTTCTTTGACCTCTTTGGATTTGGCCATGTTCATTTCAAGACCCTTCACAGTTGTGTTTGTCCAATTCAGCTGTTCAGAAGTTTTATGTATTCTGCCATCAGTACCAGATGCACTGTCATCCTTTAATACTAATGGTATTGCTTTGGTAGAATTTTGTCCTTCTCTAAGCACTATGCCTTTGTATGGAGGAAAAGTTGTAGGTGTTTCAAATTTAAGACCATTTAGTGCTATCCAAGAATGTTGAGATGAAGTGGATGCATCAATCATTAAAATCATTTGTTGCTTTCTCCTTTCTAACCAGACATAGAATGAGATCCATGTGTTAGTACTGTCCATGTGTTTTTCCCATTCTTGAGACAATTTTATTTTCTTAGACATAGAATGACTGAAACCAAATTCTTTTGCTTTAGGATTTGTAAAAAGATCCCAATTCAACATGGATTTCATCCATTTGGCAGGGACTCTATTTTTTAGACATCCATCCATTAAGGTGAAGAATTTGTGCATCCCCATGACTGTTGGCTTTTTGCAGTCATCTGGAACAAAACCAAATCAGCAATCTGGTATATGGCCATCAGCTTGCTCAAGATAACCAAGACCATATCTTGGTTTAGCTGGTCTCATTATTGAAAAAATTTGGGTTAACCTCGGATCTTCATTTTCCAAAATAGGAATCTCATGCATCATCAAAACATGCTCTGACTCATGAGGAAATGGAATTTCTAAGCACTTAGGATTAGGACATGGATTGACAGAAGTTGTAGGTGGGGCTTCACCAGTCCTAGGATGATGATTCTCATGGATTACCAAATCTGCAAGCTGGCTTAAAATAACAAGATACTGACACTCTGGGCATTTAACTTCTAGGGAAGAAAAATTTACCATCTAGGCTAATTCAAACAATGAAATATGTTTGCAAGTATTTACAAGAGAACTTGTGCAAGCAATGTCAACAAGTTCAGGATTTCTGTATAATGGTGAATTCATGCACATTTGATCTATACAAGTCATTATTCAACACTAGATTGAATTCCTAAGTGGGTATACATTCATTAAAACGCACACACACATACACAGATATATATATATATATATATATATATATATATATATATATATATATCCACCCTCCACAATTATGTAAGCTTAATGTTTAGCACTAAATCGAATTTCTATTTATTTGTAAAATAATGAAGTCATTTAAATGAAGAAGGAAAAATCATGTTATGAATTTTGCATCTTAGAACTAATAAAAAACTAATAATTACATTATTTTTAAAGAGAAAGCTTTTTTAGAATGATTATAATATATAAGATAAAATTTGACGATTCTAAGACTAAAATTAAATATTTTTATAATATAATAGGAGACAATTGGTACAATTATAATAAAATGGGAACATGCTAGATTCTAGTCTACATAACAATATAAGAATAGAAATGTAATCACTCAATATCTAGGGCTTAATAAGAGGTTTTAGGGTTATATAGGGCATACCATGTCCCTCCCCTTTAAAGAAGTGTTTTCCTCAACGCTTGACTATTTGCAGGTGTTTTTGCATGAACAACGCATCTTCCCATGTTGTTTCTTCCACTAGTATGTTCTTCCATTTGATGAAGTACTTAGTAAATACCCTATCTCTTAGCTTCTTAGTCCTTGTTTCTAAGATTGTTTTTGGTTCTAGTATTGTTTTCCCTTCTTCATTAATCTCTAGTAGAATAGTTTAGACTGGGATCTTGTCATTAATTACCTTCTTTAAGCAAGAATTAAGGAAGTATGGATGTATATATGAATATGGAAACAACTGTAATTTATAAACCATACTTTCAATCATACGCAACACCTTATAAGGACTATAATACCTCAGTGCTAATTTATTATCCTTCTTTTGTTTCTTGAGGTGCATTTGTTTATCTGTCCGTAGTCTCAAAAATACCCAATCCCCCACTTCAAATTCTCTTTCACTGTGATGTTGATTTGCTTGTTATTTCATCGTATTTTATGCCATAACAAAATTGTCTTTCAATAGTTCGAGAACCTCTTGCTGGTGCCTTATGTGGTCCTCTATTGCTTCAGTCTTTATATTCCCTTTCAAGGGTGATGTGATGGATGGAGGATGATATGCATAAAGTGCCATAGATTATGATATTTCTGATGAAGTATGGAAGGACTTATTGCACCACAATTCTACCAAGGGAAATCATTTGACCCATTGTGTTTTTTTATCATATGTAAAACAACGTTGATATCATTCTAGACATTTATTCACAATCTTAGTTTTCCCATCAGATTGAGCATGGTGATATGAGTTGTGAGCCAATTGAGTACCCTAAAAAGAAAACAATTTAGTATAAAAATTTCCAGTAAGAATTGGATCATTGTCACTTATAATAATCCTTGGTATTCCATGTAGATTTTAGACTTTTTCCAAGAATACTTTTTCCACTATACCTGCTTTAAAAGGATGATAAAGAGAGAAAAATATATATTTTTGTCATATGATCTACCACTACCATATAACACTCTTTCCTTCATATTTTGGTAAACCTATAATAAAATATATTGAAATTTCTTCATGACGCTAGCTTGGTATGGCTAATGGTTGAAGGAACCCTGGGGTTTTTATTGGACCTCCCTTATTTTGTTAGCATATCGCACATTCTTCCACAAAATTTTTCACATCTTCTTTAATAGCTTCCCAAAAATATTTCTTGTTCCTATGATATGTCTTCAAGAATCCTGAATGCCCTCCTAAAAGAGAAGTGTGTAATTCCAAATGGACCTTGTATTTGAGTTGATAATTCTTTTGCAAGTATAAGTGATTTTGATACCACAACAAATCATTTTTCCACATAACCTTTTCTATTGCATTGGGGTCCTCCTATAGTTGTTGAATGATCTTACATACCTTCTCATATTGTTTCCATTCTATCATTTCTTCTTGCACTGAGTTAGATTGTGGAACGGAAAGAAAACATAATAAACCCTTTGTGTCTTCCTCTTTCCTTGAGAGTGCATTTGCCACAATATTTTGTTTTTTCTTTTTGTATATAATCTCACAATCATAACCCAACACCTTTGTGACCCATTATTGTTGCTTTTATGAAGATAGTTTTCTCCAATAAGGTATACTTCAAACTATCATGATTTTTTTTTAAATTTAAAGTGTCTTCCTATTAGGTACGGACACCATTTCTTAATTTCATATATATTATGGTCAGCATTTATTTTTCATAGATGGATCTAAGTAAGTTCTTTCCTTTAAGATCATTACTTTCAAAGGAAAGGGGCCTTCCTCACATTAAAATTTCACAAATGCCATGGCTTGAGGTATCACACTCCACAATGAATGTTTATGTGAAGTTAGGTGTTCTCCAAGGCGAGAGTTATACACATAGCATCTTTGAGTTATTCTTGGTTGCTTCTTTAGTCCAAGAGGATCCTTCATTCCTCAATAATTTTGTCAAAGGTGCTTCTTTTTTACCAAAATTATTAACACAATTGCGATTATATCCTATCAATCCTAGGAAACCTTAGAGTTTCTTAAAGGTATTGGTCGTTGGTCATTTCCTCATAGTTTTGAATTTTTTAGGATCCACCTTGACTCCTTCATGTGATATGATATGACCTAAATATTCCACTTCTTGAACCCCAAAGGCACATTTAGAAGGATTTGTATATAGTTCTTTCTCTTCCAATAGTGTTAAGACCATGTCAACATGTTGTACATTCTCTTCCAAGTATTTGTTGTAGATTAGTATGTCATCAAAAAATACTAACACAAATTTTCTAATGAGGGGTTTGAAAATAGAATTCTTCAAGCTTTGAAATGTTGAAGGTGCATTTGTAAGTCCAAATAGCATAACAAAAAATATCATAATGACCTTCATGTGTTATAAAGATTGTTTTGGGAATGTCTTCTTACCTCATTATGATTTGATAATATCTTGAATGAATATCCAACTTAGTAAATAAAATTTATCCATTAAATTTGTCTAATAATTCATCATTGATAGGAATAGGAAACTTATTTTTGATTGTCATTTTTTCGAGCTATATGTAATTAGAAACATATTCCATCAACCATCCTTTTTGGTAAACATCACCACTAGTGAAGAGAAAGTTCTCTAGTTAGGTTGAATGATGTCGTCATCTAACATTTGTTGAACCATATGCTCAATCTCACTTTTTTGTGCATGTGGATACCTATAAGGCCTAATGTTATGTGGTACACTTATAGGTTGCAAATGAACAACATGGTCATGATATCGGGTAGGTGGAAGACCCTTAGGAATCTCTCTAAAGACCTTATAATGATTGTTGATAAATTTTTGGAGATTCACTGGAGCAAAGGATATAGATTTTTGAACATATAATGAATACAATTGTGCAATTACACCTTTGTGTCCCATTTTTAGCAATTTTGCCATGCTATTAGAGTTTATCATTGTATAATATTTCCCATGGATACCTCTTAGCTCAACCTCCTTTAGTTTTGAGGAAATTATTATGAAAATATCCTAAAAATTAAGGCCTAGTGTTCCTAATGATTGTAACCATTGGACCCATAATACAACATTGAAACACCACCCATTTGGCTTGAAATCATAGGACTATCCACAAATACCCCCCAATATTCAACTTATAATGTGAAAAATCCCTAAATAATTTATAGTACCTCCATTTACAATAATTACTTGGGATTATGGTGCTAGATATACAAAACAAGTAATACGATTTTCCAATTTTTAATTGATGAAGTTATGGGTACTACCTTAATCGATCAATATTGTTACCTTTTTCTTCCTTCTATAATGAGGGTTTGTGGAGTACTGATATTAGCCAATGCATGACAAGAATCTCTAGGTCTTGTGATGGTTCCACTTCTTTTATCTTCTTGATATTAATAGTATATGTAGAATAATTTATTCACATTGCATTTATGCCCCTTATTGTACGTGTTGTCATAACTGAAACATAGTCCCCTTTCCCTTCTTTCATCCATTTGCTAAGGAGTTAACCTTATCAGTTTAGAAGAGGGAGCATGATTTTCTCTATAGTTATTAGCGACCAATTTTATAGTGGACATAATTTTACTTTCAACTTTCCTTTCCAAACTAAAAGCATGCTCTAGGGATTTAGGTTCAAATAGATGCACCTCATGTTGGATGGTTTCCTTTAATGTTCTCATAAATAGGTCTAACAAATTATCCTCTGAAATATTTTTTACCTTGAGACTCAACTTTTGGAATTGTTAAATATGCTCAATAATGAGACCATTTTGTTGAATATTTACCATTTAACTAAACAATTTGTTGCTCAATATCCCCATGGCGTGCCATCAATTCCTCTATAAAATTGGACCAAGATATAATTGACTCCTTTTTCCTTTCACAAAGGCATTGATACCATACATGTTGGTCATGTTCTAAAAACATGGATGCAATATTTACCTTTTGTAAGGCTACCACTTGGTGTATATAAAAGTATTGCTTCATCTGAAATATCCATGCTATATGATCATTGCCATCAAACTTCCTCATATTTTTCTATAAAATGTAGTAGTTCCTTGGTGTTGACTTGAAGCCCTGACTGTGTGGATCTTGGATTGAAAATTCATGATTATGGTTCTGTGATTCAATATTTGTGCTCTCCAATTGTGAAAAAATATTTTCCATAGGTTATTGAGTTTCAACACAATGGTTCTCCTTGTTTTCATGGTTTCCTTGGATCTCAATATCCCTTTTAGGAAGCCTCTCCAAGAGAGTATTTTCCATGGCATCTTGGATTTTTGTACTTCTTCCTTATTTTCATTCATATTATTTTCTATTTCTTCCTTATTTTCATTCATATTATTTTCTATTTCTTCCTTATTTTCATTCATATTATTTTCTATTTCTTCCTTATTTTCATTCATTTTATTTTCTATTTATTCCTTATTTTCATTCATCTTCTTCTCCATTTCATCCATAATTTCTCTTTTAGTATTTTCTTGAGAACTTGATAAACCCACCTCTTTCAACATATTATCGTCCATCTCATTAACTTTCTTCTCTAATAGGGATAACCTAAATTCTAAGTTTTCACTTTCTTCATGAGTTTGGGATGAGACTTCAGGAGGTTTACATGGTGTAGTACATTTCCTTAGAGACATTTTGGAAAATAATAGTAGTACTCCTCTTTATCTTAATTTTCATCCACCAAAAAATTTGGATCTTCTAATCAGAAGTTAGGTCAATTGTAATTTGCTTACGTTTAGAACCTTAATTTGGAGAATATCTGAATGGTTGAATTTTTTCTTGATATATCCCTAAGATTAGGGTCATTCTAAATCTAAAACTTTGATCTATAATACTTATATGTTTTTTCGGTAATTCCAAATGAGTGACCATAGTTTAATGTGCCAAGTGAGAGTTGTGGTATCTTTCCCAAAACTTGTTGGTTTTTCTCCTCTTCCCATGAGAAAACTTGTATACCTTTCCATGTGTCTAAATCATTCAAATATAATTCTAAAATTTGTACTTGAGGTACTTTTTATGTCTCCTAAGACCATGAATATTTCATAGTCTCAAAAGTCCTAGAAAATAAGTTATACAAAAACTAACAAGCTGACCCATTTAAAATTTATTTCAAGATCATTCACAAACCCTAACTTCCATAGGTTATAACTTTAAAATTATAGAAAAAAACTATGAAATTTTAAAAAAAAATTATATGAGATATATCCTTACTAACGGTCTAAGTTTCATTGTCTAAAACCTCCCAGAAGAGATGTTATTGCAAAAATTCCAAACTGACTTGCTTCAATTCGATTTTAGGATAATTCAGGAACCCTATTTCCTTAGAGAATATATATGAAATTATAGTGAACCAATATCTAAAATTTGAGAAATGTGTTCATTATGATTTATCCTCAATATGATCCAATTTTCACTATCCAAAATATCCCAGAAAAAAAAGTTATAGTGAAAGTTTTGAACTGACCTATTTGAAATTGATTTCAAGAGCATTCATGAATCCTACATTCCTTAGAGCATATCTCTAAAAATATAGAGAAGAAAGATCTAAAATTTGAACTAGAGGTTACCTAAAATTTCTCCTCAATATTCTCCGAGTTTCACCATCTGAAATCTTCCACAAAAGAAATTATACTGAAAATTCCACGATAACTTATTTGAAGCAGCAAAACCCTAGGATCATGAGCTTTGATACCAAATGTTATGGAACTTATGCCTTAAAAATGATAAGAAACCAATAGTTAAATAAAGTATTTTAGGGTTACAGGGGATTTCTATAGGGATTAACAAATCATTTGATTGCGTGACAAATTAAATTAACTCAGTGCTCTCTCTCTCTCTCTCTCTCTCTCTCTCTCTCTCTCTCTATATATATATATATATATATATATATATATATATATATATATATATATATATATATATATATATATATTAAAATTAAAAGCGATTATACTTATTTTCAATGGCCATAATAATTATGTTGATATGGATTGAATCCCACAAGATAGAAATCTTTTTTTAGAATGTAAAACGTGGAAAAAAAAGGTTTGGACTTCAAGGGATTTGATCCTATCATCCCTTTCAATGAATCATAAATATAGAGTTAAAATGAATTTACAGTGGTTGATATCACAACCTAATATGAAGAATATGTGTAATTCTTTCCATGCTTAATCTATAGAGTTAACATGTGGTATTGAAAAAAAATGTTAACAACAAAATAGTTCATTGACATAAATAAAATATTTTATGTTAACATAATTTTATATAGAGATAAATTAATTGAAGGTAAAAAGCATCTTATATTTTCATTGACTGTTTGAAGAAGTTGTATAATTCTTTTACATCTTAAACTTATTTCTTATAGGTCTCAAATAAAATATTTGAATACACAGGTTAACTAATATATTTCTATATAAAGTTCATGTATATTTATACATACAGAGAAAATGTCCCCATATGGGGTGATTAAAGATGGGAGCAAGGTAAGGGAAGGGAGAAGCTTGCTACATCCTTGAGAAAATACATGGTGCAACATGGCAAAACCTTCCCCACAAGTGGATACACACCCAAAAATAATGAATGGGCCTCAAATGAGAAGGAGCTTAATGGGAAACAATGTTGGTAGTAGGAGAAAATGCATCCTCCAGACAACGTGCAAGTTGGAGGCAACGATTAATTGTGTCAAACACCTTGAGGCTTCTAGAAAAATTATAGGATATGGAGGAATATTATTACAACCATTAACATGTTTTTATTCTATTGATAAAAGAAAGTTGTTGTCATGAATCCAAAACCAAATTTTCCAATGCAATTGGAAACTTTCTCTCTATGTAGTCTGTGCACATCCAGAGGAAGGACTAGGCCCCCATGGTCTGGCTATTTCTTCCTACAAGTACTCAAATTTTTGTGATTCTAGAGGGGGTATCTATGTGAATTTAAGTTATCTGGCTCTAAAAAAGGTTTGCAAAAACTTTCACAGTGTTTTTCTCAAAAAGAAAACCACTCAACACTACAACAGACCCTTGTCCTTCAAAAACGAATACTCTTATCCATTTGAAGTGGGTTCTAGTTACCATGAGGCATCGGTGTCATCATGTACTTCATGGAATTTGTGAGCTTTTCAAATTACTGGAAGTGCTTGCCTCATTTAGCCAAAAGTACCTCACAGCCTGCTTTACTTGATTTTTTTTAAAGTTTATTTTGTTTTTAATTGAATACACAAAGTTAGAAGTATGTCTACCTAGATTTGAAATCTCCCTACACACTCATCACTTATGATTTCCTCCCCTAGAACTTTTTTGGGCTAAGGTGGATTTTATGTTGACTCCCCCCCCCTCTACTTGTTAACTCTTGTATTTCCTCTACTCCTTTGGCTACAACCAACATTAAATGGATTAACTAGTTCAACATTCCCCTTCCCTTCCTATGTTTGTATAGTCTTCTTAAATCGACATCATCATTCTCTAGTGAGCTAACTCTAGGAGGAGTGTTGGTGGTTAAGGAGATGACAATAACACTTAAGCATGCTCTAGAGTGTACTCATCTCGAATAATATTCCACCAACAAACCAATCAGACTTACAAGTCATTCAAGTTTGGAAAATCCACTCAGACTCGGATTGGGTGACATACCTTGGAAACTCTCATGGTTTCCAAAATCAGTATTTACATACCATCAATATCTATTGGCAAATCAAGCACCTCTTGTGTTAAGTCTTGTTTGATAGAAATGACATGTGATATGAATTAATCCTCTGCATGGATGAAATTCTGTTGGAAATATTATTGTCATTGATGTCAAAGATAGGGGGAGACTAAATATGTCCAAGATAAATATTGGAAAATGAATATTGTTAGAAATATTGTTTTTGAAATTTTGATGTCCGATTTGGATACCCTATTTTTGAAGGAAGATGTACTCTAATTTCATAGCTCAAATTGGATCATAGTATATATGGTTGGAAATATTATTATTATAACTTTCCACTAGTATATGGCACTGCCTCTAACTCCATAGGAATGAGGAGATATGGAATATTTTGTTAGGATGACCCAACCAAAGTACAGGTAAGCTAAACCAACTAGTGTTACAATTCAACCCCATAAGTGAATGTATAAACACTATAAATAATGTAGGTTAGTTCCTACAAAGCAATAGAGGGGATTGGTTTCTCCTATATGTTGGTGCTTACAAAGCAGTAGAGGGGATTGGTGTCTCTTATAGGTTGGCCTACAAAGTAGCAAATGGGATCCGTTTCTCTTGTATTTTGGTGCCTACATATCTTTCATATAAATAAGTTTTGTGGTTTTCTCCAATAATGGTTTTCATTTATATCTTGTGTTACTTGTTCGATTTATGAGATTGATATTTTATGATGTTTGATTGGCTCTAAATAAGTAAAAATTGTCATTATATTGATTCAATCCACTATTAGTATGATTTTGAATTCTAACAATTGGTTTCAGAGTAGGTTCCTTCAGAAGTAATCTAGTTGTTGGAAGGAAGATCTCAGAGGGACCATGGCTATTTATGAAGATTTAATCAAAGCTCTTATATTTGATGGATCAAGTTATGCCTTATGAAAGATAAGGATGAAGTCATATTTGATGAATCTTAGTGTTGATTCCTAGAAATTTGTAGTAGATGGAAGGAAGGATAATAACCATAATGCATAAGTAATTAGTGACATCATGAGTTTCCTCTACAAATCAAAGTTCAATAATGTGATTCATTGTAAAACAAAAAAAGAGATATGGGATAAGGTGCAAAACACCTATGAAGGAGGCGACATTAAAGAAATGAAAGATAAGGAGAATATGAAGATGGATATTACACCTGAAATAAGAATAGTGAATTCAACTCAGAAGGAAGAATTTCTCAAAGATTCAAAGAAAGCAACAAACCTCAAAGCCTTTGATTGCTACAACTATGAACCAAATGAAGAAGAAGTTAAATTTGTAAGAAATATGAAGAGAGGATCTTTAAAATTCAAATATAAGCTATTATCCAAATGTTTTAAGTGTGGTAGAACAGGTCATTATACTTTCAAATGTCCATATGAAAAATTGGAAAATAGTGATGATGAAGAAATTATTCTAGTCATGAATGTTTAAGTTGCTAATCATCAAAATGAAGATTCAAATTTAGAGGAATAAGAAGTTGAAGGTATATAAGATGCATAATAACTGCAATGTATCTCAAGAGGAACTAGAAAAGTTAAAGGTAAGCTATTGTTCTATCATAATTATAGAAAAATAGTCATCTTTATGTTAGATGTTCACATGTAATTTTTGAAAATAATAATGGTAAAGAAGGACATGAGTATAAAAAGGTAAGATGTTGCTCATTAGACGAAAGAATGGATATGCATCTAATTATGAAAAAAAGGAATTCTGACTCTTGAATATGGAGGCACTATACATTGATCAACAAAAATTAGATTTAGAAAGAAAACGTTGAAGGTGAGGTATATTTTGAAGAATTAATAAAGATACTCATGAGAAGGAACAAAAACCAGAAGAAGCTATGGAAGGAATATGAGAAAGGAGAAAATCATGATCGTAATGAATCAAGAGTCTCTCTCATAAAATAGGAAAAAAAAAAAAGAAGAAATATTGCCAAGCCAAATTGAGGAAAAGGAAGGACATTGTGAAAAACTAAAATATGAGGTTGTTTCCTTGAGAAAGAAGTTAGAAAAAGCCAATGATTATTTGAATCAAAGTTTAAAGTTTGGAAAGAGATTTGAAGTTTTAGATGATAATATAAGTTTCTAGATATTTCCTCTTGTTAAAGCAAGTCTTGTTATCATGAAATTTCCAAAAGAGAGTCAAGCACAATGAAACCATAAGAGAAATGAAAAAAGGAACCTAAAAGCTATGTTATTTTTCTCAAAATATTTATCAATGAAAACAACAATAGGAAAGAAATAGAGGATCAATAGATATCTAATTTCCAAAAGAAAGAAAGAAACACCAGGAAAGGAAGTGAAGATGAGCGAAGACTAGGAATGGATTCAGAAGAATAATTCCCCCAAAAAGGTCTTTTACATCCAGGTATCAAAATCTATTTTATAGCTATTGTTTTACATGTAGTATTTTTTTTCATAAGGCAATAGATTGTATAGCATATGTAAGAAATGGTTTTATGAGGAATAGGAGTAGGGGATCATACCATATCTCAAGGAATTGCTATGTGAGCAACAATCCTGTATTTTTTAATGAGAATGTTGTTAGAAATTACAATTCATTTACCCCCTTATTAGATCATGTTGAATATTCAAGTGAAATCATTTTTTCCACAAATCTAATGACTGTAGAAGAAGTATGTTGAGGCTTCCAAATCAAAGTAGAGAAGAAGATATTTTTAGAGATAGAAATCAAAGAACACGGGTACAAAGAAGGAAGAAAGAGAAGAAGGTAGAAAGTGGTCTAGATCTATGTGTCAAAACAAAGATAGTCAATGGTATAGAGGAAATAAATGTGCAAGTCACATGACAGGGGACAGAAGAAAATTTATCACTCTAAAGGAAGTC
Organism: Pinus tabuliformis; assembly: GCA_031772625.1. Taxonomy (NCBI): domain Eukaryota; kingdom Viridiplantae; phylum Streptophyta; class Pinopsida; order Pinales; family Pinaceae; genus Pinus; species Pinus tabuliformis. Next base: position 345,850,232 of record CM062805.1, on the reverse strand, counting down.
AAAAGAGGCACTTCACCCTTGGAAATAATGATTCAGGAAGGGTAATCAGAAAATTCAAAATCAACCATGATGATCGAAGGACAAAGACTTATAATGTTCTATTGGTTGAAGGACTAAAGCACAATCTATTGAGTGGAGGTCAAATGGTTGATCAATTGTATGATATCACATTCAATTCCAAAGGATATGAAATAAGAAAAGAAGATTTAGGAAGATTGGTGGCAAATGAAATCAGGTCTTCAAACAATGTATATGTCCTCAATAAGATTAAAAGAAAGAAAAAATCCGCTATGGGAGTAACATGCATAACAAATCAGTAGTAGAAAAAAAAGATAAAGAGATTGCAATACATTAAGAAGATGAAATTTTTTGAGAGTGACTTGCAGGAGAAGAATGGTAAAATGGAAAGGTTGCAAGATATGAATCAATAACAGAAAGTGAAGTAAATGATGCAATTCAATAAACATCAATCCATAAGTTCAAGGGGAGCAATATATTTCCCTTGATATCCACAAAGTGGGGGTTATAAATAAGGAGAAACATTAGTTCATGGGGAGAAACGCTTTGATGTTAAAAAATTTAAGTTGTAGACAAAAGGAAGCATAAACCCAAGGGGATAAATCCAAAAAAGAAGACATAAAAGGAATTTCAAGCACAAGGGGTGTAGTTTCTAGAGCATAGCTACAAAAGAGGAAATGTTGCATGCAAGGATAGATAAACACAACCTTGATAGAGGTATCCTAGTTGTACACAAAGGAGAATTAAGAAATCAAAGGAAGTAATTGTTTTGTTAATATCTAAGGGGGAGAACTGTAGCCAAAAGTAAAAATACCATTTTCCATTGATGTCAAAGGGGGAGAATATGTGTAGTAGATAGGGGGATAGTTGTAGTTCCTAAGAGAAGTTGTAAATAGAGGAGTAGTTGCAATTAGTAAGACAATTTGCATATAGAAGAAAAGTTATATATAAGAAGAAGCATAATTTCATGGGGAGTATCCCTTTGGCATTGATTTCAAAGGGCGAGAAGTTGCAAGCACAAGGAAAATTGCAAACAAGAGGAGTTCTTCAGTGTTATTGCAGAATTGACTAAGTTTTTCCATTAATGGAAAAGGGGATATTGTTGGAAATATTATTGTCATTGATGTCAAAGATGGGGAGACTACATATGTCCAATGTAAATATTGGAAAATGAAGATTATAGGAAATATTGTTTTTGGAATTTTGATGTCCAATTTACATACCTTATCTTTGAAGGCTTTTTTACTCTAATTTCATAGTTCAAATTAGCCATAATATATATGATTGTAAATATTATTTGGATACCTTTCCAATAGTATATGCAACTCTCTCTAACTCCATAAGAATGAGGAGATATGGACTTTTTTTTAAGGATGACCCAACCAAAGTACATGCACTTCAACCCAAATAGTTTTACAAGTCAGCCCCATAAGTGAACATAAAAACAACATAAATAAAGGGCATATGTGTGAGTTTGAACATCAGCCCAAGAAATAAAATATTTGAGGTTGCAAGAGGATATGAAGAATAAGTTTTTTCAATAATTCTTGGAGTCTAAAGGTGGAAACAAAAATGTGATTTATAAGGTGAACGAGTCATCTTGGAATTTCAACTATAAATTTTCTTATTGGATGTTTAAGAACATGAAACTTGGAGGATACACATAGAATAACTTCATTTACTAATGGTTAAAATTTTAGACCATGATTCGATATAATTTTAGATATATGGTCTATGGAAGTTAGGCTTCTTGGATGCTCATCAAACATGTTATCTTGGCATTTTCGTTATAAATTTTGTTCTAGGATGTTTTGGAATGTGAAACTTGGAGGACATAGATACAAGATATTCATGTACCTAAAGTTAAAATTCCAAGCCTCGTTTTGCTATAATTTCGATATATGGTCTGAGGAAGTTAGGCTTCCTAAATGTTCATAAAATCTACTTCAAATAGACCAGCTTGGTATTTTCACCATAACTTTCTTTCTATGATATTTTGGACTTTGAAATTTCGAGGTGATAGAGAAGTATCAAGGGACATGTAATATAAATTTCATATCTTGTTTCGTTGTAATTTTAGAGATGTGATCTAAGGAAATTAATCTTTATGAATGCTCCTAAAACATGCTTCAAGTAGGTCAATTTGGCATCTTTGCTCAACTTTCTCTATAATATGTTTTAGACTATAAAATCTACATGGGATAAAGAAGAGATCTCTAGGTACATGTGGTATAAATTTTTGAACCATATATATAAAATTGGTTATGTGGCATGTTGTGTAATTTTTTTCTTGGGAAGAAGCTAGAAGCAACAAGTTTTGGGAGAAGTAGAGTTTATGAAGGAAGAAGAAACAAGTTGACGTGGTGAAGCCAGAAGAAACTAAAAGAACTGGTGAAGGTAGAAGCAACTAACAAACATTGTGAATACGCAAGCAGATTCAATGAAGTAGGTTGGTGCCTATGAATATTTGCAACATTGGGGATTGGTGTCTCCTATAGGTTGTTACCTACAAATATTGCAATAGTGGGGATTGATGTCTCTTGTAGGTTGGTTCCTACAAAGAAACATAGGGGATTGGTACCTTCTGTAGGTTGGTTCCTACAAAGAAACATAGGGGATTGGTGCCTTCTGTAGGTTGGTTCCTATAAAGTGGTAGATGGGATTGGTGTCTCATGTAGGTTGGTTCCTACAAATTTGTAGAGGGGATTGATGTCTCTTATAGGTTGGTGTTTAAATGATCTTTCATATAAAGAATTTTTGTGGTTTTCTTAAGGGTTTTCATGTATATTTTGTGTTGTTTAGGTTATGAGATTAGTGTTTTATGATGTTTTATTGGCTTTAAATAAGTAAAAAAATCATTATACTGATTCACCCGCCCTCTCAGTATAATTATAAATTCCAACAACTTCAGTTATTCTATTAGACTATGGATGAGTGTATGGTGCATTTGGAGATAACACTTCTTCAAGATAGGCATTCCGCCCCCTAGGAAATCTTGAGCAATCAACAACTATTAACACCCCTCAATGTCTCTATTGTCCATGCACATTATTGGCATAAGTATTTCACCCAACTCATCTTTTTAGTGTTATTTTTTATATATATATTTCATATGATATGTACTTGTTTGTTACACCAACGTCTTGTACTCATGCTATTTATCTTGTAAAGTTTGCTTAGGTAGTTTTGATATTTTGGAACAAAACTCTCAAAATTTTCCTTTGGTCTAGTTTCTAGACTCATAGGGCAAGGGTGAGACCACAAACATATGACTGCGTTATATATGCATTATCAATTAATATAAGTTCTTGAGCTTACAAAAAAAATAGAGAGAGAAAAGGGGAAAAAAATATTACTAATCATAAATAAAACATTTCAATGTTTACTATGAATAAAATATTTTTATACCAATTTGATATATATATAATATATATACACACTTCCTAGTAAGAAGGGAGACATGTAATTCATTTGATTTGATATGTGATATACAAAAAAAATCAACCTTAGACATAAATACAACATTTCAATATAGGTGGTTAAGAAAACTCTCTCTCTCTCTCTCTCTCAATCTTTATATATATATATATATATATATATATATATATATCATCTAATTTGGTTATTTCAAATGGTTGGGAGGAATGGGATCCTCCCCATGAAGTTCAATTCTGGGAAGTGACATGATGAGCTTTCATGTAATTACTTTGAACCTTTTTGTTAAAATGAATATTCCCTCCGGATAGGAACATGTATCTTCCTCATATAGTATATAAATATATTCTCCACATGATTTCTATCTATCTATCTATATATATATATATATATATATATGAAAAAACTCTGCATTTATAAATCCAATAACAAAAAAAATAGTTTAATGTGTACAATGTGGGCCATAGAAAAGTATTTCAATGTCAACTATTAGTATATTATATAAAGTAGTTGAAAATAAAATTTTCCTTATGGTTAAAACATTTCTAAGCTTTGGCCTTTTTCCAAGTATATTTTTAGCTAATTTATGGATTTGTTAGAATTGCAAATTTATGTTATGTAATATACACAATCCAAATGGCCAAGGGTATATGAAAAATTACAATATCACAAAGAATTGTATCTCCACTTCATATTATTGGTGTATTGTTCAAAATGAAGGAAATGTGCATTTCCCTTCATGATCAACATGGAGTTTGTTTATATATATATATATATATATATATAGAGAGAGAGAGAGAGAGAGAGAGAGAGAGAGAGAGAGAGAGAGGTGTCTTTTCCAAAATAAATTAGATGCTTAATTTCTTCATATACCGAGCAACGTAAATCCATATTAACTTTGGATTCAAGTTGGATCAAATCTCATGAGCTGCAGACCTTTCTTCAAATATTGCAATTGGTTTGCACCTCAAGAGATTTGATCTCTTTAGAAGATTTGATAGATGAGTGGTTAAAATGGACCTACATTGGTAATATTTTACTTGATATAGTTTTCCTTAAATAACAATTTTGAATATGATCTAATTGGTTACAAGGATGATGAATATCTCTTCATTAGTTACAACGATGAGTAGTTCTCATTTGTTGATATTAATTAATGATCATTATTTTCATTGTTTATTAATCACCAAATTATGATAAATGTTTGCACTTAATCAACTTTATCTTACATATGGAAGTGGGATAATTATTATTTCTTAAATAATTTTGAAAATGGTAAATGTGTGACATCAAAATTTTCAAGTTAAATCAATTTAACCCTAAAAAAAATCTAATAAATTATAGAACTTAGAAAAAAACATATATGCAAAGTGTTAACTTAACCTTTTAAATTATCCAATTTATACTCATATTACATCTAAATTTTAAAATATCTTTTATAGTGTCAATTTTTAGACTTTTTAACTTAACAAAATTACAATAATTTGTTTTATCGTTTTAAAATATAAAAATAAATTATATATTTTAATATATTTTTAAAATTTTATAAACCTTTTTAATTTTAATAAATATTAATCAATCAGGATCATAAACATAAAATATTAATATGAAAATCCTTAATTCCATAAAATAAGTCTTTTAAATGAAAATTCCCCAGCAAAACTTTATTATGCAATAGCAATCCTTTACAGAAAGGTTTATAACAAATTTTTGTAAATTTATTGATATAATGAAATTGAATTTGGAACTCACTCGTTTAATAACAAAGAAACTGGATTTTCAAATTTATCTCGTGGAGAAAATCGCCACTCTGTATTCACCAAAATATTGGATTTTCATACTAGTTGAGAATCCATCACATGGATTAACAACCACTTATAATGGTAATGATATTAGTTTGGAAGTTTACTCATAAAGATAATGATATTAGTTTGACAGTTTACTCATAAAGATAATGACATTAGTTTGGAAGTTTATTAATGTTTGTGGGTTTTGGTGTAATGGAAAACGTCAACATGATATCAAAGCCTTGGCCCACGTTCGATTTCTGATTTGCGTTTGAGGATTCCCTTATTTACATTTGAGGGAGGGTGGCATTGAATTTTCACACTCACCTCATTGAAAATGGATCATGTAGACTAATAGTTACTCTGGAATAGATTTGCTAATAGTCACTTAGGAATTGATCATGTGACTAATAATCACTCTCGGATAACACTATTAATTGGTTCCAAAATTCACATTAAAATACTCACAGATAAAGAAAAGCATTGCGATTTAAAAATAGATTAAAGGTTTAAATGGAAGAATTTAATGTTCTATATATAAACTTTAATTTTTTAAATTATAAATATATTGAAATTGGAATTTATAATTATAGATTAATTTTATTTATAATAAAATAATAAAATTATTTATAATACCATTATAAAATTATTTATACTGTTATTAATTTTTTTTTTAATAAAAATTGGATGTTTTAGTAAGATATGGCATTTCTAGAATATAAAATTTAATATCAACATTATTATATATATTTATTAAAATTATTTTTATTTATTTTTTTAATTTGTATATTTTTTATTTATTTTTTTAATTTGTATATTTTTTTATTTATTTTTTTAATTTGTATATGATATTTTTTTTTATTTAAAATTTGTTAATATGTTAAATGTAATTTTTGTATTATTATTATTATTTTTTTTTGTGGTTAAATGTGTTTATATGTTAAATGCAAAGTATAATAAACTATTTAGATTTTATTTATTGTTTGTATTTTCCCCTTGCTATGTTTTGATAAGCAACTTTTTAAAATGAAATGTTTTTAAATATTTTTTTTGTTAAACTAAAAAGTATGGTTTCCTTCTCAATTTTCAAATACTATTTCTCACCTGAATAAGATTGTTAAGATTGTTTTTCTTAATTTTGGAAGGTTTTTGCTAATTAGATTTCAAAACCATTAAAATATTATTATATAAATAAATAATTCTTATACATTTATTTTTAAGAATATTGGTATAGAATTTTTTGTCAATTTATATTATAGTGTATAGGCTTTTGTGATTCATAATTAATTCAAATTTTTTAAGGAGAAATTACATAGTAATTGGATGAGTCCACTTAATAATCGGGGTTTCAAACAATAATCGATCAAACCACGATTGGTTATATAGGTGAACAGGTTTTAAGATAATACATGAAATAAATATTTTTTAATAGAAAAAAACATTGTTTTTAAGATTTAAAACCATGATTCCAAACCAATAGAAACAAAATATGCAAAGTTTGTTCATCTATATACTATGTAAAGGTGAATATACCAAAATGGCACCCACTCACCGAGTCATATCATCAACAAAATACATAATCAATGAGGCTTTAAATGGTCTCTAAGTCGAAAAACAATGGCACAAGCTATGGGGTCACTGGCCTACTACAAGTCTAAATATCAGTGATCAACATTATAACTTCTCAAGTGTGATCAACATTATCACTTCTCATCATAATCAAACTCAATTGGTTGAATCTCAATTTTTCAGATTTTTGAGTCACAAATTTTTGAGTTGTTTGAGTGACCTATGTTGAGAATGCAACAAGATGATGGAGCTTAGTGGAAAGAAGTAGCCTTCACTAAGTGGGCCCGCAGGGTATTTTTGGCGCAAAGTCTATTTTTAGACATATGGATCATGGTTTATGAGTTGCAGGATGCTGTTTATGGATGATTGGTCATGTTGGGAAAAATAGATGGACTTCTATTTGTAGTTCACAGTGGAGTGATCAAAGTCTATTTTTAGACTGCCAGGTTAAAAATAGAAAAGTCAAATATTATTGTCTCATAATAATATTTAGACTATAAACTTTATCTTATCCTCTTGGAGCACTTTAGTTTGAGATACAGATGTGGCACATGCAGCTGTCAGAAGGAAATATGCTTTTCTTATGAGTCAGTTGAGCTATTGCATGCCGGACTTCAGTTAGAACTCAAGCAGTTGAGTTTGGTGGAGTTGGATGTGGAGTTGATGGAGTTGTGTTTAGTTTGACTTGGTTAAACTAGTTGTAATTAGTCTAACTGCAAATAGACTAGTGATGAGTGATGTGAATTAATTGATTAAATTAATTCACTAATTATTAACTCATAATGCAATTGAAGAATACATCGGTTAACTCAGTGCATGTACAGTTCAGTGGAGACAGGTGTTAGAGGTTGAGATTGCTATCAGTTGTGACTATAGTTGTGCATGAGATCTTGCACAATCAATGGATTGAGTATGCCCATGAGGATTGCTCAGTATATGCCCAGTGAAATAGCCCGTGCTCACGTGATTTTCACTTGGTATTGTGCAATGGAGGCAGGCAAAGCAGTGGAGAAGATTTGAACCTGTGACTTGTTCGGATCTGAACTAGTTTTGTGTGTAACAGGTGGAGATAGTGCTGGATACTTGAGAGGAGTATTGTACTATGTATTGTTACATGTTCTCAATCATTAATATACAGATAGTGTGGGGTTTTCAGCTGTAAGCTTTCCCTGGGTTACATACTATGTTAATGTGTGCATGCTATTGATGTGTCATTGCTTTTGATGCTGCTAAATTGATGATCAACGTAGAGGAGGTTATGTATTGTGCACGTATTCCGCAATAGTGTATAATCGGGAAAATCTTTGCTGAATAATTGTTTATTATTCAAAATTTCTACATGGTATCAGAGCTGTTGATTATCAGATCTATTATTCAAAAAGTGATTACATTTTATTTCTTCAGGTAGAGTCTGTAATCAGGCCAGGTAGCTTCTGGATTCATCCTTCTTTTGGAAGGTGAGATATCCGGTGAATGCCCATACAATCGATCTCTGTACAAGAAATACTTTGTTCTCACGAATTCTAGATCAGAGGCGGTTGAGTTTAGAGCTAGTGGAATTTGAATTTGCAGCAGTGTTTTCTTGGTATCAACGTGGCAATGTCTTTCAACGGATTGCGATTGGAGTATGCTCTTGAGGGCAGCTCAAACTATATTGCATGGAAGGACAGGATGGAGGCAGTGTTGGATGATAATGGGCTAAAGGATTTCATAGAGGCTGATGTCCCAAAGCCTACTGATGCTGCACAGGTTGATGCTTGGAAAAAGAAGACAGCAAAGTGTCGAAGGATTCTGTTGGAGGGCATGAAGGATCACATTGTGTCCAACCTGCATGGTAAGACTTCTCCATACTTGATGTGGAAATCGTTGACAGATCTATTCCAAAGCAAGAGCGATCAGAGGAAGCTGGTGCTCAAAGATAAACTCAGAAACAGCAAATGTGAGAAGGGAGACAGTATGCCCAAGTATCTCACAAAGTTCACTCAGTGCAGGGATGAGTTGGGAAGTGTGGGGGTGACTGTCGATGATGAGGAGTTTGTGAGCTTGGCTCTCCTTGGTCTTCTGAAGAGTTGGCATTCCTATCAAGACTCTGTCAATGGTCGGGAGAAATTGCTAGGATGGGAGAGACTTTGGTCAGATCTTGTGTAGGAGGAGATCAGGCAGAATACCAGGGACGGATCTTCATCAAAGGGACCTGATGAAGAAAATTGCGCTTTGGCTGCCAAAGCAAAGAAGGGGAAGAGAAAGAAAGCTTCTCAGTCTGGTGCGAAAGGCAAGAAGCAGGACATGTCCAAGGTGAAGTGCTTTCACTGTCACCAGCACGGACACTATGCCACTAATTGTCCGCAGAAGAAGAAGAACAAGCAAGCTGCTGGATCTGCAGTAGGAGAGGCTCTAGCCTCGCAGTTTGAGCTTGATTTTTCATTGATTGCATGCTTGGTTTCAAGTGTGATGGGATCGGTGTGGTTCTTGGATAGTGGTGCGTCTTTTCACATGACAGGAGATCGAGATTTGTTTTCTGATATGGAGGACAAAGATCTTGGAGTGCACATCGAGATGGGCGATGATGGTAGATATAGTGCGACCGATATCAGTACCATTTCCTTTGAGAGGGAGTCTGGTAAACCCTTCGTATTGAAGGAAGTGATGCATGTTCCAGGATTGAAGAAGAATCTTATCTCTGTGGCGATGTTAGAAGACAAGGGATATGATGTTGTTTTCAGTGAGGGAAAGGCTTTCCTGCGCAGCAAGACAACTGGAGAAACCCAGAAGATAGGGGTTCGAGTGAGGAACCTTTATCAGTTGCATGTAGATGGATGCGCAACAATGGCATGCAAAGCAGAAGGATTGGTGAGCCGGGATGATGGCGAGCTGTGGCACAGGAGATTGGGTCACCTTCACCATGGAGCCTTGAAGATACTACAGCAGATCACTACAGGGCTTCCTAAAGGCACTCTTGCGCAGTCAGATCAGTGCAAGGGGTGTACTTTGGGAAAGTTTGTGAAATCCACCTTTCACGAGAAGGATAGTTGCACCATGATGATCCTTGAGAGAATTCACATAGACGTTTGTGGACCTTTCTCAGTAGCTTCGACATCAAAACACAGGTATTATGTGATCTTTGTTGATGATTTCTCTCGTAAGTGCTGGATCTTCTTCATGCAGAAGAAGTGCGAGACATACTCAAAGTTCTGTGAGTTCAAAGCACTGGTCGAGAAGGAGTCGGGGAAGAAGGTGAAGGCTCTTAGGAGCGATAATGGTGGTGAATACATCTCTGGCGAGTTCAAGGATTTCTGTAGTGCATAAGGGATTCGAAGAGAGCTCATAGCTCCCCATAACTCACAGCAGAACGGGGTTGCTGAGCAGAAGAACAGAACGATCGTGGGTGCTACACGGGCGATGTTGCATGATCAGGGCCTACCCCTTCACTTGTGGGCGGAAGCATGCAATACAGCAGTTTATGTGTAGAACCGTTGTCCTCACAGGATACTTGGCATGAGTACACTCGAGGAGGCTTATTCTGGTAAGAAGCCTGATCTTTCTCATTTGAGGATTTTTGGTGCTAACGTTTACATGCATGTGACGAAGGATGCCAGGAAGAAGTTGGAGCCGACCGCAGAGGTTGGGATATTTGTGGGGTACACTGATACACCCCACAACTATCGTGTGTATTTTCCAGACAGTGGTAAGACTGTTGTGCGACGGGATATAAAATTTCAGGAGGAGAAAGCCATGAAGTGTTTGCTTGAGAGGGAGCTACACTTGCATGCATATGAGGAGCTATTAGTTCCTAAAGATGAGCTTCAGGACATGGATTAGCCACAGGACGAGGTTCATGGAGTGGAAGAGACCACTCATGCAGCGCCAACCATCAGAGGGCGAAAGCACTTGACAGAAGCTGAGCGACTGGCTCAAGATGCAGAGAAAGTTGTAGGACCACCTACAGCCCAACGCAGGTAGAGACAGTCACCTGATCGGTACACTGGATACATGGCTCTTATGAGAAAATGTGTTGTGACTGAGCCATCCTCTTTCAAGGAAGCTGTGGAGGATCTCACATGGGTAGACACCATGGTGGAAGAGTATGATTCGATTGTCAGAAACAGTGCATGGGAGATTGTTCCTAGACCGGAAGGGAAATCAGTGGTGGGTTTGAGATGGATCTACAAAGTTAAGCAGACAGCTGACGGGAGTGTGGAGAAGTACAAGGCAAGATTTGTTTCCCGAGGCTTTTCACAGATAGAGGGGATCGATTATGAGGAGACGTTTGCACCTGTCGCAAGGTATTCTTCCATACAGACGATTCTTGCTCTCTCAGCGCAGATGGGATGGCACATCCATCAGATGGATGTGTTGTGTTCCTCAATGGAGTCATTGAGGAGGAGGTGTACATTGAGCAGCCCGAAGGTTTTGAGATCTTCGGCAATGAGTCGCATGTGTGCAGGCTCAAGAGAGCGTTGTATGGGTTGAAACAAGCACCACATGCTTGGTACACATGGATCGACAGCTATTTCACCAGACTTGGATTCCCCAAGAGTGAGGCGAATCCTAACCTATACCAGATTGTGGTGGAGGGTAAGTTGCTTATCATTGTACTTTATGTAGATGATTTGATTCTAACAGGTGATGAGCTGTTGATACTTTCATGCAAGGATGATCTTGCTAAGGAGTTTGAGATGAAGGACTTGGGCCTCCTTCATTATTTCCTGGGATTGGAAATTTGGCAGTGCAGTGATGGACTATTTGTTTCTCAGGGTAAGTATGCTCGGGAGATACTAGATGAGTTAAACATGCATGGCTACAAGCCTGTTGATACCCCTCTTCCTGGAGGTTGGAGGAGCCACTTCGACAGAAGAAGTGGATGTCACTGTTTATCGATAGTTGGTGGGGTTGCTTATGTATCTAGTCAATACACGACCCGATATATGCTATGCTGTTAACCAGCTTTCACAAGCTATGGTTAAGCCAACCAAGCTCTTTTGGAAGGCGAGTAAGAATGTATTGCGTTATTTGAGAGGCACACCGGGATATGGTTTGTGGTACAGACAGGAGGATGAGTGAAGCTATGTGGCTTCACGGATGCAGATTGGGTAGGGAGCCCAACAGACAGAAAGAGCACATCAGGAGGGGTCTTCAGTATCGGGTTGACAACAGTTTCTTGGTACAGCAGGAAGCAGAGATCCGTGGCACTCAGTTCAGCAGAGGCCGAGTATATGGCAGCAAGTTTGGCTACATGCGAGGCTATATGGATGAGGAAGATTTTGGTCAGTTTGTTCAGTTCTTACTTAGAGCCTACTGTGATTTACTGTGATAACTAGAGTTGCATTAAACTCTCAGCTAATCCTGTATTTCATGATAGATCTAAGCACATTGACATCAGGTACCATCATATCAGAGATTGTGTGCAGCGGAGAATCATGTTACTCTCATACATTCCAACGGAGGATCGGGATGCTGATATCTTGACGAAGGCGCTCACCAGGAGCAAATTCAAATACCACCGAGGTAGGATAGGGGTTGCTGATAATCCATATCTTGTTGACAGGTAGTGTTGAGAATGTAACAAGATGATGGAGCTTAGTGGAAAGAAGTCGCCTTCATTAAGTGGGCCAGCAGGGTATTTTTGGCACAAAGTCTATTTTTAGACATATGGATCATGGTCTATGAGTTGCAGGATGTTGTTTATGGATGATTGGTCATGTTGGGAAAAATAGATGGACTTCTATTTCTGGTTCACAGCAGAGTGATCAAAGTCTATTTTTAGGCTGCCAGGCTAAAAATAGAAAAGTCAAATATTATCGTCTCATAATAATATTTAGAGTATAAACTTTATCTTATCCTCTTGGAGCACTTCAGTTTGAGCTACAGATGTGGCACATGCAGCTATCAGAAGGAAATACTCTTTTCTTATGAGTCAGTTGAGCTATTGCATGCAGGACTTCAGTTAGAACTCAAGCAGTTGAGTTTGGTGGAGTTGGATGTGGAGTTGATGGAGTTGTGTTCAGTTTAACTTGGTTAAACTAGTTGTAATTAGTCTAACTGCAAATACACTAGTGATGAGTGATGTGAATTAAATGATTAAATTAATTCACTAATTATTAACTCATAATGCAACTAAAGAATACATCAGTTAACTCAGTGCATGTACAGTTCAGTGGAGACAGGTGTTAGAGGTTGAGATTGCTATCAGTTGTGACTATAGTTGTGCATGAGATCTTGCACAATCAATGGATTGAGTATGCCCATGAGGATTTCTCAGTATATGCCCAGTGAAATAGCCTGTGCTCACGTGATTTTCAGGGTAAGTGATTTTCACTTGGTATTGTGCAATGTTCTAGGCAAATCAGTGGAGAAGATTTCAACCTGTGACTTGTTCGGACCTGAGCTAGTTTTGTGTGTAACAGGTGGAGATAGTATTGGATACTTGAGAGGAGTATTGTACTATGTATTGTTACATGTTCTCAATCATTAATATACAGATAGTGTGGGGTTTTCAACTGTAAGCTTTCCCCGATTTACATACCGTGTGAATGTGTGCATGCTATTGATGTTTCATTGTTTTTTGATGCTGCTAAATTGATGATCAACGTAGAGGAGGTTATGTATTGTGCATGTATTCCGCAATAGTGTATAATCAAGATAATCTCTGTTGAATAAGTGTTTATTATTCAAAATTTCTACAACTTAGTCTGAAAATTCTGAAGGTTTTCTGCCCTAACATGCCCTATTACTTTATTTGATGTTCTACATGGCTTTACATAGCCTCCTATCTCAGCCTAATACCCACTCTTTCAATATATTTTTGGTGATATTTGAAGATCATTTTGCCATCAATCATATCACAATGAGCCCATGCAATTTCTTTGACTCTTGGAGGCATGGTGGCTACTACTAAGCCCAAAATGTTAAGCTCCATTAATTTTTTTACCAACTGCTGCCTACAATTATGGAAGCCAACTGTAGTATTTCCTTAATTTCTGGAAACCAACTGCAGTAATTTCCTTAAATTAAGGAAATCAACTGCAGTTAATTAATTTTCTTGTTGGGAGCTTCTGAAGTGGTCCATTACTCCATCTGGAGTTCTCTACCTTGATCTGTGGAACACCTGACACATAGCCATCAGAAGCTTGATGGAAGCTTGGCTATAAATTTATCTGTTTGGTCCCCAAGCTTGTATCTCAATTCCCTTCAGTTTTTACACCATCTAGCTGAGAGAACAGAGCTTGGAAGTGCCTTCAGACTTTCTGTATTCTTTTCTTTTGCTTGGATTGAAGCTGAAGCGCAAGTGGACTGTGGAAGCGTAATAGAAAGGTTTTGGTTTGCAGCAAGAGCGTTATCAATGGCTGGAGGTAATTTATTTTTACTGGGCATTAAACCTTCATTCCAGTTTTACGATTCTTTAAGTTTTTATTCCGCATATAGAATCATTGTTAAAAACTAACATTGGTATCAGAGCATAACATTTATCTCTGCCTTGGTGTGTTCTGCTTACCAAAATTATGTTGTTATGATAACGAAAATCACAGTCCATGCCCCGAGAAATTTGTTTTCTCGCCCCTCGAAAATTCAAATTCAGTCGCTTTTAAACGAAAGGAGAATGATCTTACTTTCTTTTCCTGGTTAATACCTGTCTTATTTCTCATAGTTCCTGTCTTTTATGATATTTAAAGCAATTTTTGTGGATTAATGGAATCGCTTGGAAACGTGCATTTTTCGACCTGTATCATTTTTTTTCCTCTTGCAAAATTGCAAGCTCTCCATGCCCGAATAGTTTCGCTTTCTCAGCCGTGGAAAATTTGAATTTAGTTGCATTTAGCCGAATGGAGAATGATTCTGGCTTTCTTTTTCTTGTTAGAAAATATCGTATTTGTCATAGTTTGCGTCTTACCGTGTTCTTACATTCGGTAAGCTCCGGAAACTCCCCGATCTACGCGTATTTTGAACAAATAAATATATATATAAATAAATAAATGTTGCGCATGCTACGTTTTTAGATTGCTTCATTCCTTACATCTGTCTTTCGTGTTGGGGTTGAAGTTTGAACAATATGTGTACTGTGAATGGGCTGGAATTTGTGAGGTTCATTGATTCTTATCCCCAAGCATTGCACCAGCACTATTTAAAGAAGATATTCTTGGCACAGAAATAGTTTATTTCTCAAATAAAAAACAAAGACAGTTGTTGTGGTTAGTTACAGTGTGTAACCCTCGACAATGAGTTTGGGGATAAATTAGTGCATATTTTAATTCTCGCATTAGTTTTCTTGGTCTCCATGAAGTTTATGTGGACTAAGAACAATACGTTTCCCCAAAATATCAACTATTTTAATGGTTTTCATTAAAAAGGAATTTAAGGTTTATTTATTTTAGAAAGGAATTCTTGCTGTCATTTGGAGTAATACTAATATTTATCGCAGTTTTACTCATATAGTTCTCTTGTATGAAGTTTATTTAAAAATGTTATTTTGACTTATTCATTTTTACTGAACATTTT